>CM054112.1:67761017-68961017 GCA_028673005.1 Tanypteryx hageni | reverse complement strand
CGACAGGAGATCTCAACGACTGCAACTCTGCGAGAAATAAAAGACCGTCGAACAAGACAGGTCGAAGAGATAAAACAGGCAAGAAGATTACCTCTCGTCAGTGGTCGAGACGCGATGACAGCGGGAGTCTATAGAGGGAAAACGTGGACGGAAAATAGACGTCTCACAAGAGAGGGCTGAATGTAAGAGTAATATCACTGTGCTAAAATGAAATGTATTTGGTATTCTATAATGAATACGCCATCTACACCTCTACGCAGAAAAAGATAGGAAAATGTATCTCTATATTATCCATATATGACCATAATCCCATTTATTAAGATAGGATTGAAATTAAATGCTAGTTTTACAATAGTAGTGATCAATCCAAAATTGACCTTTGCACGTATTTCACGATTTCACAGCTGCTGGTTTTATCAGCTTCACCTCGATGCTCATGTACCTTAGGTTTCTATACATAGTTTAAAATGTCATCGTAAAATTAAATAAAATCATAAAATGTGGGAGGAAATAAAGGTAAGAAGACATAATTAAATAATAAAAATCCATAAATAACGCTAATAACCGAATAATGTAAACGAGAATATAAGAAAAGAAATTACCTGAACTTCGATAAACCGAGATTACGTGAGAAACGGAGTAAAACGAAAGAGAAACGATAGTTGCACGAGGAACCACCTAACAAGGGAGTCTCGCGGAACAAACGATAGGGGAGAACGAGTGAGAGATGGAGAAGGGAGATCAGGGAGAAGACTCAAGCCACTCTCAAACCAACCGTACGCTGACATAATAATATCATTTCTCAGTCAGTGGCTCTCCGTTTGCTTCCCGCTAGTTCATATTCCCACCCACCCCTTGACATCATTCCACCCATCTCAACCCTTCCTCACTCTCTATATACCTTTCATCCCCTCCACTATACCAATCCCTCTCTGCTCGTATCTTCGATATCTGCAGGATCTCTACCGAGTCGCTCCCTCCTCACCCCCCTCTTCCCAAACCCATACTCACTAGCTCTCTCACTCCCACTAAATCTCTTTATAAAATCCTAGCAACTCCCCCTTTTATTCCCAACCCCCCCTCGTCTCTCTTCCTCTTCCTTAAGCCGTCAGTCACAGTCGAACTAAAAGTAACCGACGAATAAAGAAGCCACCAAGCGATAACGGGGATGCCAACTCATCGAATTGTGAATGGTAAATTATATTGCTATTTTAATAGACCAACGGGGATATAAATATATTTATATGGGCTCGTGAGTACTGACTATGAGACGAATACGAATATACGTATAATGAAATTAAAATATGTGCGAGAAAGAGAGAGAGTATTACAGTCTCAAAAAGTGCTAGAATCTATGCTCACAAGTTAAATATTTGTGGTTCAAATTATTAAATCTCCGTTTTATAAGTAATCACTACTACCAAAGATGAGCTTTCATATTATCGAAAGCAGTGCTTCCCAAACTTTGTGCGGCCAAGGGCAAAATCGATTTAAAAGAAAAAGGAGCGAGCGCCAATATCCTTCTCTCCGATTAGAGTGCATCTGTAACAACATCCATTATATGTCCAAAACGAAGAAATTTAGCACACAAAGCTTCTTAGTGAATAATGCAGGGGTAGGAAATAAATTTTGGAAATTATTCATCTTCTTTGAAGAGGGCAATGAATCTATTGTTTCTGCCAAGCATAGCAGATGCTCCGTCTGAGGGAGTAATAATAGCTATTGAAGAGGAAGATTTATTTTTTTTGCATACTTCCAGAAGGTTTGGTAAATATCTTCACCACTTGTTCGTCTTTTCATGGGCAAAAATTTTAGTTACTCGTCTTTTGTGGTAAAATCACTAAATACCATTATCAATATTACTGCCAGCTGTGAAGTGTCTGTTGTGTCTAAAGATCCATAAAGCTAAACAATAAGCCAAAGGCGCCTTTCCAAGACGATTTTTAATTGAACTCGAATATTATTTGAAATTATATCCTACTCGTGACAGTGCTATTACTCGTAGATAGCTGCAAGGGAGGCTCCTTAATAAATCTCGGCGGGCGCCTTGGCACTCACGGGCACCTTGTTGGGAACCACTGATCTAAAGCTAAGAAATAATTTATTTCTTCTTAAAAGTAACGTTCCCGCAATCTATAGAATTATTTATCAGCAACAGCTATTAATGAAATTTCTCTTGGAAAATGTGATTTTATAATAACGAAAATTCTTCACCAATACGTTATTTCGTTTTGCAATTGAAATATTTAAGTGGTATCAGATACGGTTTAAGGATTAACTAACAATCGTCATAAATCCAATTTAACCCTACATTGTCGAGGTAATTGCATCGATGTAGAATAATTGCGCGAGCTCCACATAACGACGACTATGAACCTTAAGAGTTGGAAACACGGAACTTAAAACCGACATGAGGATAAAAATAAAAGGGAGATTAATGCGTCGGATAAAGAGAGTGAGAGTCGTATGTTTAGGAGTTTGTGAAGGCAGAGGAGTTGGAGATGAACGAAAGAGAAAGATGGAGACAAGTGAAATATATCTCTTTTCAGGTAGCTTTGGAAATGCTAAAAGCAGAGAGCATCTCCCTCGACGAACACAATAAGGTGTAATTCGTATGACTCTCATATTTTACGCTGCCTGTTTTGCTCCGATTATTGCTAATAGTCTCACAGAATGGAGGGCGGGGCGAATAGGATAAAGGCGGCTCCAAGCATAAAGATACGTGCTATGAGTGTTATAAGGACATCAGAGTTGTATCGATGAGTTAGTCAAGAAGAAAAATCGATATAATATTCAAGAGAATTAGTGATTTAAACAGTTTGGACCTTTTGCACAAGTTTCAGGCACTGCAGGTATTATAAAATAAATAAGGAACGTTTTAAAAGAAAAGTATTGAGGATGACTTAAAATTTGACTTTATTACACTCTTTATTATACTTCACTTGAGATATATTCATGTATTCATATCCGAAATATAAATGTATAATAATGAATTTGAATCAAAAGTTGTACATGATAAAAAATATTAGGACGTCTCTCTATAAAAAATATTTAAATCGTTTTCACATTTTGGTATTTTAATTATATTTTAAAATTTAAGAATAGATCGACTGCGCACCTAGTGACACCAAGCGGCAGGAAAATGCAATACTTGTGAAAACAAACAACGCCATATTGAGTTTGATTGTACGATCAGATTGTTTAAATTGGCTTCATAGAAATCCAGGACACGAAAAGAAAAACTATCCATGAAATGGAGGAAGAAATGCTAGTGAGATTAACGAGGTAAAAAGAATACTACAAGAAAAGAAAGGGAAACATCGGAGCAGAAAAAGAATAGACTGGAACAAATGAAAAACAAGGCAAGGACAGAAAGAGAAAATGAAAATAAAAAAAGCGTCTGGAACGATTAGAAAAGTTCAAAGTAAGTTATGAATTTTGTGCACATAAAGAAACAAAAGAACAACGAGAAGCACGTTTCGTTAAGCTGAGAAAAAATTAATCACGATGTTTGGCAAACGAAACCGAAGGCGAGGTAACGTATACATAAGTTTAGTTTAAATCAATCTCTACATCTTAACAATTTAATTCTTACTGACAAATATAGTAGTTTTACGACTGACATTCACAAATTCGCCGATCAAATTTGTTGTGTTTGCAAGAAACAGTGTTATCAATAACAGAGTTGATTTGCTACTTGAGCTTATAGAGCCAGAAAAACTTTTGTTATGCAATCTGTGTAAAACATTTTACCAAATTAATCCAAGATATTACTGGAATAATATGGATCCTGGAATTATACCAGTTGAATTATTAAATTTGTCAACCGTAGAAAAACGCCTGATTTCCCGTGTAATTCCCTTTATAGAAATTATAAAATACGATGGCAGATTTGGGCAATATGATTCAATATTAGATGCAATATAAATTTCTAGTAATGTTTGATGCAAATTCATACATAACAATTTGATCTCATCGTCACAATAATAAATCCTTTCACTAAAAAGTATAAAATAAAAATAAATTTTTTAAATTTATATCATTTTGTATAAAGCGCACTGAAAAGTACAAAATAAATTTTTGGATCACAGAACATATCTAGGTCTCAAGGAAAATTTTCATTAGATATAATCATGAATCTCTCTAAAAAAGATGTACGGCATATGTTGATTAAACATGATTTTTCAGACTTTATAATGTACTGAATAATTTAATCAAAATATACCATGCATCTTTTTTAAAGAGATTCATGAATATATCTAATGAAAATTTTCCTCAAGATCCAGATATTTTCTGGAATCCAAAAATTTATTTTATACTTTTCAGTGCGCTTTATAAAAAATGAAAATATAAATAAAAAAAATTTCTTTAATATTTTCATTTTATTTTCATCAAATGCATACATTTTAATATAAAGGAAAGTGTTAGAAACAAGTTGCTAATAAACGCAAGATAAGAGAGAAACAACTCCCTAATAAAAGTCATTGCATAAGTCTGATTTTTTACCATATGAGAATTAAAAAATGAGGATGTCAACTCTAACGTTACCCATTTTTCTGTCAAACATTAGTTGAACATTTCTTATGGTGGAGATTATTCAATATCATACGATTCATTGTAAAAATAGTTTATTTCAACGAAACATTTTCTCTCGACATGATATCACCTACTTTGCTAAATGTGTTACTACCAAGTTTTTATTGTCTGTAGCTGTTTCGTGTAATACACTACAAAATATGTGCGCGCGTGTATCACCATTCCTAGTCCGCTTTCCTACTAACACATTCTCTCTCTCGTTCTCTCTCAGAGCACAAGGATTAGGCCTGGACCGAGCCGTACACAAGTATCCGGTTGCGAATGATTCTCATTAACGCCAAGACCTTCCGGGATTGGTGTTCTTGCGAGGATACACAAGGGAATATAACCCACCCCACCTCCGCCCTCTCATTCCTTCTCTTCCTCCCATCCGTCTCACGTCCCAACCCTTCCCTACCAACCAACCCCCTTGAGGATAACACCCCTTCCCGTCTTCCCGTTCTCCTGCCGACCCGCACTCCTTCCGATCTTTCGCTCACCCCCACACATACACACGCGCTCTCTCTCTCCCTTCACAGAAGTCACAATGGACATCTCCAATTACATCCTCCTGGGCTTTCGTCTCCCTAACTCCTTTTGTATGTTTTGATGCTGAAAAACTCGTCATTTCCGTAGGAACTTGCCACTTTGATTTGGCGAATAGCTTTAAACAAACGTAATCTGTAACTGTAACCTTGTTTTCCCTCGTTTTCTTCCACAGAGGTTGACTACTTTCCTGCAGATTCAATTTTTTTAGCATACTGTATTTTATAAAATTAAATAAGAAATTATTTCCAATTGCTAGTAATGGTAATGGAAAATTTAAGCGTTTGATCACGGAATTTATATGCCTGTAATTAATCAAGCGGCTAGGATTTTTAAAAATTAAAATAGAATGAATGTGTGAAATTGAATGAATTTGAAGAGCAAAGGTACTTTCAGGCTGTGCTAAGGACATAGAGTAGTAAGGAAGAAGAAAAATTATACATAGTTTGCAATACTGTAAAGATAAACATCATATGCACCAATGCGATACAGAACAATACATGCCATATCTGCTCGAATATAATGCGCACTTTTTTGCTTAAAATGGCTTTCACAAAAATCTACTGCGCATTATATTCGCACACTTTCTATGAATGATTTTTCTTGAAGTCGACCTTTGAAAATACGGCAATTCTCATTGATTCATTTCCCTTCCCTTTTAATACCAAGTGAAATTTTATGCAAATATTCTTCGTCAAGGTCGATAAACTAGCTTGGTTTTTTAATCAATGCACTCTATTTCGGCGGCCTCCGCCGTAGGCGTAAATAAAAGAGAACTGGTAAAGAGGCATGAGCCATAACGGGAGGAAACGTTTGTAACACAAAACCGGGTGGACCAGAAATCATCCTCCGACTGCAGCCAGTGATATCACCCGGAGGCATTAGGAATCCCAGCTACGCAGTCCCAACAAAGGGAGCGAAGAATGAGAACAGAAAGCTGGATGTGAAGGGATTGGGGGAGGAAACAGGAGAGGAAGAAAGAGGTGGGAGGTGCTGAAGGGAGAGGGTAGAGAGAAGCTAGGAGTGGAAGAGAGGTAAGGAAAGAAAGAGAGAGTTGCCTAATGGTGATATTCTGTGGGATGGGGTCGAAGGTGGAGGGGAGATGGGCATGAAAGGGAGGGAGAGGGGAGGAGAAAGAGAGATGGATGATTTTGAGAAACTTGATCTTCCTTACCAATGCGAGATGTTGGTGCGGGGATGGAAGAGGGGAGGAAAGAGATAGCAGAGGAAAGAAGGAAAATGAACGGTAAGTGGGCAGATTTTATTTGCGTGATAATATAATAAAATTACGATAAATAAGTACAAATAAAAATTATAACACAACTATAATAGTTATTTACCTCTGGTATTATGTGTTTGTTATCTTAGCAAAATTAATATCTTAGAAACATTTTATTACAAAGTAAATTAACATTTTTTGTGGCTAAATGTGAAGATAGTTTCTTTTAGCTTTATTTCCTTTTCTATAATGTTACTCAAATCGTCCGGATCAAAGAAACTGTGAAAAGAGAGCAAAAAAGGAAAAAATCAAGTGGTTGCTAACGAAGTGGCTACTCATATGTTACAGCTCACGCACGGGGTGGTACGCTTATTACTAGTCCTTTGGGAACAAACACGCGTATCAGTTAATTTCCCCTATTCTGCATGGGAGTCCGGTGACACGACGCGGGTGGAAGACCATTCTAAAGTGAGAGAGAAGGATGGAAAGAGGATAACTAGAGGCACAGAAAGTGAGATATGGGAAAAGGATGCTGAATAGAAAAGGATTCAGATCTCCCTTCGTGATCACCAAATCCTATAATCCTGCAAAAGGACCGCTGCCTGGTTGGATTTAAAAAAGTGGGGAAGGCAAAGAGGAAAAAATGAATCGTTGTAGTCATAATAATAAGACGATCAGAAAAGTATTTGGAGAATAGACCAGTTATTGAGAAGAAAAGAGAATATTCAAATTATAGCAAGAGAGCCAAAATATGAACCTTCAAAAGGAAAAATTAACAAAAAAATTACAAAAGGTTTTGTCTAAAAATTTCCGAATGAAGAACATAATATCAACAAAAATGAGAAATATTTTACGAAAGTTGATTTTAGCCAACTAAATTTTACGCAAATACTTATAAATTCAGTAACATGCTATAAATGGAGGAAAAACTACGAAATTGTTTTTAAAAAAATTTTAGAAGACATTTTCTATAGATAAGTTAAATGAATTAACTATCTTTGGAAATGTAAAATAGGCCCTACCAACTCCTACAAAGCGATAATAAATAAGAAAAAACGCACATTAATCGATAAAAAAAAAACTAAACAAAAACCTCCTCGTGAGTAATTCTACTACGGATGCCGAACAAAAGAGACGAGCCAACCGGAACTATAAAAAACAACCCTCAAGTAAACAAGGGGACAAAAAAACTTAATCTTCTCTGGGAAAAATAAGTCGAATTAGGTCAAGAGCTTTTAGTTTCTCAAATACACTCTCCCCAACAACGGGAGGTGCTGCATGCACCGGTGATCACAGACAAAGTCCACCGAACGTCACGCCGCGTGCACCCGTCACGCTGCTGGGGGAGAAATGCAACTGCACGCGTGATGTTGGAGCGAGGGAGAGGTTGAAGAGAAAGGGCAAGGACGGGGGAGGACGTGAGCGTGTGGCAGAGGGTGCTTGGAACCGGAGGGTATACGTCACGTAAGGATATCCAATACGATTCGAGATGGAAGGGACGGGGAGGGGTAGTGGACGAGGGAGAGAAGGGAGGGAGAAAATACGCGAAAAGGATACACATACGTGTGCTGGGTAGGTTTTTCGGTTCCAGGGAGGGAAACTTGTACGAAAAGAGCATATTGATGTATCTGGCGTCGTAGATAGAGCAATGATTTATGGTGACTTATTTCCCAGTTCCTATCGGTTCTTCGGAGAAAGAAAAAATCCCCGCTCTCCGAAAAACTTATCCCCCACCCCTTCTATACATCCCCTTCTCCCATTGGAACATAACATCGATTCTGAAATCCTGTGTGACCTCAGAAAAACGTCAAATGAAAAAATAGGGTGGAGGTTCGGTTTTGGGAAGAGAGGGAGGGAGATGGAAGGAGGGAAGAAGTATTGTAGGAGGACCGTCGGTTATTGAAAGCGGCGCATGTGATGCTGGTGTCCATATGACAAGAGGAGGGTGACGATGAAATGGGTGGAAATAAACCGGGAGGCGGTGGAAGGGAGAGGAGTAAATAGTGCAGAGGGAGTGTAGATATTATGAGAAGTGTAAGTATAATTACCAAGAGCTATTTTAAACTATGTATTTGGAAACTTAAATGTTTTCCTTATTATAATCGGAGTTTGTTGAATGAATATTTACATCAGAAAGGCTATAGATAAGATGTTTAATCGACACATTAAAGAAACAGTTACTTATATCACTAGAACATTTTGTGTCCAACGATATAAACGGATAAATTCCTGAAAATATCGATAGAATCATTATGAAAATCGAGTGTTTACTATGTTTCTTATTAAACTGTGAATGGTTTTCGGATAGCTGTAAAATTAAAGTCTTATAAAATGACAGCAAACGAGGTATTTAAACCACATCTGAGACCTTATTACTCGAATGTTTATATTTTGAGTATTGGATTACGTTAAGGTATTATTCCCCATTTTACTCTACATCTTTTTTTAGCTTTTCTTTATGGATCGAATAAATTTTAATTTTAGGTAGTGATAGACTGCCATGAGCTGAAGCGTTGATATTGCGAAAGAAAACTCCGTGACCAAAAGAACTGAATTTGAATCCAGTCAATCTAAAACCATATTTCCTATTACGGGTTGTCATACTGTACACGATTCAATCAATCCTCTTTCCTTACTATGACACATGGTTCACGCCAAAACCAATAAATACCCTAATGCGTTTCCTACTTTAAATAAACCAACCCACGGGTTAGCTTATTCGGAGTAAGCCTATCTCCAAATACGAATCATTGGGCAACAATAGCGCCGGCGAGAAAATAGCATCCAACTCGGCGATCGCGGGAATCTTCCGCGAAATCCCTTTCGGGCGATAAATCTGAAACTCGATCTAGACAGAGATCGGGGATACACACGTGGAGTCCGCGTGGTTTATTTTAAAGTCATCAACAAAATATGTCAAATTTTTCCAGCCGAATTTTTTCATTTGCATAAGCAAACTCCTGAGCATCCGATGGCTTTGACTCACACCAAAACTCGTACTGAGATCTCCACATCACCCTTCTCCTCTCTCCCTTCTATCTCCTCCTCCACCTCATTCCAATTTCCTCCCCTGCGAACTCGCCAAAAAATAATAATCCGCGGAAAAGAGGTACTTTCCCCTCCCCTTCTTACCCTTCCCCTTTCCATCCATTCTCCAATCCCCTCTTTTTGATTCTCCAATGGAACACCAATATATCTATATTTATAGCTTTTTATGCGAAACCCATTTCAGTTCTCGCGCCATTGAAAAACGTTACCGATCGAACGCTTTGGAAAACCGATGATAAAAAAGGTTTTCTTTTAAAAAGAAGAGGAGAGAGAGAGAATCCCCTCTTCGCATATGGTCCCCTGGGAAGGCTCCTGCGTAATAACGGATTATATGTATACAGATATCAATAAACTGCACCGTAGGGAGAGAGGGAGAGATGAAGGACACGCGTATCCACATCACACAACTCCCGTGTGCGTGCGGCATTCCGAACCATATCGCCCGCACAAAACTATCGAAGTGCCATCCCTTTGAATTCGGGACCTCCTCCCCTCCCCCTCACTCCCATCCCTCGAATGAGGTTTTGGGGCGGGAAAACGGGGATTCACCCCCGAAAACGGAAAGGGTCGCCACGTCGCAACAAAGATAAGAACCCAAAGACTTCACGCTGGATTCGGAAAAGGTTTCTTTTTTTATATGGAGGGTGAGATAAAAGGGAAGGGATGGTTGAATGTGGGTGCGGTGGAAAAGTTAGTAGGGGAAGCAAGGATAAAGAAAGGGGTGGAGAAGTTAGAAGGGGAGGCAGATAGATGAAGAGGCGGAAAAGAGAGGGAGGGTTGCGAGAAGCAGAGAGAGGGGAAGAGAAAGAAGGGGTTAAATAGATATAAGAAAGTGGAGTAAAATAGGTAGAGAGAGTGTATACGGGAAGGAGAGAGAGGGGGAAATATGGGAGAGACGAGAGGAAGGTAGTGGTGAAAGAGAACAAGGATTTGGAAGAATAAAAGCAAGCGATTTAAAAAGTGTGCATTCTAGCGAATCAAAAGAATAAAGTTGAACATTTATATAATAAAGAAAACTTTACCGATAAGGAAGTGGGGAGAAAAGTAGAAAACAATGAAAGTGGCACAAAGAAGAATACAAGAAAACGAATCAGGCGAGAGGTGGCACGGAAATATCTGGTAAGAAGAAAGAGGGCATGAAAGGGAACATATACGGAATGGAGGTTTATGGTGAATAGAGAGTTTTTAAGTGATGGCTTTTCTGAGTTGTCTTTGGACCGAGTTTTCTGTTAAGGTTAACAGTTACCAGTGGGAATATGAGGAAATTCTTGAAACGTGTCCATTTCGTGTAAGATAAATATGGGAGAAGTTATTACATTTTATTCGAATTTTTACTAAAATTTTCACCCATCAATAACTATTTTCGATTCATTAAAAAACAAATTGGTAGCTCATTATATGCAAATGAAAAATTTTTTTCGTCGAAAGCAAAAGAGTAGAAGTAAAAATTTTAATTATGACCGAGCTTCAATAAGAACTTGAACCGTTTCAGGAAAAATAATTTAATTTTAATTTAACAAATTATAATTTGCAAATATTTAAAATGTCTCAAAATCGCGTTTAAATTACTACCACCAACATTTTATCACAAATCACGGCAATTTACAGAAAATTGACGCGCGGACAAATCGTTATCTATCAATCCTAACAATAGACCTTCAAATAATATTAATAACTGTATTAATTTGCAATAAAATCCTTTCAATCTCGAAAAAAATGATGAAGCAACAGGAAACTGATATAACCGCCCGATTTTATTCCCTCCCTTGAAATATTTCTTCCGATTGATCTGCTCCATAAAAATCTTTTTACGACCGACCTCCTCTCTCTTCCTCCACAATCTTCGCGTAACCTTCCCAAAAGTGCACACAAAAGGAACGCATCTGAAGAACTAAAACATTATGATCACTGAACGACCACCATTTTTGGACGCAATATCAAGAAAGATATATAGATAGAAAACCCCACTCTTTTTTGCATGACTTCACAGATACACTTCCAATACCTCGCTACTTTTACCTCGTCACGTGATCCGTCCCGTCATTCCGAGCCTGATGAAACCCCTCCCCCTCGCACCGAACCGTTGATCTTTCCTTTTTCGTCTCGGAGAGAGATTGACATTGCAAAAAGCCATCGAGATGGTGTCGGAACCCAAGACCCGAACCGTATGGACGGAGAAAGGAGGGAGGACATAATGGCGGTGGGGGATTCTGGCAAGCATGGGGAGGGAAAGAGTGGGGGGATCGTAAAAAGGAGGCGAATGCCTTTGAGTGACGGGGGAGTAGAGATTGGAGCTGCAATGAGTTCGCTGTCTGGAATCGTTCGATGGATCGGAAGGTATGACTACTCGCATTATGGCTAGGCGATACTGGAGAAGAAAATAAAATTTCCGGTCACCTTTAACTTCCCATCCCTCTCTCCCTTTCCTTTATAGTTATAGACGGATGATTAGCCATGATGTTGGGGAAAAAATCGAAAGATGAGTAATGTTTGCTATTGTGGTAACGCGTACATATTTGCTTACATGACTAAAAATATATGTACGTGTATCTGTATAGTTTTCATATTGACACGGAAGCAGCATAGCTAGCATAAAAAGCATAAGTAAAAATTCAATTAATATCATATGAAGTTGATACAATGCGCCGTAATTTTGTGGTTATTCATAATTATCTCTTGAGGAGAAAATGAAATAACTTTTCTACATAGGAATCACAGGAGTGTATTCCGTAAGCGGCCCGGAATGAAAACTCCTGTGGATTCTATTATACATCGAAAAGTAATTTCATTTTCCACTCAAGTGTTAACTACCATCAGTGTAATGACTTAATGATACGAGTTTCTTTGCATAAACTCGTTATAATGTAAAAGTCACTATGAGTCAAATGAGATTGATGACGAATTTATTTTATTTTCTTTAATGTTTTAGAACTTAAATGTTTCATTGCATAATTACCGCCAAGTTATAAATCTCGACTACCAACTTCAATAACGAATTAAGTATATATTAATTAACTATATATATATATATATATATATATATATATATATATATATTCTCAGATGGATAGTCTAAATAACGCCACCAGTTAAGCTAGTTATATAGACACGACTGCTCATTATCGGTGAAAATCGGTTTTATATACGAAAAGATTTGCATCTAAAATTATAAATGGATCATTCAGTATGCGGTAAAATTTCGATTTTTTATGTAAAAACCACTCTTTTAAGCACATTAATTAAAACAATGATTGACGCGAACGCTTTTATATATTTACACCGCGTCTTCTCTCAGATCCATCCTTTTTCCTCACTTTACGGTTCCCGTCTAGCAAGTTTAACTCTTTCTATTACCCTCAAAAAAACCCCTTTCTCCTTGCCACTCCACCTCCTCCCTTTCATCTTCCCCCTCCCTGCCACCTCCTCTTAACCTCCTCACGCATCTTTCCACAGTCTCTTTATCTCTCCATCTTTCACACCCCGTCAACCATCTCAGCGCCATCTCCTACTCCCCCTTCCTCTTTCACACCACCTCCCTCCCCTCCCCTCTCCAGAATTCCCCCCTTCGTCCAACCCTTTCCCGGAGTTAATTTCAACTGACGCGAGGGATGCTGGGAGTGTGATGAATGCCCTTATCACGGATTGCGGACATGGGCTGTGAAAATAAGAGAGAGATGGAGGGAGAGGTGCGATACGGAGGAGGTGAGGGACAACCGGAGGTTTGAAAGGTTGGGGAAGGGAGGGGAGAGGGAGGGAGAACCCTGATGACAGCTTAAGCGGCGAAGAAGTACGGAGGGACTGTTATATTCTGACTAATGAGGGAAATAACAAATCGAGACGAGTTTAATAATGAGGCGACTAAGCTAAATCCTCCCAGTAAAGGTCTTTAATATGCGTTTCGGCTGCCATGCCCACTGAGATTCGAATCGTCATTCTTGATTGATAGAGCCGGCGGAACGATTTATGATACCGATATTAAATGCTGCTTTTTTATCGCGTGTTGGAAATAATTAGCAAAGAACTGGGATACTGATACTACGAATAAAAAAGTGAGATTCTTTCACGCGTTATCGGATGATGCTCTGTAGCGACACGTTCCGTTTCGATGTGAGAGAATAACATGCAATGTCAATAAAAATAAAATTTTAACTAAAACAACTTCTACATTGCATACGAAATTTGTATCCATGGATAAATTCTCGTATGACAGTATAACTTCCTATCCTTAATATCACGCATCTCTAACAACGCAAAATTAAAATTGGGACATTTTTTTATCTGAATACGAAAATACCGCAGAATTAAATGACGATGGTCGTAAAACCCAAAAAAATATTCTGCCTCTAAATTTTTTTATAGATGAAATATTTTATCATCTGATCCTTTTCTCCATTATTTTCCAAAAATAGAAAATAATAATGTAGATCGACATATTTAATCCACGCCGCGAAAAACAAGCTAACGATCACATTTTACGCAGAAACTAATATTGCTCCGCTCGTATAGACAGAAAGAATGAAGACAGACAGGAGGAGATGGAGGATTTTAAAAACGCAAAATAAACATCATCCCCTTTTGCAAAGAGACTCGTTCGGAATTAATCATCGAAAAAATAAAAGAAGGAGATATCGAAAAAGGACCGCGAGGTGGAGATGTTTTCATTTCACAGTCAGTAATCAATTACTCCGTGAAACACACCTGTCACCCGCGATAACACGTTTTTCTAACGATATTTGTGGGAGTTTGATGGCGGTGGAAGAGAGGACGGGAGAAGATGGAAGTAAGGAGGAGAGGGAAGAGAAGCAGAAAGAGAGAAAAAACGCATTATATTGTGCCACGGAGAGAAAATGATGAGGAACAGTCTTCGCCGGGAATGGAGGAGGGGGAAGTGTGTTGAGGCGTAGGTAGGGAGGGGGAGGAGGAGAAAATTTCGGACGAGAAGAGGGGTGGTTGGAGAAAAAATAATAAAGTTGAGCTAAAATCACAGGGTGGATGTCTGCCTAAAGACACTTCTCTCTTGCTGATGAGTCTACTTTTTCTCACCTCCCGACTACGAAAAACTCGCTCTCTCTTTTTCACGCACAGACTCGCCCCTTCCCCACGAATCCTCTCCCCCTCCCCCGTCTTCCCTCCTCCTCTTCTCCTATCCCTCCTTTTCTCGTCCCCTTTTCCAGCTGAGAGGGACATAAATCATACCACGTCGCCGGCCCTCCCCCTCCCTTCTCCTTCCCTCCGAACCCACCTACCCCTCTAAATCCTCCATTCTCTCCCTCCCTCCCATTCTCCTCTCTTTCCTCCCCCTCGCACTCTAACATCAGAGACCTCCCTCTTTTTTGGTGGATATCTAACAAACCCACTCACTTCTCCCCCTTCGCCTCCGTCCACGGAGACTGCCTTATCTTTGCGAAATCGCCCTTTTATCGATATAGTAGCCCTATGGCTTATTGTCCCATAACAGGCTATGTGACTGTGAATATGCTCGAGTATTGTCCAACCATAACTTAAATATTTATGGCGTTATATATGGCTGAAAGCGAATAAGCACATATTCGTGAGAAAAATACTATAAATCTAAATGAACATGCGAGAATTATTTAGAATTAGTTTCAGAGGGATCATATTTAATCGACCATGCCAAAGAGTTTGTTCAAAGTAAATAATCCACCTCTGAGCTGAAATAAAACTTTCTAGATGGTGTTCTCATACCCGGAAATTTTAAGAGTAGGCACTAACACATTGATTTAAATTTGGTAAAAGAAAATAAACGTACATTATGAATTTCAGCGAGTCCTTACAATCGCTTTGCAAGTGCATCCTGCATCGATCAGTTTTTTTAGCCAAAATGAACGAAATCACTGGCTTTTTACGCCAAAATTATCTCTGTTCGGCGAACCTTCATCACATTATTTTCGGAAATAACCCACAGACAAAAATAGACCAACTTGAAAATCTCACTTATCTGAAAATAAAATTTTCCTTTGTCTATAAACCCTCGCTGGCCGCAAAAAATAATAAATGGCTTACAGTAGAGGACTTATTAATGGTAAGTCGCAGCCAATAAAACCATATACGAGATACCGATAACACCCAGCAAATTTCGCATTTTTATATTTAATTTTACGGCCTCGACTCATACGATTCTGTTGTAATCAATTTTAAAAGCTGTGACTCACATGGATCGAACGCTCTCAAAGGGGATTTCAAAGCGAAGCGTATCTCCCGCTCGAATTAATTAGTTACCCCTTTTTATATAAACGCCGCTTCCCCACGGGGCACGTCCGCTGACCCTAACTCTGTCCAAGCTTTATTATCAACCCCCTATCACCTTGATTGCATTCAGTCTTTCCGTACTTTACGTTCCGGCTCTTTTTCTCCCGTCCTTAATTGCAATTCCTCGAGATTTAAAAAATATATCTGATTCACGGTGATGGAATGTTCAAGGAAAAGATTACCTCTTTCACTTCACTTTATCCCTTCACAATGTACACACCTTTGATCCTTCTATGAGCACGCGACGCAATTTAGACAAATCCGGCTCCACCCTCTTCTTTCCTAGTAAACACACAACTGCAGAAATTACGTCATTACCATCAGGAACCACGTGCGGCAATAAAATCGGTGATAAGCGCCTACATTTCTCGTATATAATAGCCAACTGGAAACGTGACGTAAATTCCCCAATTTTATAATAAAATATATAAATAAAATCTCCTATAATAGCCGAATGTGAAGTCCAGAGAACCAAATATCTTAAATTTAATGTTGAGTAAAGTAAATGAATATCTAGGATTCCCTATATAATCTAAGAAACCATGGTGTCTTGATCGTAATCCGTTGAACGAAGATGTGAAAGCAATGCTGGCCTCGCAAAAACATTGGAATAAATCACAGAAGCAATCCTTTCACGCACCGGTAAACCTATCCAATAAATATCTCTAATGGATCTTCTTCGCCAAGCTTAATTGAATGCGAGTACAAAGGTAGAAGGGAATAAAATGAAATTACAATTAGCGGGGAGAGCGAGGAGGATGCCGTATGAAATTACGCTGTGTGCAGGGAGAGGAAGGGTAGGAATGGACGGGGAGGCGGAGGGCATAGAGCAGGGTTTCCCCATCTGGTGCTCGAGAGCACCGCTGTGCTCTATGCCAGCCTGATCGTGCTCTTAGCCAGCCTATTCTCTTCTGTAGTGCTTAAACGCGTTTCATAGCACCTGTAATTTAATTTGCACGGCTGCTTTCTTTTTGAACGTATTGAAGAGCATTAACAATAACTTAGACTTTTACTTATTATCATTCCTGTTTAGGAAAAAGTATGTCGGTGCTCTCTTGATATTATAAAAAAGGACTTTGTGGTAGCAAGGTTGGGAACCCCTGCCATTGAGGAAGGGTTGGACTAAGAGCAGAAGTAAACTCCCTCCGGTATCAAACCTCTTTTCGATAGGAGCGCATATATGAGCAATTGTCATGCTGACAAAGAGAACGAAAACTAATTACTCGGAACCCAAATCCTAAAGGAATCTAGAAATAAACGAAAATGTTTAAGACTGGGAGGATGGTTCTGAAGATTTTTGACGGAGGATGAGGATGGCGACAGAGAAATAGGCCGAATGGCAAGTAAACCGTCACGAAAAATACAATTATTTCATGTAACAAGCAATAATCCGAAAAAGTGCAATTTCTTTGTCTATTACGTCTATTTGGGCGAAAGTTAATTTGGCTTAAACATTTCGTGTAGAATTTCAACGCCAAATTTCACATAAATTAGTAAAATGGTTGATGAGATGAAAGATGCGGAATGAATGGTGTGATCTTCCATGTATGCGTTGATTTCGTAAACCGAATGCGAAAGTTATTTTTCGTTGCCATTAGAAGTTCTTGACTTCCATTACATAACGCTTAAAATGTGACGAATCTTTAGCAAGTCAGATATTTTTGGCAATTTTAACCTCGCTTTAATTTAAATTTTAAACATATGAACAGATATTTACTGGAAACTTACTTTAACTGTAATTTCCCAACTTTTTCGGAATAAACTTCATTCTTAAAATAAATCACATAGACTGGTATTTTCACAAAATCCGAGTTAAGCATTAAAAAGTACTCCACGAACCGAGCTTACCTATAAGTAGACTAGAACTCAAAGGCTGGTGGGCCGCAAGTTTTAATGTGAGTTGAGAGAGAATGAAGATGGGGAAAGGGATTTGAGACATTCGTTTTTTAGAACGGTAGGGAGGGTTAGATATTGCCCCGTCACAAAAGGACGGATTGGTAAAGGCAGGAGAAGAGGGGAGGAAATATAGCAAAGGGGGGAAGGGGTAGCGGGGATGAGCTCCACGCGATTGGCCAGCGAGAGGATGGAGCGGGTTATGTCGGCTTTAACTCCACAAAGAAGAAGAAAATTAAATTCGGATGGAAATGGAGACTTTTGGATATGGAGCGGGAGAGAGTGGTATTTTTGCGCGTGGAAGGGAGGAGGGAAGGGCGAGAGAGGGGAAGGGAGGAGAAAGAAAAATCAGGGGATATATTCTGCAAGGGTTCATTGAAAGATTAGGGAGATTGGTGGATGTCGAAAAGGAAGCGTTTTGTGTTCGTCCGATAGGATATGAATGGAATTAGGGACCGACCGCCGAATTAAGGACGGGAATAATTTGTGGAGCAGACGCTGGCCGGACTGGAGGACAATAAATGCTTTATTCGACGTCTGATTACTCTCATCCTGTTCGATGGCTATTACCTGTGTTCTAAAGGGGGAAAACGAGCGATCCATCTAGACGATGGACCAAGTGCATCTCCAGTAAGGTGATAACGACAGAAAAGAATTTTGATTGCAATAAATTTTACCGTATTCTTAAATGCACGCACTTGCACAGCTTATTTGATTCCAAAAGAATAAGTTTATGAAGAAATTTCGGTGAGACTAATATATCAAAATATAAATTTTTCGGTTTAAGCATACATTCTGATAGGAAATATTCTTAACATTATCATTAGCTACATAATATGGAGCCACATTTAGAACTTATGGCAAGTGATTTTTTGTTAAAATAAACGATCTTGCATTGCATCTTAGGACAGCCATTCTCTGTTTAAAATGCTCAGAATACGAGGATTTTCTATGCCACTTAATTACAATCAATATTATACAACTAATACTGAAAGTAAACTGCCAACAGTTAAGAGAGCAACTAATTTAATTGATAAATGTAAATCAATACCATAACACCAACATCCAATATCATTTTCAAACTTATGTAAATGAGTAAGCCAAAATTTTAACTCAAAACACCAACAATATTCCAGTTCCAATCTCCACATAAATAACGATACCATCTCCAGGAAATATTCGTGTTTCTTATCTGTGGGTGGGAGAGTAGAGAATTGATCGATGCTAAATTTGTATCGAGATCAACAGATATTTAAAAAGAAAAGAAAGCCAAAACGAGACTATTCATAATGAAGGATGACGTGTTATTCGAATGTGGACATAACTCTCTCGCCGACATCCCCTACCGCTCCTCTCCCCTATAGTTCCTCGCTCCTACACCTCTCCCCCTTCTCTCTTCAACCTCTAGACTCCCCTTTCCACCTCCTCCCGCAAGAGAGTCGCCGATTTTTTCAACTACTCTTTTTTATCATAAAACTCGCCCCTTCCCTCATTTCCCTTTCTATTTCCCTCAACCGCAAAGGGAAGGTAAGAGGGAAGGAGTGAGAAGGAAAGAATATGGCTTACAACCAATTGTTTATTCATGCTTCTCTATTCGGCTACTCCCTCCTTTTCCCTCTCTTTCTCATTTTTCTTTTTCCATTTTTGTTCCTACCTCCGTTTTCCCTCCGCTGCTTCGTTATCCCGTTTCTTTATCTGTTCTTAGATAGATTCCTTACTTCCAAACTAGGTTCATTCGTTCTGTTTCTTCGTTTTTATTTAGTTCTTTCTCCGCTCCTTCCCCTTCTCCTTTTCTATGCTCCACCCTCCATTCCCACCTCCGGTTTTCCTAGCGTTATTTCCTCCCTCTTCTTTTCCGCCCGCGTTTCTCAAATTTGCATTATCCTCCTAAGCCTTAATCCCTTCTTTCATTCTTTTCTTTCCATCCCTCTTTCCGTCAATGGCCGTCGATATTTAGGCAGAGGGGAAGCGGATGGTTGGAAAAAGCACGAGTAAGGAAGGACCAGAGGGAGAGTGTAGAGTCCTTCCTCCTCCTCCTCCCTCACCTCCGTCTTCCCTCCTTATTTAATTCCGCACATCCACCTCCGTCGTCATTTTTCCTTCCTCTTTTGTTAGGCGGAGAAAATAACGCGGGAAAAGTCTCCCCGGTCCGTCTCTTGCACATACATAAGCGCGTACGTACGCACTCATGACAATGGAAAGTGATCGAGCACTGGTGACTCCGGGATTACTTGGAGACTCGCTCGTTCCGCTCTCACATTGTTGCCGCATAAAGGCTCTCAGGAGGGAGAAAACGCGGGCGGATAAAAAAGAATAAGTTCCGAATATTGTTGGCGGATTTTCCTTAGAGAGAAGTTTGACTTTCTCCTCGCCTTGTTATTTTTTTTCTTGCTCATTCTCCTCATCTAATGACGCAAAAGGCGAGGGCGTAGAATTTTATGATGGAGCGAGAAAGAATTTTTTATTTCGCAGGAGAGTCACTTGTCGAGCATTTTTCTATGACCAAAAATATTATATGATCTGCATGAAACCAAACTATCCAGACTTTCTAACGTTGACGTATTCTCGAAGAATAAACACTTTCATATTAATAGAAATGCATCAAAAATTTTAAAGATGAATTCGTTGAACATAATTTTAAAATGGAATCTCGTGTCATCATCGTATATTTGAGCACGCTCAAACTCCTGAAATTAAAATATCCATCGTTACCGGCATGATAGCTATAAACGTGTCGAAAATCGACTAAAACTAACAAGATTAGAATGATCCTGTTAATTATGAGCTGTAAATTTTTCCCCAAAAAAAGTAAAAATCGGACTTTTAGGACCAAATTGTACAATGTGTTTTATTTTTTGCTCAGAAGTTATTATTCTGAACAAAGCTACAATCTCCATTTTTCTCGCCGCAAAGAACAAAAAATACCTCCACGTCAAAAACCTATTTTCTTCAACCCCTTAAAACAAACACCCTAATCATACCATCTCACTGACAAATTTCTGCGAAGATAGAATGGTAGGACAAAAAATTAAATTCTTGCGGAGATAAGTGGGGGGGGGGGAGAGAGATGGGTATCTCCTATCCGGAAACAATACAGAAATGACCGAAAAATACCTCGCTGTAGGTTTTTCCCCCTTTTAAGACGAGGTACCCACGTGAGTGGAAAGAAGGGAGGGGGGATAGAGGATAGGAGGGGGGTAACACCGTGGACGGTTTTAAACCCCCACCTCCCCTTCTCCTGCCCTAAGTGAAGACAAACTTCCCACGCTGACAGAACACCCTTCTCTCTCCTCTCCCTCCTAGATCGCCGATTTCCAACTCCCTTCTCCATCCGCGCACACCCTTGGGCGTGCCTACCTCACCCTCTCCTCTTCTTTCTCCCACCCCATCCACTTCCCTTAAAAATAACACAGCTTTTTTATTTTTTTCGTCTTCCCTCTCTCCCCCACGGTGCCCTGAGACCTCACCGCACACCGCCACCCACTTATTTCGACACTATAGCACCGCCAACACGCGCCACCGACTTAACTCTCATCATCTTAAGAGTTCTCCAAGCACCGGTGTCAGATGTGACTCGGTCCATTAGTCGAGGAGGGGAGGGAGAGAAAGAAAAAATGATATAAAGCTTGGGATGAAGGATAACATCGCAGCCCTCACGAATGAAAAGAATCTCACTCTACAAATCCACTTGGCAAACAGTCTTTGAGTCATTCCCACGCAAGTGACACGATTGTTTTTCTATGAGTAAAATATCGGAAGAATTCGCTGTAGTTCTGTCAGGGGTAAGCAAATATTTCTGCGCTGCAGGCTGCATTGAAAGTTTTAAGCGCCTAGCCGGCCCATATTGGAAGTTGCGAATGCTTCAGCGAACCGCAGACGAGCTTGCATCGGAAGATATCCAGATTTTGTGGTATCATAAAAGCAATAATCAAGTATAAACATTTTTAGCGTCAAGAACAAGAACAACAGCAATGTGAGAACCAGTAAAAATAAATACGGAAGAAACCGCCAATGCATCTGGACATCAATTTTGCTCCATATCGCACTTCCACTGTTCGGTAAGCCCCTCACCATCTACGTAACCGTAATAATGTGGCAACATATGTTGTCTTAATAATCCAAAAATCTTGGAAAAACTCCTCCGACGAAACAAATACTAAAACTACGATATAAGAGTTACCGTAGACGGTGAAACTGAAAAAAGTTATGTTAAGAATGAATAAGTCGAGTTTTGACTGATTGGAATGCGCCCCAAGTACATAGTAATATCAACGACCGAATAACAACGCATCCGCTAGCGAGAAACTCATCACTTTCTGAGCAGTTGCAATAAAAACCTTAACTCGCTGCGGAAAAAACTGACGAGTGTATCCAACTTGGCACCTTCTCAAAACTCCTTCATTTGTCATGAGGGAGAACTTTGAGGCGGCACATATGACTGGAAGCGAGAAGGCAGAGAAAGCTTAGCAGGGCGAGATGGTGAGGGTAGGGAAACGCGTAAAGGATGAGAGACTAGGGGAGGCACAGCTGTAACTGGCGGCGACACGAGTTTCTCTCTAGCTTCCCCTCTCCCCCTTACCCGTTAAAAACCCATCCCACCCCACCCCATCTCTTTCGACCCAACATGCGACTCCCCCCTTCAATCCCATTAGAAAGAAGTCCCCATCCCTTTCCCCCACGAGAAGTCGAGCCGCAGACAACGCGATCTTATACATTCTTCAAAGCCATTCTTCTTTTGTTATTATTTTATTTTTTCTTATGTCCTCCTCCTGAGTAGCACTCGGCACGGCGGCTTTAACGCCGCAATGGGAGTGGGGCCACCCGGGGCGACCCCCTCTCGCTTCCGCGAGACGTACGATTTCACGTCTCAAAAAGATGCATGAATATATATTACCATTATTAGCGGTCGGATGTAAAAGCGTTTGAAATTCATGATGGGATTGATATAAATTCTTTGTGCATGGAGGATGTGGAAGGTCGTGCGAAACTGTAAAATTTGAATTGGCATTTTGTTCTCGGATAAAGATCTCTCGTGCCTGGTATAGTGTGCATGTGTTTTATACTGCAGGGAGAAGTTCTGTGTAAAGGGACATTTTTAGACGGTTAAATCCCATCCTCGATTACGACATTAATCTTAAATTATTCCTAAACGATGCGTCTTTTTAGAATAGCCCTAGCGGAAGATTATTGTTTCATCTAAGATAGGCTTTACTACCTATACAGAAGGATTATGTTCCGCATAAATTCGAATAAAAAGATGAAGACTAACCTCAACTCTCAAGGCAATCGCTTAATTTATTTTCTTGTGTCAGACAAAATGAAATGTTTCATGTGATCCCGCTGCATATATCATAATTTATTTAATAAAATAAATTTCTGTTTTATGGATTTGTTTTCCTCTAAGAATATTCGTACTTACAGAAACTACTTTTATACATGTAAACCTAAGATTTATTCAAGATGAAAATGCTATTTGAAGTTATCTCACTTTCTTGGGATTAAGTAGGGGTATTTTCCGTGATGCCTCTGTGAGGACATTTAATGTTGAAGGTTTACTACACAGATAGCCCTTCCTCATCCTAAATACCCCAATTCGATATTGGAGAACCATGCTGGCTCGATAGCTTAGTTGGTTAAAGGACCTACCCGGCAAGTGGGAGACCCGGTTCGATTCCCAGTCAAATACATGATTTTTTTCTCCTTTTCAAATTTCAAATTTTTAAGGTATATTTCTTAAACAAGCAGGGAAATGAATTCGTTTTTCCTATCAATC
Organism: Tanypteryx hageni; assembly: GCA_028673005.1. Taxonomy (NCBI): domain Eukaryota; kingdom Metazoa; phylum Arthropoda; class Insecta; order Odonata; family Petaluridae; genus Tanypteryx; species Tanypteryx hageni. Next base: position 68,937,693 of record CM054112.1, on the reverse strand, counting down.
TCGATATTCCGTGGTACCGAGATGGATGCAGAAAATACCGCATTGAAAATCGCCAAATGTTAGTCTTACATATACATATACTTCAGAAAAATAAAGTAGGGAAATGGAGAGTGAAATAGAATGAGGCCCCAAGCAGTTGCGGCTTTCTCGCACGCGAGAAAGAGCGAATTGAGAGAGAGAGAGCACAAGAAAAAGTTACTTTTTTCGAATAGCATTCAGTGATGAGCAAACGCGACGACGACGCCCCGCGTCTCTCTCTCTTTTTCGCGAGATAAGACGTGTATCGCAGTCAAAAGAGTCGAGTACGAGTCCGTGGTGGCGTCACAAAATGGAGAAAAAGAGAGAGAGGGAGGTAAAGAGCGTCTCTCTCCTCCGCCAAAAAGAGAATTCGTGATGAGGAGTTTCTCAACTGAAAAGAAATAAAAAAATCCCATCAGCAGGAGTGTGAAGCTGTCGCATGCGCCAAAACAAACCGACGGTTTTAATAAGTCTCCCGACCGTTCCCTTTATTTATTTTTGAAAATATGAGCCCTCGAGAAAAACATAAATAACGCGACGTGCACAAATGACAAAGGAATGCCATACGGAGCGTAGGGAGTGAAATTCAACGTTCTCGGCGGGATGCGGAGCTGAAAATAGACAGGCATTACATGTAAGGCGCAGAATGAATGAATACGTTCATAATTAGCTGCACTGTTAGCGCTGCCGCACTTATTGCGAAAATGAAACCTCAAAACCGTCATAAGGGTGTTAGTAAGACAATTCGATCTCTTCTTATCACAAACAGCTTATTAGTTATAAATGAAGATGGGAATGATTCGCAAAAAGAATAATTTCATTTATACATATAAAACATTTGCTATATGCGCGAAAAAGGTAAGAAAATTTTGACCCGCTTTCAAAAAGAGTTCTTGTGATTATAATTTAAGATAAAAAATACACGAGACAAAACTACATATACTTTCCAAAACAACGAGATGGTTTCCTAAATTAATTATTAATGACGCACATTTTCAAGCAGGAAATGGATTATCCAAAATCAAAGAACCGAACGAGTAGCTTAATATTAAACTGGGAGAATAATAAAAAATAAGGGTATCGTTTAAAGAAAAGCCACCGGAGTTTTCGAAGGAAGAAGTAGAGGAGGAAAAATCTTCAAAGAGAGAAAGAAAGGGAAAAAATAATCAAGAAAAACCCACAAAAGAGAAAGAAAACAGATAGAAAAAGAGACAGACACTCTCAGAGGAGTCTCGCCATTTGAAATATGCATGGTGAGCAATACACAAAGTGAAACATGAACGGAAGCCCGATGAATGGCACAAGAGAGGAAAGAGGAGGGAGAAGAGAGTAGGTGAGGGTAATGTGGGTGGTAAAGGGAAACAAGGCTAGGGAGAGGAAAAATTTGAGCGGGGAAAAAAATATATTTTTTCCTGCTGAGATAAAGCGGACGTCACGTGACCGCAAGAGATGGAGATGTTGAAAAGCGGTCGGATAAAAAAACGGGGTTGAGAGTGTGTAAAAGAGATGATGCCCTCTCGCAAATGAGTCATCTCTCTCTTTCTCTCTTCATCCGACTCCGAGAGAGGGGTTTGGAAGCGGCGGAGTGAGGAGGGCCCGAAAAAAGGATACGATGGTGGCAGGGGATAGTAGAAGGGGTGTAAAAAAGGGATTCTCTCCGCAAGAAAGGATGGGGTGAAATCCATGATGTTTTTTTTCTTTTCTCGTGGAATGGGACGTGTTTAGTGATTGTGGTTAAGCCTACTTTTTGGACGAATCATTAACTCCGAGGGAGAAAGAGAAAGTGAGAGAGAGCTCCATTTCGTCTTCTTTGCCTGCATTCTGGAAAATTTATAGGCAAGAAGAAGGGCTTCTTTGAAGAACACTATGTCGAAGGAGCTGTGGAAATGTGATGAATTTAGCAAAATCGTTTGTTTATATTTTGTTTGAAAACTTTCAAAAAGTAAATTTGACAGTTTTTACTTGTACGGTGTTCAATAGCTGGACAAAACATTATTTTAGATTTTTGTACAAGCCATAAAAACAACTTTCAACGTAGAGTGTACATCTATAAAGATTTCTCAACTGCATACAGTTGTTCATATATGATGAATGAACTTTTCACAAAATTGACATTTACGTCTTTATTGATATTTTAAGAATGTTAAATAACGCATTATAAAGTAAAAAATATATATCACATGATGAGATAAATTATAGTAAATTACTAATAATTATCTACATGTTGATTCCATTGCATGAAAACGAATTATTCGTTAAAATTAAAGCAAACTTTTTTCTCTGCAAAATGCTATGTTGGACGGAATTAAGTATCGCAAAGAATATTGAAGGATATGCAAGATGAGTTGGATGAAAGCCGGACCAAAAAGATGAGAGTGGAAATTAGGATTCCATTCCCAAAAGATTTTTTCTTCTCCTTTTCACCCCGCTACGTTTCATTATTACCCCTTTGTACCAACCGGTTGCTTGTCAAAGAGATTCGGGTTGTTTTAGCTGAGGGAGAAAAGAGGAACTTGAAAGGGGTGTGTTAAGGAGTTTGGAGTGTGGAGTAGGTGGGAGGGAGAATAGAAGGGAAAGGGATGGAGGAAGAAACATTAAGAGCTAGGGAAATCGAAAACAAACCCCTTTTTTCTCTCTTCATCCCTCCCTCGGGAAGGAAGTACAACTTCATTCATTTGGAATGAAAGGAGAAAAAATTAATAAAGAGATGGAGAGGGAAGATTGAGGATGGAATGGGGAGAGAGGGGCTCTTTGGTCTGGTTTATTGAGCAGAGAGGTGGAATCACCAATTAGAGAGGTTCCCCCCGAAAATTGAAAAAAATGGGTGGTATCTTAATTTTTGCATAAATAATGTTTTAAAATCTCAGGATAAAATTTAAATAAAATCATGGATAAATAAAATGTTTTAAAATCTCAGAATAAAATTTAAATAAAATCATGGATAATTTTTTTATTATTTATCCGTCATATCTAAATATACTTACGATGAATATGCAGTTCATTAATGCAATTTAGCTTAATTTTTTCATGTGTAGAAAGTGATGATACTTTGAAATTTAATTTTCCATCCCTTCAATACATTGTCTTTCTTAAATTTTAAATAAATTCTGATTATAGGAGTGAATACTGCGCTTGAAACTATTCTTAGTGCAAAAATAATACGCCTGAGGTTATTCTTAAATTATACCTCGAAAGCCATTTTCCATCCTCTGTTCCTTAAAACGAACCGATACTCTCCAAATCACTTTGCCGCCTTCTGAATGAGGAAATCACGATACAAACAAGGCTCGCAAATACAAATGAACAACGATTTCCCTGACAATCCAGATACCGCCCTTCAAAACAGGGACCAAATCGCTGGCCTGTCATTTCACATGCTCGCACGCCACGTCAATTACAAGTTCCGCTGTCATTCTGTCCCTTATGCTGCGACCAATTTCCCAATCACCCACCTCCGGAGATTTAATGACTATTCCTCCTTTGAAGCAACAAAGGCAGCACCGAAAGCACGCAAGGAGGAGGAGGTGGGAAGATAAGGGATTCAGCGCGTACGGAACAGGCCCTCCCGGGATAAAAGGGGATTTAATGTTTGTTTCCTAAAACCTTGAGAGAGTCCCAGAGAGAGAGAGAGAGAGAGAGAGAGAGCGCGTAATCAGTACATTATTGTCACAGCCTAGCAACCCGAAATCATGCCACACTCCTCTGAAAGGTTTTTTTTTCTCCCTAGATTTTTACCAAGGTGTGTGTGTGTGTGTGAGAGAGAGAGAGAGAAAGGCTCGTATTGTAAAGGGTTAGTGTGAGAACGCGTGTTTGGGAGCATTGGGGGAGGGAAAATGCTTTCCGTATGAAAGGGTTTTCGAAGAGAAGTGCGAGGGAGACGTTTGTTGGGAACGGTTGAAAGCGAGAGAAGGTTAATTGAGGGGAAGATGTTTCGGAAGTTGGTGTCTTTTGAGCGGGAAGAAGGAGATGACGAGGAGAGGAAGGGTAAAAAGGACTGAGAGAGATATCCGGGTGGATAATATTTCGTTTCGATTACGAACGCTCTCTAATGAGTAACTGAGTCGAAGGAGTTGGGTCATCGGTCATCTGGAAATTATATGGAAAATAAAGGCCTAGAATTTATATTGAAGCTGGGAGTGTTTGTATAATTAAAGAATTCGCAAAATCTCTAGAGGTTACGGTGTTACGATCTCTTATTAATCAAGAATGTTATATTTTTCTATGAAAATATTCAAATATATTAAGAAAATATCCCACGAACAATATATATTTGATTTATTGTGGACAAGAATCCTTAAAAATTCGTATAACTTAACATTTTGGTGTCTGCATCATTCCACGCTCGCCTCACCTGACCTACGAAGAGTGAGACAAAAGATTTTATCTCCCTGAATTGATAAAAAACCACACCCAATCATCATCCGGTCGCGATTCATTCATTCCGACACGACATTTACCCAGTCAACGTTCAAAAGGGAAAATTTACACCTCCGATCTCCGTCGATTAATCCTCAGCAGCGACGCCGCGACCTCCCGTGACATCCCCGGTCGGCAATAAAACACTATCCTGAATAGCGGACCAGTGCACACAAAAGCCGAACAACTCGAATGTCTCCGAAACCTTTTCTCCCCTAACCGACTCATTCCACTTCCATTAAATGTGTCCCCGACCTCCATCCTCCTCACTGGCATTCACGAATTGAGAGAGGAGTCGGAGAGAGAGAGAGAGATAGAGACGGGTAAGGTATTTTGAAAAAGGATGTCGCTGAACGAGCGAGGGAGAGAATGGGAGGAGGAAGGTAGGGGGAAATGACAGATTAAAAACGACTGCTTCCACTGACAACCAGGAATTCCACCAACGTTTACATTGACTGTGCGAGATAGAGTGCGCAATGTGTGTCGGGGGAGAGAGAGGAGTTTGAAAGGAGGGAAACGCGGAAGGCAAAAGAGAAAGAGTGTTTGAAACCGTGTTGGGAAATACCCGAAAGAGGGAACAAGGAAAGGGATAGGAGAGGGAAAAAGAGTTGAGATGGATACGATTCTGTGCGGCGGGGAAGCTGCGGAAACGACTCTTTTGTGGAGAGAGGTGGAGTGGGGAGAGGGAGAGTTCAGACAGGAAAACCATTTATTCATTCCTCTTTTTCAACCCCTTCTTTCCACTCTTCCCCCACCTCTCTCCAATTCCTCCTTCCGCTGGAAGGGTTTAGCGTAGGAGGGAGAGGTGGGGGTGAGAGAGAGAGAGATTTGATTGAGAAGGGAGAACGAAGTGGTAGATTTAGGAGAGAGGGAGGAGGCGGGAGAGGAAGAGGAGGGTATGAGAGTAGGAAGGCAGGAGGCGCGCACACATGGAGCTGAATTGGACTCGATCGTTCATTCATAAATGCACAAACTGTTGTTTGGAGGGGACGTGGGGATTTTTTTCAAGTGGCCGGTTTTGGGAAGAGAGGGGGAATTGATATAAAAAGAAGAGAGGAAGGGGTTAAAAAAGAGTGTCTCTCTCAATCTATCTCTCTCTTTGAATGTGTATTGAGGTTTCCCGTCTGAAGGAAGCCATTGTGTCACGGCTAGTTGGAAAGGAAAACATTACATCAACTGTCTCCTCCACTGCTACAACGCACTCCTCCCCATTTTCCCCACCTCCCATCCCATTTGGGTAAAGTAGCGGCGAAAACATTCAGTGGCCAAAAGAGGAAGAGACTACTGAAAACGTAAATGGGTTGCCAGTCAGGTGGTTTTCGTCTGACGCTTTGTGTTGCGTGTTATTTAAGAGGACAAGGGGGAATTTTTGAAGAGCAATTGGGTCATTTTCCAAAATGTAATAGACTACGAGTGAGCAACGGCACTCCATTACAAATGCCAAGTTCTGCAATTCCAATTTTTTGCGCTAAGTTAAAGGCGATTTTCTTCCAAAATCAGTAACTCAGATAAATGAATAGTAGGCTACAAATGTTATGAATTAATTTAGATAATTATCATATTCTATTACAAAGATCGATATACAGAAATATTTATGCAATAAATATATTTAATTTACAATTCACCCAATAATTTTAGTCTGACAGCATAATATTACACAAAACTAATCGAGGGAAACTTTTAAACAATCTTAAATAACTGTGTGTAAGCTAAACCACCTATGAAAAAGAGTTTATCGTAAAATCCCAATGTCTTATGCAGCGGTTTAACGCAAAGGTTCCAAAACTTAACGCATCCGCTTACGACAGCTGATCTTATCGCGGCCTTCAACCAATAAAAATAATATGTAATATCAGATTCAAAAAATCTATTTTATTTGCGCAAAAATTAATTTTATCGTATATATATACAAACAAAATTAATAACTAAAACACAAATATTCCATTTTGGTGACCCTCTGAAAACCTTTCGTTAACCCCAGGAAACCTTTCGCTAGTCTCAGTTTGTGAACCACTGGTTTAACATAGTAAATCCTTTAAGTGGGAAATGCCGTTTTTACTTTCTACGAGTAAGTTGAAAACCACTGTTGTGGTAGTATGAATTTAAATTATCAACTATACTCGACTTCTTAAAGGGTCGAGCGCCCTTTTACTGGAGTTTTTGCATTTAGAGGAAGAAAAATTATATCAGCTCTACTCGAAATTTTCTAAAACCGCGAAAAAACATTATTCTCTGCTGAAGTTCTCCAAATAACAATGCAGCCACGGAAGACGATATCCTATGTTCTCCTTCCACTAAACCCAAAACACGAAAGACGATAATACCGTTACGTAAAGTGCCGCAGGAATGTGCACAAGTGGACGAATCAGATTGTTTTGTCCGCATCACGTCCCGCCATCAAATCTCACCCGGGCTGAGCATAGCATCTCGTTGGAGGAAGAGAGAGAGCGTATCACACCGGACGAAAGTCGCAGAGAGATAGGGGGAAGGAGAGGGGGAGGAGGCAAAGGCGAGGGATGAGAGAGGAAATAGGAGGAAAGGAGAGCGTATCCAGAAGGGAGGAGAGAGGTTACTGGGAGGGAGAGAGTAGAAGAAGGGTGACTGAAGCATATTCGAGTGATTAGTACAAAGTGGTACCTAACCGTGAGAGAGCCCGTTGTATCGGATAGGTTTTTTGGTCCCGCTCCTCCCCCTGCCTCCTCAATTAAGACCCACACACATCCTCAGCCAGATCGTGACCGCAGAAAAGAGAAGCGATTGGAGGAGATGGACAGAGATTTTTAGAGTGGTTTTAGTGGAGTGTGAGGGATCGAGACGGGAGAGAGAGGGTGTGATGAAGAGGTATGAGTTGGAGGAGCGACAGAGAGAGACACACACAAAAGGAAGTCTTAGAGAGGAGTCTTTTGGAGTGGTTAGCGGATATTGTACGGTATGGACGCTAAATTCGATGGCAAAAATAATTTAGGTGGCATAAAAGAAGGATGTTCTTCAGATTAATGAGAGGGATGCCTCCACTCCGGCAATCTCTCTCTCTCCCAATATCACCCCCTCGAAAACCTTCCTCACACCTTCCCTATCTTACCTTACGTCGTGCTTCCCGGTACTAACTCTTGCAAAATAAAAATTTCCGAGTCCTGCACGACTCAACTTCGTGAGCCTCTTTAGCTTCGTACTTCTATTGCATGCAATGCCTTCTGTGGCACCTCGAAGCATCACGGATACCGGAAGTCGTGCTTGCGTTTATAAACACACCTTATCTAAATCTTTGCTTCGTTTTTCTTTACCACGAAGGGCGTCTTAGCGACTCCTTACGTGTGTAAGTGGACTGTTTCGTCTAATTTATACGTCAAATTCAGGAAGGAGTTACGCAAGTGCATATAACGATGTATTTTTAATTTATTTAATTAAGTGAATACATTCTGAGGTCTCATCATCAGTTTTCGTGAACGATGTGAACACAAACTAACAAAATTATCATAAAATATTTCTTATCCTGATAATATTTCATTCGCTGAATGCGGCAGGCTGACAAATATTTTAAAAATTGCTAAAGGAATATATTTATGACGTACATTTTTACCATTAGCGTATCACTCCTGTCACCTTTTGTATGGTTGGAAGTTCAAATCTGCCTACTAATTGCGTACATTTTAAACAAGACTCGAAAATTCCCCTTCTTTTAATTCATCTCCTGCATCCTTCATCTCAATATATTCCATGAATCCGTGCATCTAGAAAATTTTCCGAGAGTATCTAACACAACACCTTTGTTTTCGATGAACCTGCGTTAAAACTTCACACCCTGGCTGCGTATATCTCGCATCTCCTTTTCACGGCCCATAGAACTCTCTCCTTCCTCAGGCTCTCCCTCACCTTCCTCCCACTTTCCTTCCACCCCTCTTCCAAAACACCTCCCTTTGTTTTTTCTCTCGAAGGCTCTTCGGGTGTGACGCGATGAGAGCATTCGCCTTCTGGGCTAAAGCGTCACGTTCTCTTCCCATCCCTTTCTCCCTACCTCTCTTCCACTACGGGGTCATCAAGGAACCACAGGGCGTCCGTAAGATCATCCTTTATCCGTAAATCTCTCTCCATCTCTCTTCCTCTCCATCTTTTTCTCTTTAGTCCTGGCGCTTTTACCCTCATTCCTCTTCGTTTCTTTCAACCCTATGCTCATCATTCTACTCTCTTACCTTTCATATTCTTTCTTCTTACGAATAAAAGCCAAAGTGACCGGTCGCGATTTGCTCTGCCTAAAAGGAGATTTTTTCATAAAATAATAGAACGTTAGCCATTTAAAATGCTTTCCCTGCGTAAAATAGCAGCCCCTCTGGTCCAATAAAACCCAAAATTCTCATCATGCGCTATGTCCGCCTCTTCACCCTGCAGTCATCAACCCCTCTCGGAAAAAACACACATCCGATCCATTACAAAAAAACTTCCTTTAATACCTCTTTCCTCGAAACCAAATCCGCCCCCTTAACCTTCCATCCACCCCCTATCCGGAAAAGCCACCCCATGGCCGTCCTCTAAAATATACGGCGGAGAATAAGTAACCCCAGAAATACCGGACACATCAGGCTTTGAGAAGAGGGAGGGAAGGAGGAGAACAAGAGGGAGATGGGGTGGTATCTGGGAGAGGATATGAGGAAAGGCTAAGGGGATGAAATAAAAAAATTGAAGGGAAAAAGGCGATGCCTCATTGTCAGGCAATGGGGTTTACGTCGCCCTACCTCGTTTTATTTATTTTCTGTTGCTGACTGGCGAAAAAAATTTCCTGCCGAAATGAAGAACGTCTGAGGGATCGTAGGGTGAGAAAAAGGCATGGGGAGGAGAAAGGAGGAGGAGGGATGGATGTGTGCAAATTGTGGATGGCAGGAATGGAGGGAGGAGAGAGCGTGGAATGGTACGAGAGTATGCTGCGGGAGGTGGGGAGAGGAGGAAAAAGGATGGAAGTGGCAGGAGAGGATAAGGGGAAGGGGTCAGGTTTCTTTAGGTTTTTTCCCGAGAATTTAGTCGGATGCAAAAAGTTAAGATGACTCACGTGTCTCGCTATATCAGCTACCAGAAGCAAAGAGGGTAGTCGCGTTTTTACATTCATAAAATAAAACGGAATATTTACTGTGTCTAAGACGAAACAGATTTTTAAGTGTTGCTCGATAATATTACCCAATATTAAATGAGGTTAAAGCAGTCGATACGTTCATAATTAGTACACCTACACGCAACGAAGAGTTAAACGAAGCTCGTCTAAATCTCCAACTTCTAACCTCACTCCCCCTTTTCTCTATCTCCTCTTAAACCAATCCTCGCTGGGCCCTACATTATTTAAACTACTCCGAAAAGCGTCGCGTTGGTTTTCGTGGCCACGTTACTACATAAACAGCCCCAAAAGTGGTATTCGTTCATCAGCCAATCTCCACGGATCCATATTTACTACGCTATAGCCTCCCCCTCCATTCACACCACTTCCCATCCCATGCCCATCCTTCCCTCCCACTTCTCATATTAGGTTTTAGCCCACCTCCCCCTCTTCAACCCGTAAGATCCTTCAATCTCCCCACTCTAGTCGACCCGGAGGCCTCCGGGGCCCTTCGGAGCCCTGCAATATGCAAGCGCCAGCCAGAAGATACTTCGAGAGGACCCGGAAAACCGCGGAGATTATAAATAATGAGGAAATGAAGGAGAAACGAACACAGGCCGGATTGTCCGTATGTATCCAAGTACGTGCTCCGGCTGGTAAGTTCATCCTTTCGCGCTCTAGGGTGTTGACCGCCTTCCGCAGCGCGTATGCCCGTTCCAACATATACGTCTCGGCCGACCTCCTGCTTACCCTCTCCCTCTGTCCGACCCACAGCGAGGATAACACGCTCACTTACTGACAATCAATAAGAAAGCTAATTTTCCCCGTCCACAAACAACGAGACGGCCAAGCTATTGTTTGCTACGTTCTAACTACTGAGGCAATATAGTATAATGGGCATTATTATTTGAAGGATTTATTTCTATTAAGTTCCCATTGTGGAATGTGTGGACGGTTAATGTATTATGAATAAATATCTTCCATCGCTATTATATCAAAATGCTAATTTGCCCAATATGAGGTTATCACAGCATAAAACTTTAGCAAAACATGGTATAGTTTTGATAAAGGGAATGTGACTACAGCTAATGAAAATACATATTTCCGAATGTAAATAGAGAATACATATTTCCGAATGAAATTAACTTTTTTGGCATTAGAATTTCTTTACAATATCGCAACGCGAATTCGCTGATCGATTGGACATTTTGCCCCATGTGAATAGCAGTCCAAAGCTAGTCGCAAAACATTAAGAATGTAGAATAAACTGAGGCGAACGCAAAAGTTTCTTTACGTTAATGAACAAAACCAATTGAATACAAAATTTGCCAATGCGAAAAAAAAATAATTCTAACCAAACATTTGCAAAAAAACGTGAACTAATACGTCGAATCAACACAAATTTTTAATTTCGCAGAAACAGAGAACAAGAAACCCGAAAAAATGACGAATGAAGATTTTTCAAAAATTTCACGAGGTAAACACACTCTTGGAAAACTTTCATTTCCAATCGAGCTTCCAGGGCAATGCAAAATAGAATGAAACGCAGATGCTAGAATGGGAAAAGGAACTAAGGGAGAAGAGGTAAGGGAACGCTTAAAAAAAATAGTATGAGGCATCTATCGGACGGACTTGATAGCCGCAGAAACCGCTGCCGCTCGCCCCACCCCCTCCTCCTGTAACCCCATCGCCAACCTCCCTCTCCGCCCCCTCTCTCTCTCTTTCTCTCCCTTCTCTCCAATCTCTTTTGTTTGCCCCTCTCGCCACCCCATTACCGGATGAGGAATGGAAATATATTATTCACAATCAGAGGGTATTCCCAGGCTGGCCGAAGGTATCCCCTTCATCTCTCCGTCTCTTCCAGGACCAGAAAAATCTCCTTTCTATTTCCTCATTTCACGCAAACCCTAACCCGCTCTAAGGGAAACCGCCGAATTCGGACGTGTGGCAGGAATATGGAAAAGGTTGGGACTAGTTAAAATTTCGCTTCGCCATACTGACGATACCATCTCGGTCTCTTTAAGTGAGAAACTGATAACATCTCAAACCTATTTCATTAATTTTACTTGTATGGTCATGGATTTGTTAACTGCTATGCCTATTTAGGATCTTCATCGAAAGTTTGGCCATTAAACCCGTATAGCGATTGTATGTAACAACATTCTAAAGGTAAATTTTGCCAGTCTTCATTGATAAAATATATTTAAGTTCCTCATAGCTACAAAAAATAATGCTAAGTAACCATCATTTTCTAGCTAATATTCAATTTTTATGCTTTCAAAAGTTGAAAGAAAACGCACAAATAATCCAACATTCACTAGAAATAATTGCATCAACCGAGTAAGTAAAATTCCCTAAGATAAAGATGATGGAAAACTAGACCCTGTGTTTGCATATAAATTTAAAAAAAAGCACATCTAAGTGAACCCTCAATACCGGAAGAACGGGAGACGAGCGAAACACACTTGAACGCACCCGCACACGGGCGATGACTACACACACATGCACATCCCTTCCAGAGAAAGAGATTTCGCTGATATAAGCTAAAAATAGTTAGGAAAGGCATCGGACGAGTGATCGGCCGAGCCTCCCCTTCTTTATTTCCCCTCTCCCAACTCCCCCCTTTTCATTCCCACTCCCCCTCCTCCTTCCCATACTCTCCGCTACAGTAACAATGGCCGCCCACTGCGATTGAAGCTACGTATGAAGTATGAGACGGAAAAGGGTAAGGAGAGAGGAAGAGATGGAGTGGATGGAGGAAGGAGCTATGTGTGAGGGAAGGGAGAGCATGAAGGAAATAGAGGGATGGAAGAAAAGGGGCGGGAGGGAACATCCGAGTGGGCGTGGCTAATCGAGGAAGTCGGGAAGGGATAGAAGTAGGAATCTGCGAGGAGAGAGAGAGAGAGAAAGAGCTTTAGGAAATACCAGAACATGAGAGAAGGGGAATAGCTGAAGGTGAAACAGGTATGTACATATAAATAAAATGGCTGGGAAAAGTACCTGGGGAAGAGAAGCGAGAGTATTTGGAAAATAGAATATAGCTGAGCAGCATTTGGATGAGAAAAAGATTTAAAGGGACAAAGAAAGTTACAAATAATATGATACCTGTCAATCTATACAGGCGTTTCCGATTTTTGCCAGCCCCTTCTCTACGTACGAGGTTTTTCAGCAGTTGTTTTTTTCTGATAGCAGTCAAATTGCTTAGTTTTTCCGCACAAAATTTTAATTTTCGGTATTTTTTTATAATTTTGTGAATTTTTAATAATAACTCGATATAAAACGTTCGACGACTGATTGAATGTAAGAAGATTTTCCGATTTAATTACACTCGAATGTTTCGCTATTATTGTTTTAATAAAAATGCATAGGAAAATGGGAGTGAAATTGAATGATATTCAGAGGGAGGTAGAAAAGTTAGAGAATCAAGGGTCTTAATGCCCGAAAGGATGTAGCAAAGACAGCAATTGAAGACCGAAAAAAACTAAAAATGTTACGGCAGGTGATAGATACAGAGAGTAAAGATGTATGTGCGGTTTACGGCGAGGGGTAGGCGAGGTTGGAAAGATTCGGTGGAGAGATGTTGGAACAAAGAGAGAGAGAGAGTACAGACGGAGAGAGAGGGAGCGAAAGAGAGACGGAGGATCGGAAGGTTTTAAAATTTACATATTCCAACAAAAATTTATGATGGTTAAGGCACTTTGCTATAACCTACCGCGTCAGCATAGAAACGTTGAAGAGGTGCACTCTTGCCGTTTAGAGGGGGAACAAGCAAAAAAATTGAAGGAGGATTGGGAAGAAAAAAGAGAGAGGGAGGGGAAGGAAGTGGAGAGCGGGAGGGAGAGGGAGGTTACGGTGGTGAGCTGCGGCAAGAGACTAGAGCTGGGTATGCGAGAAGGGAGGAAGGATGGGTGAGAACTGGATGCAGAATAGCTAGTGTGATGGTACTTGAAGACAATGGTCTCTCTCTCCCATCTCTTCGACTTCTGTTTTGAATCGCAGGGATTGCCAGACAGAGATAGGACCGGAAGAGACAGAGGGAGGAGGGAGAGAGAGGCATGTGATAAGGAGAATTGGGAGGGAAGGAGGTGTCAGAAAGATGAAGAGATATATGCGGTGAGATAGGCTTAGCATGAGAAGATCCGGGGAGGCTGAATGTAAAGTTCGGCTCACAGTCTTCACTAGACGGCTCATCGTTTTTTTTTTATTGGTTTGAGGCAGGAAAAAGCAGTTAGAAGTAAACGATAACTACACAGGAATGGTGGCAAAGTTTTCTTGAAATCTTGACCTAATCGTAAATATATGAATTAATGCTGGAAATGTTTATCAATTTCTATCTTTGACGCACTTCAATACTTTTTATGATAAAGACATTTTCTTCAAAAATACAAAAAATTATTTTCCTGCGTATTACAGATATTTTAGAAGGTTGAGAAAATATTGTTGCCCTTAATGGTCTTCGGATGACTCGAGGATATTGGAACCCGGAAAGAAATCGAAGTCTTTCTAGGGTGCTATAAAGAAACCCCATCGAAAGAACGTTTGCTTGCGATAGCCATGATAAATCTTTCTATAACGATGATCTCATTGTGGGATCAAAGCAAAATTTATTTTAAAATTAAACCTATTCCTTAATGTTAACACTTAAAATATTTGAGAAAATCAATACATTTCTTTCCATCGTCTCTCACAGAATATCAAATATTTTTGGCAGTGAATCATTTATAATCTTATGGATTTCTTTATTAAACAAGACAAATGAGAAGAAAAATTTTCAAATTAACGACATTTAGAATTACCAATATGAAAAATTGTCACATCCACTTTCACCAAGAACTTTCAACCTAAAATTATTATCTTCATGTTATTAATTAATGGAGAATCACAATTTTCACGGATTCGCAATAACTTTACATCTAACAATAATACGATCCAAATCTAAATTCTAAACGCCAGACTAGACGTATCACCAGCACAAGAAGAAGAATACACATCCCAAAAAACTAAAATCGCAGAGCTCAAAAGAAGTTGGGAAAAGAGAAAAAAGAGGGGTATAATGAACGGAGGGTGAGAGAGAGAGAGAGAGAAAAGTACGCTAATTCGTAAGAAAACGTATAAAAGGTGTAGTAAAGATTGCGCGGCGGGGGAGGAAAGGAGAGGGTCGTTGATGGATACCGGATTGTGAAATGAGAAGGGGAGAATAAGGAGGAGGAGATAGGAGTTGCGAAAGAAGACAGGGCGTGGTGAGGAGTGGAAGGTGAGGGAGGAGAGAGAGAGAGAAACTGCGGCATGGCAAATATGAGAGCAGATCAAACAAGGCTCTCACCGTGTCCATCAGGCAACGTTGATTAACATGCAAACAGAGAGTGCAAAAGGGAGGGAGAGGGAAGGGAGGTAGGAGAGGGGAAAAGGCGGAGGAGAAGCCATTCGGCTAGAAAAAAGAGAGATTCGAAAAAGGAGGCGGTTAGGGAGGGTAGGAAGAGCGAGGATTGGTCGGAGGATGATAAGACTTAATAATATACGCCGACAAAGCGATAATGAAATAACCATACATCCATCTTCCGGGATCCGCTCTGTATAAAAGAGCGAAGAAAAATATTACCAAAGATTTCGTTTTGAAAATTTTCCGTTAATTAATTTTAACAGTTGGGGAAAAGTTATTTTATCCTCGCAAAAACGATTCAAATACATAGAATAGTGGCCTGACGGTTCTCGCAAATGCTAATTTCCATCTCTGCCGTTGATAAATTTAATTAAAGCCTTCAAAAGGAACTAATTTTTTTAATCGGAGAAAATCGAAAGGTTTTCTTTAAAAATTGGGCGGCGATTAATTATTGACAGTGTACTTTTTATTTCTAAAAGAGAATAAATATTTATATTAAGGGTCTTTTTCATGAAAAGAACTGTAGGGGTAATATAAGAGCGTAGCAGCGCATTCAAAAAGGAAATAACAGTAATGACCAAATGCGAAAGAAAAACAATTGTATAAACCACCACCGACCATGTGGAATTCCTAATAGTTAAGACACGAGTTATTTAAATTGTAGAAAAGAAATGAAGATATTAAAACGCTCGTTTTGTTTTCCAGTGTCAGAAACGAAAATAAATGCAAGATGGATGAGGCAATCGCGTGTTGATGGAATTAAACGTCTGATAACGTAAGGCCAAAAATGCTACGGAAAATAAGATTATGTCAAGGAATTACCAGAATTAGGCCATTAACATTAACGTATTTATTAACATTTTCGTCCATTTCACGTTCATTTTGTGTTTTAGGTAATGTTTTAAAACTTAGATAAATCGAGACAATTTTACAAATCGGACGGAAATTTCCTAATTTATTCCCTGCGTGCCCAATGTTTTTTTTTAATTCAAAAAGAAAAAGTGATTTCTCAGAATTAAAAACGTAGCTAATGATAGCAAAAGTATTTTTAACATTTCAAATTCAGATGCCATGAAAAGTCAAGTAGATAGTATCTCAAGTTTAGTCATTTGTTCCTATATTGCAAATCACTTGATCACTTGCATGTCAATAAAATTATACGAACAAAATTTAAGTACTTCCTGAAGCCGCTCACTCATTAGTAGTATTAAACAAAATAGATGATAAAAGGGCATAAAATTAAACGAGGTAAAAACAAATATATGGAGAATAAAATCCACAAGGAAGCCAATTGTATAACTCCATAGAAACGCAACAAATGACACATTTCCTTCATGGAGATAAGGATAATTATTGAAGAATTACAGGACGTACTTGGTGAAAAATAATTGTATGTATTTCAGTCATAAATCTAAAATCATTATTATATGTTTAAAAACGGCCTTGCTGTGAATTTTTTTGTGTCAATAAATTGTAGGTAGTGAAATACATTGGTTTTCGTTGCAACTTTGTGCATTACTAATTGTTAGATGACTTATAGCGACTGCTACATTTGAAGAAGCAGCATTCTGGAAAAACCAAAGATGCAGAAATAGAAGTAGATCAGTAGACAAATATTATGAGAGGAGGTGAAACGAAGAGCTAAAAAAGATACTTAAGGAAGTAAGAAGAGCACGTTAAGAGACTGTGGGGAGAGAGAAGAGGAAGAAGAAAGGAGAGAGGAAGGTAGAGTGGAAGAGAGGAGGAGGAAGAGAGGGAGAAGTAGTAGAGTGGTGACAGGCGCGTCCGGTCTCTTGGTTAGCGTCGTGGCTCCTTGCCCTACAAGCCCACCCCCATGGGGACGAGCGTAAACAGGCCCCCGGTTAGGGGCGTGGGTGTGCGGACGGAGAGAGCGGGGCTAGGCGGGCGCCGAGGGCAGGTGCGGAGAGTGTGGTGTTGGAAGGGAAGGGGAATCCGAGGGGGGAGAAGGGAGGAAGGGGATTTTGACGATGAAGGAAGGTGAAGAAGTGTTCGTAACGGGCACGGTATTGGTGTGTTCTCCTGGTCGTATCGTTCGACACGAGACTTGCCTTCCATCTGGTGCCACGACCTCTAAAAACGCCCACACGAGCGAGTCTTCCGTGCGTGGGCGAGTGGAAAGGCGTGCCCTTTAAGTAGTTCCTTTCTATAAGATTTTTATTCGAGACGCGCTTCCGATGTGTACGCTTTTAGCACGAATGCACCTTAGGATACTAAAATGCCGGCGAAACAAAACGATGTCTTTTCTGAAACTCGTGAACTTTCACAGTTTCACATTTCGATCTCACTAAGTCTTGAAATTTATTACTTGCATTCTGTTGCATATATACCTGAAAAATGTACAAGACTGCAGAGGACAGATCGATGCGGTGAACACGGCTTAAATAATAACTAGGAACCCCTCTGCGATTAGATGGCTAAAATATGTGTATATGCTTACATGCATACATAAATATACATATACAATCCTATATCTGTAACAGTGTCTCAGTGTTTGCTACGTGCACAAATAAACAGCTAAAATACCATTGCTTGCAAATAAGTCTATATGGTTTTAGTATTTCTACTTTTAATTGTTCCTCTAGTCATTTCTTCGATCTCTGCAAGACTTCACTTCAAGAGCACCTTTCGGATTCCCAATTTCCGGTAATTCCCAAAACCAAGTATTTCTGTTTCCTTTTTTTGTCTCCCTTAAGGCTTCATTAGTATCCGCACTCAATGAACCGTTCTAGGGTTTCCCCAGCTAAATTTTCCACCAGGTTACTAATGAGTGTATGGGCAGAAACATGTGTTGCCCCGATCCTTTTTTCGGAGACAATTTTTGGTAAAAGATTCTCCTTTCCGAATCTTCTTGGAGCACTTCAAATATTCTAACAAATTTACCCCTCATCTCGAATCCGGCCACAATCTTTGTTAAATTGCTAATTCCAACCTATTCATATCCTCGGTAAAAATAAATCGATTTCAAAATCAACCACAATTCGCCTAAAACTGAAAAATATAACACCACCGGAATGGAACAAAATTGCAATTAATACCTTTTTTCTTAAAGCAACCTTTTTCGGAATTAATGGATTACGAACCCGTATCGAAGTAATCCCACAAGAATGGCCAAGATTAAAAAATCCTTTTACGACTCCCTTCTGCCTCATAAAAAATAAAGACGCGAAAGTCAATTACCTAAAGAAAAAAGATTGCCGAATAAAAAAGCCTGCATCTCCGGAATTACCAATGCTCCTAAATAGTCCGAAACATCACCCCCAGAAAGCCCAAAGGCGGACAGTTTCCATAGGAACTAACCTCCCGCGACCAATATCCTTAATTCTTTAACGTCTTACGCGAAGAGTGGGAAGACGAAAGAAGTCCTCCTCCCCCTCTTCCTTCGCCTAGCTCATTCCTCCACACCCCTCAAGTATCAATCCTCCACACCCCTACAGCCCTTTAATATGGCCGCTATCATTTCCTCGCTTTAATTCCTTAGACGATATCGGGCACGTCGCCGAGTCGTGTGATAGATTATAATAGGCTTCAGCCATTTCCGGAGATCACCCCTCCCTTCCGTCCCTACATAACACATCTAACCTTTTCTCCCTCTCCCCAAACCTTTCGCTTCCCGCCAAACTCTCCCTCCTTCTCCCTCTCCACCTTAATTTCCTCCGTATCATTTTTTGTTCCATTATCCATCGAACTCCATCCCCCTCCCTCTACCAACTCCCCTATCTATCTTTTCTATTCCCCCTGATTAAAAAATTTGGAACGGAAAAAGATCTTCCGGTGTCGGCTGTATGGGAGATTGAGAAGGGGATGGAGCGCTAATCCAAGACGCCCCTTGCATACACACACCCCTCCCGCCCCCGTCGACATCCACCCTGTCTCCTCTGTTCCCTTATTTTTCTCGCTTCTCTCCCTCAATTCCCTCCAATTCGCCACATTTGGATACAAGCTTCCTGTATCCTCTTCCCCTCCTCTCGCACCTTTTACTATTAGCTCCATCACTTATTACCTTCTAGATCTCGCTCTGTATTTTATTCTTGCCGCAAAGAAATTACCTATCACGTCTGCAAGATGGACAATATTACCCTATAATATATTTATAATTTTCAAAAGATACATTTAAATTGTTTCGTAAATTTTGACCTGATTACTATGGATTCCTTGGAGTTTCGGAATCGCTTTCTTATGTAGTTTGTTTGGACTAAGGGTATCAAATTTGTCATAGTTGTAATTAATTTGGGTTTATTTATATTATTTTATTTATATTATTTTAGATATTGGTGCTGATACTCTACTAATACTGTGCATATATAATTAATACAGACCATATGTGCTGTTGTGTTACAAGTGCCGTCTAATGTTGTCGTCCTATCTTTCTCCGAATCTACTTATAACTTTTGAACCTCAATCAAACCCCAGGTAAATGATCTAAGACTTGAAAAAAATCATCTAAAAATTAACACAAAAAAATTAAATATCTGACCACAGGAGAAGATCTATAAAATAAAATAATATTTAAATTTAGTAAAGCCTATTACAAATGTTGGAACGCGATTCATATATTTTTCTTTTAAACAGTGAAGTTAAAAAAAAGAGGACAAACAAACAGTGAGGGAGGGAACGGTGTTACTAGTAGATGCGACAAGACCATAAGGCAAACGGGAAAGTATAAAGAACTAAGCGAGTCCTCCATCTTCCCTTAACCACGACCCCAAAAAGAAGAAAAAGAAACGGATGTGCCAGGGGTGGGGTAGGGATGTGCGCGAAGAGGGGGAGTTGAGAGAGTGGCCGAAGGGGTGACAAGGGAAGAAGCCGATGATGATTAATGGTACATTTTAATAACTCGGAAATATATTAACTTCGCCGCATTCTGCGGGAAGTCATTAGAGGGAGGAGTGTGTGTGTGTTTATGTGAAAAGTCGATGCCAAGGTAGGAAAAAAGGAGGGAAAGAGAGGAAGAGGGAGAGTGAGGGTGGGAGGGAGACAGGGTAGGGGAAGATATAGCCCAAAGGTGGAGATGTATGAGCGCAAGTCTTTCTTTTAGGGGAATTATGGTTCGCCAAATGGCGCAAAGAAATTGTATACCGGGGTCATCACTCTGTACAGATGGAGTGGATCGTTTTCCGAAAGGCTAAAACCGAAGGAGGAAGGAAGAATTAATTAGTTATGGAGAAAAAACGAACGAAAGATAAGGAGCGCAAATGAAAATCGTTTTGCGTGGCTGAAGACAGCGCAAAATGGTCGGGCCGTGACAGAGATAAAGGATGATTTGGCTTTTGAAGACTGCCGGCAGAGACGCAAGAGAATGACGTAAGCAGAAACGCGACGTATTAATCACGAATGAGATAGAAATTCTCGAGAAACAAATAGACGCAACGCATTTAAAATTGTATTGGGTACACTTCTATCGGATTCTGAAAGGAAGGCTTCACTTTAATGGATTTAAAAAAATTAATTGAGTAAGATTAAATTTCAATGCTTTTCAATATGATAACAGCGTAAAAATGAAGATGTCAAAAATTAATTATGGATAGTCCGACTATGGGAACATCAAAAAGTAATTTGCTGGCATTAAGGTAAATTCTTTGCAATTTTACCTTAAGTTCCTAGGATTCAATGAAATAATTAATCGTCAGATAGAAATGACGTTACACCATCAGTTGTGATAGCAAATATAGGTATATACATATTACATACTTTGAGTTAAACCTGCGATGAAAAATTAAAATAAAATACATTCTGCGTACACCGCACTGAAAATGTATGAAAACTTAGGTGAGAATAATTGCGATGAAGTAGGAAAATAATAGAGAATAGTAAGTTTGATTCTAAAAGGCAACAAAGAGAGCACCATCACCATAAGGGACGAAGGGGAAGAGGGATCTTAATTCCCCTCCCTCCTTCTATCATTCTCCCCTTTTTCTCGCCAGCAGTTATTTAAATATTTAGCGGGTGTTCTTTTTTCCCCTCGGAGAGGCGCTGAAAGGAAGAGGCGGTAGCGAAAGTCTCCATTTCCGGGACAAGTGTCAAGAAGCTGAGTGTTGAGTTGGAAACAAGAAGGGGAGATTTTACAAGGAGATACAGCGGTTTGGCATGGTACATACCGCTGATATGCGAAAGAAACGCAAACTACGCGTGTTGATAAGACTGGTTTTTATTTTGCTGAGTAATACGAATATATTGGAAATAACATTGCTGTAAAATAACGATTTACTTTGTATTTGAAAGAAAAACATTGCATAGTTATTTTATAAATACGCGAATAACTCGCCCAAAGTGAATTTATTAGAAAGAAATATCAATAAATGAACACGGAAAATAGGATTGCTTTTGGAGCAAAATTAACAACACTCTTTGCTCTATCTCGGAATTGAATTGATTAAAAAACAATAGATAATTTGCTATTACTGATATAAGTATTATCGGAAAGTTTGTTTAAACATCTGGAAATCTCCACAGTATCAGGTGAGTAAAAACCGAATTACCGCTTAGTTATTTTAAACGAATAAATATATTTTTTAAATTATTTTTAAAGGCTCCATAGATATAACGCCGTCGCTTATGTCGTGGATTGGGATATTACGCGGATCTTCCTTTCTCCCCTGCATTCCACACTGAACTTGGAAAACTTCCGTTGCACTACAGAATTATGTCGGCAGCGATTTTTTTATATTTTTATGTTTGAAGATAACGTAATAGATAAAAATTTATAAGAAAGCTAAAGAGTTGTGTGTACATTGTACACACCTTATTGGTCATGGAGACAGTGTTCTCGGTTATACCGCAAGAGTGGGAACGCCTCTCCCGAAATCCGCAGTATAACCGGAGAGCACTGTATCTGATAAAACAAAATGTGACAAATATAAGAATACATTTTACAAACCACAAAGTAATACTTGAAAACCCTTTCATTTTCTGCACAACATTTACAATAGTATGTAAATATAATGAATTTAAATCAGGCCTGCTGCATATAAATCTGTACGAGAAAATTCACTTTTGCATATAATTTTTGAAAAAGTTCGTAAAATTGAGGTTACTTACGACCAAAGCAATGAAAATCAAGTTTTTTGTGCTCAACGCGTTAAAATCTCTCCTGACAAAGTCCTGTATTTCAAACAGGAAACAGATATTCTATGCATATTTTTTTCAATATTGTAAAAACTTCGCATTAAAAATATACAATGATCAAGATACAAATCAGGTGATAAATTTATTCCAGTTTCCACGGATAATGACTGATAAAGGAAGAAAAGCGAAGGGATACAGGAACAGAGAAGTAAGTGAAGAAAGAGAGAGCGAATGATAGAAGGGCAGGAAATGGATATGGTTGCCGCTTGCTGAGAGGTAGGGAGTGAGTTGCTAGAAGAGGAGAAGTTTACAAACGGTAGAGAGAGATAGAAAGAGAAGGAGAAGGATTTTGGTATGTGAGTGAAACAACAAGCAGGAGGAAACGTTTGCTACGGTTGCGAAAGTGAGAGAGGAGGAGAGATGCTATGTGTTACCTGGAAACGAAATATAAATGTCTCGGAAGCGCAGGAAACGCCAAAGGAATCGGGCGTAAATTTGTAGTTCCAGAAGTGTGACGATAAATAAGGGAACAAGGGATGAGAGCAGAATCTACGCGTTTGCAGCGGAAGGGTGAGAAAAGGGAGATAATACGAAATTAGAGGTATTACAAAAATATCTGCGCCATTCTGAGAACTTTAAGAAATTCTTGAAACTCCTTAGAGAGTCCAGTGAGAAGGACGAATCTGTAACATGGGATAGTATTTCTTAGAATGAAATATCGGTTTTTCCTAAAAATATTCTCATCTTACAGCTGACTGAAAATTCCAAAATTCCGATAATACCTATAGATGCACCATTATTGCAGTAACATCAATTTCAATTGATATAGCCTGTATACATATTTGATAATTTTTACTATCCTATAAATCTTGGCAAGCAACAGATATTCATTCTATAAATAATAAAACTCAGGAGAAAAAATAACTAAATAAAGGTGATGGTAAAAAATACCAAAAACTTAAGCCACAGTTTTTTAGAAAGTTACCTATTCTAAAACACCATTCACATAAATCAAAACGTTTTTATAATAATGCGCTCCTCCATTTCTGGTTGCATGGTAATTGAATGGAGAAATATAGTACCATAGGAGTGGTAGTAAAACACTGAGGGATTAAAATTTTGAAATATATTTATGCTGGAGTGGCTGCAGGGGAGGGGGGATGAATGGAAAGACCCAAAACCTCCAAAGGCCATTAAAAGTACAAAATCTTCCCCTCGAAGATGGGACGAGGGTGAGAGAAAGAGAGATGGAAAGAATGACTCATGCAAAATTAATTTTCATTTAAGGCGTTACAATGGTAATGGAAATTTTTTCAGGATAAGATATTACTTCCTCAAAAGTATCCCCATTTGGCTTCTCAATTAGGATGATAAAAATTTTCCATACTAATCGACAATTCGTACACATACATATAATACATGGTATAAGATTTCAAATACTAAATATCGTTTGGTTACAACACTTTTAAAATTTAAAAAACTAGTATAAATGCATTTCAAATATATTTTAAAATTAATATTTCTGAACGATTCTCGAATTGAAATCATTTTTATATATAGATACCAAGAAAAATGAAAAGCAGTTCTCCCAAGCAGCTTTCCGTGACAGACATCTACCTAAAACCATAAAATAAAAAAATCGCGGATCATTTCCCAGAGCAAAAGTCGCCAAGCTAACATTTAAGGACCGAGAGCATCTTAAAAACAAAAACTTCCTGCTTCTGCATAATGCATCAGGAAAGAGAGAAATATTTTAATTAAATAGATGCTGTCTCGCACATCCTTTTAAGAAATGGAAGGGTGAGACAGAGAGAGAATTATTCCGCCATACCACGTAGCTGAAGAACGCAGGAGCGAAACAATGTATGGAAATCAAGATTTGTGCGCGCGGGAGCGGGAGAGAAGTTAGAGGGAGGAAGATTCGTGGGATGATGGTGAGGGAGAAGAGAATTTTAAGAGTATAGAAAGAGAAATCATCTCTTGGAGCCAAGACATAAGAGCGTAGAAGTTAATGGCGCGGGTGATATGGAAGGGAGAGTAAGTCTGGATATTATTGGGTGTGCGGGTTGGAGAGAGATCGAGGGATGAGCCGAAAGGTAAGAGGCAGTGTGGATGGGAAGAAATAAGTAGGGATGAAGAAAAAGGGGAAGGAGGAAGCGAGGGTGGGAGGATATATAAGTAGGTGGGCGGCGAAATTGGAGTGGAGATGAGGTATGAGAGACTTTTCGGGGGAGAGAGGTAAGGGAAAACGAGGAAGGAACGCCATTTCTCGGCTCGCTCTTTCCGGAATCATATTAAATTTAAATCAAGAATCCCAACATCTCTCTCAACCAACCGACCGACCCCCGAAAAACTCCTTTTGCGAAATAAGGCGCATCATCTCTCCGAGGGTGAATAAAAATTTCCAACCCGGCCCATTCACCCTCTATACTCCGATCTTCCGTCCGTAAATATTTTTATTTCAGATTGGCTTTTTGAGGAGGAACAGTTCGCAACTGGAAATATCCTCGGGTGGTATATTTGTTCGGCAATTTCTTCCGTTCGTTCTTTCGAGCAAAAAGAAATGAGATTTTAATACGATTTTAGAGTGAGATCTTTTGTTTCCACACTTCTGAAGTTATCGTCTGCTTTGTTCCATCTTTTGCTGTCTTTCTAACACAGAATGACTTTGTTGCAGTGAGAAAATTATTATCTTACAAACAATAACTTTCGATAAATCTAGTACAATATAAAAACCACTCTACGTTTATAATTAGGAAAATTTTCAATGTTTCGTGTTACACGATGTAAATAGCAAGCATAAAAATAATGCCGCCTGAAGATGAATTCAAAAGACCTAGGCTTAGTTTTTAAAATAAAATAACGCAACGAATGTTTCAGTTATTAAATGAATTTTCTATTAAAATATTTCAAATGTACAATTTCCATTATAAATAACATTAGCACTAGAATAGTTTTGATGTTTTATTAGCCATATTAGCGTAAATTTAACTTTCAACGTCGCTGTCCACTTCTATTATTATAGCATTCTGTTATCATTAAAATCTTCTGTAAATAAAACTTTGTTTGGAAGTTAGTTTAAAAAAATAATTTTAATGCGTAGCGAGGTTTACTACTATGGATCTACTGTCTATTAATTAAATCTCTGCTTTGTTCACATCGATTCCAAATCTTCCATATAATATGATATCTAACACAAAACAATCTATGAAGGCGTAGTAAAAAATGTAACATTCGTACAAAACTATTCCCTGAATTTAATAATCTTCATTTTCCCAGTGACAGTGAGGGGAGGGGGAGAAGGAGGTGGGGAAAGAGAGAAAGAGAAACAGATACACCGCAACAAAGGATTTATTATTTTGAATTAAAATAAGCAGAATTTAATGGAAAACGTTTGCAGTTTTCCTCAACCAATATCTCCTCAACACGCTCCCTATGTTTGCATTCCCTTATGAATTCCTCGCTACAACCTCCTGACGCAACCAGCCCGGCAACATCTATCCCGCCTACCTCCCACCCATACTCCACTCCCTTCCACGCTCCCCCATTCCATCCGATTTCCGGTAATCTCCGCCCCTCTCCTCCCTCTATCTTTCACTCTCGCCCCCTTCCTCCTCTCTCATTTCCACCCGTCCGGCTCCCATCCCCCTTATAAATATATCCGACCTCCTTTGCCTATCCTCTTCCTCCCCGCACTCCCCCCTTCCGGATCTATAGCGACAGGGATCGCCCAGTGTTTTCTTTTCATCTCCCTGAGCAAGTCGAATTGGCACTGTAGCCACACTCCTTCCCTCTCCTCCTCCACCCCACTCTCTTTTTTCCGCCCGCAACCCTCTTACACACCCCGATATATTCCATCCTCGTCGAGAAGAATTCTCACCATGACGCCATCCATCTGATTCCCTTCCTTCTGCCGCACGTGGATGAGGAGAAAATATTTTAAAGACAAGGTGACGTCGCCTGAGCCTACGCTGATTACTAAGATAATGAAAAAATTCCTAAGTTCCATTTCTCGAAACAGATTGAATGATCTATTTCGAAGGCATTGCGGGACTTTAACTACAAGGATATTACGGAATATTTTTAAATCGATTATAAATAAACAACCTCTGAAAGAACAAACATGTACTTTTAAAAAATAACTCAAAATATAAACATTAGAAAAATGACGATCATATAAAGCTCACTTGTGGGCAATATCTCCAGGTGAAAATCTGCTGAAATTTAAATTGATATACCGACCGTATCGCATTGAAGGAGAATTTTTTTCTTTGCTCCAGACAATGTTTTACCAGAGTATGACGATAAAGATCTTACTATAAATTTCAATTTTAGAAGGAAATTTTTTTTCTTTTTCTCGAATAGTTTCTTCAATTTTTTATAGTGCTTTGGTTCCGCTAATGCATAATTTGCAAAACGAAAATGATTTTGCAATAAGCCACTTATGAAAACAAATTGCCACCATCCCTGGGACACTAATCTCAATTTTCCGAGGGTTGTCACTTGCTTTAAAAATAACGACATTTTAAATCCTCTCGGTCCGAGCATCGTCATTCATCTAAATAACCTTAGTTTGGGAAGCATCTTTCATAATTACCACTCGTCTTAAAAAGAAACGACATCACTCGGTAAAAACATCAAAGCGGAGGCCCTAAATAAAACGACACCGTGGACACCCCAATTTTCCACAAAGAAGACGCGAGGCGACGTTCATTTTTTTCTCACTCCCGCATTTCCCCTCGCGGCGTCCCTTTCAAGAGAGTCACGATGAGAGAAAACGTCTTCCGACAAAAACCTCATTTTCGTAAAGATAAAAACGACGCACGGTCGGGTGAGGAAAAAATTAAAACAAGAATAAATCGGCCTTCCCTAGTTTCTTCCGAAAAATCCGCCGCCGAACTTGAAAAAAATCACGTTAGCCGTGAAGGAAGTTCTTTGTGGCTTCCGTCATGGCACCACCTGCCCCCGATCCCGCCCCCTACTCATCCGTTCTCGCATCCCGCTCGTCTGGACCATTCTTTGTGTCCTCGCTAGAAAAGGAGGCAACCACGCCCCCCTCCTGCCCTCCACCTCCTCTTCCACAACCTCCCGCCCCGCCTCATCACCCACGCCTAGAATCTTGTCGTCATTAGCGTCTTGAAGAGAAGGAACCAAAAGCAGCGCAGTTTCCCCATCGCACCCTCGTCATCGTTAGGTTCTGCCGCGGCACACACGGCTTCCATTAATAACCTCTTTCATTATAGAACGTGTCACCAAGTGTCTTCTGGAGCGTTAAAATACGAGAATTTTTTTAAAACATGCGATTTGCCGGAAAACTGAAGAATATCGTTTTCAAGCCGTCCCCTTTGTTGCAGTTATACGTGTGCGTGTGTGTATATATATATATATATATATATATATATATATATATATATATATATATATATATATATATATATATATATCCATCGCTGAAGAAGGGCATATGCCCGAAAAGCTTACGTGTGTTTTTTGTGTGCGTGTTTTCTGTCTCTTCGACGCCCCCAGCAGCCTGCCAACATGGTCCTCAACTTCGTAAGTGTCCGCTGGGCTTCCTTCAACGCCTTTTGCCACCCTCATCACTACCTTTTATTTTCCTAATATATATATATACACATACGCGCACATACACAAGTGATCCATATTCCATATAATCTTTCTGAGCGACCACGCAACACTCCATTAAGTTCGACTATTTATTATTAATTATTCATTGCTCTTATATTCTTTCTTCTTGCATACATATGGGAAAGTGCGTTAGATACAGTTTTATGTTTATACTGTTCCTACAAATTTATTTGATAGAGGTATATAACAGATTTCATTCCGGCCAAGGAAAGAAAACATTGTTGTAATTAGGTACTTGTTTTTAGTAACTATAATGGTTTTGAAATAAATTCGAATTACAACGAATTCCACTCAATATTTTAAATTTAGACAGCCTACAAAAAACGACAGGCAAGTTTTCTAAACAAGCAATTTTATCTTATCTCATAAATACATCATACGTATGCGCACACCTTTCACATCTATTATTATAATCGCACCAGGGTCGGGTCCTTCGGTAAAGTTCCAGCAAACACCGTAGACGACGCGGTGAGAGAGAGATCTGAACATCTAAATGGGTTTGGTCAAAGAGACGATAGGATGGTGGACCAAAGCCGACCTCGGTAAATATTTGCGTCATATTTGACGTGAATTGTTGTATCCGCACACGGACGCACGACGCCTCGAGCGCGCATAAATTACTCGATACCGCTTGATACGACTACGGTCGAAATTGATATAACACTAAAGACAACAAAATAAATTCTCGAAAGATAGAAGGGTAAAAAAACCTCTCAACTTGCCACACGTGGATGCTTATTCACTCGAAAAGAAACACGATCATGAAAACGAAATCATAAATTTTCTTTTCCTTTATCCTTTTATCGCTTCCACTCGCTAATTCTATATCCCAACACCTCTCCCTCTTCTTTTCCTTTTCCCGCCTTTGAAAACCTCTTGTCACTTTGCGATCCCCCTTCGATACCTCATCTCGCACATCGACCCAAGAATTTCGGCGTCTGTGGAGCAGACGAAAAAAGGCTCTGCGATTCCTTTCCCCTCGACGTAGATAAAAGATGAACCTCCTTCCACTTCGATTAAGATGGATATTCCTTCCCGCTAACTCGACGAGTCTTCTGGGGAGTAATTCATACGAGGGAGGCGAGAATAAAATAAATAAATATTCATCCGCGCCCACTCCCCAAAAATTAGAAACGAATGGTAGCAGACGCGCAGCCGATCTGAGTTGAGTTTATCAATGGTCTTATAGTCATTTTTCATGACTGACGCGAAGCTAATACTTGAGACAATCTATCGATCAGGAATTTCATTATTACTTTTCTCATTATTTCAAAAAATGCCTTTAAATCGACGTAAAGGCAGAAATACGATAACGATTGTTAGATACTTCCATAGAAGATTAAAGCCATATTAATATTTACCTTTGAAAAAATAACAAAATAAATATCACAAAAACTGTTTTGCCAATATTTCTGTAATAGCATAAATATTAACTAAATTACGAAAACTCCTAAAAAAATTTATTAAATTATCATTTTTCGAAAAAACTTTTGGCACCATTTTCTTATATTTAAAATAATGAATTCTTTAATGCCACAAAGAAAAACTCCGAAAGTACTCCGTACGGCCCCAACATAAAGAGATATAAAGTCCGCCTCTGATTTGACTAGTAAGCCAAATTAAACGCACGATTTGGAAAACAAAAACAACCCTTTCCTTTCCACCCTCTTCCCACTAACTCCCCCACCTATGCTATTAGAATTACCCACACGCGCGCTACAGCTGAATCCTTTAAGGCATGATTGATACGAGGATATACTCCGGCTTGCGATAAAGGATTATGGTTAAGGTCGAGGCGAAAGCATGCATGGCGATGGTGGGGAGGAGAATGTGAAAGCGAGTACCAGGGTTTGAGGAAGAGGAAATAAAAAAAACAGTTAAAAATTGAGTTGTTTTTCTAAGCACTCTAAGAACATTTTTCACCTCAAAGAATCGCGTTCATTTTGTTCTTTACCAATATTCGCGATATGATAATGATAACTCTCGTTAAACCTTATATGTATATGCCTCGAATTTAAGGAAGCCATAAATTCTCCTCACCTACTCGTCGTTATTTTCGCGAAAAATCATGTCTCTTGCAATTGCATTGTTTTCCAAACAGGCTCAAATTTGAAAGGAAATTGAACAGAATCTGGATAAAAACGGGGGGGCGGAGAAATGGCACTAAATCAGTAATACAGAATAATAGAATGAGAACGAAAGGCGTAAAAGCAATATTGGGAGTTATACAGGAGAGAGAGAAATAGCAATGAATAACTGAGTGAATGAAAGAGGTAAGGATGAGAGACAGGCGAAGTAAAGGGACGAGGGGCGGGGATGATAGGAGGAGGAAGAGGGGAAGGAGGGTCAAAGTTTTGGAGTGAAGGAAAGACGGAACAAGAGTAGAAGTAAGGGTGAGAGGGTGGGAGGGTCGGGTTGGGTTTGGGTTTAGGAAGGAAATGAATCGAACGATTGGAGTTGACATTCCAAGCGAACAGATTCAGTTTAGGGACTTGAAGGGTTGGGTTTTGGAGGGAGAAGTTGAAGGGCCGGAAAGAAAGGGGAGTTGGAAAGGATGGAATGGGGTGGGGCGGAAAATGAGAGGTGTCGGGAGGGTGGAGTAGGCAGTGGAAGAAAAGTCAGAAAAATGACTTTGATGCGAGAGAAGAAAAATAAAAACGGATCTATTTTTAGTTTCCACTTGTTAAAAAATACGTTGAAGAATATTGAAACATCGCGTCCTTTTTAAGGCGCTGAATTAACGACGCTCTCAAAAACACATTAAAAAGGAATAACGATTATAAGAAGTGAATTGCTCGAGTGTAAATTCGAGATAAGGACGTTAGTATTTCCATTCAGTCCATTGCGGAATAATTTCTTTAAAATGCGCTCGTATCAAAGGGAAACCCAATGTAAAGGTGTTACCTCCACATACAGCCAAGTAAATTTCATTTCCTGAAAGTTCAAGAGGAATTATGCCATTTACGATAGTGATAAATACAGAAATAATATTCAGATTGAACATGAAATTGAAGCAAATATGGATATATTTATGCCACAGTAGAAGTTAACCGTTTCATTCAACTGTGCACTCTGTCATAACCAATGACATATTAATGCACAATTTATCGAAACGGATCCCTCCTATTCGCCCACTTTCCACTAGTTTTATCTTGCCCTCCCACACACACATTCAGCGTTAAACTAGTCACCATCACTAACCATTCCCTCGACCCTGCTTTTAAAACGTTCCAATTACCAAAAACCAACACCCGAAATTTGTCTCCTTCTTGTCGCTAATCCTCGCTTTATCCTGAGTCCTACGCTTCAGACCCCCGTATTAAATCCTTCCCAAGCGAATCGAGACGAGAAGAAAGGCCCCATTCCGACCGCCCTCAAACTAGGAAATCCTACTCATCCCGCACCGCGGTCTCTCTACTAACGAGCACACTCAAACACACACTATCGTCTAAAACTTCCTCACGATAAACCTAGAAAAACCATCCGATATGTCAAAGGAATCATTATGTAACAATAGTCGAAACGTAATTACAGTTTTAGTTGATTATATGATGGAGATTTTTCGTACTATTGTGGGATTTTCTGAAGGTAAAACGACCCAGGATTCTTGACAAAGAGGAAGAGAAAATGAGTTTGACAAAGAGGAAGAGAAAATGAGTTATCCTTTTCCAGCCACCGCGATATTCCTCCGACCATAAAATTGTTCATGTGGGCATCTCCGTTTTCGGTCTTAGGCGATAGAAACGCTTTAGTTATGATGAGAGCGGGTCACGTCGGATGAAAGGTAAAGGTTAGAAGAAAAACCCCTCTACTCTTCTACCTACCCCACACCGAGACAACGAACACGAACTTCTCCTCCCATACCCCTTGCCGCCACACAAGCCCACCCTCTGCATTTCTCTCGCCCACCTTCCGCCCCCAAAACACGAGATAAAGCCAGACAAACCACTCCTTCCCGCACCCCTTTCCTCCCACCGCCACCCTCTACCCCGATGTCGCCTCACTTACCCTCCTCTTTCCCTTGAAAAATATCCTCCCCTGCCACCCCTCTCCTTCCCTTCCCACTCCAACCTCCCTCCTCCATTCCAAAATCCAAACCATCCCGAAGTCCCTTGCAACGTCACGAATGGTTGCACTCCTCTGATGACACCCTTAACGAACACGGACAGGTCTGGGATGTCGGGCGAAAATGGGGTTGTAGGGAGGAATGAGCGCGGTCCAGGATTCGAGAGGGATTGGTAGGAATAGAAGAGGGAGAAGGGTTGGTAAGGGAAGAGAGGTGTGGGAGGATTTGCGTGAGCCGTGGATGGAACAAAAAGAGGGGAGAGAAGGGAAAATATCGAACGTTTTCGAATGAAAAAAATTAACGGTTTAACGAACGGATTCGTAAAAAATTTCGGACCGACTTCTCGTGTCTGCGAGTCGATCCTATCGCTTTGGGTCTTTTTACGCTCTTCGCGTAGGATTTCCTTTCGACAGATCGAATGAGATAGTGCACCGGTTTCCTTTTTCGATGCGGTACTGAGGGTCAAAGTGAAACTATAAAAAATTGTACTTTACCTTTCCAAGTGCTTCACGATGTCCTCGTAGGCAGCTCTACAGTTTTCCCAAATTCCGGATCTGGAGATAGCACATGAAACGGGAGCAGAGAGTGGAGGAAATAAAAAGAGACGAATTAAATAAAATAACTAAACGTCAACAGCATTTACTCCTTTAAAATTAAACGAATTCAAAGCAATTTTGAACTAAGCAAAGCAAATAATTAGCCAGACTTATAATATTAAGCGGTACAATAGTTATATGAGATAATGGATAGAGGGATAATGTCGTTAAAAATTGATTAATTTTCAACAAGTATTCACTCATATCCCAGCGTGTTTATTCGTTAATTTGTAGGTGCTAATCAAATTCATCGAGACAATCTGGAAATAAAACGTTTTACCGACCTCGCATTTGGATACTTAAAGTAGGGCAACACGGTTCAGCAAAAGTTACAATCCTTTCGAATAACTTTTTTCCCTGCCCTTCACGGATAATATTGGTTCAACCGCAGGGCAGGGTAAACGAGTTTTTTGATATCCCTTCGCTCAGCAACGCGTCCCTAAACGTCGCCATTTATTTTTACCTTTCCGCTCCGTTCGTCACCGCATTTTGATCATTCAGACGTGGGTTTTTTCCGCTCCGATGTCAAATCGCCTTTCACTTCTCTTTGCTTCCTCTCTCCGTGTCCTCCTTCCTCCCCTTAACATTTCACTGGATAACCGATTCACGAATCCAATTCGGCGGAGTTGACAAAGTTCGCACAAAGGCGACAACGTCCACAAAAAATAAATAATGTCGAATTTTGAAATGCGTCCGAGCATGAAGTTTCGGAAACTAATTTATCAAATTACTTTTTTTGGGTCACTTTTTCGCCTCGTTGCTTGGGTATGTCGGACGATTGAATCGCCCGGTTTACCTCAAGATAACAAAGCGATATTTGAATAATTATTGATTATGCCTCGTGATTGCATTAGCTTACTGACCCATGATAAGAAGAGTGAGTGGGTATATATAGGTTATGGCGGAATCGATGCCTTGAAAAATTTTGCCCATCAAATTTGTGAATGGCTTTAGAGAATAAACTTCGCTTCAATAAAAAATTAAATACCCTGCATCATTTTAGATAAAGTATTCATTTCAATTTTATCATTACTTTCCATCATACTAAACAAAGTTAGAAACTGTGGTGAAAAGAGTTCGCAATTGTTAAAATTTTTCAAAGCAGGTAGGAGCATTCGAAAAAATATAAAATTTTATGTTTTACTCAAAGACAAAATGCAGTCAGTAATCTTACGTCACGTTCTCACAATAAGCGAAATGAACTTTTTTCGATAATTTTATTTCCGTGCCTACATCTTAATCACATAATACAAAAAATGGTGCATGTATCAGATGTGGGGCCATGTCTTGGAAGACTACCTGCTCTTCGCGTTCGACCATTATTAGAGAGGATTAGCGTCCCTCGCTCGGACTCGAGTCCCGGACCCTTGCTCGGTGTAGTCTACCCTCACAGCGGTTGATGAATTTACCGATCTATTGTTGCAAAATTGCAATACTTTTTGCAAATAAGGCGATTGAAAGTTACATCATTGCATTGTGGTAAAAATGCTGATTATTGGCGTTTTTTAAACGAAATTCGACCATACATATCAACAGAGCTAGGAAACGAGCGAAGTAGAGAGGGTGGGGGAGGAATGGAACTGAAGGGAGAGTGAGAGGTACCAACATAAGCGCTTTATAATTTCCTCCTTTAAAATTACCTAAAATTAAGGTCGAATTTGGTAGGGACGCTTTACTTACGCCTTAAAAGGTAATGAAGAGAAAAATATTAAATTGAGTCCTAGGTTCGACTCGAGCTCTTTTATATCTCTCTTGGTACCTCTCACTCTCCCTTCAGTTCCATTCCTCCCCCACCCTCTCTACTTCGCTCGTTTCCTAGCTCTGTTGATATGTATCGTCGAATTTCGTTTAAAAACGCCAATAATCACCGTTTTTACTGCAATGCAATGATGTAACTTTCAATCGCCTTATTTGCAAAAAGTATTGCAATTTTGCAACAATAGATCGGTAAATTCATCAACCGCTGTGAGGGTAGACTACACCGAGCAAGGGTCCGGGACTCGAGTCCGAGCGAGGGACGCTAATCCTCTCTAATAAGGGTCGAACGCGAAGAGCAGGCAGTCTTCCCAGACATGGCCCCACATCAGCTACATGCACCCAAAAAATAATTAATGACATTTTTAACACACCAAAAAAGAAGCAGTCGATCATTCACGCAGCTACATTCAAAATAAAAACTATGACCAAATCCTAATCAAGCATCCTCCCTACAGAAGGGGAAAAAACATTCGGCACTCATATATTTGCAGTAGGGGAAAAATCCTCTTTCATCTTTCTTTTTACCATACTAATTGATCCCTGTGCTTCATTGCAAGAGAGAGTTAAAGTGGGAGAGAGAACGATGGAGGGAGATCCTGGTGATGGACCATTCGGAATAGGAGGGAGGAGATGTGAGAGACGAACTAAGAAGCAAATTCAGACGGGGTTGGACAGGCCCTGGAAGGGAAGGGGGGGGCAGAATTGGGAGTGCGAAAATACCGAGTGTTCGAGGGATGAGGAACCCCATGTTGACGCAAATGGGTTACTGGAGGGAGAAACTAAAAAAAGCGTCCCATCCCCCTTTTACTCATCACCAACCCATCCGCGGAGAAAGACGACATGCCTAAGATTAAAAACTTTAATTCTTTTCCTACATAAAAATAAATTAGGAAAGTTTTCTGATACATGAAAAGTGTTCGTTAACGAAGAAAAACGCAAAGACAAATAATACTCAAGACGGGGGAGTTCGATTTTTTAGAGGGGTGATTTTTAAAATGATCTGGACGATGGGATGGCTCATTAATACGAAAGTCGTACCACGTGACCTTCTATCAGCTTCCTAGGCAACGGAGAGGGTGGGATATGGGAAGGCGAGGAATAAGATGAAAATGAGGTGTGCTACGGGGATCATAAAGGAAGCACGAGTGAAAGAAACATCAAAAGACTACCCGCGAATTGGTGATAACTTTTCGTCAAAGTTTCGAAAGCATATAACAGCATATATGTATTCAAAATGAATGTTGTCAGTCAGTAAAATTGAGGGCAATAATTAATAAAAGGCGCATAGTAATAGGCATAAATAATTAAATTGACGGCAGAATGTTTTTCTTTACTTATATTGATCATTTACGAATTAACAGCCATTTATTAATTATTACATTTTAAAGAAGATCTGTGCATAAAACTTACTGAGATTTCTACAACAATTTAATGCACGCTTTTGATATTTTATGTTTATTTAACTAAAGTTTTAATGTCCTACTCTCTTACAAGGATTCCTTTTTCGCTAGGGGCGCATGGAAATAGAATTATTGTCGTTAACGCAAAAGATAAAAAATAATTTACCAAATAAACTCTTATAACGATCAAGCTAGAGAGTAATCAAACTTCGATTCTTCAATCTTAGCAATCGATTGTTTATCGTTCGAATAGCATTAGGTGTATCAATTTTCCAGTCACTTTATCTTCTTTGCCCATTAAAATATATTCATAAATAAAAGTTATTACGAGGTAACATTTGGATCAAGGCCCTTCTAACCATGAAATAGTATCTCAAATCGATTCCTTTTGGAATATTTTAGGAATCCAAAGCAAAAATAAATTCCAGGAAGATTCGATCTATCCACCTAAATTGACCAGATACGAAATACAATTTAAGATTTCTTCCCGCATCTTAAAACAGATAGAGAGAAACATAAAACTAGAATAAGCGCCCGTTGTTATCCCAGATAGCATTAATTGTTCGGCCTTAAATCACCGGATTCGAGACGGATAATAAAAACCCCTTTCCCGAGACATATTCATATCTGAGTGGTTAGGGTCAGAATAAGATAACCTATCTCGCTTGCGTCATCTTCAACTTAACGGAACGTTTAAAGAAAGAGAAAGGAAGTGGAGGAAAACTGGAAGGGCGAAATAAAAAGGATTCACTGTCTCATTTAGCGAATTCCCCGATTGCGATCTACCACGGTGATAAATTTTGCCCCCCCATTGAGAGAGTATAGGTGTGAGAAATAGGAGATGGGGAGATGTATCCTGAACTTAGTAAAGGAGGAGGGAGGTGGTAAGGAAGGGGTGTGTGGAGGGGAATTAGGAAGGGGAAGGAGTGAGTGAAGGGGGAGAGAATAAGTCGCAAAAGGGGAAACGGTGAAGGGGATAAGCTCCCGTATAAAACAATCGCGAACCAGGAAGGGGACGCGGGTGTGGGAAGAGGGCGGAGGTAGTGGAAAAGGGGAGAATATAGTAGGAGGGGAAGAGTAGTAGCTTCCCATAAGAACGAGAACAGAAAGAACGTTGGGTATAAAGAGAAGGCAAACCCAATAAATTGCTCGGTAGAAAATAAAGTCGTGTTGGACGACGGTTTAATTGGACAAAACTGCGGTCTGCGACTCCACTCCTTTCTTTAACGCATACTCTCCCTCCCCTTCTCTCCCCCTTGCTTTACCCTTCCTCCTAACCTACCAGCCGCTTCTTTTTCGAGGTGGCAGTAAGTAAAAAATACCCTCCCCCCTACTTGCCACGCCCCCAACTCCTTACTCCCAAAACCCAAATCCTCAACACCTACTTCCTACACTCCCTTTCATTTTATATCTTACCCGAAAACTACTTCTTCCGGCAGCCACGCAAAGCTGAGGGTTTCTGTAGGAAGGAATTACGGGGAAAAAATATCGTAGGAGGCGAAAAAGGCATTATAAATCTCGGAACTTGATTATCATTTTCCTCGCTTCCATTTTAATTAAAATGCAAATATTCCGTACAAGGGATTAGCGGATGTATGAAAGATGTCACAGAGGCTGAAGGTTTTTTTTTCGAGAATGGGGAGGGGGGCCGTGGATGATAAAGGAGGGGAGCTTCGTAAATTCCCATATTTTTTCCAGCTTGGAGTTGAGACGGAAAGCAGAGGAGAGAGAAAAAGGAGAAAAATGTTCAGGAAATCCTTAGTTAATTCCTTTGGCAGGAATAATTTCCCTTCGGATGCCTGTTGCGAATATAATTCCTTTCTAGCTTTCTTACCGTGAGATAACGAATGTAACTGATTGAAAAATGCAAAACTTCTTTCCTTTCCAAAATGCCATCCCTCTTTCTTGTTCTAATAAATGAACGATAAGCTAACTGACGGAGAAAAATATCAAAATATTCACAATGCCTGAATTGACTGAGCTAGAGTGTGGTTGATACTTTGTTTTAAATGCATACTCAAATGAATATAAAAAGATAATATATTATATAAGCCCATTGTGTTTATTTCAATAAAATTATTCATACTGAATGCTCGGCAGAAAAAATGTGTTAATAACAAACAAAATACATTTATTTGTCCCTTTGTTAAACACATCGTTTCGCAGAAAATGAATGGAAAATAAAAAATATATTGCAAGTATAAGACAATTTAAGTAGACGATTACTTTATGCGTAAATGTTTGCCATTATGCGTCGAAATCTATTTGCTCGTCTCCCTTTACTATAAATATGATTTTCGTACTACATAAAAAATATTCCTTAGCTATGAAGTTCAGCAAAGTTAACAATAGTGCACCATTCCTTCCCGCTAATTAAAATAATGGACCACAAAATAGAATTGCATATTCAATTCCACCAAGCAGATATCAATGAGAGCTAAGAAACGACACGCCCTGTCGAGAAACTTCAAAACTGCTTTTATTGAAAAATTCATTTATTTTTCTTTCCCTTTTGCCACCATTCAAGATAATTCGATTTCTTTTCTGAGAGCTAGGTGTCCTCTATTCACCGAAGGAATGAAGGCGAAGAACGAAAAACACCTCGAGGAGAAACGGAATCGGAAGAAGAGTGTGGGTAAAAAAGGCTGAGGGAAAAAATAAATGAAATAAAATTTCCCAAGCCATCACTCAAGATGAAGTTGGCTAAACGACGAGAAATCTCGGGAATCGCGAGATTTTGGAGTAGGGTTGGTTGTCAAGAAGAAAGGGGAAGAACCAAGGAAGAAAAGGGAGGGGAAGAGGAAGGACTCTCGAAAAGAAGGAACAAATTGGATAAGAGTGAAAGAAAAGGGAGGAAATGTGGAGTAAGAGGATTTTTTCGCTTCCAAAGCCCCATAGAGGCCACTTCTCGAGAAAGAGGTTAGAAGAGGGGGGGGAAGTAAAGGAGACACTGAGCAGGGAAGAGGGAGATGTAGATGGGGGAGTGAGGGAGAGAAGGCGGAGGAAGGAGGCATTTAGAAGGCGATGTTTTCTTCCCTTGCGATCGTCAACCCCACTTGGCCTCCGTTAAATCTCAAGACTTCTAAGGATTGTGCGTGAGTCGCCGAGGTGTCAAGGATTAAGTCTGCGAAATGGGGGAGAAAACTTACAGAACTGCTTGTACGCCTTCTCTTTTCCGTATTTAAGAAACTATTATTAATAGGATATAGTAACTATTGGTTTGGCTTATATGTAATACTTATTATTGATTTTAAGGTTTTTAAAATTTTCCGCGTATGGTAAGAAAAAGCACTTTTGGCGATAATATCCCACAAAAAGTAAGTTAGGAGTATTTTGAAACCGCACGAATCATTATTGGTTTTTAACGATATATGATCAAGAGGACATCAACAATCAAATACCTAGCGTGATAGCATCAGAAATATTTCCTTCACTTACCGCTACCAGATTTGGTGTAATAATTATAATTAGTCAAACAATTACGAATCTATTAAGGAAAATTAAGTCTTTTGCCGATAATCCATTACAAATATCGAATAAACAGCCAAGATACACGTGAAAAAGGAGAGTCAGGTTTATTTGCCAGACGTTAGTGAAAAGATCAGTTTCATTCGAATTTGAATCTCACATATACTCGCCTACTTTTAGGTACGACTACTCTCTTCACGGTACGTTCACAACGACTTATTTCTTTAATTCACCGACTCGATACTTGATAATATTCTCCCCTCTCTTCACTAAACCTCTCCCAACTCTCCTCCTTCCTTAACCTCCCCCTCCTCTGTTCCATTCGTCCTCATCAGTCACCCGTGGAAAAGAGACGGGAAAATATTCTGGACCTGCCCTTCCCCCCCCCCTCCTCCCTTCACCATCAATCGTCCGACGCCCTTTTATTTACTCTGCTGCTTACAACACCCTCTGCCGTCCTTCCCTCCGAACCTACTTCCCCTCCTCCACCCCTCCCTCTTCTTCCCATTCCATCCTTTTAATGCCTTTAGATATCGGATTCGCCTCACCTCCCACTTTCCATCCTTCTTTCTCTCCTCTCCGGCGTCATTAACTCGCAGCACATCACGCTCGCTTCCGGACCAATGCATGCGAAGAGACGGAAAAGTCCGCCAACAAATGGAGGAGGGAGATTATATAAAAGGTACATCCACGAGCGATCTAACCACTTTCGGAATGGACTCTTCGGAAATGACGCTTTAGAAAACGATCGAATATCTTAAAAAGAATATTTTTTCGAACGTTCACTTAGCTGTGCGAATATTTATGTTTAAAGTTTGTATGCTAACATGATAATTGTTGTTGTTGGTTTGTATTTATGGCTAATCAACCTTTTAGATTATTATAGCCATAGCATGAAAATTGAGGTAATAATTTCTGCGTAACGTGTATGGTTATTCTCAAGGATATTTTGCATGTTTATTTCTTTAATGTACGGTTATATGCCCAGATAAAAGTAAAATTTATAGTATAACCGTAACGTTCGCTAAAGCAATAGCCAAATATTGATTTTAAAATAGCTGTATTATGTTCATAAGTATAATTGTTCTCGAATCACAAATGCTTATAAAAAATCTTTTGCAAATATTGCATTGAATGAGGATTCATTTTGAAGCAATGAATAACTTATTTCGATATAATAACCTGAAATGATAGTTACAGAAGCAGTAACTGTTTTCCGTTAAATTACAAAATCAATAATATCCTTTTTTATCACAAATGGCAATGAAAATCTTTTATTTTTCAATTTTTATTTTACGCCAAATATCATTTTTCTTTTTCCGTTTCAGTGCTTCCATTGATAAAGCTCCCTTACCGTGCAATGGCGTCGATTCCTGGTATTCCTTGGTTCTTGATGACGGACCCATCGGCCCTCGACGCTGCTGCTGCAGCGGCCGCCGCGGCGGCTGCCAAGCCGTGACTAGAGGCGGATAGCGGAATGCCCGCTGGTGACAAGATGGCCGTCGAATGCGCATGCGCTGCTGCTGCGTGGGCGGCCGCAGCGTGTGCTGCCGCTGCCTGCGCTGCCGCCGCCGAGCCGGGGTGGTGAGCCGGGTGATGGCCTGGGTGATGGTGAGGGTGGTGGCCTCCGAGCTGCATGAACTGCTGCATATGATGGTTGAGG
This sequence comes from Tanypteryx hageni, assembly GCA_028673005.1. Lineage (NCBI taxonomy): Eukaryota > Metazoa > Arthropoda > Insecta > Odonata > Petaluridae > Tanypteryx > Tanypteryx hageni. The sequence goes on along the minus strand of CM054112.1, from coordinate 68,897,119 downwards.
TGGTGCGTAGGGGGATGGTTGTAGCCGTTGGCCAAAAGCGGAGATTTCTCCAGGCGAGGTGGATCTGAGGAATAGAAAAGACAACGGTTTATTTAGATTCAAAGTTCCATTCGACAATATTAATAACGTTAAAAGATATACAAAAACGCCGGTTAAACAATCTAATTTGGTCTTTCATTATTTCCTTTAGAAAAATTAGGAATATCAGTTTTAACAGAGCATAAGTTTTCACCATAAAAAGCAAATAAAATATTGAAATTATACTCCGCATTCGGATTTTTCCTTTTAACCTCCAACATAAAAAATAGAATATCCAAAATGCATTATCGTATTTGTCTCACAGCTTTGAGTAGATACTTGCTCTAAGTAACTGCTGCATATTCAACAAAAACATTAGCATTTTATCTCGATATGCTCGCTAATATCTAACTAATATCCAATTCATAAACGGTTAACCACCAGAAACCATAGTGAGTTTTTTGCTAGAATGGTAAAATCAATTCAAGTCTATTTTACAGAGGATTCCATGTATTAAAAATAATTTCCCGTTATTTTCTTGGAGAATATTCATGAAAAAAGAACCGTAAAAATTACAAAATCGTGCCTCAACCATGCAAAAAATGAAATTTTCTAGTCTTAGACTGACCGCAAGCAATTATCTAAGACCGCCTGAGTGATTGGCGTCCAAGCACTTTACCACCGAGAGCAAAAACTCAAAAAGGAACCCACGTTAAAACACGGGCCCTCATTTGGACAGCTCTGAGATGCAAATAAATAACTAATTAACTCTCCTCAAATAGGTTGATTGGTTTCCAACGAGAGATAAGGATATCTAAAAAAAATACACCGTCGGCAGCACCTCGCCCATTCGGATGTGTTAAACCTACTCCACCCCACCCATTTCCCTACCCATCCAACTAACCCCTTTCCTCCTCACACCAAAGCGTAAGGGCGTGGCAAATCATTAAATAAAATAAAAAACAACACCTCCGAGGCTCACAAGATCCGAGACCTCCCATTAAGCGAGTTGACCACTAACAACAACACGAGAAGGAGACACATTATAAGCGAACCTCCCCGTCCCAAACTTTACCTTCTTCTCCACCGGAAAAAACGGAGAAGAAAACTTTTTAAATAGAATGAAGATTTTGAGGGGGAGCAAAAGGAAAATGGGTTACCAAAAATTTCACATATAACGAGTCCTTGACTTGGTGTTGGAGAATATATGGGGAGGTAAGAGGGCGGGAATCGAGGGGAAAGGGGTGGGTCGAGGTGGAAGCGAGCATAGGTGTAGATCGGAGACGCTTGTTTGTGTGGGTGTATGAAGCTTTTTGGAGGCGGGAACGACACGAGATGCCTCCGATGCGAGATGCCATTAAATCTTTCTCCCTCCTCACCTTCCTCCCGACGCTCGTCCCGATCGACACCCACGGTTCCACCCTCCTCTCACCCCTGCCTCCGCTAAAGTCCAACCTTAGCACCTTTGGGCCGTGTTTGCGCAAGCTAAATCGTACAGTGTCCCCCCTCTCCTCTCCGAGGCCGATGCACGCTTTTCTCACACCTCCCTCCTCAGCGAGTCTCGTACAACCCACTCTGCACTGAAACCCCACTCCTCTCCTCACTTCCCCTATCGAGTCCTTTTTTTCACCTACGGTAGCAGCGAGAGAGGCCATTTCTCGCCCACGCGTTATTCTCTCACCTCCCCAATCCTCTCTTTCCTGCTCACAACCTTCTCCCCTTTCCGACACGAACCCTCTTCCCCTTTTCTCTTTTCCCCTTTCCTCGCACTATTAATCGTTTATTTTCTCTCGCGCTTCCACACCTCTTTAAACACTCGCCCCTGAGCAATTCATCCACGAAGTCGCTGATAATATATTTTTCAAACATTCCAACTTGCTGACGCCTCGCGTCGCTCTGCTTAATTAGCGTTTAATCGTTTTATAATTTACAGCAAGAAATGTTATTCTCGAAAATCAATCCCGATAAATTTCCCCTTAAGAAAGAGTCTTAAACAGCGATTCCTAATGACTTTTTGTAAATATGGTTATAAGAATACAATTTCGAAACGGATAGACCATTTTCAAGGCACGGGCGTCATCCAGTACAGTGGTATGTCTCAAAACGCGTCTTAATTTGTATCGTCATGTGTACCGATTGTGTATGCATCTCAGGTTTGGAAAGAACGTACACCCCGAAACAGACAATTTCAAAACTCAATTAATTCAGAAAATGCTATATAACGATGTGACATCGTCAAACATTTCCTAGGTCTCTCAAATGATCACTATAACATTTCTTTGTGCAAAGTACTGATAAAGCTGTTTATTTTAATAATTACCAAGTTAGGAGTATTTAATGGTAACGCTCAAAGATTCTACTAAGAAAATTAGTATTTCATCCTGTCATTTTATTTATTTTTCGAAGTTAATTCAGCGATAACTTATTATTGAAGAGCACATGTTATAATTTATGCATTAAATCATTAGATCTCAATTCACAATTCAGTGTAGACAACAAAAAGCATTTTTCCTTTTTGTGAATCACAAAATGCCAACCCATTCAATTGGAATTAATGAATAACATTTTTCGAACAATAAGACTCCATTGAAATAATTCTCACCATCGGTTGAGTGACGAATACAAAAGAAAAGCTTCAAATGAAAATAAACTTTGAAGCAAGTCACGAGAAATGATTGAACAGAACTCGCCGCACGTGCTCATATATTTTGACTTTTACCGAAATGTTAGTCTGCTTACACCCAAACTGCAGCCGCTGAACCAATGAGAGGCGAGGAATAAGCGTGGCGTCAAATTCCAGAGTCCCGAAATAATACTAGTGCGGGGTTCTGCGCACTCCGAAGAATCCAAATCGTCTTTCTGCTTTAATTTATTTCGCGTAGATTACGGTACGGGTCAATTCTTCCATAGCGAATTCCACAAGAAAAGCCAAAATGCGTAATAATAAATAGTTGTGTAGGAACTTAAACAGGTGTAACTTTCTTACCTCCAAACTTAAGCCAAAACAGTTTTTGTATTTATTTTAATTAATCTGTATTCTTGAAGTGGTCTTATGTTATGTTCACGCCTCACTTCGAGCTAAGATACTACGCGTCTTTTTTCAACACCAATGACACTTTCAATCCCACCTGTGGATTTATCGCGAGAATTTTTCTTTCCTTGGGTTTATTCGAATGCTTGAGTGTTGAAATCTTTAGAAAAATGTGGGGAAAAAGGCTTCTCGTGATTGAATGCATTTCCAAACTGTGTTTCAGAGTATCAGGAATGTTTACTTACTTAATTAATTACATGAAGTTTAAAAGAGTTTTCCCCCAAACTTTACTCCATTTGCCAAGACTAAAGTTTCCCCAGATTGGAAAATATGTTTCAAAATAGAGAAATATTCAAAATTATAAAATTACTTAAGAAAGTTAGTACTCATGTAATTTGAATCTATACGTAGAATATAAAAATGGTCGAGATATTTTCCAATCTTTTAATGTAATGTATGCCATAATAAAATCAATTAAGAGATGATTGCTATGATTTTGAACAATCCCTTATGTAAAATGTTATACCTCAATTTTCTCTCTTTGCCACATCATATTCGGCGAAGAGTTGCTATGGCAGCAAGTTAGTTGAAATAATTTGCGAACAAAATTGAAACAACCTTCAAATAATTTCATTTCCCTTTTAATAAACAATAAAGAAACTTATCTGCAGGTATATTAAGGCATCGCCTAATACGATAGATATTGTATCATGCACATTGATCATCCACATCTGAACATGCAACTGGAGATGAATGAAAAAGCGCAACTAACTGTTCATTCTTCGGACAATTTCAGGCGACCATAAAGTGAACGTCATACGTGAGTCACGAAGGCATCCCCCTTTAATGAATTTACGATTTATTTCCTTCCTAACCCACAAAATATTCCAATAGTGTCTCTTCACGACGATTCTCTCCTCCATCCACTTGAAAACCCTCTTTCCACGACATCCCCACCAATCAGCGGAAACATCCTTCATCGGCTGCACTACCTCCCAATCACTCCCTCTCCCCATTCAATCACCCCCTGCCACCTCACTCGGCGTTCATCGAAAAATCCACGGCCACCCCTCCGCTCCAGCCTTCTCCCTCTATCTGCCACCAAAAAAGCATAACCTCCTCACCCATCCCGATTGCTATGAGAAAAATCCATCCACATCCACTCTTCCACCCTCTCTACCACCATTTCTCCCACCCTCTCTCCCCCATTCTCTTCTGCAACTCTCCCTTCCTCGCCACCTCTTCCGAATTCCCACCCACGAAAAAAACCATCCCCTCCCCAACGACACCCGCTAACAATTAACAGAAGATTCCCGGGTCTGATAAACTTCCCTGACACATCATTAACTCTTCCGATTTCCTCCTCCCTTCCTCACTCCCTACACCCCTCTCCTAACCTCTTCTCTTTTTTCCGTCCTCCCCCTCTCTCCTCCCACGCTTCCTACACACTTCCCCCTCTTTCCTTCCATTTTCTCTCTTTCCATTCCGTGCTGCGTACGACACATCTCTCCCCCGAGTAAACCCTTTTCCTCCCTCTGCCTCCCACTTTTGTCCCCCCTCCCTGTCACTCGGCTCGCCACTCCCTATCCCAACGGAGCAAAACCGAAACCACGAAAAACCCACGCAAAAGATGGTCACGCCCACGACGTTAAAACAAAAGACAAACGAGAAGATCACGAGAGTACTCGTGAAAGGAGGGAGAATACAAAACGAGTGTGAAATAATGGAAAATCTGAGAAATAAAGGGGATAAAGAGGAAGATATGATATGCTAGCAAATCAAGAAAAGGAAAAACAAATAGTTCTGGAAAGAACTAATCCGACTACTTGCCTTTCAATACAATTTTAATATATAAACACCACCTTCAAAATCAACAAATTTTCGTGATGGTAGTAGCAGTTATTTTTATTTTTTGGTGCATGGACGGATAAGGTCATTTCGCACCGTTGAGTGGTCTATTTAGAAGAAAACCCAAAACAAAATTCTCTCACCAAAGACGCCGTATGAATTACACTAGAAGAATACCAAAGTTGTTGTAAGAATTACTCAAGAAGAAAAGTGGTTTTTTAGAATAAGGACAAACCAACCAAGAGATGCGTCAAGGAAATCGATGTAAAAGCAAACAGGAACAAACTAATTCAATACCAACAAAAATTAAAAACAAAATTCTCTCACCAAAGATGCCGTAAGGATTACACAAGAAGAAGCGCCATTTTGTTTACAGAGTCGGTATGGTTACTGACAGCAATATGAATTGACCTAAGGGTCGATTGTTACCTCGATAGCCATGAAACGAAACACGGCTGGAATGTGCACTCGGCTATGCTCCAGCCGAGTTCGGCAATAATCATCATCATGGCAACAAATCGAAACAATGGATTTCAAAACGCTGAAACAAAAGTTTTTTTTAGAGAAATTCAAACAAATACGATCAAAAATCAAAATTGTGTGATAAGAATAAGAATCTTCACTTTTCCCCTTAGAAAAGTACAAATCCCACTCCGCTATTATAATTCTAAAATATTTTAAAATACAAAAAAAAACTCTCTGCATGACCGATTTTAGATTAACCATGTAAATCAAGTGGGGAAAGAACTCATCTGGAATCGAACTCGGGACCTGTAAATTCTGAATATAAATTATGGTCCGGAGGTAGTTTCCTAGAGTACTAGCCTTACACCAAGTTTCATGGAAATCGGTCTTTTAATGAAGATATTAAGGGGGGACACACACACACATACACACACACGGACACCGAGGCGATCTCTCAAGAATACTCCCCATTTTTTTGGAAAGTAGGCTAAAAATGTTCCTGACACACAGGCAAGCAAAAAACGTTAAAAGTTACGCAAGAAAGAGCTAAAACAAAAATAGCCTGTATGCTTGTGACATTCAATTCACGCTTAGTGAGGCTTAGAAGCTATAAAGCAACATGCTGACAAAACATTAAATGATCAGTTTCGCATAGAAGCTCTTGTCATGACTTCCAATGGCTATTTTTTCGGAAAAACACAAACTATCACTAATATCACCCTTATTTGATGCGAATTTAATGAATAAAGATTCTTGTCGGAAATAGAAAAATGTATCTAACACGGATGAAATAATAATACAAAGTAGGGGTCGAGAGGGCATAAGAAATGCTAATTTGAGTCGAACGAATATCGTAAGGAAATGGAAGGACAAACCAAATGGTGGAGTTATGTGAAAGAATAGAAGGAAAGGAATGAGAAGAGTCCGAGGGAAATGTCGGCAAGAGAGAGAAAGAGGTAGAGAGAGAGAAAGAGAGACTTGAGCAGAGGTACGTTGGCGCCCCGGAGTCGAGTGGGTTTCTCTCCCATGGCAGTTAATGAGTTCTCAACGAGTTGACCGCCATGGGAGAGGAAGAAGGGGAAACCGAAATGGCGAATAAATGAATGCAAAAGAGATTAAATGGGTTTCCGAGTTGTGGAGGAGGAGTAAGAGTAGGAGGAAGTCGTGAGAGACTTGCACTCCAATTAAAGTGACTTTGAAATGCACCAACTCACTACCAAGAACATTCAGAGACGATGCGTGCTTGTCTTTTTACCTCTTAACCGTGCATTCGTCACGAAGAGTCCATCTAAAATAATTGATTTCATTTGTTGGACAAGGTTACTTTACCTAAGCTAAAAATTAGTGGCAACATATTGCGATGTGTGTGTATTTATATGCATATGTACATAGAATGCTTTGAACGACCTTTGTTAAATCTTCAAAGCTTCAAAAGTTACATTTCCAGTCATCTCGACCTACTCAATCCCCACAAACATCGAGGATTCGATCCTCACCAACAGATCACCCGAAAAGAAGAGGACGACAAATCACATCCGGAAAGGCTCCCAAATGGAGTCGGATTTACGCAAGAGAGGGGGAGAGCGTCAATGGGCGTAAAGCTTGTGTAGGTAGAGGGCATATAGATAGGGATTAACCCGAAAAAGGGGATAGTAAAGGACTGAAAAAGGGAAATGAGAAAAACAGATGGGAGTGGAAAGGGCAAGGCGAATAGAGAGGAAGAAAAAAGTGATGAGGAGAGGAACAGAGAAAGTATGGATATCAAGAAGAAATTATGCGTGGAAAGGGAAGAGGATAATAAGAGATAAACAAGAAGAAGAATCAAAAACAAGTGTTAATTGGGTGGTGGGCGGTCTGGCAAAGCGAAGAGAGAAGGAAGGACGCGAAAAATGAGAAAAGAGAGATAAATGAGGGATGGAAGAGGAAGAAGACGAGAGGAGGGAAAGAGGGTGATGGAGAAAGTAGAGAGGGCTTTGGGAGAGCGTACGTGATCCCGAAACAGGGGACTACGGATGAGAGGGAAAAGTGGAAGGGGAAGAAGAGGGAGAGGAGCGAGGGAGTGGGCGTGGGGATGGGAGCAGGGAACGACCTGATTAATCGCCCTGCTGGCTGAATCTCGGCAGACTAATCACTCTTTTACGGATCTGATCTAATTGCATTCATTTCGCATGCCACGCGGGGGTTTCTGGGTAAGAGGATACGGCATGGGGGAAGGTGAGAGGAAGAGAGGAGGGGAAGGATGACCTCAGGAGAGAGAGAGAGGGAGGGAGGAAGGGGGAGAGAGACGGGATGGTCTTTACGAGGGAGGGGGAATGGGAAGAAAGAATTTTTAGAGGACATCGCTTTATGGGGTGTTGGAAAAGGAGTCTGAGAGAGATAAGGACCTATTGCGGTTGGCATGGTGATCTCCGGGGCTTGTGATAGAAGAGTGTCTGGATTTATAAAGCGGAAAAGAGGAGAGGCGGGGAGATATATTCGCTTTTAAGGTTCCTTCTCACGATCCCCATGCAAGAGACTTCCTTCTTCGTCGTGTATCAATAACTAAAATGCAAACGCACGTCTCCAGACATGAGGAAATGACGTGAGGTAGATGAATGGTTACTTGTCAGGAGCATGAAAGCGATACAAAATTATCTGTGGAAATTTTGCTATTAAAAAATGGATTGTATATGGATTCATGATTGATAATAAGAGAAGGAAATAAAAAATAGGGATTAAAAGAGAAAATCGTAAATTCCAAAGAAGATACAACACGGTCAGAAATAACAACGATATAAATGATGATCAAAATGGACGGAAAATGAAACAATTCACAAAATAAAAAAACGCGTAGGATTTTCCCCAAATAATAAGTAACGTCCTAAATCGCAACATAATAACTCGCGTGGGTGTAATAGGCCAACCCTAACAGTAAAATATTTTCGGTTGTTGCTATGAGCTGCCGCATCTGTGTGGTAGAGTGAATTTGGGGGAAATGAGTGTTTTTGAGAGAGAAAAGAACACGGATTGGAAGTGAGAAACGGTGCGGGGAAAGGGAAGGAGATAAAGTAATGGAAGGGGAAGGGAAATTATGTGGGATCGTGAGAAATGGTCGCAAAGGGTGAAAAAGGAAGGAAATCCAGGCTATCAAAGAAACATGGGAGCGATTTAGAAGAGGGTATCGGTTGGATAGGGGGAGAGAGAGAGCAAGAGTGTGGGGTGGGGGTGGGGTGTAAAGGAGAGGAGGAGCACGTTGGACGAGATGATCCAGTGAGGGAGAGGGTCCAGAGAGAAGGGAAGAATGGGAGTTCGGGAAGGATGGTGGGGGATATAAGGAATGGAAAGTGATAGATAGATAAAAAAGTAAAAAAGAACGCTGTTTTCGAGAGATTATGGAGGAGGAAAATTCTCGTTAGAATGGAAATCTGTTAATAAGAAATGACGCATAAAAAAGAGAAGAGAGTGTATGATATCTGGTGATTACATTTTATATAACTACCTATAGATTCAAAAAGTTAGGTAAGTCACGAAAAGTTTGTATCTACTTAGATAAAATTCTTTGCGCTGTCGTATTTAACAAACATATCGTGTAAATGTCATATATTTTGTTTTAAAATTTTTATAATGCACGACAAATTATAACAACCCAAGTTCTTGATAGATTGCATTTTTAATTAGCAATGTAACATAAAATTCAGTAAATCTAAAATTAGGTATTTATTACCTACATGATAATAGCTGTGAGATATCATAATTTTATCATTTGCATCTTTTTGGAAGGAATATTAATATGATTAAAAATAATTACAAAGTTAAATAAATCTTACCTTAGATAAATAATTTTTTTATTGTTCAAGGAAATTTCCCAGTTAGAACAAGTAAATGATATTATTAACAATGAAAAAAAATTTCTATTATATCTCTTCAGTTCAATTAATGCAACTTTCAGTTCATTAGCCCACGCAAATTTATCACTGAAAGTAACTTCGTTCAGTTAGCGCAATTATGAAGAAAGATAAATTACTCTAAGAGAGAAAATAAAGAAATGAGGAGGTAGAAAGAATTTTTAAGAACCTGGAAAGAGCGCGCATGCAAACCAGAATGTGCGTGTATTTGGTGGAAGGGGAACTGAAGAAGATAGGAGAGGTACGTGCTAGATGTTGAGAAGGAGTAGAGCTACACTACTGGGAGTTAGAACCAGATTCTTGTAACCTAATTACTGCATGGAGGCGATAAATCACGGGGACCGGCGGAATTGTTACCAGCCATCTCCTGACCCCTCCCACGCGATTGCTCCCGACTCCCTCCCTCTGCGACATCACACCACACCCTTCCCCTCCCAACGACCCTCCCATTCTCTCCTTCCTTCCCCCTTTTCCAGTCACTCCCCTTACGCTTCTCTATCTCTCTCGCACACACACTCTCCCTCTTTTGCGCGCTGCCCCCGCATCTCACGCCCCCGTTGTCCTCCTCCTCCTACAACCCCTTGTCCAACCGCGACATGTCCCGACCCCTCCTATACCCACCACCTTCTCGAAAGAGTTCCCTATACGCCTAGAATGAATTACGTTTCTCATTCACGCCCTTCTTAAGAGCGAGGCCGACGAGAGAAAGAGAAAGAAAGTATTCCTAGGCGGCCGACATCGCGAACGTAAAAATAAAACAAAAAGTGCTATCGGAGTCCCCATTTCGAAGTCGTGTCGCGCGCCTTTAAAAAGAATAATGCGGAAAAACACCCACGCGCGAGCAAGACACTCGGATCGATGTGAAATAAAAAAGAAAGTACACGCGCACGCACCGGAGACGGCTTTGGAAACACCTTTTTTCAAGATAGCGGCCTTTTTTATTGTTTTCTTTTTGCCTCGGCTTTCCCTTCCTCCATATCCGAATCCGACAATGGCAGGACGTGGGGAAAATTAGAGACACAACAACAATGTACCAGATCCCCTCTTCCGATTCATATGAATTCAAATGAAGTACGATTTGCGCGGAGCGAGAGAGAACTAATGCATTTTTACGAGGCGTATTAACGCGAGAATTAGCATAGACCTCGGTTTTCTCTCCCCAACCCCTCCCCCTTACGTCTTATCAAAGCGGCAGGGCTCCTTTTTTTCGTTTTAGTGTTCGAAAAAGCGAAGGAGGGGGCGTTTTTTCTTTCCTTTTATTTTCCCTCCTTTTATCCAACGCTCTCTCTCGCAAATATTTGCCAAATGTATGCGCGGCTTTTATTAACGAAACAGATCGTGGCGAGTCCTATCAGCGAGATTCTCAACGATACTTCCTTCACATAAATTCGACAACATAACACGGAACCTTGCGGTACTCCTCCGTTAAGGGGCAGAGGAAAAAAGCGTCAGGAGGGTCGTTACGTAAGACGCATTAGGTTAATCTCTGGATTGACTTTTTAGGTCGAGATGCTTGAGTGATAATGTCCTCGGCTGGAAAGAAGGAAGAGGGAAAAGCATATGCATACGTTAGACATGTACGCACGCGGCAAGGAAGGATTTATTACGAAGAAAAATTTACTCTCAGATCGCTCTTGAAGTTGTGTGAGCAACAAGGACTTCGGAGGTGGAAGGAAATGCGAAAATAAAACGTGTATACTGACGCGTAACAAAGAGTTATAAATTTGGCCGTTTCGCAGAAGCGGACATAAATAAGACCTCCCTAATCTGTTAATTAATACGAAGCTTTCGTTAAGTTTTTCTTAGCGCCGTAAATAACCTACTTTCACGCTTTATGTTAGCTACAATGAATGGAAACTATCTGATATACTCTTGAAAGAATGTTTTCTTAAGTATCATTAACGTATTATCTCGTATCATTTTTCTAACGAATATTTTTTCTTAAAAATTAATGAAAAATGTCAAAATTGTAAAAAATATGTATAGTTAACGGTCACACTTGAATAAACAGTCATAATTAAAGTCAGCGCTTAATTTGTGACAGAACGCTCTGGGATCAGGTACTGGTACCTTTTTTAAAGAAGTAAATGTCCTAATTTTCGTAAAGGTGTCTTTAATACAGGAAAAGAAGAGAATTTTTTTAAACGGGGTTTATATTGAAAAACATTCATGCACCACAACCTTTCAAAAAACATCTGTACAAACCCCATCATACTTGTAAGTTTCCCTTTTCCTTTTTATCTACTAATTAAGCAAATATAATTTAAATTTGAGTAATCTCCTAAGGCTCGATTCAAAACACTGCTCATAGAACAGGATTGAAATTTCTAATTTATCTTTCCCTCAAAATACATCTGTACTAACTCCATCATACTTGTAAGCTTCCCTTTTCCTTTTTATCTACTAATTAAGCAAATATAATTTAAATTTGAGTAATCTCCTAAGGCTCGATTCAAAACACTGCTCATAGAACAGAATTGAAATTTCTAATTTATCTTTCCCTCATTGCGTTAAATATGGCAAAAAAAATTTTCGGCTAACTATAGGCTACTTTAGGTCTACTAAAAGCGGCCACGATCGCATTTTTAAAAAATAGTCGGGGTGAAAGATCCCGTATTTTTACCGCCCGAAGAAAAAGATACGAAAAGACCCAAGGAAAGACTATAGAGATCTGGTCGGTCGGTATGGAAAGGTAAAAACGAACTGTTTTGGAATTATTGGGCACGGTAAATGGGAGGGGAGAGAAGAAGAGAGAGAAAGCCACGGAGGCTGATGTTGGAGAGTTTTGGGTTTTTCGTTGCGAGAGAGATACGATCTCCGAAATTGCCGCGAGAGTCGATTGGGCATTTTAGTTTGGAACGACTTTTCAGCCCTCGAGTATCACAGCGAAAGAGGAAGATAGGTATCGCCGTTCAATCATACGCCATAACCCACGGCATATGTTCGGGAAATATAGGAAAGCCATCTGTATATTGGTTGGAGAGAGGAGTGAAGAGAGGGGAAGGAGGTTGGTTGGAATCGTTTGGTCGGGTCATGGGAAAAAGGCGGAGGATAAAAAATATATCTCTCTCCGATGGAAACTCCTGCGTTAATGCCTCCGGGCGTCGGACCTTGAGGCGCTTGGCGCGTTTCATTTTTTTTAGATATAGCCGTGTTTCCGGTTCGGAATTTCGTAAAAGTCATAGAGTACCATCGAACGCCATATGGTTGATCGATAGGAATTGGGCGATGAAACGATTTACTTCTAATTTATGCTAATGTCAGCCATTCGAATTAAGAGTTTATAATGTGACAAAGACATCAATTCAAGGGCGAACGGAAATCACGGAAAACAGGTATGCAAGGCCGAAATTTACCATTTTATAGCACCGTTAAAAATTATCTTCAGGCAAAAAATTCTCATTCCAAAGCCGATTTCCAGTAGAATCGTATGAAAATATACTTTTTAAATGAAAATAATTTCATTTTTGACATTCTAAGTTGATTACAGAAAATATCACAAATTTATCAGTAATGCAATATTGGTACTAAGAAAAGATTAAATATTTTTACAAAGTTCACATTTTTGCGATGTAATGGCTGTGAGATAATAAAAAATAATGACCGCATCAGTATTCTTTATTGAAGTATTTTATATCACGATGAAAATAAATTAATAAAAACTACGTAACTTACCGGAGAATCACCGTGATAGATACCTAACCAAAACCGTAAATTACGCTTTTACGACCAAAGACGAATAAAACATGCTATGTCACACCGATATGATTTGCATTTTATTATGAAAATGGAAGACTTTCAAACAAATTGGACCGACAAAATGACTGAATACCTGTACATCAACACGTTCTGGCACGAGGCAACCTAATTCATCACATAACTTACGAGATAGTATTCGTTAATATATACGTATATGCGCACCTAACCAAATCTATAGGTTTTCCTCGTCTCCTCCCACGACACGTCCTTAAGTCCTTTTCCGCCACCCGCCGCGTACGAGGCTCACGTAACAAGGACCCCGACCGGGCTGACCACTCTCTCTCCCTTTCATCGAGGCCTCACCACTATCCCTCTTTCTCTCTCCCTCTCCACCTCCCTCTTCCCAATATCACATACAGCCTCCTTTACTTCCCTCAATGCCTTCTTCTCCCCCGCCCTTCACCCCAAAGACCGACCTTCCGCAGCCTTGGGTCTCCTCGCCGTTAACGAAGGAGCCTCCATCCGATACAGCGAGGTCCCTCTCCTCCCGCTTCGGTTTCTTCTTCTGAGATAAGCGTCCTTTCGAAACAAAAACAACTTTTTCCGCGGACAACAAAAATCTCTATCTATATACTAATCTGTTTTTTCATACGAAACATAGGCGGGTTATCGGATGGTTTTTATGAAGATTTTTTTAAATTTATTTTTCTCTTGACCTATATTGAGAAAACGTTAACATCTTATTGCGTCGTCGAGTAGGCAAGTTCAATGCGATTGCAGCCGGAAATGCTCGCCGATACTATTAGATGCGTTAGTAGCAAATAATTCCGCAAACAGTCAAGATTTGTAATGCTATGCTAAGTTATTCCCTGCGCCGTGCTATTATGGATCTGCAATGGAACTGCAGGTTGTAAAGAATTATTTTTGCCAGTTGAGTTCCACATCTATTCCGCAACTGCTCGTAAATCGCCTCTTTCTCCCACTAGACGCGGAATGTTTCCCCACAGAGATGTTGCGATCAGCGATTTGCCCATAACTTAAGGTAGAAAAATGCTTCCGACGGAGAAGGAAAAAAGAAAGGATTCAAAAAAAGCGTGGCGGGGCTATATACCGATTAAATTATCGACCTCCGAGAACATTAACTTCTTGTAGCGCCCAATTTTGCAATACGCCCTCTGATGGCTTCATTAAATTTCAATTTCATTTGCTCGTAAAAACCTTAAAATTATCATAAAAGGCGACGATTTTTTGGCTTGCCCATTAGCGACGCCATTAACATGAAAAAAATTAAGGGACCTAACGATAAATTTTAATATATTAAAAATATACGTGTACATACAGACATTTTAGTATATAATTTTATAATGCTCCACAACGGTGTTTTTTCAGAAGCCAAAGCATTAATATATTTCATGATAAAACCTAGTTTAAAATTTTTATATCTGAGATGAGAAAAACAAACAGTTGAGCTAATATTTGTACACATCTTCACTCATTCCTACCATCAGGAAAACGTTCACCCGATCGTTAAAATCTCCAGATCTAGATCCACTCACTACTAGGAGTTTACGGCAATAAAAATCTGCTTAATATGTCTTCCCTCGGTAGAAGGAAACGCTCCTAAACGGTTATTCTGGTAGCAGGAACATTCCTTGCTCACAAAGAGAGAGAGAATGTGAATAAATAACGCGTTATACCCCCTTTATGAAACAATAACCCCAGATAGTCTCGGGTATTCTCTTACCTTCTGCCTCGCAATAGGGAATATTAAAAAAATCAGCGAGAAACGCTTTCATTTTCACGGGCGATGGTCGCGAGTCTTTTGTCGGCCTGCCAGGTGTGGTGGCGAAACGATCCCTTAAAACGCGCCTCCCCTTCGGTCCCGCCCCTTATGTCTGTGAGCCACGGAAAACGAGCGAAAATGAAATGGGAAATAAAATGGAAGAAAAGGGAATGGGAACAGAGTTAAAATGGGAGGAGTAGGAGGGAATTGGGAAAGCAGGGGAGGAGGCAAATAACAGATGTCCCGAAGAACATTGGTTATCAAATGCTTTGGCTGGGTGTGTTTGACGACCTGGGCTGTTATTTTGGAATCGGTAGAGGAAGATAGACTGATGGAAATGTATTGCCGGGCCAAAATCGGGGGTTGCGTGGAAAGAGAGGGTATGGGGGATTAAGGGAAAGATGGAGGAAGGAGGGGGATAGAGAGCAGTATGGTGGATTTGGTGTATGATGGGAGACGGGATGTACAGGGTGCGAGGTTGAGGAAAATGATGATGGAGGTCGAGGAACAGAATGGGGGAGGAAGAGAGAGGGATGGGTGTAGGAGGAAAATGGTATGGGAAAAAATATGAGGTGACGATATATACGGGTTATTTTTTAGGAAGGGGTGCAAGGAAGAGATTGGTAACACCAGAGGACCGTGATGAAAACTTTTGCGCAAGTTCAGTGGGAGAATAATAAAGAGAGGTTAAACAGGAGTATAAAATATATACGGGTTTTGATAACGAAATACAACTAATAATTATACATTCGAGATAAAATAGTATTTTAGTTTTGATGAACAGAGAAAATAATAAAAAGTGCCAAATACCTAATTTTAAACAAGTTTATGTAATATTTAAGCAATCGCGTTTTACTTGAGCCATCACCAAAAGGTAAATTATGCATTATGATTATGCATTATGAAAATAACATTGAAAGGTTATTAACACCTGGGCATTACGAGAAATGTCAAAAACCAAGCTCATCGTAAATAATTCATTCCCTTGTTATTGCAAACATATTACCATCACTTTCGATCAAGAAAAGTTCTATACGAGACTTTTTATTTGAAAAACTAAAAAGAAAGGTCCTTTTAAAAACATTTATCCCCTGATCGGATTGGTGAGGCGGTAAATTTTTTTCAGTAATGGCCCACGTACCACAAAACACCTCACGGAAGAGTTGAGCAGGACCCATCATCGTTAAATGGCCGCCTAAGGTCTATAAAACCAAAATATTTACGGGCGATAACTTGCCAAAGACACTCTCTTTGAAATCGACGCAGTTTTATTAAATGAAAACTCCCCTTGAATAGAATATACCCACAAATAATAGAACGAAACCTCGAGTTTCGGGAGAGCTAAAAAATATTTTTTTTTCGTTTCCAGACGTAATAAGGACCACCTGATGCCAAATGGGAATATCAAAGAGAACTAGCAGTATTAAAAGAGGGACTATAATTCCGAATGTCAGGTCCCGACCGAAGTGTACATAAATCACCGAGTGGGAAGAATGATGATACGGCTTCGATTCCCTCTCGAAATTTTTCTTTCTCTCAACCTTCGCTCGATCTAATGCATGTTATTTTGGTAAACGACACCGATTTTCCCCTCTTCCCCTTTCCATTTACCAATTCTTGTAATTGTGGTTGGGTTGAGCGGAGGGGGAAGGGAGGGGAGTCATTATGGGTACTTCCTAGCAACGCCCTTTTTCTTCCCCATCCTCCGCCACCCTCCTACCCACCTTTACCTCCTCCCTCGTCCGTCCCTAACATAACTTTCCCTCTTCCCTCCCTCTTTCTTCTGCCGGCGTCACTTTCCTTCGATTCTAATGCCCTCCTATGAACCTCCTCTTTTAACTCTCAAGTAATAATTTCCTTGATTAGCAATTGACCTTTACCGATGTCACGCGCCTGATTTCTCTTATAATCTTTAATCCTCTATCAATTATTTCAGGGCGGTAATAAATAGTTTGTTAACATTATGGCACCATTCCTTTGTCTTACTTTTGTATCTTCACTCTAAAATTTAAATGATTCTTTCATTCTTTATTTATCCGATTCTTATTTACTATCCTAACGCAATTTGCTCCTTTCATCTCTCATATCTTCCATTGTCCTTATATGTCCACAACTTATTCTTAAATTTATATGACTTCAGTTTCTGAGTCTGCTTTCGGCTCAAACTTTTTCCCTTTACTCTCCTTGATTTTCGTTTTGATATAACCTTTCATTTCTACCGTCTCTCCCTTACTGTTTCTGTATCTTCGTTTCTCGCTCCATGATTATACTCCGCCATTGCCTCTCCAAATCTCATTCTACAATCTTCATCCGCTCTCCCATTCCCACCAAAACTCTTCCCTCCCCATTATCTCTTCTCCCAATCGGACCATATCCTCCTCCCTTTATCTCCGATTCGTCTCTTCCTCCAATTACACCATTTTACTTTTCGCATCCGCAACGCATTCGTCTTCCACTCGGCTCAAATTGTACGTCAATTTATCGCATTACCGCTTGCGGTCACTCACTCTTACATGAAAATCCTTTTGCTGCTTTTTTGTTTATTTTAGGTCTCGTTTTATTTCCTCTCCCTGAATTTTTCCTTATCTCTACTTGGGTCTCTTAAAAAAAGAAAGCGACGATAGAATATTTTCTAGGAGAAATTCGAAAAAAGTTATTTTTCCTTAATCTCCTGTCGATGTAAATATTTTTTTGAAATTTTGGTGATTTAATGTGCTTAATTATTACAACTGTTGTCGCAATATTGACTATTTGAAGATAGATACAACAAACTTCTTAAGGCGTAAACACTAGAAAATACTTTGCAGTACCTGATTCATTAGGTACCATATTACTCTTTTCTAACTTTACTTCTATATCCTCTTAAACGATGAAAATGATTTTTCCGTATCGTTTTCTCAACTTCAAACTAATGAGTTCTCCATAGGTATAATAGCATTTCTATCATTTTTCAATATTTTTTCTGAATTATCTTATACCATTGCGCCTCCTTTTTATTTGTGATTTAATATTCTCTAAATGTCCTATAAGTTGAATAAAATAAATAAATAATATGTAAATAATTCCTAGTCGTAATCAAGAACTAGCAAGTGCAAAATAGAAGCGTTAATTAAAACTTAAAAGTTATGCAAAAAACAGGTCGGCCAAATAAAATTAGGCGGAATGAATAATGCTGTAACTGAGATTAAAATCTCCGCAAAAAAGTAACCTCCCCAATAATCGCAGGGTTGCGCCTATTGCGTTTTCGCACACGCGAATATATTTAATTCGAAATAAACCTCGCCATCTCAGCATGCCTTAAGCGTCACGTCACGCGACTTTTATACCTACTCAAAAGATTCTTATTCTTTTGTTCGGATCCGCGCATAGGATATAGAAGGAGCGATTAAATAAACGCCGAGTGATCTCGCACGAACCTCTACTAAAAAAATAAAACAGAACGTAAGCGGCTTTCGAGAAATTCATAAAAGCGACGCGACGGCAAAATAAAGAGAAAAGAAAGTGGCTCTTGAGCAAAAACAAAAAACAAACGGACAGAGAGAAAGAAGGAAATAAAATATATTTATTCGCCCGGTTTTTTCCGCGTTTGTTTTTTTCCTTCCTCGCAGTTCTTTTGTAACTACGAGTGAGCGTTACCTCGCCCGTTCCTCCGTTCCCACGTCAAACGAAAAGTGTTTATGAGACACGGGGCGAAAAGATTCCACAGTGTTATTTCTTGCCCATCACTTTTCCTCTTTTTCTATTTCTTCTCTTTCTCTCTCGCTTTCAGAGAGAGAGAGAGAAAGAAAACGCGGACGATACAAAGCGGGTGGGGAGGAATGGAAACCCAAATGGCAAAAGAATAAAAATCCGCTCTTTTTTTAATGGGCCTATTTCTCTTATTGACGCAGCCTTACACGGCGGTGCCTTTATAAGAAAACATACTTTTAGTTATTGCCTCCGTTTATTCAATTCTCTAGCGTTCCCAAATAAATAAAATTTCCCACCTTTATCGCGGCGAGAGGCCAAAGATCCACGAAGAATTGATGGCACCGTCCTTGATTATAAGCAATAGGATCAATTCTACCAGATCTCCACTCGGTGAAAAATTCCTCAACTCTTTTGAATTGTGTTATGTATAAATTTAAGGAAATAAAAGACATTTGCTTAGAGATATTTTGGCAAATTTATGCCGTTTGACCAATATCGAGCTATTTTCCTAGCTAGAATCGTTCCTTGAAATTTAAAACACTATAACTTTAATATTAGCTCATTTATGAAGCTTTCTCCGCACAAAGACTACACTCTTTACGATAATAACGAAAATTTAATTCAAATAACTGACTGCGTACAGTGTAAGATTCAATCTGGCGTCCTTCACGAATCCTTAACTGAATAAGTTATTCAAGATTAAAGTAACCTATAAGCTGAAAATCTCCCACCCTTTGTCTTCGTAATTTTCACCCAAAAAAACGCTGAATCCTCCTTCATCAATAGATGTCTACAACTCACGATACAAGCACGCCCACGGATGCAAAACTACCTCATTGGAAAAACAATATGGGATATATAAAATAGCAATTAGTGAGAAACTATTTTAGTCATATCGGGAGTACTTTCTTTTTAGATGTCACACTGTATATACTTAAAGCATCAAGGTTGATGTAAAATAATTAAAGTACGAATGTTTACTTCTCAACACTTTCTGTAGAAGAACCCTGGATATGTGTTGATTCAAAAAATCCCACCCAACTGGATCTAAGCATCGAGGACGCTTAATTATTCAATACATAAAAGCTATTTTAGGTTTAAAAAGGTCATTTGAATGAACATTTGGAGGGCGCGTGCTTTTTTAGGTTTTTGGCGCATTTCATTAATTATATGTGCCAAATAATTAATTTTATTCTTTCTAAAGCTATTCCCAATAATTAGAACGCAAAAGATTGTGCATTGCAGAAATAACATGGAATCACGTGTGAATTTATGAAGACACGAAGGAAAGAAACGACAATAGTAATAGGAAATTAAGGGGAGGAAAATAAGAAAAACAAACGATGAAATAGCTGGGAAGGTGAAAAAGGAGGATGTAGGGACTGTACAGTGGAAGATCGGACAGATGAAGGGAACAGAATGGTCGGAGGAGCTCGGAGGGATGAGGGGTGGGAGGTAGAGGGAGGCCGAGGAGAGAAAGAGGAAAAAGTAATGGGAGGATGGAGGTAGATCTGAAGTGGGAAAGTAGGTGTATAGGCTGTTGCTGGACCGACTCCCCGCGGAGACCGTTCAAGAGTCTGAGAGATATGGAAAGAGCCGATGAGATGCTCCGTGGGAATGGGAGGGGTGGGATGGAATCGGATGGGAAAGGAAAAGAAGAACGGGGAGAGAAAGGATGGATAGGCAAAGAGGGTAAAGATATCCAGGAGAAAAACGCAAGGAAAGAAAGGCCTTAGAGGATGATGAAATTGTGAAGAACAAGATTATGCAGTGATAAAAATTAGAAGATGAAAAATTGAATGAAAGAAAGAATAAAAAGACTCGGCGAAAATGCTACTTGAAAATGATATAGATTTATAGAGGAAAAGAGAGCACGGTAGGGGAGAAAAGGGAAGAAAAAGGCTAAAGAGTTATAGAATAGTAATAATAATAATAGCCATCTGAAGCGTGTGAAAGATAATTAATGATATGTGGTGAAATAGAATATACGTAGCTATAACATCCGAATATATGTGATGGGAGTATGGAGGATGTTTAGGCAACGAAAGGTGATTTGGGAGTAAAATAACCGATGAAACGAGTTCGATTGTTGTATGTTGAATCATCATTAAGTATAGACCAAAATTAATGTTAGAAAATAATTGCATATAATTTTGGTTCAGAAGCGTGTATATATATATACACACATTTACACATATAAGAAGTTATAAAAAGTAACAAGCGTAAGATAGAATTAGAAGAGAAGAAAAAGCAGTTGATGAGACAACACGTAGAGGCGGCGGAGAGAATAAATAAAATTCCAGCGAAAGAAAGAGGGGCTTTGGAAAATAGATTGGGAATAATACGACGGCCAAAGAAAGACCGAGCGGTAATAATCATGAGAATTAATAGGACGTTCGGACGCGGCGTTGCAAAAAATAATAAAACCGAGAGACCTCTCACCCGCCCCTTTTTTTCTCTCTCTCTCTGATACGTTAGGTGTTGGGTGTGAGAAACCGTTGAGGTCATATTGTAATCACAAATTATATCGCGCGAGAGAAAAAAAGGTTCGAGAAAGAGAGGGGGTAAGGAGAGAGAAAAAAGAATACGTTGGGGTGTAAAATATATCTCTCGAAAAGTTTCTGGTTCCTCTTCTGAAAGGAACGAGTTTTCCTCTTTTTTTGACCGAGTCTGTTATTGCCTATAAATTGCCTATCAACATTGGTATTACGTCTCCAGTTACATCGCACTCCGTCTTATTTAGTCGATAAATACATTTCGAATCGCCCATAGAACCCTATCATCTGAACGGTAAAAAGTAGGTTTTATAAAAAGGCTTCGACGAGGCATGTCGACGAATGGATGAAATTTGCGAGCGTCTTGCTCGAAAATAAGCCCGAAACAAATGACGAACTCAATAGCTTAAGTCCCGTAAATATTTTGTGAAATTGTTTAAAGATTGCCATATCTTTCGAATAAGGCTCGTAAGCATAATTGTGATCGGAATGTATAAGGATTCTCATGGTCAGCTGGAAATACCAATGTCAAATATTTTCTCTAATTAGTGTTTCTTGCATTTTCGAAACACTACATATTATTACATATCATTAAACACTTTCATATTTTGGCGAATACTTTTAATATTTTGTAAAATAATATGCAAATCCCTTCAACAATATCTTAAAATGATTGGGATAACGTATTTCACCAGGTATACTCCTTACAGCCATTAAATATAATAACCAATCATACTTTTAAAGGCAGATCTTTTAAAAAATCAATTAATCCAAACAGTCGTTCGCCGTCATTATATTAGGAGAAAATCAATTTGATTGGGTCAAAAAACGGGATTGTTTTTCTTTTAATCCTCGCATCACATTCACATTAGTTTCAAATCATCGGAGACGAAATAAACTGTACAAGATATTTTCGCGTTGCGGAGACATTCTGAAAGTATTTTGCGTATAAAAAGGGGGGAAAATAAAACAAAGAGAAAGATAACTGCAACTCATGACTAATGCTTGAATAATCAACGATCGAAGCAGTCTATCGGCATTCCTCTTCCGAAACGCATCAGAAAAGCTTTCAATTTACATTCTTGACGCAACATCTCCCTCCAAATAACCTCGTAAACGACTCCAAGAGCCTCGCTAGATTTCGAGCGAGGATGTTGCAAAGAGAAGGGATATATACAGAAAGAGGGAGAGGATAAAAAAGGAAGAGAAAATACGTTGGATATAAAATGACGTGCCACTCGCTGACGAGAGTTCACTCATACTGCGGGGAAAAAACTACACGCCAGTTTACTTTGACTTATCCCTTCGTGTCCTCCACATTGCTTTCTAACGACTCGACCCCGAACATTACCGTATCTTCGGATTTGTTAAACTTTTCCGTGTAGATGAAACAAAATAAGGAGACCGATTGGAAAAAGTTTGGAAGGGTATTGGGAGCGAGAAGTAGGGAGAGAGAGATGGGGAGGTACAGGGGGAGATGTAGAGAGGGAGAGGTAATGAGGAAGAGTTAGTGGGAGAGGTAGGTAGAGAGAGTTAGGGAGAGATAGACAGAGGAAGATTTAGGTAGAGGGAGAGGTAGGTATTGAGAGAGAGGTAGGTATTGAGGGAGAGGTAGGTACTGAGGGAGAGGTAGGTACTGAGGGGGTCTAGGAAAATTCACCGCCAGCAATTCATCGCCAAGGAAACTTCACCGCCAGCAATTCATCGCCAAGGAAACTTCCCCGCCAGAAATTCACCGCCACGAAAAATTCATCGCCATGGGAAATTTATCGCCTTGTATGGATCATGTTGTTAACAAAGGCTGTATTAAAAATAAGTGTGCGGACTCTACGCCGACAGAAGAATATAAGGGCAAATAATCCAACTATAGCGGTTTTAATAAATACAATATTGCATTTTTGACCGGGGACGAAATGGAAGTAATCCACATTTACAAGTAATATGCCAATTGTTTATGACAACCGAATGAGAATTTTTTAAATAATGATATGCAGAAAAAATTAACAAAGAGTAGGGGAGGGGGGATCCTGACTCCCCACTCTGACCCCCTCACCATCTTTTTTCCATTTTTACTCTTCATGCTCCTAACTGTTGTTAAATTCCTAGTTGATAGATATCAATATTGCCTATATTTGATTCCTATTTGATCGATATCAATATTACCTATGTTTCATTATAATTTCTTACACCTTCCTCCCACTTCCTAGTCCCTCTACACACTTCTCCATTTATTTATTACACTTTCCCCCCTCCCTTACACTTTGTTAACTTTTTCTGCATATCATTATTTTATAAATTCTCATTCGGTTGTCATAAACAATTGGCATATTATTTGTAAATACGCATTACTTCCATTTCGTCCCCGGTCAAAAATGTAGCATACAAAGCGATAAATTTTCCATGGCGATGAATTTTCCGTGGCGGTGAATTTTTCTTGACGATAAATTTCTGGCGGTAAATTTTCCGCGGAGTTGAATTGCTGGCGATGAATTGATGGCAATGAATTGCTGGCGGTGAACTTTCCGGATACCGTATTGAATGAGTGGTAGAGCGAGATTTAGATAGAGGAAGGGAAGTGCATACAGGTCGAGGAAAAAGAAGAGAGAGGAAGAGAGAGCATAGAGGAAATTTTCCGCTGTTAAAACAAAAGAAGACGCGTCCCCTTCCCAGACGTCTTAGCGAATCCTGACAAACGTCGTGTGTACGTGTGTGTGCAAACGCCCGATACAGTGGAAAAGTCATTACTCTCCCATAGTTTCGTCTTTCTTGAAACTCTTTTTATCGATCGGCGAGCGGAAAGTGACATTTTAAACTCTTCCCGCTTTTCTATGCAAAGGTTGTCACACTGGGTTCTCTTAGGAATTAATATGTTATTGCACTTGGAGAAAGTACATGTTATTTTTCATTTCTTTGATTCGTTCATTCCTTTAACTGCCGATTTCACAAATCGCGAAAGATAAATGGACGAGCGAACGATGATATGAGACATCCATCTCCTACACGCAGAGAAAACTAACGAAGAAAGTGTAATAGTTATTTTGATGCATTTTACAAACATCTTGCACATTTTGTTATTTAAACGCCCAATTGAAAGTTTTTTCACGATTTATATTTGGCCTGAAGAACAATAGACTGCATTACGGACAATGCACCTGATAGTTCTACTTACAAATAGGACTTATTGTCCAAGGAGTTGTTTAGAAGTCGTTTGTAGATAAGAAAATTCCGCAGAACTCGGGATGCAAAATCGAAAATGTTTAAAATTTTCTAAAGAGCTTTACCGAGTTCATGGCCTTGAAACTAAAATTTGAAACGGAGGACGAAGAGACTATCTAAACCACTGAATCATTATAAACTAGTAATAAAAAATGGAGGTGATATATGGATGGATGGAAACCTTTACCGATGGCATTTAAATTCTACAGCAAGGTTAATTCGATTCATTGATCGAAACCTCAAGTGATAGAATCGCACCGCCGTGCAATTCACACAGACTTAGTAAAAGGAAATCAAAGTACTTGCATTTACAAATAAAAGCAATAATTTTAAGTTTAGGAAATAAAAATTTAAATTAATAACGAAATTTTTAATACTTTATTTAGAAAGTATTAAAAAATTGATTTTATTTTATAGGAGATATATTTCAGCTGTGTTAAAAAAATTATTTCCAAGTACTTATTCTACAGTTCCTCTCATTCTGCCCGTATCTTTTAAAGCTATTCATATCCAATAACATCTGATCCAAACAACTTAATCACTACATACACCAGCAACTCTCGCCTGCGTTTCACTATCCGACATCTACTGGGAAAAGAGATGGGCTACACATTCGAACACGCCTTTTTACAGCGCATTTTAAGAGCTCGTAATAGCAATGTGTTGAACGGGAGAGATGGTTTGAGAAGAGAAAGAGGCTTGTTGAATATCGGACTAAAGGGGGAAGGGTGATGCTCAAGGGATGGGGGCAGAGGAGGACGAACTGGAACTTATGAGTACTGCACTCGCATGAACGATCCCAGATATAGAACCGGAATATGACGACGGATAATAATGAAGGAGGAGGGGAAATATGGGGTATCCCGGCAAGGGGGAAGGGAAGGGGAAGGGAAGGGGAAGAAGAGGGATCGGAGCGAGGAAGGGGGAGAGGCGGCATGTTTAAAAAAAGCAATGCAATGGGGCGGGGGATAGATTTTTCGATTGGGGTGAGCCACGCACTGCCAGAATAGGGAAGGGAGAGAGTAGTAGGATCTTCGTATTTGAAACGTTTTGTGGGGAGGAACCCGAGCCTTAAAAGCGAAGCTACCCCTCACTTCCCCCTTCGACCCCACCCTATGCTCATCACCACCCACCCCCTGAGGCAAAAAATATTGGAGTGAGCGAGCGATGAGCGGGAATTGGTGAGCGAAAAGTGCGCGGCTTTCATACATTTTTCGTCCCCTTGGGGACCCTTAGGATAAAGATATCCTGGGTCGACGCCCGCGACTGTATACTCCGCCGCCGACCCGACGCCGCTGCGCACGTCCGCGGGAGCTGCGTCGGCGGCAGCTGAACAAAGCCAGGTGGCGCTCTCACTATGGGACGAGGATTTCTCGACCCTTTTCGAATGCTAGGCAATAATGGAAAAACAAGTTGAAATCCTATCGGGCACACTCCACTCTCTTCCACCTCCCTCTCTCCCTCCATTCTCTCAAAGTTCCACTGTGAAATACTTAACCGGAGGGGCTTATAGTTTTCCAATGTATCCCTTCCTTTGCCTCCTTCCCTCTTTCCCGTCGGCAAAGCACCCACCCCTCTCTTCGGTTCTCTCTAAACTCCGACTCACCCCATCCCCTTTGTCTGAATCCCCTGTCCCGTCAAGCGTGGAGAATTCTTTCGACTAATCACGTATCGGGCGGAAAAATTACGAGTGCGGTGAGATGTGAAAATACTGAGCCATAGAATGAAAGAAAAATAAAAAAGGTCCGGCCAGCAACGTAAGCAGCAGGGGAGTCGAAAAAAGAGCGTTCGTTATACGTATAATATCGATTGTCGACAAAGGAGAAGAGAATGAGATTTGCTCCCAAGGAAGAATGAGGAACGTTTCCTTTAATCTGTTTCTTCTTCGGCAGTACATCTTACTCCGATTACTTTACGTTTCCAACCAGCACAAAGGCTCGAGGGTCGCTCTCTTTAAGGCCCTTAAATCTGGTAACCACATTGTACGTTATGGGCTTTCTTGCTTTGTTACAATTCTAAATAGTGCAAGTTTTATAAATCCTTAAAATCGTTTTACTTGGCGTGAGAAAGATTTTGCAAACCAGATTCTTGTTTCGGCCAAAATGCAGACGCCATTAGTGATGATTCACCGATTGTAGATTCTAATAAAGAATAAATAATTAATATATAGAATGTGCTACACTACCACTGATGACGGCCTTCTTTGAAGCCAAAAATAGCATCTTGTTTTAATCGCCTTACCATGGCAATTAAAGATAACTATCTTGTAAATTGTATTACTTATAAATAATAGCGTTTTTCATTTATGCCATGGATTAATGAATGGTCAAACCGCTAAGCAACCGAGTTCATATCGCCTATCCTACACTCTTGCTATCGAAAGGAACGAGCAATCTTATGATCAAACGCCGAATCTATCAATCCGTATGATCGAAGCACTTAAGCATCTAAACTTCACCAACCCTCAACTCTCTGTTACCGCCACGATTTCTCGTATTCAGGTTCCATCCTCCCACGCAGCGTCTCGGCCCCCTAATCCAGCCGAGCAACACTCCCTCCCGCACCCCTGCCTTCTTCCACCCCCTCCCCCAAGCATGGCGTTCCCTGACCGTCTACTCCACCTCCGGTCGACCAGTCCCTGCCCTCATCTCCTCCTCCTTCCTCTCCATTCTTTCCCCTCCCTCCAACAGTTCCACCCACACTCCTCCTCCTATATTAATTTTGACGTGATTTGATGTGACTCATTTCACAACGGGGACTGGGCAACTCTACAAAAGATGATGGGTCTGCGTTGAGTGTGTGTGGGGAGGAGAAAGGAGGGGGAGGAAGGAGAGGGGGAGAAAGGAGGGGGGGAGAATTTCGGAGATGGGAGGAGGCGGAAGGATGTGAAAGGGGGCGCTATGGGTCGGATGGGGGGAGGAAGAGTGGGAGATGACGGCGGTAGAAAGATTCCGGCTTTTCGAAGTACGTGGGTGGGTGGAGAGGGATGGGCGGGCAGGCATGGTAAGGGACGAGGAGGATGCAGACGAAAAAAATAAGGGTTTGCGTGATTGTATGACGGGACGAACAAAAGAAAATATAATCGCTCTACCTCCGCCGGGAGGGAAAAAACCTCTACGAAACAGATTACTTCGCGTCCACTATACGAGGACCGTCTGACCAATATCCGCAATGCATTTCGCCAAATATCTAACAATAAGCGCGGGTCAGGAAAAAATGAGGTGCGGTAAAACTGTGGGAAAGTTCCTCTATATGAGACGGGCGCTGGGAACAAGGGAGATGCTGAAAGAGAGGAATGAATTGAATAATTACGAGAAAAGGAGGGACGAGAGAATGGAAAGGAACCTCCACTTTTACGAGGAAATGAGTACACAATGCGTGCAAATCCCAAAGGACGGATCTTGTTCTGATTCTTTGACATGTCTTAGAAGAAGATTAGGTGAAGTAGAGCGTTCTGAATAAATGAATTGAGTCCGTAAGCGGAAAATAAAATCACACCAAACGAGTTCCATCCTGTTAAGAGATACAAATCGATTATATGGAGAGGTTGACATACAACATGATGGTCCTGGTGACACTCTCACGCCATAATGTCCTTAAATCCGTTCTTCTACAAAGAGAAAAAGGCCATCGACTAAAGAATAGACTGCAAACGACTCGGAATGCCGGATCGTATCGAGTCTTCAATCAGTGGTGGATTTACGCCTCCTGGGGTCCATGGTGCTAAACGTTTGGAGGCCCCTGGCGCTAAGCAATCAGGGGCCCTGCAATCTAAATATAAAGTGAAACCGCTCCTAACGGCTATCCTCTTTTGTGACACCTCTTAACGATTATTTTTCTATGGAATCATAGAGAGGTTCCACTGATTTTTAAATTGAGACATTTAATATTTCTGAGATTATATACACGAAAATTTTTTCAAGGGGCCCATGTCGCGCGCCAAGTGCGACCAACCTTAAATCCGCCACTGAGTGTGAGGGAGAAATTCAAGATTTAGGGTAACTGAGCGGCAGGGAAATCATGTCTTTTTCCTGCATTTTCGTGGATCCACACGGAACCCCAATCTTTCGCGGAACCCTAGGGTTCCGCGTAACCCGATTTGAGAAGCACTGCCATACGTCACGGGGACCCATACTCGACGGGGCCCCTGGCGCGCGCCATGTGCGACCCCCTCTAAATCCGCCACTGATGACAATGATACTTTTTTAATCATCTGTCTCCCTGGCATGATGCGCTAAACTTTGGTTCTCTTATTACGTTTTGTTAAAAATAAATCGAAAATGACTTGCTATATCTGTATCGCACTCTATATATATTTACGCTCGTGTTGACACACACACATATACATATATGTATATACATGTATATAAGAAAAAATCTTTGTTCCTTTTATTTTAATTATTCTTTGCTGTGTGACTGTTATAGTCCGAGCTTAAAACGTTCACGACCGAGAAACGAAACCTTCAATTTAACAAATGGCTCCTCCTCCTCCTGCACAGTCCATTATAATGAGCATTTTTAACAGAGGAAGAAAAGAAAGAGCTAGATAGGAAAGACGGAAGAGGAAGGAGACAATGGAAGGTTTCCTTATAAGGAACTAATGAATAGTTTACGAGGAATGAAAGGACGCTGAGTTTTGAAGAATGGTTGAGGGAATTGTGGGAATGGTGTATATACGTTTCTGTGTGTGTGTGAAAGAGAGAGAACAAAACGAGCGCCTTGTTGCCCTGTTTGAAGATTTTTGTCAAGGTACATTGGAATTATGAAAATTTTAGAAGAATTCAAAGAAATGTCAACTTCCTGAAGGATCTAAGGATCTGTAGTTGCCTGAAGTACCAAAGTACTGACCGTAGCAGATGTACTGCATTTACCGCATGCCTCAAAATTCTCAAAAATATAAAAAACGGAAGTGTTACAGACCACATAATATCGCAATAAAGAAAATTTTCTAAGTACGAGTATCAAAAATATTTGAATGGTCGCAAACAATGCGAAGATAAAAAACACCACAAATAACATATAACCTTAGGGACTGGAGAGATAAGAAAAATCACAAAGATCACAAGAATCGTAAAGAATCACGAAGTTTGAAGGGATCGGTATGGAGGGAGACATACGCGAGGATAAAAAAAACTGAACCGTAACCGTTTCGCCAAGCTCATCTCCTCCTCCGCCACCTTCCCCACATCTTCCTCTTCATTCGGCCCATCTTGACACTTTGGGTGGGAGTGAAAACCCATAATTACAGGAGAGGCGAAGTAAGAGCTGTCAGGCAGTCTTCCCTGTGTAACTCACTTCTCCTTCTATATCCCTTTCTCCTTCTCCACATTCCCCTCCCCTTTTCTATCTCTCGGTAGCACACCACCCATCCCTTCATCTCCGCCTTCAATCTCTCTCGGGACCTTCTTCTCTCCGTTCCTACCCCTTCCAATTCATCCTACTCCCTCCATCCCCTCCTATTCCTCCTGACACCACAAAACCTAACTCACACTTCATTCCCCACTCCCACTCCATAAAAGCTTTCAGGAACGTCCCTAGGTCTTCTCCCTCTACTGGAAATGTGTCATTCATCCACACGAGTTTCTTCTATTCTCACGTCCGGCATTTTCTTCCATCTATACCTCTTCCTCCTTCACACCTCCCTCTATCTCTCGTTTTCCCCATCTTCACACCACCTCATCCCTCCTCAATCCCTTTCTTATAATTCCTCTGCTGTTCCATCTGTACATATGACTTCGCCGCGGCATGCTTCACCCCTTTTTCCTACAAAGTGTAGGTGAGGGATAGTTCATTAGCAAGCATTAAAATGTGCTTTAGACAATGTTCTTTGAGAGAAACAAGGACAAAGATATTTTCCTGGTTCTTGTTACTTTATCAAAATATAGTGAATAACAATCTACTAAGGTTCTAGGTAACATTGGTTTTTTTTTAAATTCACTAGCCTAAGTAATATATTATTCTCAACACCATTAATCCAATGTTAAACTGTTTTTATCGGAAATATTGTCTTCGATAGTACCAAGGGATCCGCGGGATCTTCGACCTTGCTCAGACCACTTAGGGATGGTGGGGGGGAATCACATGTTCAATATTATTATCGTCTTCATAGTTCTCCTGCACTTCATACAGTGGGGATACAAAATTTGAATAGAATTGAAAGCGCTACCCTCAGCAATATAATATGTATGAAAGAAATGTACTAAATCTAAGAAACGCCCCAAATAAGTAACTAATGGCAAATGAACCTGAACCTTGTCTCCTCGTTGAGACAGCAGTTGTAGTTGAACAGACAAACAGACATATGAATAAATAGACAAAGTGCACAGGTACTTAACAGGAGAGACCGCGCAAACGCAAATTGCGCGTCTCTGGGAGGCTCCCTGTAAATTTTAGAGAAATATTTAATTGACGTTTTCTTCATCGTTTAATGTTTTCTGTATGTACGCTAAATGTCGTTTTGATTGGATAAGATTTCTAAATTAGCGCAATGCGCTAACGCAAATTGCGCAGTAACTATGAGAGTGATGTTCTATAAAAACTATAGGCAGTTGACTCTTAAGTTATTTGTACATGCACACAAAGTTTGGTGAAAATCGGTCAACTGAGACAGCAGTTATCGTTGAACAGACAGATAAACAGACAAAATGCTCAGTGACTCAACAGGAGAGACCTCGCTTCGCGCGGCCAATTATGAATTCCTCAGTATTTACATACAAGAGCGATGTGGAATACACATTAAAATACCTCTGTTATTGCATACTATTATTAATGGAAAAATTTTTATACTTCATAATACGCAATCCTCGAAGAATTTATGTTGAATACACACACATATATAGTAAAATTACTCCATCGAAGTTACGGTAAAACTTGTTTCGTTAAATTTTATAGCGGCAGGTGTATTTCGAACCCAAGCAAAAAACGCACACCATATGGGCACATACCAACCGAAGGTAGCGATAAGAGAAGGAGAGAGAGAGAGAGCAAAGAGATGTGAACGAGGCAGAAAAGATAGGAAGAGAATGGTAGTGGACAGCCGAGACGGTGTGTTACACTCTTCGCCCGCGAGAGGGGGCGTAACCCACAAAGTTGAGCAGCGTTTTCCGTCCACCCCCCTCTCTCCATCTCCTTCACGATACTTACCCTCTCATTTTCCCCCGCGCCGCGAGAATAGTAACTCCATAAGCGTCGCGAGGGACTGAAAGGGATGCTTCCCGCGGTGTGATGGCCACTGACAACTGGCCCGCACTATTTTTAATACCGAGTTGGATTACCCACAAGACCTATCTAACCTCCTGCTCGAGACGGTTGGAAAAAGGAGATCTTCAACTCGCGTACAACGTAACCTTACGAATCTTGAGGTGGTTATTCTCCATGGATATATTTTTTCCAGAAATCAAACCAAATACGCGAGCAATTTTTTACAACCCTTGACGTAAAATAAGACCGCGGACATCCGATCACGCCTTTTGCCTGTTATCCGTTCCAAAGGGTTGAACTCCGAGAGTCTTATCGGGCTGAATTATGTTTCCGGCGTCGAGGGTCTCTAGGAAACGGATCCCAGGGAAAGAGATGGCAGTTTCGAAACTGTCGTGGAACGGCCATCATTCTCAAGAATTATAATTATGAACGCTTTCCGACTTTGACATCAAGATACGTGGGTTTTTTCTCTTTCCCGGACGCCAAGCGGGATTTTTAATAAGTGCTTAACGTTACCGAAATGACTAAAGGTGCGCTCTTTGCAGACGCAATTACTACCGCAAAAATGGACGCAATTAGGTCATGATTAATGAATTATTTAGATTTTTGAAGGAAAGGCGTATATAAACAATGAGCTATGTACAGATAAAGAACTACCAAAATGCGAAAAACTCTATATAGGCATCTATCAAAAGATGAATTATAATAGAGGGCTATAAAATATCAAAGAAGTGTGTTGATAAAATCGTCGAAAGAATTGCGGAACAAAATTAACGAAAAAAGTCTAGGAAATAGATTTTGAACATTCTTATTCAGTACGTAATTTTTTTACTTTCATAACTACCTTTCATATTCGTAAATGAGTATTCAACTATAAATTAATATGGGGCATTTACTCGTGTTTATTTATTGCTCTCAAATCCTTACTAGAATACTTTTAATAACAATTGTAAATCAATATAATTCGAATTTTGAGATTGAGTTAGGTTACAGAAGTACATCTAAATCAAATTTTTGTCATGAATGAGAATCGAACTTAGATCTACTATCCACCATAAAGTTTTGCCACACATTATAGACTAATTGGAGAATATTTTGATTGGCATATAAAACATGCCATTGAAGGGTAAAGCTAAAAACATACAAAAACTGTGAATGGTTAAGAAAACACCTAAATAAAAACTGAAATGGGAACTACAGCCACGCTTTATACTCCTATTGAATGGCTATTCGAGTGAAACAAAAGAAAAAGTAATTTTCGAGAGAGAGGAAGGAAAATGGTAGCTCCTCTCCCACCCACAATTTCCTTTCCCTGGCGGGAGGATTAATCGCATATCGCGTGGCGTCGGTTGACACCTATTGGCCAAGCTTTCGTTCCGGTGAGGAACTGCCGCTCCCCACGTAAAAGCAACTCATTGGGCGCCACGCTCTTTTGTCTGCTACCATGGCGCCGAAGCGAGTTCGTGTTTTTTACTTCGCTGCTCAGCCCGATAGTCGTTTCTTTTCTTCCTCTGCGTGTGCGTCTGTTTGGCATTGCTCTCTCTCCCATCCCCTCCCACGATTTATGACGCGTAATCACTGTTATTACCGCGATACTGTGTGATTCTGAGATCGCGAGGGGTCAAATGGTTTGTTGGATTGCGCGCAGGAATTCTCTGAGGTAAACGGATGGGGATGGGAAGTAGGAAGAAGAATAAGGGGAGGAGGAGAAGAAAGAATAGTAGTAGGAGGGAAAGAACGGGATAGTTGAAAGAATAAAATATATTAGAATTATGATACTTGTGAAAGTTAAGTCATAGATCTACCAAGATATTTCTATATACAAAAGAGTGGAAAATTAAAACAAAAGTTGATTAAATTTATAAGCTGGTTTTCTTTCTTCCTTTTAAATGTTTTTGCGTCGCACATTAAAAAATGACCTTTTTCGATGGCACATTAAGCTTCGAAAGGTTCAAAGATTTTGTAGCTGCTAGACTCCAGTATTTGGCTTTGTTAGGCTCATTCAGCTCGAAATTAATATTTTCGGAAAAGAGAAGAATAGCGGCCGAATCTCGATTCTTTAATGATAAATTAAACTGACTCCTGCACTTTCAGCTAAGCATAAAGAGACAATTGCACATTTCACGTGCTCCATAAGGATTTCGTGGCCTGCACGTCTCAGAATGAGACAGTAAGATAGATTTGGAGGAAGAGGGGAAGAATAAAGGGGAGAAAAGGGGATAAAAAGGGCACAGGCCATAGCACGATCTATCAACCGCCGGACTCCTACCAGAGGTCATTTTCCACCATGCCCATTTTCCTCCTTCGCCCCTATTGTGTCCTCACTGACCTCCTCTCCCAATCACCTCCTTACGACCCCTTTATACGACGGAACCCTTAAAAATAATAATAAAGCCGTAATAATAACAATACGACACTCACCCGATAAAAGTTTAAAGGCTTTTTTCGGCGATGTAAAAGCGTTCCTACGTTGGAGGGCCGGGCAAGGTGTTCCCCGGGAATGAAACTACGGGAGAGATTACTATAGAAGTTGAGGGTATGAGAGACACATATATAGACGAGAGGGTGAAGGGGCAAAGGGAGGCATTTATATATAGAGGAGGATGGGAGAGTGGCGGATTCACTAGCTGGTGGGAAGTATTGCTATTGCATGGTGTCTGCAGAGGGGAAATGCTTTTTTCGGAGGGGACAAAGACTAAGATTGCTCTTGGACGCCACTGATGCCGGTCATCGCGAGCAGGGAGAGGTGAAAGGGGATGACTGAAGACAGAGGGGAGGAATTGGAGGGTGGGTGGATGAAATGCTTCTCCTGATAGTTCCGAGAGCCCTGAGGATTCCATGAGCCAGGTTTTGTTACGCCGGCAGAGTCATAACGAGCTATTGTCGCTTTTTCTTTTTTTGGAGTGGGGTATCGAGAAACCGGTAGTAAAAATGTAGGGGAGGTTTGAGAATAGGCGTGGGCGAAAGGAATGGGAGTGTGACAAAAAATATCAACTCAAAAGATGCATAAAGGCAGAACTGAAAAGTATTAATAATAATTTTTCCAGATAATAGAAATCGAATTATTTTTGCTTACTATGATCGATGTTTTGAAAGAATTATTTCGATAATGCGTCATTTTTGTTTTCAGCACGTTCTAAAAGTAGATTAATCGCTCGGATCAGTACTTAAGTTATTTATAAACTAATATTAATTTTAAATATAACATTTAAAGAAAATTTTGTTCGCATAACACAATGTCTATACGAGACTTACCGATGGCATTTGGAAATCCCTATTCATTGATTTATTTGTAAAATGTAATACCACAATGAAGTTTAATCGAGACTAGAAGTGGCAAAGATGCGTTTGCACATGTTATGGTTAAGCTTCAAATTAGCCTATGAGGTAGCAATCAAGATCAAAAATTAAAAACACAAGTCTCGCCCTGTTCCTAGAAACTGCAATATCCTCTTAAAATTGTTAGTTATAATTATAATTAAGTATGGTGAATCTATAAAATTTGTACAATAACCTATTGAACTTCATTTTAATCATCGATTAGGACTTTCCCACACATAAAAACTATAAAAGAGATATCATGCGAAACGACCACATTTTTTGTAAATAAACGGTGACAATGCTTTGGGTTACAAATCAGTCTTCAATATGAACATATTTGAATACATGCGTAGTTAAAACCGCACCCAGCGCTATTAGATTTCATTCCGTAATCTAGCATCTAGCTGTGAGGCATCAAGCGGAACGAGTGAGAAAGGTAAAAAAATAAAAGAAGAGTGGCAAAGAGGAGGAAGAGGAGGGGGCAAGAGAGAAGGAAAAATACCCAAACCGGTTGCCTTAGCGATGTGAGCAGAAACAAGCAATTGAGCCAGGCCAACGACACATCCCAACCCGGCACATCCCCTTACCCTATACTAACCTCCGCCTTCACCCACCCCTTCCTCTTGTCCTCCCACGCCCACTTTTCCTACCCCTTCCCTCCCCATCCACTCCCCCGTACATTCGCCTCCTCTCTTTTATATCGGGTTTTAGCTTCATAAAATGCGAACGATCAGACCCGTGTGTACGCTGCAGAAATGGGAGCTGTAATGTGCAAGAGGGTGGAGAGGAGACGGGAGGAAGAGGGAGGAGCAGGAGTTTAGAGAGGACAGTTGGGCTTGAGAGGAATGTGTGCGAAGGCGGATGTGATGCGTTGTGGGTTGAGGCGGTTTGTTTAAAGGGTGGAAATCATAACTGAGATGGCGCTTTGGAGTTAGGAGACCCAAATCGAAGGGAGGTGGAGAAGGCGGCGCTAAAAAGAATGGGTGGAATGAAGAATTGCTAAGGGGTTACACAGAAAAGTGTAAAGTGTGAAAAAGAAAAGAGGTTCCGTTAGTTGGTAGCAACCGCAGGGAATAAATATGTAAATAAAAATTATATAGATTTTTGTCATCCCATTTTATAATGAATAAAAATAAATCGTTTTAAAAGATCTTAAAGGTACATATTGCGATTATATTTTCATGAAATGCACCATATACAAGAAAAAGACTATAAAGGAATCTGGGAAATTATTACATTTGAAATCAGTTATTAGGCGTTCTTTACCAGCGAAGCGGTAATAGCGGAACGCCTTCTGGGCACGTTTGATCCGTTCGTCCGTCCGTCCGTCGTAACTTTCATCTCCTAAACCGCTGGACGGATTTTAATTTCATTAGGTATGAGTGATCTTCGTTAAAAGTTATCGCCCAATTGTGTTTTTCAACTGAATCCGTCAACTAGAACTTCCACTTTACATAATTACTTTAATAAACTTATACTCGTATCTCGTTAAATGACATCTGTCAAGCAACAATGAAATATCAAACTTTTATCTCCCTAGCTCTTATATGATCTGTAAGGTATAGATTAAAAAAATTGTATAGAGAACAACATTTACTACAAGAAAGTCCGCGAGCCCACGTAATTACGAGTTATGGTTTCAGAGATAAAAGTTAGAGAAAATCCCGAGAAAAACATCGCATATTTTGTTTACATCGATCGCTAAGACTGTTCTCTCAGCAAACAACAATTAAAAATCCATATATTTCTCTCCCATGCT
The DNA here is from genome assembly GCA_028673005.1 of Tanypteryx hageni. Taxonomy (NCBI): domain Eukaryota; kingdom Metazoa; phylum Arthropoda; class Insecta; order Odonata; family Petaluridae; genus Tanypteryx; species Tanypteryx hageni. The sequence continues at coordinate 68,860,710 of CM054112.1, read as the reverse complement.
GTGAGGTATAGATTAAAAAATTTATTTGGATAGAGAACAACATTTACTACAAGATAGTCCCCGAGACTATAGTTTCGGGGATGAAAATTTGAGAATCACCTTATCTTTCGATACCGTATTTCCCATTAAAAACGTCTTTGAAATCTCTGTGTATTCCATTTATGGATTATACTTTTCCATCTTGTTTTGTTACAGCAACGTACCTTTTCTATCATTAAATTAGCTCACATTAAATTTTTTCCGTTATCCGCATATCGCAATTAGTGTAATATAAGTTTCGCTTTTCTTTTATGAATTTTAAACTAATATCTAATACAATATCAGTCGTAAACTGGAAAGAAAATAAAAATCCCGCCTAAAACATGACACGCACTCCCAGCAAAATCTTTATTAACGAATGCCATTTTTTTGGATCATAAAAGATTATGAGGAAAAAATTTCAATCTGTCTGGCCGTTTTACGAGAAATCCCACAAGTTATATCCTTACATGCTGGACGAAACTAAGGAAAGCAGTGAATGAAGTATTTAAAAATACACGATATATCAAAATCTTTCCTCCCCCATTGACCCTCAATCCACCTCATTATCATCAGCACAATCGCAAAGAAATAAAGAGAAAAGGGTCCTTGTTTGCGTGAGGGAGTTATGCGCGAGGCACAAATCGAGACGGTGGCGCAATTTGGGGATTCAATAAAGGACGGCCGATGGCAGAACTGATGCCGGAATCTGTGGCGCTGATGTCCTACGATCGTGAGAGGGAGTTTTCAGAGGGAGGGGGTGAGGGTGAGTGCCGCTGGTATCGAAGGGAGGAGAAGCCGTTAATGGAGACGATGAGGGACAAACGCGTCGTCGCACAAAGCCAATCGCAGATACCACTCCACAGTTGGCACGCACACACAAATACAGATACGCACGCACTCAGACGAACTAAAACCAAATCGTGGAGCCACGTGTCAACAATGGGGATGCCGCTTGTGGAGTTTTTGGGGAGGGGGGAGAGTAGGGACGGTTGAAAAGTGAGAGGGAAGGTGCTTGAGTGAGAGTACTTTAGGGTATAGGAGCATTAAAACCGCGGGAATTGTGTATAAATGAAATTAATTTAGAACTTCCGTATCACTCGCAAGTGCTCATTCAAAAAAATAGAACTTACCATAAAATAAATATGAATGATTGTTTTGAGGTGGAATTATAAAATTATTTAATATAAGAAAAATAATCAGAGGAGATTGAATGCTGCGTAAGTATCAATTCCTCCTACGAAAGCAAGGTGACTGCAGTACCTCCTAACATTACGGAGTATAATGAGATCAAGTATTACAATTCAGGAATTACGTGAAGTTACATCTAAATCTGCATGTTACTCTGCAATTCACCAATCTGGTGGGAGGAAGGGGGTGCACTGCACCGAGGTCTACCTAACAGTTATTATTCGCGGATTTGTCTTTCCTGTTATGGTCTCGTATTGTTCTCGGAAAGAATGAACCTTTGTAACGTTCCGTCCTACAATCGATCTCGCGTATCTTATCGCCATGATCGCTTCTACCTATGTACGTTGGAGCCTCAATTATTCCCACTATATACGAGAGTTTTCTGCATCCCGAATCTCATAGAATATTTTTGCACCTAATAAGAAAACGTCGAGTTGATTTAATGTCCATCACTAACTAGAAAATGCTACCTACGGTTTTCTAAAATAAATGTGGATCTGCCATTTAAATATGCATTTTGAGGTCATTCGGATTATCTTCTGCGAAAGTAAAACCATTGAAAATTAAAGAAGCTGTCGGATTATCGAAAAGAGAAATAAAGTAGATCACAGAATCTGCTCAAGAAAATGTCTACATCATCAGGAAAAGTACAAGAAAGTTTTTGATATGACAACGGAAAACCGATTTGAAGAATTGATGAGAAGCAACTGTCTAACTTTTGCATAAGAAAAATTTCAAACCAGCAAAGAGCCGAAAAAGAAAAGTATGCGAGTCCCACGCTACATAGTACAAAATTAAAACATGCATTCCTGAACCATGAAACCTCTTGAGGAAGCATTTACGACAAAGAAGAAAGCTATAGAAGCGACGGAAAGAAGAATGTGCGGGCAAGAGGTATGACATCATTTAAATTCTTGGAAAATCACGACGATTGCAAGATGTACGATAGGCGGTCCCAAAATAGGGGAAGAAATTTCAAAGGTGACGAAAGTAATATAGAAATTTTTGATGATACCACTTATAAAGCGTATTTAGTCACATAGACCAGAGTTTCTCAACCAATGGTACGCGTACCCCAAGAGATACGCGAGATAGACTCGGGAGGTCATTTGAACATAACACTACGTCTTGTAATGAAAAACTTATAAAATTCAGTAAAAAAGATACGTCAGTAATTTTGGATCATAGCGTACGCATCTTTTAATTTAATCTAGCAAAAACTTTTCTGTATTTGTAAATATGGAATTAGAAGAAATGTAAATATTGGGTTGGGATACTTATTCAAAATTACGGGCTACTTCGTAAGAAAAGTTGGAGAAACACTGGGTGACCAACGGACATCGTTAGAAACAGATGACGAAGAGTTTACTGGATATTATGAAGACAGATTTTAAAATTATATTTATAGAGCACTATCCAATGTTTGAATCCAACAATCAATACATTTAATCGCGTGCTAAAAAATCGTTGACGTTCCAATTCCGAGCACAGAAATGAAACGAGGTAGGTATAACATTAATATTATCCTTTTCCAGACAAAATCCAAGGGAAAAAATCTTTCCTATTGGGCTTTTATCGAGGAATTAATTCACCCTGATGCCAAGATATGGCAACGGAGAACCAATTTGCTTTATGATATAATACTTAGCTTAACAAGGAAAACGATCGAGATTGAGAGATTGTGAAAGTTTCGATCAACCGCAAGATGGATTTTAGGAAGTGGAACCGGAGAGGGAAAGGGTGGAGACTAGGGAGCAATGGAGATTTTGGGGAGGATGACGTTAGAAAGGGAGGCCTGGGACGGTCGGTAAGGGAATTCGGTGATGCAGATGCAACGCCCGTTGCACCGACATAAACCGTCAGGGCACCTAACCCCCCGCAACCTTCCCTCCCTCCACCCCCTCCCCCAAGCTTTCCTCCTACCTCCTCTCTCCCTTCGTCGGCCCGCAGAGAAAAAACCAAACCCAACCCTTTCACCCATAGCTGACCTGCCGTGTACCGCTCGGACCGAATGTCGCTCCTGCGGTGAACACATACACACGGGAGTGGAAGCGGAGGAAGGAAGCGGGATGAAGGAGAGGGGGAACGGCAGGGCATGGTCACCGGACAAAAACACCCAATCGAGGCGAGGTGTATATGCGGTCGGGGGAAGAGACCCGGCGTGAGATTCGAAAGAAAGGCGGAAAAATGCCAAATGGATACACATTCGAGGGTGTACAACGGTGGGACACAGCTGAAAGGGGACGGGGGAGAGGGATATGCACGTTATGACGTCGAGAGAGAGGGAGGAGGAGAGACAGGTTGTGGGGCGGTTGTGAGATAGGGAGAGGTTGATTGGGAGGAGGGAGAACGGCGGCCGATGTCCGTGAAGGAGGGGGAAGAGGGGGAGGACGAGGGTCGAGTGGGTTGAGAGAAGAGCTGGGTAGTCCACAGAAGCGGACTAAGCCTTTTGTACTGACCTCATGCCCACGCTTAACAGTCTTTCTCGATTATAAATTTTGACTCGGTTTGAATGAGGTTTTGTGCACGGAGAAATGGGCTCCGAAATTAAATTATTAAACGTACACGGAAGCAAACACCGCTTGTGTGAATGTTTAAATATAAATGGCGCTTAAACATTTACGAATATTTCCCAGGCTTTTATGGCCGGAGGGTAATTTATTGGAGAGATGTAGTCTATAACAGCGGGTCGCGGATTCGATCACGCTCTCGGTGAAAATTTTCCGGGAATTATTTTTCGAGCCTCCTTCCAGTCATATAAACTTCTTTAGGATTTCTTTCGTAAGTTCAAAAATGATCATTAATAAAACGGATGGACCCATCGTGCCTGGACCACGAGACACAATTAGCGGAGTTGATGAAATTAATCTCTTATTGATTTGTTTTCGCAATAATTAAACGTAAATGGTTTATACATTGGACCTCATTCCATCAATATATTAAATCGCTTTTCATGATGGGGTTAATAAAATTTCCGCCAATGGAGACGAATTTTGTGCCCGTTATGTTCGTGTCACTCTATCCAATATATCGGAACACGAAGAGCTTTCCTGGAAAAAGTGGCAAACTGAGTTTTTCACCACATCAAACAATGTTTTAAAGCACAAAACGTCATTAATGATACTTTACATATACATGGTCATAGTTCAAAAACCAGACGTTTTCCAATGGCGCCACCGTGAACGACAGCCAATTTCGCATTACCTTGCGAGGCCGAATTGTAATCAGATGTCATTAGCCAGAGCGAGCGAATATACAAAGAATAATGTGCGCATATACGCACAGACGAAAGGAACTTGATAAATGGAGAAAGATTTCCTAAGCGGTGGGATAAAAAGGGTTGAGAGAAAGGAAACCAAGACTTGGTCTCAAAGTAAAAGCAATTCCGCACACGACATAGAGATTTTTTCATTTATTTTCGGTGCTTTATCTCGGATAAGTCAAGGTCCCAATTATAATACAAAACAAAACGTTTGGATTAAAATACGCCCCTTTAATGGAGAGCTGAGAGGGCTCCGGAAGAAAAGATATTATTTGAGGGAATAGAAGAGCTACACATACACATAATATACCCTTATGTTTTGCGAATATATATTCAAGCAAATTTTAAGATCCGTCAACTCGTTCTATAGTCATAATACAAACCATTAACCATGGCGCACGTACGTAGATTATTTGTCTAGGTCAATCTTGTCAGGTAAACAAATCAAAGAATTTATATCACTATTTAGAAGACACCCGTAAAATTTTGTTGAGTATTCTTTAATTAAATTAGGTACAAAAATTATGAAAAAAACCGGCAACCCGGCCCAGATTTTTCCTAAGTAAGCATATTTCTGGAATATAACAGCATTTGTGTAAATCAATCGTTATATGTATTAGAGGGAGACCGTCATCCCCCTATTTTAGTACAATGGCTAACTCACTGTATGGATAAATGAAGGAAATAGTCGCGTCTGAATATGATATTTTCCACGAATGAAAAATCCACGGATCATTTTTGTCTTACTATTTAGCCATTTCGAGTCGCGTAGCTCGAGCAAAGTAAAGAGATGGAGAGAAAACATAAAGAGAGCTGATATAAAAATGAATAAGCTTTTGAAACATTTCCCTCTTCTTTTTTAAAATTTCACTTTAAATATCTCTCACGATTCCGAAATCTCTCAAAAAATGTCTTCTTAAAGTAAAATAAAATCTTAAGCTCGATTAAAAGAAATGTCTCGACCCCTAAAAGCACGCAACACGCTATTCTTTTCCCTTCTCGTCTGCGCCAAATTTATCTCTCCATCTACCCGTTCGTAAATTTATTACCTCGAATTAAGTGTGGTTACGTTTTTTACTTCATTCGGCGAAAATAATAGCTTGTCTTCTTTTGACATGAATAGTGAGAAACGGAGTTAAACGTGTTTGAGTGTCCTTTGAGCGGAAAAAAGCCGCGATGGAACAATTAACCGACGTCCATTGGAGATATCTGACTCGGCTTGTTGCATTTCGTAATAAGCGTGTTTTATCGCTGAATTCAGTTTCAACCGCGAGGCGGGATAAAAGAATCTCAAAGCGATATGCCTTTTAATGTAAGTCTTATTATTGTGAACGGTTATTTGTAAACAGAAATAATATAGACGCTATAAAATACACTTGGAAAGAAAGGTCTATCCTGCGATTCCCCTAACAATACTACCATATTTCGATGGAATGAGACAGAAAAAGAGAAAACATTATAGGCCTGTGTTTTTTTTTTAATTCGCTAAAACAATTACTGAAGCAACCTCATATTTTAACTGTGTTTCTGCTGATTACCGCAACGAAGCGCCACCTCAAAAGCCCTCCCTCCCCATTTTGGAAACAAAAAGACGCATACCTCCCTCTCACTCTCCAATGTACCGGAAAACCTCTTAAAGTCTCTTTCCGCTGCAATTTTTATTGCGTTTGACTTTTTCTCTCCCTTGCTCGCTCCCTCCCTCTGACTAGAGCCGCGGAACCCATTAGGGGCACTCATTTCGGTTTTTATTAGATTTTTCGCCACGTCCCTCTCGACTCAGATGCTTTCGAGTTTTTCCACGAGGAAACTCGGAGGTCGACCTCTCGACACCTCCCTTGCCCATCCTAAGGGTCTTTCCATTTCTCCTCGCTCTCTTCTCCCTCTATTTTCCCCTCTTCTCCCCTCGTACACAGCGCTTAAAAGGTCTGTTTGTCTCTTTTACTTCAAAATTGACCCCTTGCTTCTCTCTTGACTTCACTTGACTGTCACATGCTCGGAAACCATGTATTTGAAAGAAGCGACACTATTCTATAAAAGATATAAATGACATATTCTTTATGTCACAAGATTACTAAATAAATTAAGCTGTGAACTATTCCGGAATCCTGCATACAAGGAATATTATTGTAATTATTTATCCAACAAGATTAGCTATTGAATTGTGTCACTTTTACAGGGATTATCCATAAAAACTATGCACCTTCTACTACAAGTAAACAGGTTTTATACCTTATGCAAGAATTTCAGCCCATATTTTTCAAATATCCAATTTTCTCTAGCTTTATCTGTTACCCTTCTCAACTCATCGTTTATAGGTCTATAGTTACCTTCTTCACTGTTAACGTTTTTCCATTTTCGTCTATCATTCATTTTCACCACCATTTCCTTAGTGATCCATGGTTTTCTGATTTTCATCTCTTGTTTTCCAATCTCTTTATCCAAGGTGTCCTTGATACTGGTTTTAATTTCTTCCCATTCTATATCCACGGTCTTTGGTTTGTTTTCCAAATTTCTTAGGCGATCTTCCAACTTCATGCTGACTACATCCTGCCTTTCTTTCAGTTTTTCTAGGTCCCAAGTCTGTCTTTCTCGTTTTTCTTATTTGTTTGAGTTTTGTACTTACGTCAACTACTGATCTGAATTAATGTCTTCCCCTGGTAAAGCCTTGGCGGTCTTTATGTTGTTACTGAATATTTGTTTTACTAGGATGTATTCTATTTGGCATCACATTCTATCTCCTGGCCTTTTCGATGTGTATAACCTTCGTTTATGGTTTTTGAACCAAGTATTAGTCACTACAAGGTCATTATTGATGCAGAATTCTACCAGTTTTTCCCCTCCTCGGTTTCTCTTCCCAGGTCCGTATGGCCCGACAGCATTTTCTTCCTGCCCTTCTCCGACTATGCTGTTCCAATCTACCATTAAAATGTAGTTTACCTTTCCTCTTCCGTCTTCTTCGCAAATGTCATTAATTTGCTCATAAATCTCCTCGATTTTTTCATCTTCATGAGCTGACGTTGGCATATATACCTGAATTATCAGCATGTCCACTGGGACTGCTTTTAGCTTTATTGCCATCAGTCTATCGTTCGTTGCTTTTATCTTTGTCACGCTTTTCATCATATCTTTCCTAAGTACCAGAGCTACTTCCCTTTTCCCACTATTTCCTCCAGAATAAACTACCGTGAATTCTTCCGAGTCGAACTGTCCTTCTCCCTTCCATCTAGTTTCGCTTAGCCATATAATGTCCACTCTATTTCTTCTCATTTCTTCTTTCAAGTTCTCTAGCTTTCATGCCTTTCTCATAGTTCTTACGTTCCAAGTCCCTATTCGTAATTTACTTTCGACAAATGTTTTCCTCAAGGCAGTCCCCGCCCGGAGATCCGATTGGGGGACTATTTTACCTCCGGATTGTTTTACCTCGAGAGAACTCATATTGTCCAACCATATAATCTTTACTAGGGATTGTAATGTGGTAGTTTCCCTCTTGCTTTCCACATCGCAGTACTGTAGCCGTTCAAATAGTCCCGATCACGCCTACAGCTGTATTGGATATAGACCCAGCCAACATCATTTGTTTTCGGCTCTATACCATACTGACAGTACTGTTGCCTACTGCCAGGCACCGATGATAGTTTTTTTTCTTTTTATAAAACCTCCATGCGAGGAGTTTGAACCCCGGAACTTTGTAATGGGAAGCCGACACGCTAACCACTATGCCACCAGTACATATTACATATATATATATATATATATATATATATATATATATATATATATATATATATATATATATATTTCTGAATTTTTAAAATTTCTATAACTGGAATAATTTTTACTTTCCCTTGAGATTCGAGTTAGGGAAGTTAAGTTTAAGTTTTAGTAGTTATGATGGAGAAACCTACAGATATAATGAGACTTCTCACCTAAGTGACATGGGTTCGACTACAGAAATTCCGAAAGTTGCATTTTTTTCCATAAGAAAAGCATTGCGCCTTTTTTTTAAATTAATTATGGGCACTTGCCCATAAGCTAGAAAAATGAAATTGTTAGTGTTGCTCGATGACCGCAATATCTATTATGAAAATTAATGTTTATCTGGGTAAGACGAAATGCTTGCAGAATGCAAGCCCCAACTACTTGTATCATATACAGGGCGTCCAGGAAAGGTCAATATTCTGGGAGGTGATAATATCGGTCAACCCCGTTTTTTCAGCTATGCAAATGTTCTTCTCCAAAATTCCTATCCAAATTTTAAGTAATTTAAAAATGCATTTTAAAAAGCCTTGCACTGAATCCCATGCTTTTCTTACGGTGTATTGAAATGGAACATTGGGGTTAAAAAGACCCCTTAAATATAAACCTTTTTGTGATTTTCGATTTTTCTTGTCTGTTGTGCTACTCGACCTACCAACATGCCAAATCTCAGATTTCTAGCCCTTCTAGAAGTACCTAAGTTTTGTGTCAGTGAGTGAGTGTGTGAAGTAGCTATATTATTACAGAAAAGCTGGCGCGCGTCACACGTGACGCAAATCAAAGACAGCCTTCTTGTTAAATAAATAAAACACTTCATTTTATCTAACTAAATAATTTGCATTTTAAAACAATTAGTACTTCAAATTTACTTTTCATTTTTCGTTAATTTTAATAATGAGAAATGGAAAAATAAAAGTAATATAATAAAGTTAAATGAATTAAAACGTTATGTTGGGTTAAAAACTTCAGAATATATTACATTCTTAACTTTGTTATCGTGACTGGATAAAATTTTTAAATTTTCTTGCTGTCGTACTCGTGACATGGCGAAACAGCTGTCCATGTGCAAAAACCTGATTTTGTAAGAGTAATCCCTCGGTATAAAATGTTTTGCCTTGACTTTTATTAATCCTCATGGCAAAAGCTAACGTTATTGGAAACTAACGATGCTTCATCTCGAACGGAAACTTGCTATCGCCTGTAAGTGTCGCATCAATTTTAGTAAGTATAACAGCTCGGCCTTTATTACTTCTGGTCGCAATCGTGCATTCAATGGTGTGCTGACCAAAATATTTCACATTTACACGTGTTCCATTGCACAGACCCTTCCTAACGTTAATGTTGCGAAGAAGCATTAACACTGAGACGTAATTTATGCGGTGGCATTCTTTGTGGAGTAAGCGAATTTAAAAATTGCGTTGGAAAGTTAGCTCTTTCATCTTCTTTACAGTTGATGACCACATCGATGGTGACATACACCGCTTCATGTTGTCCTGGGGCCAAAGTCATTCTGTCGAGGATTTCGTTGTTGATCGCAAGGGAGTCGACATTCTTGGATGCTAATATTTTTAATAGTATTTTTATTTGACTTTCTCCAACACTAAAGAAAATGTTTACATACCTGTCGACATATAGAGGTTAACGCTTTATTATATAGTTAATAACCGTATTATTTATTAGAAACCAATTGAGATTAAAATAGTTAAAGATATTTTTTTCTCGAATTTTCATAACCATATTTCATAATGAGCGATCAAATATTAATTACTTTGTGCTGCCATCTGTATTCTCCAATTCAAAATTAAAAAGTACTAAAATTTTTATTTACAACGTTTTAAAGAAAATGTTTACATACCTATCGACATATAGGGGTTAACGCTTTATTATACAGTATGACTAGTAGAAGGTGCTGCATTCTGCAAGCTGTTCATCTCATCTTGAAAAACATTAATTTTTCAGAGAGATATTTCATTATTAGAAATATTTTTTTAATTAAAAATATTTCGCCTCTGTATTAATTTTCACTCTTTCCTTATGGAAAAACATTGGAGTAAAATATAACCTGAAATTTGCAATTTTAAGAATATTATACATTTTCCATTGTGGGGTACTAATGTACCTTTGTGTCAAATTTTAAAGTTATAGCACACCTAGAAATGAAATAACATAATCTAGTTGTGTAAATTTTAAATATTCTTAACAGCCGCAATAACAACTTCATGGAGATATTCAAATAATCATTTGTGCATTTGCACTAAGGCTAAATATCTTTAAAATTTCAGCTCCCTAGCTCAGCTCGTAGTATCTGAACATTTATCTATTTATTTTTTAAGAATTTTTAAAAGTAAAAAAAAAAAAAAATATCAACTTTTCTATATTCCCTATTTCGGTTTTTTTTACAAATTCTACCTTTAAGAAAATTTTCAGCTGTGTAACACATTCGGAAATAAATAATTCTTGAAAATTTGTTTAAACAATTGCGAGTTTTTTGCGGCCGTATTGTTGAAAATTTTTAAGATTTTTGATTTTTTTTCTATATATAATTTGCTGCAAAATATTTGCAAAAGCTCGTAGCTACGACTTATAGTTCAGTGATAAAAATTAATAAACTTTAATGTACAAATGGGGTAAAAACAACCAATAAAAATTAACAATTTTGAAATTTTAGATTTTTTAATTGGCTGTGAGTAAAATCCTATTATTGTGCAAAATTCAACACAGTATTCCCTTTGCATTGGTCTACACATTGGAATTCCTTTTCTCTATGTTAACAAGTGGCAGATATTTCTCAAATATTTCCTGTTTTCGGATTTTGACGTCGTTATAAGTTGACGCCATAATTTTAAATCAGTTGCATTATAATTCTCTTTAGAAGCACTAAATTTAAGCTATTATTATATTCATCATTCATCATCATGCTTCTGTCCGAAGACAGGTTTTAAATGAATCGCTGCCTCCATTTCTCTCTCTCCCTAGAAGCCTCTTTTATACCTCTATAAGTATTATATCCCTGCTTTATATTATCTAATATTCCTATTCTTTTTCTCCCTCTTCCTCTTCTTCCACTAATTTTTCCTTCTAAGATCGTCCTTTGTAAACACTGTCTTCTCAATATGTGCCCTATCCAATTTGCTTTTCTTTTCCTGATTGTTTTTATTAGCCTCCTTTCTTCTCCCACCATTTCTAATACTTCTTCGTTTCTCTTCCTCTCTGTCCATTTCACTTTCATCATTCTTCTCCATACCCACATTTCAAAACTTTCTAAATATTTTTCCTCCTTTCTCCTTACCGTCCACGTCTCTGCACCATAAAGAGTTATGCTCCATATGTAGCATTTTGCTAATTTCTTCCTTGTTTCTAAATTTATTTTCTTGCTTGTGAGAAGCTCCTTCTTCTCGTTAAATGCTGCTTTTGCCATTGCAATCCTACTTCTGATGTCCTGTGTACTACTTCCATCCTGTGCTAAAATACTGCCGAGATATTTGAAACTACTTACTTGTTCCAATTTTTGGCCATTTACCATTATATTTAATTTTTTATGTTCCTTTGAAACCACCATGACTTCCGTTTTTTATGTATTGATCTTCATTCCATATTGTTGGCCAACCTCAACTAGTCTGTCTGTCATCCTCTGAAGCTCTTTCTCGCCTTCTGCTATTAAGCCCTGATCATCTGCGTATTTAATGGTGGTAATACTTTCACCTCCTATCTTAAATCCTTTCTCTTCCATCAACGCTTCTTCTGTTATTGTTTCTGCATAAATATTAAATATCGCTGGTGAAATAGGACAACCCTGCCTCACTCCCCTTCCTATTGAAGTACTTTCTGTTTCTTCTCCTTCAACCCTGACTCTAATCTTTTGATCAAAGTAAAGGTTTTTAAGCAGTCTTTTATCTTTCCAATCTATTCCTATTTTGTTTAAAATACCCAGCATTTTATCCCATTTCACTCGGTCAAAAGCTTTCTCCCAATCTACAAAACAAAAATACATATCTTTATTGACTTCTAGCGCTCTTTCTATCATCATCCTCATACATCCTATAGCATCTCTAGTCCCCCTTCCTCTTCTAAAACCAAACTGATTATCTTGCAGCTCCTTTTCTATTTTACATTCAATTCTTTTGGTTATTATTCTGGTTAGAACTTTAGCTGTATGAGAAATTAAACTGATAGTTCTGTAATCCTTACAACATTTTGCATTGTTCTTTTTCTCCAGTGGTACCATCACAACATCTAAGAAATCTTCAGGCCATATGCCAGTATCATATACTTGGTTAAAAAATTTTGTGAGTTGCTTAACTGCTTTAGACCCCAAAACCTTAAGAACGTCCACGGGTATATCATCACTCCCAACAGCCTTCCTTCTTTTCATGTCATCAATTGCTCTTTTAACTTCAGACTCGAGAATACTTGGTCCTAGCTGATCTTCTTCCACATCCTCTTTTTCATTTAATTCAATATTTCTTGGCTTTCCTTCTTTGTCATACAGAACCTCAATGTATTCTTTCCAGACATTCTTTACATTGTCTGGCTCCGATACTATTTTACCACTTTTGTTCATGATTCCTTTACGTCCTATCTTTCTTGCTTTTTTCTTGAATAGTTCCCTTTCTTTGCTATACATGAGGTCTGTTCTACAAATTCTTTCACATTCGACAATCTCCTCGCATTTCTCATTTATCCACTGTTCTCTGGCTTTATCTGTTTCCCTTCTTAAAGCATTATTTAACTCCTTGTACTTTCTTTGGCCTTCTTCAGTGTTTATGTTCATCCACTTTCTCCGCTCTTCCATTTTTTGCAGCATGGCTGCTGTGATCCAGGGTTTTTTGTTTCTTTTACCCGTTATCTTTCCTACCTTCTTTTCCATTACATCTTTAATGTTGCTATGGATGTATCTCCAGTCCTCATCTACATTCTTCCTATTTTCTTCAGCTCTCTCCCCCAACCTTTCCTCCAGCTCAGTCATGATAGCCTCCTTGTTTTTAAGGAGTTCCTCTAAGTTCCATTTCTTGTTAACTCTTATGTTTCTCTTAACGCTCTTCAGTCTACATTGTGTATTTGCCACCAAAAGGTTGTGGTCAGAATCGATATCTGCCCCTGGTAGTGTTTTCCCATTTTTAATGCTATTTCTAAATCTTTCATTGACTAGTATGTAATCTATCTGGTATCGTCTCTGGTCTCCTGGGCTTCTCCATGTGTAAAGTCTCCGCTGGTAATGCTTAAACCATGTATTAGTTACAATCAACCTATTTCTATTGCAGAATTCCACAAGTTTATCCCCTCTTTCATTTCTCTTCCCTAGTCCATATTTTCCCACTATGTTATCTTCCTGTCCCTCTCCGACTACACTGTTCCAATCTCCCATTACTATGGTGGTGATCCTTCCTTTTCCCTCCTCCTCCAATATCTCCATAATCTGTTCATACATTTCATCTACTTCGTCGTCGCCAGCATTAGTTGTTGGCATATACACTTGAATTATAAGCATTTCCACTGGCTCCATCTGAAGTTTTACAGCTATTAATCTATCATTAACTGTCACTACCTTGCTAATTCTTTCAGCTATCTCTTTTCTCGTTATAATCCCCACTCCCCTTTCCTTTTTCTCCCCTCCCGAGTAAATAATCTTAAATTCGTCTGAATTTATCTCGCCTTCTCCTTCCCACCGAACTTCACTAAAGCCTACTATACCTACATTATTCCTTCTCATTTCCCTTTTTAAGTTCTCTAGTTTACCCCCTGAATTCATAGTCCTAACATTCCATGTGCCTATTTTTAATTTCACACTACTTGCTTTCTTATTAATGTTACATTTCCTCTGTGCATCCCCTAGGGTAGTCCCAACCCGGAGATCCGATTGGGGGACTATTTTACCTCCGGAATATTTTACCCCAGAAAGATCCATAGAGGTATTTTCAGCTTTTCAGCCTATCATGGGAAATATATTGAGGTAGTTTCCCCTTGCAATAAGAATTTCCCTATTAAAAAGCAATAAAGCGATGCTATTATAATACGGATTGCCAATTCCCATTGAGAAGCATTGTCCTGGTTGCTATGGTAGCTGAAGTTCGTTATTGTTGAGCATCTGATTTTTTCGATTAAAAACATTTTTTTTGTCAATTCTGCACCGATTTGAATTTAGTCATCAAAAATAAGAAACCTCATTCTTTTAGCTATAGATTTCATTTCGTCCCAAGTTTCTATCTGAATTATATCTAATTCAAAAATGCAAATATGAAACTCTGCTCAGATTTCCATGTTTTTCTTATGAAGCATCGAAATGGAAAATTTGGGCCAAAAATACCCCACTAAAAATTAAAAATTTTGGAATTTTCGATTTTTTTGGTTGGTTGTATCTAATAACCTATCATCCTGCCAAATTTCAGGTCCGTGGCATATGTAGAAGTACCTCAGGTTTTATATCATATAATGGGTGTCCCAGAAGTCCGGCCACATATATCTTATCCATATCCTCCGTAAGAAGCAGCTATTTATAAGAGATGTATCATTATAAATAGCTGCTTCTTACATATATAGAATATAGTGTATATATATATATATATATATATATATATATATATATATATATATATATATATATATATATATATATATATCATATAAAACCTAAAGTACTTCTAGAAGGGCTACAGAGCTGAAACTTGGCATGAATATTGGTTATTAGGTATAACCTCTGGAAAAAATCCGAAATTCCAGAAAATGTTATATTTAAGGGGTGTTTTTGACCTCAATGCCTAATTTTGAAAACCCATAGGAAAAGCTTTGATAAATGTGCAGGGCTATATAAAATTGCATTTTTAAATTATTTACAATTAATTTACAAGGCCGGGACATGCACCATGGAAGAAAAATAAAGTTTATTTATCTTGAAGACAGAATTCAAATTCATGATGAATTTGCGTAAAAATTCGATTTTAATCATATTTTTTTTAATTTTTTTTATCTTCAACAATGAAAAATATTAACTACTACTCCAATGCATTTCAATGATCATTGATTTTCCATATTTCAAGACCATTGATTCAATGCTTAGACTGCATTATAATCCATTTGATTTCAGCCAACGACGTATACATATGATAACGTAACAATTTTAAATTATTTTTTTATCCGGATACGTACTAAAAGGCACTCATAATGACGCCTAACACACAAAATATCCGAATTTTTACATAACATCTACATCTACAGTTTACCCTGCAAGCCACCGCAAGGGTGTGTGGCAGGGGGTGTATTAACACCAAGGGGAAAACTCCAAATTTAGGCCTTGGTTTACGCCCCTACGCGAGGTTACTTTTGATCGCAAGTTTTATTCTGCTCAGCTATCGTTCTAGGGAAAAATGAGCCTTTGTATCTCTCTGTCCTACTTTCAGTGTAACATAGGATATTGTCTTAATGATGATTATAGTTATTGCTTAAAAAGGGCGATCTGAGCCATGAAACTTGAAATTGGAAAACATGGACACGAAGCCGATTGCCAGAGAATTTAGAAATTCTGGATAGATGACTTACTTTCGCAGAAAATGAAAACTATTATCTTATATAAATGGGCTCTGTTTAGTTCAAATTCTGTCGCGTTGGTTTATTTATTTAAGCATTCAATCAATGATGTTCAAGTATGGATAATCAATTCTCAATGAAAGGCATAGGAGTCATTGCTATGGTAGTTAATATTTTTTATTGATAAAATCGTCAAACTTTTCATAATTTTTTGATTAAAATCAAATTGTTACGCAAATTCGGCATGGATTTAAATGTTGTCTTCAAGAAAAATAAACTTCATTCTTTCATTCATAGTATGGTGCTTGTTCCGAATTTGTATCTTAATTGTAAATAATTTAAAAAATCTGATGTGGCCACCACATGACTTTCTCCATTCCATTCTCAATTCCAAATACGTTACATAATAATAAATATTTAAGGAAACTGCGAGAAAATTTTAGACTTGACAAAGAACCGAAATAAACTCAAACCATAGCCTTCTGATATTAAATATAGCAACAAAGCTCCAACAATTAAGAAAAGAAAAAGGAGCATTACTAAGCGTCAATTGTAAACAGTCGGTAGGTGGCGTGGTGATGGCAACTAAAAATATAAGATATCTCTTAAACAATGCATTATATGGTAAAATGTTTCAAACAAACGTTGTAAAAATTAAATTTCCTACAACTTTTATTCCAATACATTTTTACATTTATCAAATATTAAAGGAAATATTTCAAAATAACGGATAAGTGACAAGAGTAAACACCCACTTTCAGTTGACCGATTTTTACCAAAAACTACTCAGTTATTCTGACTTTTATAAAAACCTAAAATTTAAAATTTCGCGTTGACCTGATTAATAGTTTTGAGTTAGAGCACCCACAAAAAAAGCTATCACACACACAGACAGAAGAACATCATCAAGAAAATGGTCAAAACGTGTTCAGGGGACCTCAAAACGTGTATATTTCCGTTGAAATCTCGAAGTCGATTTTTTTTCATGAAAACAATACTTTCCCCTATACTACGTATATGGAGAAAGTAAAGAGCAATTTTATATAGCCCTGCACAGTTTTCAATGTTATTCTTATGGGTTTTTAAAATTGAAAATTGGGCTCAAAAATACCCCTTAAATATAAAATTTTCCGGAATTTTGGATTTTTTCCAGGGTTTGTACCCAATAACCTATCTTCCTTCCAACTTTCGGCTCTGTAGCACTTCTGAAAGTACCTTAAGTTTTATAGGATCAGTGCCGTCACTAGGGCGGGGCAAGCGGGGCATCTGCCCCGGGTGCAACTAAAGAAGGGGCGCAAAAATTGTTAATGGCAAGTTGTGCGAGGTTGAATGACGATTTCACTACTATACTTGTTACAGATATTACGCATAGCAGAAACTATAAATTTCAATGTTATTGATGAGTTTGCTGCATTAAAATCACGTAGAATAACTCTTTAATATTAAAATATTTATTTTAATCATGCGTGTGTAATTACGTATGTATGTAATTATATTTATAATTATGCATTGAAATTTTTTATATTTATAGTAAAAATTATATCATTTATAGTTTATTTTTATTTATTAATTTTTCACCCAAAATCCATATACATAGTAAAAAATATAGGTATTAAAGAATTTTTTATGGAGGAGGCGCATATTTGGTAGTTTGCCCCGTCTGCTAAAATAGCTAGTTAAGGCGCTGTATATGATATATATATATATAATATAATTATTATATTTTTATTATACTTGCTGAAATTACCAGGCGTTACTCGGGTTTTAAGTCAAAACAAAAAATATTGAGGAAGATTTGAGAATAAAACCATGCAATTAAACCAAGTTAATTTTTATTGTAGCACTTAATGGTATGCAATGTTTCTTGTTTTCCCATTTTTCTCCTAAATAAATAATTTTTCCTGCATCCTTTATCGATAAATTTGGCGACTGTGTTTTTATCAAATAATCATAATAAACAATTGATTGAATCACTTTTAAAATATAGTTATTTCACTCAAATTAAGTTCCAGTGGAAGAAAATGCATGATATTATGTGGTCATGAATCTCAAAAACATTAAAATCCTGAGCTGGAATTGCGAGCTCTAGGGATGCAACCGGTGGAAACATGTTTGAAGATATATTAAAATTAAGCTTACGTTATCCCATGCAAAAGCTGATTTTGTGGGTATAATTTAATGTCTATATTTGCATTTCTAGTTACCTGGACTCTGTATACAAGAGACGATAACAGTGAAAAAATTATTGCGAAATTCCAAATGGAAAACAAATATGCTCGCATTAAATGTATTGCCAAATATAATTCGACATAATATAACTAATCACTTATTAAACGCAACTATATTCAACATAAATTCTAAAGGCATTTGTTTTTCCTTGCCCTTTTTGATAGGGCCACCGAATAATGAACTCCTCGATTGGAACGAGTCCCACCGATAATAATGCGTGCGCAGAGAGAATGCAGCTGCATTTAAAGTCACCCAGGTCACCATGTCGGCGCCATAAGCAATTTTCTATCGTGGCAATACGATTAACTTCAAAATTCGACATAGCGAAGAGGAAACCGACGGTAAACGAGATTTTTTTCCCATAAAAAAAATCAAGCACTGGCTTTTTGTGTTTCATTGCGGACGAAAGGACCGCAAATTCACTCCTTTTTTGTCACCCCAAAGATGAGATCCTCAGAGGGGTAACGAGCCTTGGAAAGGTAGGTCTGATGATCGACGCGTGATACCAAACCTAACGGTTCTGCGCGAACACATCCAACCGGTAAACCCGATTGGATAATCGTTTCTCATCCGTCATGTGAAACAATGCAGCGCCAGAATCCGGATGGAAGTGCAATATGCCACCGCATAATGACCACGGTTTGGAAGGAGGGAGGAGGAGGAAGGTGCTGGAATAGGAGGTGAGATTGGGAAGGGAGGGAGGGGAGAGAGTGTGGAGTAACGAGATGTGTTGGGGTACGGAGCACGGGCTTATCACCAGGGTCATTACGATACTAATCGCGCGCAGAATGATGTTGTTATTCAAGCGATGAAACGCATAAGTAGAATGGTTTTGTATGGGGTGAGAGGGAGGGAATTGCGTGGTGGAGAGGACGGGTGGAAGGAGAGGGTGATCAAAACGGGTTGGGATTTTAGGCTGGTGAGCGTTTTGCGTATTATTGGGGAAGCGGAGAGAGGGAGAAAGAAAGAATTCGAGTTGATTCATGTGTCCAGGGGAATAATTCGGTAATAATAATGACTAATGCATTCGGAATTTTCAAATCCGCGTTAAATACGTGCGAGGGCTTTCCGAAAATTTACGTGTTTCTTTTGTTATTTTTTTCCAAAACGATTTTGGAATATTTAAATTGGGATTCATTCGTTAATTCCTCGCGATATCAGCGATAGAATACATGAGAGGGATAATTTAAAAGACAAATTCGGTAGAAATAATGATATATAGATAATGCATTTAATTACGCAGTAATTAGCGAATAAATCGCTTTTGTACTAGCTGAAATCAAAAGAAAGAATTTTTTTCAGACATTAAGAGGGGAAATTCGCCGTATGAAAATGGGAGATGTTTTAGTCAGTGATCCAATTTATCACTTTTGAAACTTTGATAAAATAAAAAATGAATCAGGTAATGCATTTAATAGTTCGGAAAATTTGTTAAGCGAAGAGTGAAAAAATTGCGATTTAATTCTCGGGAAACTGCAAATACTTACGACAATGTTTAATTTCCCATTAATCTCCTCATTTCACTCCCCACCTCCTCCCTTTCCGCGCGACACGAATTGCAAAAAATTTAATTAACATGACGCCGAAGTTCGTAACTCCGCCAAATGCGAACAAACCTATTCCTAATACACATATTATCAAAACTGAACCCTCTCCTTTTTGTGTAGAGAAACAATTATCAAAGAGCATTAATGGAAATTTAATGTAAGTAGGAACAAAAGTCGGGAAAGGATATCGAATTCTTCTTTTTATTCCATGTATGTAACCGCCAGAAAAATTATATTACGAACACTCTTTTCCTCGAAAAAAATCCTCTTTGAAAGCGTACGAGAGCATTTTTCGACGCCGATTCAAAAATAAAAAACCCGACTTTTCAAATAGGCTCGCGAAAAATTAAAGCTCTCCATCCCGTGAATTCCACGCAAAAATAAAACGAAAAAAGATATTTTCTCCTCGACAAAAGATGGAAGAGGACCGCTCCGTAATTGCGCAAACAATTAAGCGAACTTTCGACTGGGTGCCCCCCAATGGTCATCGCGCGGAAATTTACAAAGATATACACGCATTTTTTTTTAAATAACAAAATAATGGGTGAAGCCGACCGTTTCGTATAAACACTTAATCTATGGGACGCCTTTGTGGTCCCGAATTGCGAGCGAAAAAATTATTAGCGTGTGGAAAGAGGGAGAGCGAGGAAGGGAGAGAGGGAGGAGGATATGGCGTACATGTGCGTGTATGGGCTGGGATATTTCGCTCTGAGATTGAAATCTCGTTGGGAAAGGGAAAATGAGTGGTGTGGGGGAGGGTGGAGAAGTCAGTCAGTGAAATTAACGGGAGAGGAGGTGACGAGGGGGTTGTTGGGATGGTGACGGAAGGGGTTGTGATGGGTGGAGAAAAGGGAGAGACGGAGGAGTGGAAATGGAAAAAGAATTAAATTTGGAAAAGGGAGTTGAAGCGTTTGTGGGGTTGGGGAGGAATTTTATTTTTTTAAAAGGATAGTGTGGGAGAAATTCGAAGGGGTAGAGGGATGGGGTTTTGGAGTGTTTTTAAAAGTGAGTGATGGCGATAAAAGGGGAATGAGAAGAGGGTAGAGGCGAGTGAATAGAGGGAGCGGGCGACACGAGAGGCAATGAGTGCGAAGCAGATAAATTGATGTGAGCTCAATCCCGTGAATCATGGAGAATTATTATGTCTGAATGGACTCAATCCAAAGCGTGGAGTGAGATGGGGCGGAGAAACTTTGAATTTTTTTTCGCTTTGAAAATTCCAGGAGGTGCGGATGAGGAGAAGAGGAGGAAAAGGGGGAAGCATTAAGTTAGCGAGTTTGAGAATTGAACGTAGGAGGACAAAATTAGTCGATGGGGGATGAAGAATTTTAATAAGAGAGAATTGGTATGAATGTACATTTAGGCTCTTAATATTATTAATGCTATAAATGCTAAATGAAAAGAGGGATAAGAGGCGTTGTTAGTATTATTTTTTATAATAATATGAATGATTAGTTTAAATAGTTGGATAAGATGACGATTCTTGCAGAAAATGTTGATGGATTTATGTTGATGGATTTATGTGGAGACAATGTTTCGGGGGAAAATTCTAGGTGATAGTGCAATAGCTTGAAACTACTGAAATTTACATAATATGACACGGAAGAATGTAATCAAAGGGAAAAGTAAGAATCGCAACGGTAAAGATGACGAAACAGGAACAGATAGGACGCAACATATGGAATGAACAGCACGAAAGAGGAATGAAGTGATAAACTCCAGGAGAAGAGAAAGATACAAAGAGAGAGAAAGAGAGGGTGAGAGAGTTTTAGGGTGTTGAGTGTTGTTGGGGGAGGAGATGGAGAGAGAAGGTGGGAGATCTCGTAATGGAGTGAGCTGGAGGGGAAAGGAGTCTGGCAGTTGCGGTGTTGAGAGGTTAAATGGAGGCCAGATCTATATGTTGCCGTGCATTCAATGCACTCTGGCCAAGTGAGTGGTTTGAGCGCATGCCTGTTCGGCTTTCGTTGCGATTTTTTTTTAGATGTTCCGGCGCCCGGGTGGCGTTGGGCATTTTTTTCCTTTCCTCCCTCCCTACCGCCAAACCCCTTCTTTTCTCCCCTCCTCTCCCCGGAATAACTTCATTACGAAATTATGAAGAGTGACCGCCGCGCAATAGAGGGTTTGTACAATCCGGACACATTAATTAGTTCGTACGGGCGAAGTTTATGATTTGGCGAAGGTCTCTGCCATTGTTTCGGTGCGGCACAATGCAGCGCACCGTGCGGGCTTGCGGAGTGAGGGAGGTGAACGCCGAGCGGAGGAGGAATGAGTGGAGACCTGGGAGAGGACAGGAGAAGAGGAGAGGAAGAGTCGTGTCCCACCTCCACCCTTCGTCACGGTCCGAGGCCGATGGAAAGGTTGTCAAATATCAATGGAATTGAAACGTTCGCGCGGTTTACGGAGGGTAGAGCAAATCCGCGACCATATTTTCTTCTTTAAAAACGCGATTACGCTGATGGGTTCGGTTTCCTCTAAAAGTTGCTCGTTTTTGCTGAAAGCGAAAAGGTTGTACGTGTGTTAGCGAGGGGGTGAACGTAGAGAGAGAGAGGAAGAGATGAACTTGATGGAGTGTGAAGACAAATCGCGTTCCGCGGGCGTTTTTTTTACACTCCAATATCCCTCAAACGAAAAACGTGCATTTATGCGCGCCCTCTCCTTGTGATTACCGAATTTACCGCGTGTATTTTGTTCTTCACGCTCCTGTCGCTCTCTGAGTTGGGCTGTTATGAAAAAAATGTTCTTCTGTTTAATGATAAGGAACGCTTTTTATTTTATGGACTGCCCCTCGATAAGTGAATCATGCTGATGAAATTTAAATTTAAAAAAATAAGATTTCATATTTTAATTTGTGATTTTTAGATTCCCAACTAAAATATATTTACCGCTAAATAATTAACTGAAATAGCTACAGAATAAAGAAAATAGCTAAATAAACATAGCTATTGAAAATTAAATAGCAGAACAAATGTAAGCAGCGTACAAAAACTGATGAAGAAATGTAATGGCCATTTATTGGCCAGGTGTAGTAGTCCCGTATACTTGTCAATGATATAAGAAACGGGAGGACCAAAAAGTCTTTCGTTTTATAAAACTTCAATATGTAAAACTGCAAATGCAATATTAAAGATCCATTGACATTTTGACCCCATTATCACGTTTTCATTCAAACATTTTTATTGTGATCAATTACATTTGAGACAATTATGCTAGAAACGTACATTTTTTAAAAAATAATCTGTAAAAATATGATCCTTTGAAACAATGCGCCTATATAAATGTACCGATACCCGCCTGCAGCAGCCACTTCCTTTGACTAGTTAATTTCTCATCTAACCGGCAGCTTTTAGACATCAATGGACGAGTAAATCGACACAGCTCCAACGTTGACAGTCAGATAGAGAGGCGAGAGAACAGAGCTAGTTTCCTCAAATCGTGACATCCCTTGGTCATTGTTTAACATATCACACAAATAACAACCGCCTGGCCTTATTCAAAACGAGAGGAGAGAGACTCCGTCAATCGCTAGATAGCGTCCGATGTATCATGGGAAGAGAGAGAGAGAGAATAGAAGGGAGTAAGGAGAGTAGACGGGCAGGGAGGTAAAACGCCCCCTGGTCACTGCTGATCACTCTCTCGACCATCCATTGTCAGAAACCCCCGCCGAGGCGCTCAGGCCACAAATTCAGTCTCTCCCACCCCCTCTCTCCTTCCTCACATAGCGAACAACATTACGCGATCTACCCAACAATGGAGACCCGTAAAGGACTTCAGCCGGGCGTCGAAGCGGTGCGCCGCGTATAAGAGAGAGGATCGCATCGCCCTAATGCACAAACACACGCACGCACACACGCTAACCACGCCACCCTGACCTCCTCCTTCACCTCCAACCTCCCGCAAGACCTCTCTCTCTCTGCTTGTTTCATCTCTCGCTCCCATGAGCCTCCCCCTCTTCCTCCCCCGCAACCCAGCCCACGCTCATCTCCCATATAATCTCGTGACACAGAAACAATGGTACGATAACAACGTTCGGAGAACCTCTCAAACTCTCTCTATCCTATCCGAGTTCCATCCTCCGCTCCCTCCTCCTCCTCCGCTCCCTCCTCCTCCTCCGCTCCCTCCTCCTCCGCAACCGTAACTAAAACCATCATCAACCAAAATCCCAGCAGACACACCTCACACCGCTTACAAAACCCGCCGCCTCCCAAAAGCCATATTCGCCGTCAAACTATTATCTATCTCCCGAAAACCTCCTCATATCTCGCTACGCCCTCCCTTTAACAGACTACTCCTCCTCTCCCTAATCTTCCTCCCTCCACCCTTTCCTCCCTCCTCACTCCAACACTCCCTCACACCACCGTGTCCGCGTATAGATGACCAATGGCAAACACCGAAAACAATAACACCGGCGGATTGAACCCCAAAAGCCAGAGCAGGTGATGGCGACGGGAGAGAGAGAGAGAGAGAAACAGAGATGGAGTGAGAGGGAGGAGGGCGAACATGTACAGGAGTGGGAGAGGCGAGAAAAATAGGAAATGCCATCGCCAGCGCCGGAGCCGGAGATCGAACATGGCACCGATGCCGAGGAGAGGGAGGTTTTTGGGGAGTGCCATATGGAGAGGGGAAGGAAAGGTAGGGATAGAAGGTGGGGAGAAAAGGAGAGAAAGAAAGAGGTCCAGACCTCAAAACCGGTGTTCCCGCGGTGCCGGTGCCCGCGCGTATATGTGTTCGAACCCCGTGTGGCGCCTTTGTGTGTTCTGCGGGAGGTGGTAGGGGAGAAGGGAGGATCGGAGTTGGTGGGAGTGGGAGAAGAAGGCCTCCCCGAAGTGTGTTTTGGAATAATGCATCGATAGTGTGTACGCGGTCATTTTCATCCGAGCAGAGAGAGAGGAAGTGTGTTGAGGGAAGGGGAAGGTATGTTCTGGATTGAAGGGAGGAAGGGAGGGATTTGATAGGGAAGAGCAGAGAAGGGGTAGAGAGGTGTGTGTATGGGTGTATTTGCGGGGAAATCTGTTAGTGAGGAGGACAGGCGCGGGTGGCGGTGGAGAGGGTGCGGATGAGGGGGGGAGGCGCGGGTGGGTGGCGTGGAATGGTGTGGGGAAGTAAAGGGCTCTTGCATTGATTGATGGACTATTGGCCACACTGACGATGTTTTGGGCTGAATAGCCTTCTCGTGCGCGCCCCGATAATACACTGCGGGTGCAATCATAAAAATATCCGCCAATTACTGGAGTGAATGGGGTGGGAAGGGCAGAATAACGCGTTTTGCGAGATGATTTTTTTTTGGCCGGGAGGGAAATCTTTGAGCGGTGGAACCGTTTTTTTTGCTGGAGGAGGGGTTAGGGGTGGAAGGGTGAAGGTGATTGGGGAGAGGAAAAGGGAATGCACCGTATTCGTGGTCATGACAACGAGAGTGGAGCAAAAAATAAATGACCGGAGGAATCATTTTTGGACTGTGATGAAAACGAAAATCAACAAACTGCCAAACAATTCCAACTGACTAATAGCGTTTGCTGTGTGTATAATACAGAATTCACCGTGTTTATAACAGCTATATATTTCCTCTGATATTATGATTTAAATAAAAATCTGATGTGGCCACCACATGACTTTCTCCATATCTGTAATACTTATAAAAATTCCAAATAGGTTACATAATAATAACAAATACTTGAAGAAACTACGAGAAAATTTTCGACTTGACAAAGAACCGAAATAAACTCAAACCATAGCCTTCTAATATTGGATATAGCCACAAAGCTCCAACAATTAAGAAAAGAAAAAGGAGCATTAGTAAGACGTAATTAAGGGTCAATTGTTAACAGTCGGTAGGTGGCGTGGTGGTGGCAGCCATAAATATAAGATATCTCTTAAACAATGCATTATATGGAAAAATGTTTCAAACAAACGTTGTAGAAAATTAAATTTTCTACAACATTTATTCCAATACATTTTTAAATTTATCAAATATTAAAGCAAATATTTCAAAATAACGGATAAGTGACAAGAGTAAACACTCACTTCCGGTCGACCGAATTTTACCAAAACCTAATCAGTTCTTCTGAATTTTATAAAAATGTTAAATATAAAATTTCACGTTGACTTGATTAATAGTTTTGAGTTAGAGCACCCACAAAAAAGCTATCACATACACACACACAGACAGACATCATCGAGAAAATGGTCAAAACGTGTTCAGGGGACCTCAAAACGTGTATTTCCGTTGAAATCTCGAAGTCGATTTTTTTCATGAATACAATACTTTCCCCTACATGGAGAAATTAAAAATGAGTGAATACAAGAATAAGTATCTTACCACAGCAAAAATCTCTTTAGCAATTTTTAAATGATATCATTCGACAATTTTTCGCATCCTGATTTAAATAAAGTCCAATTATATGGGATGCCAGCTGAATTCCCCGGTTTCGCTAGGGAGTTTTCTTTTAAGTAAGCAAAGATTTTTACTTTCTCCATATACGTAGTATAGGGGAAAGTATTGTATTCATGAAAAAAATCGACTTCGAGATTTCATCGGAAATACACGTTTTGAGGTCCCCTGAACACGTTTCGACCATTTTCTCGATTATGTCTGTGTGTGCGTGTGTCTGTGTGTGTGTATGTGATAGCTTTTTTGTGGGTGCTCTAACTCAATAACTATTAATCATGTCAACGCGAAATTTTATATTTAACGTTTTTATAAAAGTCAGAATAACTGATTAGTTTTTGATAAAAATCGGTCAACTGGAAGTGGGTGTTTACTCTTGTACACATCAGTTATTTTGTATGTAGGAAATTTAATTTTCTACAATCTTTGTTTGAAACATTTTTCCATACACCTACCACTGAAATTCGGTGTCTAAAATGACTAACCAAGTAAAAAATCAAATTAAGAAGCTGAGAACTATTCACAAAAGCGGTACATAAATAAATAAATACAACGCTATTCGATTTTATACGTATTGGCTAGCGGCTAGATGGGAAAAAATAATTATTCAGCAATTTTTATATTAATAATAAATAAGGTTGGAAGATAGAATGGAACATATTATATTTAAACTGAGCAATGAGATTATGACAAAAATAAAAAGGTCGATTCTAAAAGAAACATATGCGCATGAAATGAAAGAAGAAAACAGCAAGAAGGGACAGTAATTAGTAATTAGTAATTTGCCGATGACCCGTCCAAGGAAAAATTGCTTACATCATTGCCTCTGGTATTTTTAACGTGTTTTAACAAACACCCAAATTAAATAGAATTTTGAAATTAGCAAGAACGTTTGATTCAAATATAAAAATGAAATGAGGAAAATTCTGAAATAAACCCTATTTCAACTACAGAAAAACTAAGAAAACATGCAAAAACGATTTATTGAGGCGCAGGCTTAAATATTTTGCCAATTCAAATTATAAATAATTGACATTCGATCTTCGGACCTAGACTGATTTAAAATAAAGGAACTCTTTTATTCATATCGTCGAGAATCACTAAATTCTAACGATTAAATTACATATATTGAAAAAATATTAGCTACTTAATGAGATGCTGCCTTACAGACAATATCATCGTTAAGCCTCAAGGTAAAATCTTAAAATTTTGTGTATGGTAACTAGAGATTCAAAAAAGCACGTATTTAATACATTTTGATGGATTTATTATTTTTAGATAAAATTTTGTTCGGCATTTCCAGCGATTTCAGGAAATTTCGTTTAACCGTTTCATTAACACTGAAATGAGTGTAATACATTTTAATTTGCATTCTAACTTGATTATTTTGTAAAGTATATATTTTCGTAATTTTCTGTTTATAATCAAAATATAATGTGTTGTTTCCAACATTTGAAGTTGCGTAGCAACGGATAATTCACTAATGAGGAAATAAATGGGCGAAGGTAAAATAGAGAGACAACAGAGATGCAGAAAGGCGAGGAAACGCGTTCATAAATACAAAAACAGAGCGAGAAAACTGTTGCGAGGTCTGCGAGGCACGGAGAATGAGAGATGGGGAGTATAACGAGGAGGGTTTGAGAGCGACCCTTAGATACAAAAGAGAGCCTGTTGCGGAGTAATTACAGAATTAACGCCGAAAGAGAATTTTGGGAGGGGAAGTTAGGGCGGCGAGGTAGAAGGATAAGGAAAAGAGGATTGGAGGGGAAAGAGGAAGAGGGGGAGAGGTATAAAAAGCGAGAGGGGAGAAAAGAGAGAAAGAGGGAAAATGAGAGGGAATCGGAGAAAAGATTGGAAGGGTCGCCCTCGGGCCCGATTCTCACGCCAGAAATTAACACTGGCCGGGGGAAACCACTTTCGCCGCCTCCTCGGAGGGAATGAATTAAAATCCCTCCCTCCGATTCACACGTGCGAGCAGAATAAGAGACGAATATACCCCGAGAGAGAGGGAGAAAATCCGTGTTTTACGGATCGAGGAATTAGGCCGACGGAATGCGCTTATGGGGAGAGGAGAAGTGGGAGAACATTGTGGCGTTGTTAATAAAATGCGCGTGATTTTATTTTCGTTGCGAGA
Source organism: Tanypteryx hageni (assembly GCA_028673005.1). NCBI lineage: Eukaryota > Metazoa > Arthropoda > Insecta > Odonata > Petaluridae > Tanypteryx > Tanypteryx hageni. The sequence goes on along the minus strand of CM054112.1, from coordinate 68,832,670 downwards.
GCTACTCACGAATTTTTGAGTCATTTTCGCGACCGACGGAAAAAGGTTTCTCTATTCTTCGATTCTTCGGCAACTCGTCGAATGAGTTGGGAAGATTTCTTACCCGAGGTTGTAATGTGTGCTCGTGCGAACACGTGGCGGCCAAATGTACGGCGATGTATACCCGTTGTTAGGGAATAATGATCGCATTGGACATGAATATTCATTGTGTTTGCGCGGTCAGAGGGAGCAAAGAAAGGAAGGAGATTACACAAGAAAAAGTCGTGTTTTTACTCGTTCTGACAATGAATTGAATGGAATAACCGTTTCTGAAAATGAAAACATTTGAAGAATACAAATTCCCTCATTTAGAATATAATCACGTAAAATTATTTTGATTTCCCAGAAACATTAATCCACGCTGAAGATTAAAATACAATTTGTGATTCAAATGAAATTTTTCTGCGATAAATTGATTCTTACTGCCGTATATTTCGTTCGAAATATTATTCCAAATTCCAATCAATTTCAAATAAGTATATATTCTAAAAGGATAAACAAATTGCAAAAACATCACAAAAATCCGAATGCATATTAAGCTCTGTCCCAGATTAATGATATTTCGAATTAAATCGATCGAATTTCATTGACTGCTGAAAATTGGCATTCCTTAATGCAGATAACTAATTAGCCGCTCGGACACTTTAAAGCGCAAAGTGAGACATTTGGAATAACCTCATCGAACAAACACACACGAAAGGTCGTAAATAATCCGATCAAGTAATCCTCGCGATTTCCCGTAGCTTTAATCTCCTCTTTACCCGCAAAACCGCAGCAGAATTAAAAGGTAACAGATTCCAGCTTATCCGACAATTTTTCCTACTAAAAACTGAAAAGGTGGTCTTATGCGGAATGAAGAATAGAGGGGAAATGGGGCACTCTTTAGGTCATTGAATAGCATGCTGAGAGTGCGCTTGGGTTAAGGGATGCTCCAAGTAACAGGGATAGAGAGAGTAAGGGACAGAGTGGAATGAGTTCCTCTGTGGGGGCAGAAGATGTGGAGAAGTGCTTTGAGTGTGCAGCGTTGGTATGGGGTCGATTTTTTTCTCGAGTGGCTAGTTAGATGAGCATTGAGAGAGAGGAAGAGGAAAAGAGAGAGGTGTAGTGTTCTGCGTGGGCAGAAAAGGGCAAAGAGGAAGTTGGCTACCAGAGGGAAAACCAAAGGGTTTTCCAGAGGGTTGGTAAGAGAGAGAGGGTAAGGGTTCCAGGAGTAAATGCGCCGGTTGTGGTGCGACAGTCCGTTGTTTTTGCGGCAGATTAAGGTCGACCGGAGAGAGAATTAACGGTCTGAACACTATTAATCTCCAGGCGGTGGGAGAATCCCAGACAACAAGGGTCGTCGGAATTACAGGGGCAAGCACGGCTACACGCGCTCTGTCCCTTTCCCTCTCTCTCTCTCTCTTTCTCTCCCCCTTCTACGTCTCTCTCTAGACCTCTGGACCGTACACATATACACAGATATCCTCGTCCCTGTCTCTCCTTCTCTCTCCTTCCTTCTAACTGCGTGATTTTTGCGTCTTCTTACTATCTACCTGCTTCCGAAATTCGAATGGCGACACTGAAAATGAAAAGATCTGAGAAGTGAACAGATTTTCAAAGAAAAAATCCTAGAGGTTAATAACGCAAATGCAATTACAAAGTTTTTGAAAAATGACTATAAGAAATTTCGCATATAATACACACGATCAATTGATCCATACACGCAATGGCATTTCAATTAGGGAAACAATATATGCAAAACTTAATCACTAATTTCTCGATCTAGCCCTTATTTATATTTACGTTTAATTTGTAGAGAGACAAATCAGAACGGAACGCAGAAAGAATTTCAAGCGGCTAATCTCAAATTAAGTTCTAATGAATATGGTTTGAATCTCATAAAAGATTTCACAGGCAAACGAGTATCCATGAAAAAAATCGCATTTTCTTAACCTTTCGCCAATTTCGAATCAATCGATCGTCAAACCAACCGACCACACACGAGTGCCTAATCAAAAAAAAAACGCCAAACCGATAAAAAAAATCTCTCCTCCCATAATCTCCCTCGCCTGCGCGCGTCCGATGGCGTTCCGGTTAGGTATGCCGGGCAAACAGAGAACGACCGCCCGACAAAAAGGGATGCTGTAAAATCACAATGGGAATACATGGAAGTGATGCTGCAAGCGCCGGCTTTCGAAGAAGATATCTACCCCGTTCGCCAAAGGGTGAGGCAACCGGCCAAGCGCCGGCATCCGTTTAACAATGGACTGACCCCACCCAGGCCGTCGCCCATCTCGGGGGAGGCAGAAAGGCATGGAGTGAGAGAGAGAGGGAGGGAGGGGGAAAGCAATTGATAAACACCCCTTTAACGTGAATAGACGCAAAAAATAAAGTTAGGTCGGACTGGGTCCCCTGAGAGGGCCTCGGAATTCCCTTCTAACCCCCATGACCAAAACCTCGCATAAAACCTCGGGACCCCAAAAAAACATTCACAGCCACCCCATCCTTCTCTTTCCTCTCAAATACCGTCCGCTCTCTGGACAACACATGCTAACCTTTTGCCACCCACTCCCTCCCCTCTTCCCCCTCTACTCCTCTTCCCTCTCGCAAACTTTTCGCGCACACTGTCTCACACTTTCTCTATTCCCTTAACAGATTGCTCTCCTCCTAATTGGGGTTTTTGGTTCACTCTGCGGCTGACCACGGGACGTTCAATAGCACATACACACACAAAAAACGGAGAGGTGGAGGAAGAACGGGAAATTGAGATAGGGAGAGAGAGAAGGCCATTCCCGAAAGACTGCTAATGATTTTCAGTTAGCGCTTTTAACCTGATCTCTCGACAAAAGACGTCGCGATCTTCATTTGAAGTAAATTAATGAAGTGCAACTGATTTCGTCTCTAAAAAACAATGGAGACCTTTCTGCAGATGTTATCCGCACAATTTCCGAAATAGAATGTTAGGGTATTTATGAGATGTCGATCCAACTCTTTACTAGAAGAATGAACCAAAAAAGAAGCATCCCAAATAAAAAATTAGCCTATAAACAGTGTGCGATTTATTACAGCGAGCTAAAATTCCGCGTTTTCTTAATTGAAAAGTTTAATTTTCAAAGATTTATTTGCTAAATAAAAGAGCAAAATCAATATTCTTCTTATTACTTCTTTAATGGGTGACTATCTTTCTCATTTCAGTCAAATTTAAAACAAATTTTAAGCAGATATTCCTTAGTAAGCCTCAAATGAGATAAATATTTTCCCTTCAATTCCAGAAAATCGTTTACATTTTTTCAAAAGGGCCATGTCTTTCAAGTTCTCACCCTTTTGAATGCCATTTGAGGTCCATCAATACACGGAAACAAGAAAGGGAAAATTTGGTATTTGGAGAGAGAGACAGAAGCGAACTATTAATGCGGGATTTTCCTAAAGAATGAAAACCCCCCGAAACGACTGATTAAATATGGACGGAGAGAAAAAAAGAGACGAAATAAAAAAACACAGGTAAACATTGACGCATTGAATAACTCCTTATGTTTATCCAGAGGGCCACGTGCGACTCACACGGACAAAAAGATCGTTTGACAGCGGACGTGAATGAAAGCCACAAAAGGGATGATTGGGTTCCCCGGCGAAGAGGCGCTCTCATTACGAAATTCCCTACTTTATTCCTGACGCTTCCTCTTTTCTACCAATCGCCCCCGTTAGAAGGGCGGGGGGAGGAGTTGCGGTCATTTCCGGACGTCGCCGACAAAAAAGGACCCCTGGAATCACGCGACGCCTTCAATGGCGGATCCACACAAGAAGACAGTCACGTGGACAAATGACAGGCGAAGAGGCATCGATGAGAATGAGAGGTATTATGTGAAGAAGAGAAGAGGGAACCTCGTTAGAAAGCATAGTGCTGTAGACTTTTGATAACCTCAAACGCGTCTGATGCACGATCCCTAATCATAAGACCTTTTGCCAGCGCTACTTGCCTCTAGTAAACTATTCTCGCACAACATTAGCAAATTATATTGCGGGATTACAGAGCAATATATATCAAGGATGTCCACGGAGAAAATTACGTTCCAGATATTTCTTCATTTTTAAGGTTATAATTAGAAAATTATCATCTAAAAACAGCGTTTTCCAATGCAAAATTTTGCTAAAAACCAGTTTCATTACGCATTTTATTAGTTTTTCCACATATTTCAATATGTTATGCAAATGACTTTTCCAAATACTTCCTTGAACTGTAAAAAAATAGGTTAAACAGATGAAGTAAAATATGTCACCAGAGCAGAGGAGATAGATAGAGGATAGTTTACCCTATGAGGAAGAAATTCGGTGGAAGGGGATAAAAGTGTGAGAAATACAAAGATGCAGGAAATTGAGCGAATGAGCGAGAGGGGAGAGATGCGTGTTCTTGGGAAGAGAGGGGTAAGGAGCCGTAGGAGGAGAAAAAAAGCATTTGGGGCATTATGAGAAGCGGAGAGAACCAGTGGTAGGGGAATAGGAGAAGTAGAAGGGAGGGGAATAAGGGGGGCAATGAAGTTGGAACGGGGGAGGAGAAAGGAAGCGAAAAGCACGACCGGAAGTTTGTTCCCTACACGATGCGGACGCCTTTCGCGATGTTTGCACAGCGGTTAACAAAAAAGGATAAAAATACGACTAACGTAATGCGTCGAAGAGTTTCTGGGTTGGGGGCGTAGAGGTTCGAGGAGGAGTTGTGAAAAGAGAACGAGGGAGGGAAGGGAGCGGAAAAAAGCTCCCACCGTGCCACGTGAAACTGACAGCCTTTCCCTCTATTGGGGCGAAACAGTCCTTCAAAACATACCTCTTCCCGCGGTTGGACGAAGCAACCAGTCTGTCTGAATTACATTAATGAGCAATAAGGAGTTGGGGTGGACGTGGGATGAGGTTTTTTTTGCCAATAAAAAATCTATCACGCATTTTCTAAGGAGAGTTTGACTGAAAAAGAAATCACAAAGTGAAGGAGAGTTCCTTGTTTTGTCATTAGAGAAAGTGTAAATGCCTTGATAAAAGTTAACGCTTTTCTGTTATTACTTCTATTCAGACGTAGTTAAGGAATGTTTTTTCAGTATGGAATGAAGTTTGCGTCTTCATCAATTCATTATGACAAAATCACTTCCAAGGCTCAATAAGTGTAAATAAAGTATAGAAATCTTCGTAGTTCTTGCCTACTAACTCAAATAAACTTTTAAATTCAATTTTAAGATTTTTGCCACCTCTTAAAACTTTATCTATTTTAATGTGGAAATTTTTTCTCAAGATAATTATTGCTATCATTGCAGCAGTATCAATGCGTACATCTGCGTATAAAGATCAGAATGCACAAAATCTTTATAAAACACTATTATCCCCTAAATATACATCTCAGAAGCACGGCTGATTTCCTTCTATTATATCGCTAGATTTAATTATAGAAATTTTCAAATGAATACTGTCTCCATACTCTCAGGCCTTATTTGGTTTTTGAAACGTGCATATGAATGAATGTTTCTTAAATGCCCTCGCATACGAGCACCAGCTATTATTTACAATGACTGAGTAAGAGAATTGACGAGAAATGCCGAAGGAATAAACCGAAATGCAACCACAAAATTAAAAATAATATTTCTTAGTGCTTACCGTAATCTCCACCCAGGTGACCATTCTCGTAGCCCGGGAACTCCCCGTTCTCCAAGCGGTGCTTCTTGATGTGGTGGTGTGGGTGCGTGGGTGCCCCGTGGTGCCCTCCGTGGTGGTGATGGTGGTTGAGGGGCGATGTTGCTGCCAGCGACATACCCACTGATGCTCTCTTCGGAGGCCGTCCGGGCCTGGAGCTGCACGATAGCAGAGAATTACTGGGGATTAGAGTAACCTCGTGTTAGTAAAGGGATGGGGGAGGGAAGCGCCAGGATGGAAGAGGGGAGTAAGAGGAGAAAGAGGACTTAGACAAGAAGAGAAAAGAAAATGAATGTAGAGAAGGAAGAATATAATGAGAATGCGATAGAAAACTTGAAAATGGTGTAAAATTTATTAAACGATACAAGTGGTAAACTATGAGAAGGGTAATATTGAAGAGATAATATTGTTTGATAAGGAAATGAAAATAGGAAAAGAAAAAGATAGATTAGCAACATGAATAATTGAGCAGAGAATTCTAATAGAATATAAATGAAACGAGATGAATTGTTTCATTGAAGGGTTGAGAAGAAAATTAATGAGAGAAAAATAATTTAAAATATAAAGAGAAAGAAGAAAAATTAAGATTTAAATTAATCATTATGTATAGGCAATGAATGAGGAAGAACATCATAGAATAAAAATGGCTGAAATTAAAATTAAAATAGAAGTTGTAGAACAAAAAATACGTCACAAGACGGAACGTATAAAACAATTTACAAAGACTGGAAAATGATTGAAAATGAGAATTGAAGAGAGGAAGAAAATCTCGATGATAAAAGAATTACACAAAAGTAGGAGTTAATAAATAATGGAGAGATAATATCCAAGTTAGTGAAGCTGGTCCTACGAAACGAATTAAGAATGAAGAGATTTCGTAAGACAATACAAAACAAATGACAAGTAATGAAAAGGAATCGAAGGTACGATTGAAAGAGCGGAAGGCGAAGAAGGAAGCATTGGAAATTCAAGATAAAAAGAAATGGATGGAGATTGGGTGAGAAGGGAGGTTTGATAGGAGGTTTTTGAAAGTTATAAAGGAAGGAATGCATTGGAAGGAGGGAATGACATTTGCGAGGATTCAGGTAGGGACTGGGTCAGAGTTAGTGTGTTAGTATGTCGTGACTGTTAATCGATACTTAATCTCTAAAAGTGTATGCAATAACATGCAGCATAAAAATATTTTAAGATAAATACACCACTGACCCACTTAAACAACTTAACAAGACAGAAAATACTTACGGCAACATTTTATGAGTTAAAATCTAATATGCTAAAAACTTAAATGGCCTTAAATTATAAATTCTTACGCAAACAAATAAATTATTTATAAGTGTTTATAAAATCCATCCCTCTATAGCTAGTAAAAAATGTCATAAACGATAAAATACTAGGCAAGGGTAATCTTCAGTTCATCCGAAATAGATGACATTAACTGCGTCTGCAACAAAACGAACAAAATAAAAAGTCGGCAATCTGCAAAAACCATGCGATTCGCTACGATTCGCACAACTGTTTAAGTATAACTCCTTCACAAACATCAGAGAGAGAGAGACAATAGTGATAGAGAGGGGATATAACCCCATCAAACCCGCGAGTTTCTGCTATTTTTCATTCCATCGTTCTGTGGGAGAGAGAGAGAGAGAGAACGAGTTGAGAGCGAGTTCCTGTAGGTTGGCCATAAAAACGCCCAGCCTTTTGTCGCGAGATGAACCTGTAAACCGCAATATATAAATTTATATTTACACACGCACGCTCGCTCACGCACTCTCCTCCTTTCTATTAACACGTCAGAAATCCCTCGCCTCTCATCTCCTAGAGCTGCCTTCGGGATACTTCTCTTATTGCCAACAACATATCGCGCGAAGGGAAGACATAAACTACGCAAAACTGCCTTCCACGCTCGTTTAACCTCGCGCACCATGGAGTTTGCTGAATACTAGAGGTTGAGAGAGAGGAATAATATACGGCGAAGAACTTGCGGGCAAGTGGCAAGGAAGATACAAAGAAAGAGATCACCGAAGCTGCTTCCAAGAGAGAAAGAAAGATGCTTCCTGCCATCCCTCTTCTCCCAACCCAATCTTTTCCTACCCTTCCATGCACACTTTATGTCCCCTTTGCCCTAATACACACCCCACTCCCTCACCCAACCCAACTCGCGCCTCCCGACCGACCTCCACCCACGCCACCCGATGCCAGAGGTCAAGTCAGCAGAAATGGTCGCCGTGCCGCCAGTCGTATATCTCTCTCCCTCCCTCCGCTCGTGGGCGCATCCTTTTAATTAACCGTTGCTAGGGCCGAGCGATATAAAAAGTAGGATATTGGATCCGTTTGAAATAATGGCTCTAGCGTTAAATTATGTAATTAACAGCACCCGATACTCTCGTTATCCGTGTTAATGTTTTATTCTCCGAAATATTCGAGATAATGTACAAGAGCTAAACCGTTATTTTTCATAAAGCATTACGAATTTGCTACGCTTTATTGCGTAATACCAACCTAGTCAGCGATTACAGAGCTAGAAAAAACAGCACTTGAATAAAACATAAGTAGTCATTATTTCAACTTTAAAAACAATTAACCAGAAGAAAATTCATTAAAACTAAAATTAGATAAGTCATGATTGAAATTGTACATTTAAACACAACAAAGATGAATAATGCCAACATAAAAGGTAGATTAAATCTCAAGCGCATAAATGATACGAATTGGTAAGGTCCATTTATAGAACATACTTCTCACGCGTAATTTAACGACCTCCACATCGAAGGTCCGTTCCGACTCCCCCATCATCTTTTCTCCATTTAATGCCTTCGCAATATGACTTAAACACCCCAACGCTAAGCAATCTCACTCGGACACTCAAACGGAACGATTCCATTTCCTCAGGCGAGATATCTTCTCCCTCTAAAAATCTCGGAACAAACTTCCTTCGCAGAAATAACAAACCTAATCCTCACCTTATAAACTGATCCTTAAAACTGCGCCGGAGAAGTCGGGGACTCGACTGAGCCATTCCCTCCTTTTCCGCACCTCCTCGAGCCCCACCTCCCGCCACTGTATCTCTCTCTAATCTCATCGGAGCACTTAACCCTGAGACTCGTCCAGACGAATGGGAAGGAGTCGGGAAAATGGAAGTGGGAATTGGAGAGGGTTAGGATGGAGGAAGGACTACGCAGCGATCCGCAACGGTAACTCTGTGGTCCAGCGGCAAAAAGAAGCAATCTTCAATGTCTCTTCATTCTTTCGTTATTATGTGTGATAGGAGAGAGTAGAAGTTTATATGATACAGCTGGGCATCAAAAAGAACCTACTTCTTATTTTATGTTATCAGCATATTTTTGAGAATTCTTATCATGGTATTGATACACAAATTCAGTTTGACAAAACTAAATATTATTGATTCCTCAAATCATTTGTCATATTTATCATTCTCATTTCTCGCATTCCTGATTCTCCGAAATTGAATGTGTGAAAACGTTCGAGTTTGGCGGATAAAAACCGGGTATTACTTTAATATTGAAATATAACTGTTTAATTGTAATTTTAAAATGTGGCTGAAATAACTTAAATTAATAAAAAAGACATTATAAGATGCAGTATGATGTGACGTTCTTAATTTATTGTTTTCTCATAATATTTCCTTCGAATCTATTCAGAGAGAAATGAAGTTTATAAAGGTTGAGTAGGAAGTATGAGTATTAATGAACGAAGGTCAACTCAGAGACTGAACACAAGACACAACAAGACAGGGAATATAATTTTCCCATTCGTATAATAAACCGAGCTCCTTCCACAGACAAACGATAAATCAGGCATTAAGTTAGAACTAGAATTTTATTTGCATCATCGGTTTTAGAGGTTTTCCTAGCGATCCGAACATATGACAACCTTACAGATTTACGAGACGTGCTAAACGCAAACTGACGCACTCCCTCTTGCTCGAATAAAAACCCCAAGCTATAATTTATCGATTTCGAACGCGAATCTACTGAACCCCTTTACCGCTTATGCATTTTTTGACTGTGATACTTCTATGTTTAACACCAGAAATAAAACAATAAAACTGATGCAGTTAAAACAAGGAATAACCGATGCGTGATATAACCAATTTGTACGGACTTTGATTCCATTTTCTGCCTTATATATACATACATACATACACGCGCGCGCGCACACACAAACACACACACGTATTGGTAGAGGATTAATTTTGAGTGAAACAATGCTGCAGCCCAAACAAATAAAAACTCCAATGCATTGCCTGGTAAACCCTTAGCAACACTACGATGTACAATAAATACGTTTCATCTAGCACTGGCCAAAAGCGCTTTATAACTTAAAAGCACTGGGTTAGCTCGCGTCATAAACCTATAAAGAGGAACTTAATGTCTCTGTAAAATGGTTTATGGATCCCATTCCACCAAGCGGGTGGAAGGGAAAGGCGGGGGACCCGAGAGGCGAAGAGAGAACGACATGGAGGGGGAGGAAAGTACCAAAAGGTGTGCGTACGAAGAAGTATGAGGAATGAGCGGTCACCGTGGGAGGAGGAGGGAGAAGGAGAGGAAAGTGAGCACAGAGTAGTAAGAGGAATGTAATTCGCGCACCAAAGGGGAGAAGGGGAAGCATTTTGGCCAAGATGGAATTGCATACCGACGAACGCTTCCAAAAACTCGACCCTCCGAAACTGCAGACGGAGGTCGTTCGGAATGACCGTCCGGACACTTGCGACCATTATTGAAGGTAGAACTAAAATTTCTATAGGTTTATAGGGTGCGCGGCGTTTTGGCAGTCAAATCCGTGAGTAAGGGGGAGAAGTTGGCAGGGGTGGAAAAAAGGATCGAAACGGAGCAGGAAAAGGAAAAGAACGGAACAGGGAATGAACTAACGGAATGGGGAGAAGAAACGTAGGACCCTGACGTTACTATTACCCCAGCAACACAGGAAATGCCCGTATCGGGGGATTTTTTCATAATAGCGAAGGAGGAAAAGAGAGGGGGGAATGGAGGAGAACGAGAGATCGGTCGGACTGCGGAAAGGAGATAAAATGAGGTGAAGCGAAAGAAGGGTGGGTCAAGTGGGTTGTGGGAGTTGGGTGCCGGAAAGAAAAAGTGGCAACTATTGCTACCGAATCTCCAATAAAAAGACCACATTTTACGCGGACGCTAATGGGAGGAGGTGGATGGGAGTGTGAGGGGTAAATACTTGGGCGTGGGTTGATACAGTAGAAGAGAGAGCCAGAGGATGAGAACAAAGATACGCAAAGGGGAGGAAACAATGAAAAGGCGGGCAGAAAATGGTGATACTTTATTGACGTAAGAGAAACGACACGTGAGAGTTCCAAAATCGCACTCCTAAAAGATAATCCGATGACTGTGCACAAGAAAATAATTATGATTTCTAAAATTCTCCTCTTCGACGTCTTAAATAAAAAAAAACTATGGTGTACAATGTAATGAGTAGTTTTTTTCGCCCTATAGATTAATTTCTTTTAAATAAACCGAATTAATAACAACAGGCGATATGGTTTACAAATCCAGAAATTTTTATTGTTGCACGAATCTATTTTTCCTGAAAAATGCTTACATGCCTTCTTTTTGTGGCACCTCTGACCAGCTTTTGACTATTTGTTTGATTTTTCATAATGTGAAGATTCTGCGAAAAGGAAAGGTATTTGTCGTGAGACAACGCGGCAACTTCCCCCCAAAAACTCTGTACCAAAAAATCGGTCCTGTGTTTAGCTTAAGGCACTCAAGTAAATCTGTTTGGACTAAGATTCTTCGTGGAGCGATATAACGTAATGCCTTCGGGCTCGGACTTGAGACCATGGCAGTCAAATATGAAATATGTCTAACAACGATGTCGTCCCCACCCATTTATACGCCCCTCCACGTTCCCCTTCATCCCTTGAAGCGCTTTTTGTGTGTGTACATCTCCTATAACGAACTTCCTATCTCTCGTAGATTCGACCGACTGACCAACGCCCATACTCCCCCATTCTCCCCGACGGGAATCCCTACACCCGTCTCCTCACGCCTTCATCTACCCCCTGTCCTCCTCTATACCCACACCCATTCCCTTATGTCTTCCCTCCCCCTCTGACCGGCTATCTGTCTCCTTGGAACCAATTTCCAAACCCCCTGCACCTCTCCATTGCCTCCTTCTATGCCACAATCCCCCCCCATCCCCCCATTCCATCCAAGTCTCTTTCTCTCTCCCTCTCTATTAAGGAAAGCGCCGCCTTTGGATCGTTTTAGTGGCGTCTCTCGGACACCAAATAACTCGAATGCTTCCTTAACGACCGCACCACTCTCTTCCCTAAGGACTAAAGAGGGCAAGAGCATCTTTCGTGTGGAGTGTAATATATATTTCCCTTTCCTGTATCCTGAGAAGTGATACGCCTATTTCTAAAAATATTTACCTTTACCAAATTATAAATATCCAAACGAGAAAAAATAAGTGCGAGTCACGAAAAATAACAGAAGTATGTCTTCATAGTACGAAAAATGCATGCGTCCATGAAGTCTACTTCTTATGTCATATTTATGCTTGAAATTATTGCTCTTTAAGTCCAAAATGCTTCAACGACCGAAAACATATTCCTTGACAAAAAAGGAGTATTATTCAGTTAACTTCGCGGCCGGCGGATGAAGAAACGAAATCTTCGATAGAATGGATTTATTCCTCTTCGTTCGTGATTGCGAAGAAGATAATGCGAAAGAGGAGAGCTTTGACGCTGGGAAAGAATGGCGCTGAAGCGAAAGGGTGAGAGGCAAAGAGGGAGAAAGGGCGGGGGAGAAGGATGGGAAGGGGAGGAATAGTGGAACGTAAGGGGGGAGCCATCTGGAGATTCGATGGTAAACATGACTTTCCGCCTCATCTTTATAAAACCGAACACGTCCATGAGAAATGGGAACGGTTAGAGAGGGGAGTGGTTGCGGGAGGAGGAGGAAGGCGCTGGAGAGATTTTTCCATCCACAATTTTCGCCATCTCCCTCTCTCAATCCCACTTACCCGCAATCTCTATCTTTATCTACGTGATCCTCTCTTATGACTTTCGTCCTCTAATTAATGCATGCTCGTAATTCAAACTCCTATATCAATTTTTTCCAGAGCAAATGAAATTATTTCTATCGTCCATTAATGGAATGTATAAAGTTCACATTTATTAGAAGAGAAAAGTTAGTTCATGAAAGTCATTATGAATGTATCTATATGTCCAAATTATAAAGGAGGAGGAGGAGAAGGAAAAGTTCTTTTGTATGCGCTGTATTCATTAATAGTTAATAGCATTCATATATAAAAAAGAGCTGAGTTATAGTTATTGAACGAGATTTAAAACACCCTCTGGTTTGAAGAAGAGGCAAATTTTGTTTTCAAAAACCTTCACTTCTAACCCTTAACGATTAGCGCCTAATCTTGTTTCCTTCGGTTCACATGCACACGACACCGACATTTTCATTCTCAGTTAACCCTTACGCAAATGACACCAGGAGAAGATAAAATAAAAAACGAATTTCTCGAGACTAAATGGAGTCCCATTATCAACCCAACAGTAATAGTCTTGTCTTTTCCGACATTCCGACATCCACTCCGAAAAGGTTAATAAAAATGGAATACATAAAACTTCGAATTAAGACTTCACCGACCGTGGAAGAGCACGCCATCTGATAAAGAGAGAATCTAGAATGATTAAAACAACATAAAATAAAAACTCAATCGTTTTTATGTAGTTTTTTACCTACTTTAATAGGTGTCCTTATCCTATCGAAAACAAACAAAAAAGCGAGCTGAAAAAATTAAACAAACCTCCCCGTTAGACGTATCGTTTCTCCCAGTATCAATCAACAGAAGAAAGAGTACATCCCTTCCTCTTGCGCACCTTTCAAATACCACGTCTCCGAGGAATAGTAAAACGAATTCTTTCTCTTCGCTTTCACTCTCCTCCTAAAGCATCCCCTCTGCTATCACGCTCCCCCCATTCTGTACGGAAATAAAGTCTCCTATTGTTATCCGCAATCCTCGCCCTACCTTCCGTCCCTTCGCCTCTTCTCCTCTCCCCATTAAAGCCATAAACATTTATCTCACCTCCACCTCTTCCCTTCTCCTCTCCATTTACCTTCCATTCCGAACCCCTTTTTTCTCCTTTTCGAGCAAAGGAAGAAGGTATATATGGTGGTGGAAGGTGTATATTTGTATGTGTATATACACAAATGAGCCTTCACCTGGAGTAAAGGAAAGGAAGAGAAGACATTATAAATGATTCAGGGTCACAGAAAAAGGTCTAAGCGACTAGGTATCCAAGGCACGGTCTACTTAGTGAATCTGTGAGTTCATTCGTAACAGAAGGAACGGCACAGGGAAGGAGAGAAGAACAGCGAAAAAGGTACAATCCTTTTTGAAGAATACTATTGAGAAAACAGAGGAGTCTTGCGTAGTTTCGTTTTTCCTCTATATTAAACAACAACAGTTATTCCTTTTGTCAATGCTTACGATCACCAGTGCGTTTTACTGTATGATGACGTCGTACCAAACTACAATAACGTTTATTATTATGGGTAAAATAAAACATATTATAATGTTATGTGAGATGTAGCGACCTAAAATCAGAAAAAAAATTCTCCCTACGCAGCTGGTATACACGTGTTAACTATCTTAATTAGTTCCACGCCATACTTTTAATGGGTTATTAATAATTTACGATCGCACGTATCTCGCCACTTCCGCTTCTGAGAACCCATTAATTGCTACCCGACGGTGTGACAAAAGATTCACCAACACCTACGCTTTGCGCGTCAAACATCACTATTATTCTTTCACTTCGCGTCTTAATCTAAATAAACAAACCCTTACCAATTTGGAAAGCAAATCGGAATCGGCTTACATAAACTCCGGAGAGAAAGAGAGAGAGAGAACGTTCTCCACCACGGCCAGCAGGGTCATTATTTCAGAATGGGAATTATAAATATAGTGTAAGGCGCCGACACGTAGGCGCCACCGGGCAGGCAATGTGCTGCCACGCGTCCGGAACTGGAACATCACCCAAACGTTGAGTCTTTTGTTTCTTTTAATGGTCTCCTCTCCGGTCCTTTCCGACTCTCTCTCTCTTTCCTCCCCTTCGAGTAGACTATGTTTCCTATTCCCCCCTCTCTCTCTCTGCCTGCTTTATAAAAACTTCCCTCAACCCCACACCTATCAAAACTCTAGCAACCCTTCCTTTCCTCCCTCCACCAAGAAAAAACAACTACATTCAGCCACCCCACTTCCCATCCTCCATCTTCCCAAAAGTTTAGTACCCGATCCCTCAGACTGTTTTTAAAAGCCGGCGGTGGCGTTGTTGGAGGAGGAAGAGGAGGTGGAGGAAAAGGAGAAGAAAAAATAAAATCAACCAAAGTCCCATTCCTTTAGGGCGTCGATATCTTTACGAGATGAATTTACGCCGGGATATAACGAGGTTGATTTTTACGGGAGTGGCAAATGGCAGTCTGTTGAAGGAGGGAGTTGAAGAAGTTGGAGAGAGGGGTGGAAGAGGGGATAGGAAAGGAAGAAAGGGGGAGGAAGTTTGGTAGGTGGGGAGATGTGAGACTCCCAAGTCCGGACGGCGGATGTAAATTATCTTTAGCACAGAAAGCAAACTGTGGTAATATACTTCGGTATCTCCTGGCAATGAATTGATCCGACTTGGTCAAACACGTTCTTTTTTCTCTTTCCCTCTCCTCATCCCTCCTTTTAATATATATTTTTATAGATATATATTTTTAATAGTCCTCCTCTTTACTCCCTGAGCTATTATCTTCCGCTCGCAGATGTAAAAAGACACGGCTGTTCATCTGCTCTGAGCTTAATTAAATAAAAAATTTTAGAAGAAAAAGATTTTTTTAGTGAAGGGAAGGCCAGATCCCTCGTGGCAGTGGGGAAATAGTATTTTCTCCCTCTCACTTCTGAATGATGCAGAATCTCGGTATCGAATATTTTCTCGGAAATCTGTGAATTTTAATCACATTTGTATCTCTAGGAAATACCAAATTTGAGAGCTAATCTGCCACGGATTCGTCGCGTAAACTACTACTACGAAGCAGGATAAAATAGCGGGAGTGCGTTATTATAGTTAATTCCCTCCCTTTTTATTTTCCCCGAAGGAATATCGGGCAAAATTTAAGAATTTTATTGGAGATATTTACCGCTCCCCCTGGACAAATATTTGCGTCTTATAAATCCGTACTTCCACGATTCCAAAAATACACGCGTTTATTTTCTCGTTCATTTATTTTTTTAATGGAATAATAAACCATCTGGAGAGTGGGAACTGGAGGGAACGCGAAAATGCGAAGCGAGAGTAGAAGTGGGAGGAGGAGGAGGAGAGGGTGAGCGGCCTATTATGAAGGGCATGGACGTACTGCAAATCCATCAAGTATGCCGGCAGGAGGAGGATATTGGTGTAGGAGTTAATGAAAGAAAAATCGTCTTCGATAAAAGTTCATAGAAGAAAATAGACGAATAATAGAAAATTGGATCCTTGGCGTAATCATTCGACACAAGCTGGAGGACTGAATGAATAACTATTACCAAAGGTATGAGGAATGTTCAAAATAATTACTAACAAATGGCTCAGTTATCTAAAAATATCTCAAGAATAAACGTGATAATTGCTCAGAATCGAATACTGAAATGAGTTAAACCAGATATTAATTTCGAAGCGATTACAAATTTATTTTATATTCACTATGTTTTTCTCAATTTCATTAACTAGGGAGTTTAAATTGCTTTGTTACGACAAATTTATATTCCTATAAACGTATATTCATCTATTAAGATATGACAAAGAATTATCCTCCCAAATTCGTACAAAATACCCTTGCCGCCATACTGAGGAATTAATACCCCCTAAATAATCAATCTATGGGCCTAATTTGACTAAATTTCCTCGAAATAAATCTCATGCATCGGCCACAACCTAAATGTCACCAACATTTGAGTAGAAGAGGATAATATGTGATAATATAGTATGTGAACGAAAGAGTGAAAAAAGGGGACTGCATGGGTGGCGGAAGTGGGTGGCCAGTCTTCCACACCGAGCAGACAGTCATCCTCACTGAGCCAAACCGACCTCCCCGGAAGAAACAAATAGATCAACAAGAGTTAGAGTGAGAGACGGAGGAAGAGAAAGAGAGGAAAGGGGGATGATCTAGGACTTCCTAGTGGTTGGCGAGACGTTCTCTCCTAAACGTCTATCCCTCCCCCTCTCTCGCCTAAACGCATCTCACTTCCATAGACCCCTATAAGCAGTCCAGCGAACATATTTCTCCTACAACCCAAATTTACTGATGGCCAGCGATTGATACTTCTGCAAGTGCGATACGCGAGCGATGCTCAAATTCCTGTTGCCTTCATTCTCCAAAAAAATTCGTCTAATTATCATAAGTTATGATGGCTAAGGGACGTTCCTTACGCTCCTGGCACCTCGACGTAGCCTTCCACCGATGGTCTCAGAGTATCCGAAATATTTACGTTGTAACTGACCGGAATTTGGGGGAGTTGGGGCGAGGACCTCCCACGTGCTTGCTCCTTAACTACGTAAGCGCGGAAACGGTTCGAGTCACTCTGGGGAAGATACTTAAAAAACCCGTAAGGTTGTTATTCTACTCAATGGAAGCAGAGTCAGTTAAGGAAAACAAAGACTTATTTTTATGAGCGTGTAATTAGGCATAGGAAAACAACTTGATTTTGAAGCAAGTATAGTTATCCAAACTCCACCAAATTTACCAAATCGCGAGTAAAATAATGTTTTAAAATGTTCTAACCACGAACTTAAAATACAAATGCTATATTTTTCTAATTACTGGAATTGTAAGGTTTCCAGAATAACTCCAAAACAATGAATTATGTAAAATAAAATCAAAGGAAGCTTTCCAGTCATACCGGATTGACCATACGTTAAAATGTAGTTGCCCAACTTCATTCCCTTTTCCCCTCAATAATATTATCTACGGGGCGAATCACGTCAAAACCAATAAAAAACGCAAGCGCGGTTGTATTTTTTATAAAAATGAGGTAATCGTAAAAAATATATCGTTTTTCAGATTAATTCCCGTCTCGAATTCCACCTCGACTCGCCGCCACTTTGCCGAATTAACGCCGAATTATTATATTTTTTACACCTCGCGGCGAAAATTCCATCGAAATATCCGAATATAAAAACAACATATATTTCCGGAGATATTTATCGGGCGTGATTTGGCCGCAGTGCCGATGCGAGGAAATGTAGTGGTGGGGGGAGGGGGGGTGAAGGGTAGAAACATTTGTGAGGGGAGTAAGAAAAGACGAGGTATTGTAAGGGAGAATGCATTTCCGAAATAAATTCCATTACGTGTTACTCGTAAAAGTCTTCAAAACAAGAAAAACGAAAAATAAGGGAAATACAAAAAGCAAAAAAATGTCAGAAGGGGAAATTTTTTTCGAAATAAAACAATAAAACAAGCATGAATTTGTACGACCGCCGAGTGAACACGGACGAACGACCATTAATCCGGCTCGCTCTCTTTTTTTATACAGCCCGTCTATATTAGTTTCCAACGTATTACCAAACCGGCAAACCGCTAGCGCCTCCCCACCCTTGTTTTGACGAGATATTTCATCTCTTTTTTTTTATTTCACGTGCCTCTCGACCCCACCTTTCCGAACTTCCCCTTTTTGTAATCGCGGCCACTAAACGTGTATTTTTTCCGTACATACGGAGTCGTCAAACGGTAGTTATGGATTTCCGCCTCTCCCTCGCTTCCCAATAAAAAAAACCCCTCTTCCAAAAGCCATATTTTTACCCTTCCCCTCACTTCCCGTCCAGATTTTAAAAATGGCATTCTCTATTTCCTGTGATTTCATCTTTCGCCTGGTAGATCTAAAAATCTATTATCACTACTGGTAAAATAACTATCGATGATGTGTAATACTCGAATATGTTCATTCTATATGTATACTTAGCCTCTTGTAGGTGGAAATTGGTAAAAAACAATTTTACAGTAAAGATTTCAATATGCATAAAGGCATTATCTATTCGTTTGCTTTCAAAACATAGCCACCTTATTGTTTTTACAAAGTTGAATAAATGCATTAGCCCTCCCAAATAAATTGTTGCTAACATAAAATTAACCATCTTACATCTATTTTTCTATTTATTAATCTTTCACCTTTTCCGTATATCGTCGAATTCACAAAAAGAAAAATTTTACAGCTCAAAAAATTAGTTGAAAACAATACATACCATGATCGTATGAGAGTAGTCAAAACGGCTAATAGAAGAGATGAAATAGACTAGAAAATCCGAAACGTAAGCCGTTAAAAATTTATGGAGAAATAATTAAAATATCGGAGGCCGAAACTTATTAAAACCCGCGGAAAAATCGCGTATCGACTGCGCGGAGATGAATCGTGTTTGGCTAAGCGTGGACCGAGAGAAAATGTCGATTTAAAGGAATTCTCTTAATTAAAAATAAATTTGCCTCGAGGTCAATCGATAACACGATGGGTTTTTACGGGCTTGGTAATATATTGGACTCGGCGTGCAGAATTAGAATGCCATTTTTTGCATCAAAACATACTTGTATTAACACAAAATTATTGGGCTGTATCCCAGCACATTTATAAAATTTAAGGATAAAAACATTGATAAAAACGTAACACATTTTGAGTTCTATACCTCTTGAACTTAAAATTTGAACCCATTTTTTTTCACCCGCCGAATCTCAGAAATATTAATTCAAATAATTTCATCAGTACCTACGCTTTTTGAAATTGGAAATGTATATCCCTATTTCGTCATCTTGGAGCATTATTTTCCAATTTCATTTCCCCTCCATAATTATATAAAAAGTTGCCAGGGGGCACTCGGCACAGATATAACCCTTCGGGCAAAATCCTCCAGCAAACATGAATCTGAATACAGAAGAATGAACTCCAAAACTCAACGCCACGGATTTCCAGAGAAATCATGAGGAAGACAAAAACAATGGCCCTTACTCTTAACAAAAAAAGTAACAACCCCATCTCGAATTCCATTTTGAAAGAAAGAAACAATAAACAGAAAACAACCGGGATATTCTTTCAGAACATCTCCGTCCGCAACTCACAATGCTAAACAATGGACTCCATTGGCACAGAGTTTTGGAAATATCATGAGCAGGAACAAAAAAATTATGTCTAAGTAATGAAAATGCTTTTGTTATGACTTTTTAGGTAATCGAATACCTTCATTCTTATCCTAAAAATATTACGTCGGAGAAATCAGTTATACACTGAATTCTGCTAAAATATATCAGTGAATCAAAATTTTCAATTAAAGACTTATTAATTTATCAATAATCTCAAAAAGTAACATCTATGTCACATAATTCATTCAGATAATCCATAACTTTTAAATGCATAGTTTAATAATAGCCTCATCAGTACTCCTATATTTATATCGAATTAGAAAATGACGTTAAATCAGCAACTTACGGGGATTTTAGAGCGCCGTAATAACATCTTCCACGAGTAAAGAGTCACTATAAAATGAGCATGAGAGGAACAACGAATCTAATAAAAACAAATGAAAAGCAAAGGGCGAGAATTTAAACGACAGAAAATGCTTTTATAAACGGAGGAAATGCCGCTAAGAGGATTTTTGCCTCTAAAGGGGAGGAAAGGTGGAAGAGGTGCAGGCATTCGAGAAAGTAAATTAAAACGGAATGAAACGCGGAAAGGGAGAGAAAAGATATAGATAAAGAGAAGGAAAAAGAGGATGAAAATGACGGGAGTGGTTATGTGAAGTAAAGAGAATTCTAGTGTGGGAGAGAGGGGAATAGGATGGAGATTTCAGGAGGCGATTAAGGAGAAGAGAGTTAGGGAGGGAGTAATGCGAATACGGAGGAATGGGAGAGGAGATATTGGACGGGAGGGGAAGGGGGAAAGGGAGAGGCATCGAGCGAAGAAAATAAGAGAAAGAGGGAGGGGACTAAGATACTCGAAATGATTAAGAGAAAGCGAGGGGAGGAAAGTGGAATCGAAGTTGAGCCGAATTCGCTATGACGACTGGGAAACTTCGTTTCCTCTAAATGCTTCCTGAAGTTTCGCCATCACAGTAATGCTGTATAGTAATGTCATCATCAAACACCGCAACAGAATATTTTGAGTTATTAAGTAATTTTATCTTAACCTTACTATATAGATCCTAATGGATAATGGGTATATACCCCAATAAATTAAATAGGCAAGAAGCCGTCAGCCGAGCTAAAATATATTGTAATGTCTTACTTTTAAGTGTTCAGGTTAACTTGTTCTTTTAAGGTTATATCTTTCCAATGGAGTTGCATAAATCATATCAATGCATTTTCAAACTTTTTGTGAATTGAGGCGGAATGGTATACTCCTCGCGATTTTCAATCGAATGGAACATTACACTAATAACACGCATAACAACTTTTTTACGCGATTAAAATGCCTAACAAAGGTAATTAAGTTAAATACTCTAAAAGAAGTATTATAAAGCATAAAGCACGCCAGGTAAGACTAAAAAAGCAGTCTACAAAAAGTATTTTTACTTAGCGCTTTCGAAAAATTCTACCATTTCATTCCATTTCAGTTCGATTCCCTACCTACATTTTCCATAACCTAAGGATACCTTCCGGTCGTTTTCATCTCTCTCCCACACCTTTCGTCCATCATCTAATCTCCTTCCCATCCGAATAGCACTCCCTTCATCCTCCCCCTACCAAACCCTCCACATCCCACATCTACGACCCGCGTTTCCTCCCTCCCTCCTTCTATTCCTTTCCTCCCATCCTTAAACCGCCCCGAGCGCTGTTACAAGTCTCTCAACAGTCATAAAAGCACCAAAGAAAAGGGGAAGAAGGTGGAGGAGGTGCAGGAAAGGATTTAGCAGGAGGATGAGGAAAAGGAGGAGGAATGGGGAGAGAGATAGAAAGAATATATAAAACATTCGAAGTCTGGGATTTTTTTAAACGAAAACCTCTCCGCTCCGAGCCGATACACTCGGCCTTACCGACGACACCACCTTTTCATCCCGCCGCGCCCACCTCCTTCCAACTCCCGTTCTTTCCCCTACCCATCAACCACAACCAAAAGAACTTCCGAAAATGGTCGCTGCTCACTCCACCCACCTTGCTCTGAACGCTTCTCTCTCACCTCCTGATCCACGCCAAAAAAACTAAAAAAAACTCCTCATTCCTCTCCTGCATCAACTCCCCCCTCCTTAACATACCCATTTGAGACCCCAACCCTTCGGGTGCAATCCTAACCCCTCCACTCGGAGGAATCTCTCTCAAATGTTTATTTTCTCTCTCTTCTCCACGTGTTTTCATTCTTATCTGGACTAACTCCCCTCCGTTAGGGTAGAGAGAGAGGGGGGATAAAAAAATTCCTATGCTGACGAAAAGATCGAATCGGCGATCTCTTTCGCCGATCCTTTTGTTAACGGCGGCCGCCCTGAATTGGAATACTCGCGCCAGTGTGTGCCTGTGTGTTTATGTTTGTACTTAACTGCCATTCTGCGAATTTTCACGGCTTTTAATTAGGTGGTCGGAGACTCTTATTCGACGTGTACCGACCCTCAAGTATAAAACAATTCCCGCCTTCCTTTGATAGGAAAAGCGATAAAAAACGGGTTTGGGTACTTTCTGAAGGTTAAGAAAGGAAACGGTGGAATTAAAACTCTTGAAGCAGAGAAAATATTCATGAAATCAGTTTGACTAAAAGGAGGATCATCGTGTTTTTATTTATCCAACAAAAAGAATAGAAAAATAGGGACCTAAGTGCCGATTACCTCGTTAACGTACAACTAAACTACTAAAACTACGTCGACTATCACGATAGGGTCAATCTACTTTTAATCTGCCTCCCGAATCTATAAAACAGTAATGACACATCCCTACTTAGATAGAAAGGACGTTTTTTGTAGTTAACCTGAAGGAATCTGCAGGAGTAGCAATCTTCCCACCGAAAATATAAAGCAATTTTTTTGTACAAAATTCCCGGACGTCACCTTTCTTTTAGAGAATTTTCCTCTTGAATTTTTACGCCATTAAAATTATATAGACTAGTCGAGCGAAAAATATTTTCAAACAACGCTGCACGACACGCACGAGTAGGTCTCCGAAAATATCTCCGAATTTTTTAAAGTAAAAAAATACATAATCCTTAGAAGTAATATGGGAGAGGTGCCGAAGCGTGTGTG
The DNA here is from genome assembly GCA_028673005.1 of Tanypteryx hageni. Classification (NCBI taxonomy): domain Eukaryota; kingdom Metazoa; phylum Arthropoda; class Insecta; order Odonata; family Petaluridae; genus Tanypteryx; species Tanypteryx hageni. Next base: position 68,809,758 of record CM054112.1, on the reverse strand, counting down.
AGCAAAGTAGAGTTGCCGAGGGGAAGAAAGATATTCACGGCAGGGATGAGTGGAGAAGAGTTCGAGAGAGGGTAACTAGTAGGTACAGAGAGGGTTTTTGCGGAAAGGGGTGCGGAGTAGTTGAAGGGCCGAGTGTGAGGAGGCGCACGGAGAGAGGTATAGTTATCGGAGGGTGGAGGAGAAATGAGAGCGTAGCAAGCAGTGTAATATGCGTGTGTCACATGCTGGGAGCGTCGAAGTGTGTGAGTGTGCAGCGAATTCTGCGATTTGTAAGGGAGAAAGGATTTACTCGATGGAGCAGAAAGGGCGAAGTGAAAGGGGGGCAATGTGAGAAGGAGAGAGAGAAAAGGCATGGATAATAAGAAGAGTGAGATCTTGAAAAAAATTATATCGAAGGAAAAAAAAGTTAAATTAGTAAATGACACACACGATGATGCCATGGCAAGAGAATGCGATCTGAAAGCAAACCTGAATAGGATGGATTAAGAGGGAAACGCGATACATAAATGGAAAAAATTAGTATTTAAGGAAAAAACTGCTTCCTAAAATTTTAGACCATCATAAGTAGGGAAAAAATAATTTTAATTTCCCTTAATGAATACGCAGTGCAAACAATAACACTGACCGAACAAAATCCTTTCTTTTATTTTCCCAATTAACATTTCTTTCAGCTTCCTCAAATAAAGCTATTCAGGCAGCACACCGAAAACTTGGCAACTTGGAGAAGTTTCAGATAAGGCTTCAAATCCATTGGCTTTCCTTCCCTCTTTCATGCAACAGAAAAAAGCTTAAATCCATAAAAAAGTAAGCTTCTTCCTTAACGTGAATTCTTCAATCTATTGTCTTTGAGGAATATAACGCGGCCAACATCAGAAGGCAACGTCCCTTTTTAATTTTCGCTTCTACCTTATGATTTGAAACCCTGTCCCCCTCCAGGATGCGCACGCACGTGGTCATCGGGCCGTGTGACTTTCTCCTAACCTTCCCTTCCCCAACTCATATCCCGCAAGCCTTATTGAATGACTTATTTTTAATCCACTCAGGGTACAGAGACAGGAAGAGAAAGAGGAAAGATAGAGAAAAGAAAAAGAACGAGTTTGGGATCCACGCGTGCAACGTGCGGCATTCCCACACCCTCGCCCTCTTCCGATCCCCTCTTCATTACACTTTGAGGCGCACGCGTTTTTTTTTACGCGGCGGTTTCCGTTGCCCCGACGACGCTGGAAAAAGCTCTTCAAGTGACACAGGGAAAAGAGAGCTTCAAAAGGATGATTCCGTCGAAACTACGGATAGTTTTTCAGGGATCAAAGAATTTTGTGAAAAAAAATCTGCAAAAATAAAGGTTCTTCCCTTTCCTTTAATAAAAATAATATTAAGCTTGTGAGGCATGCGTGACTCGCTTGGTTTTTGAGTGATCCTTTCCGAAAATTAGCCGAAGCATTTGCACATTCCGATTATATATTGCTCCGCTGAGGGTATGATTCGCATCATAGTTCAATTCGCACATTAATACGTGGTACAGTCAAAAATTTCCCGGACTGCTCGTCAGAGTGCGCTACTAGCACTTCATGACAGATCACGTGTACATTATTATTATTAAGCACTAATCTTTAGCTATACAGAGAGACAAAATCCGTCATTATTGTAGTACTAGTTTTTTGCTATAAGCTGTGGAATATTGTCGGTATTCGTGCAATTTCGAAGTTAGCTTTGGTAGTGAGGTAAAATCATCGCACTAACACTGAAGTTGCTGCGTACCAATCCAAAAGAAGGGTTCCAAAATTGTTATGAACACTGGCAGAAGATCATTGCGGCGCAGTGAGATGATTTTGAGGAAGGATAGGCTTAGTGTTATTAATTATTACCATAATAAATGAACAAACAATAGTCCGAATTAGAAATTGCGCAAACACCGAAAATACTCCAAAGTTTATAACAAAGAAATTAGAAATAAAATAAGAACGAATTTTGTCTCTCTGTATAGTTCAAGGTTAGTGCTTGATAATAATGATTTGTAGTCAAGCGCTCGTAGCGCGCTGTGACGGGCAGTGCGGGAAATTTTGGACCGAACAACGCATTATGGAATAGAAGATGATCGAATGCTTGCGATATGATAGCGAGAAAAACGGAAGGAAGGTAATCTATGCTAAGCAATGCGTTATTTTTTTGGAGAATTTAAATATTTTAGGTATTTTTCGGTTTCAAATTTTTTGTATTCCAACCTCCCATACAATGAACCAAAAACCTCTCTGTAGAAGAAGATCAAACCCCAAAATTAGTTTTAAAATCGCTATATCGAATAATCCGCCCTCTATTAGGAGCGAATATTTTTAATTTCCTGACGATGACCGTGTAAATATCAAAATAGTTGCTTGTTCCGCGTGGAGGGGGGATAGGTTAATCCGCAGCAGGAACAACGCGGCTGCACCTCCACCGAGGTGACATGCAATGCACTCCACCGAATGACCCCGCAAGCTTTACCGTTCGACGGACTCATACGGTCTTCAAAAACACCATCACTCTCTCCAACACACTCTATGATGCACCCATTTCACCTGGCCGCACAGACACGACCCCATGACTCTCTCGTTAACGTCGAACAAGGGGAGACAAAGGAGGTAGAGAGAGAAAAATAGGAAGAGTGGGAAAGGGAACCGGAGGAACCTAGGAGTAGATCCTCACGCCTCATCGGACTCGAGATAGTTCCGAGGACAGCCGTAATGTTTTTTTTTCCATTTTGGGCATTCCTCATTTTTCCTATCCTTGCGATGGTTGCCATGCATAGCGACGCAAGCGTCGCCGACTCTGCAGGAGCCCGCGCTGCGCATGACTCGCCTCAACTACTCCGCACACGAGGTGCACACATAAGCCTACACACACACACACATGCGGGGGGAAAGAGATGGAGGGTGCGAGAAGAGAAGATAGAGGAGAAAAGAGGAGGGATGTGGAGAGGTAGAGAGAGAGAGATAGGAGAGAGAAGAGCAAGGACGACGGCGTACGTGTACACAAACACGCACTCAAACAACTGACAGGGGCATGCTCACATACATGGAGGGGAAGGTTAGGGGTAGGGTAACGGAGTAAAGTGAGTAGGAGCGAGTTAGTGGCCGAGTGTGGAGGAAGAGTAGGAGGAAACAGTTTAGGTAGGGAAGGGGTACGTCAGAGAAGGCGTAGGGTGGTTAAGGAAGGGTGGGTAAGCGACTGGAGCCCCTCTCTCTCTCTCTCTCTCTCTGGTTTACTGGTATAAAGAGTTACACACATAGTAGGGTGCACGCCCGACAGCACCATGTGGCAACGTTGCATGAAGAGAGAGACCGAAAAGAAAGGGGTTGGTCTGTTGTTAGGGGGTTCGCGCGAGGAAAGGGTGTATATGGGTGTGGGTGGATATGATCCTGGCGCCGCGGAAGGGTATGAGAGCTTTTTGGCGTGGGTGTTGTAAGTAAAAAGGAAGGGGGTGTATTCGCATGAGGAGGAGGAAAAGGTTGGACGCGGTGAGAAAGTTTTTTTTGAGATGGGGAACGAGTGGGTATTTCAGGCGGTTTTTCTCCGCCGCAGTTGTTTTTTTTTACGTAGGTAGGCGCTGAGCACGCTTGACGTGGTCGAATGCGTTTTTCTCTCCCCGTTCCTGCTCCTCCTGCTCTACAACTGAGGCGTTCACGGGAAAAAAATACGCCTGGTCGGTAATTGTCAAATCGGTTTACTTTGCTTCCGAGGGGTGAAAAGCGAGCGCCTTACATGGGATTAACTTTACGCAGAATCGAAAAAATGACGGTTTTTACAGAATAGTTTGCAATTTTTTCTCTTAGTTTCACGAGTAAATCCACCACCTCCAGGAAATTTTAATGGTTAGTATTAAAAACGAATACCGGCATATTCGCGGAAAACGCGATACGTAAAAAATAGCACTAACCGGATTTGAATGAGGATATACACGAAAATTAATGTCTACCATTTCAAATATGAGAATTTTTCTTTAGCATACATCAAATTAATATTTTAAAATAATCTTAAAAGATAAATTCGATGAAATCAAATTAATTATCTTTAACGCTCTAACTTAAATAATTAATTAAAAACCTTTTTTCTCGAATCCTAATAAAATATCTAAGAAATATTTCCCCTTAAACTGATGCAACATGATTCTCACTCGCTCTCCAGCGGCAACAATTGGGACATCATCAGCGGGAGAGCTAAAAATCCTCTAACTGAATACATAAACGTATCCCCTTGTGCGTGTGTATATATGCGTGTAAGTTCGGACATTCTTCCTTTTAAATGGTCTCCCAATTTCCTCGCAGCGAAAAGAGAATGTTCCTATCGACCTGGAAGCGGCAGGAACATTTCTTTCCCACTCCCTCTCTCTCTCTCATATGCACAAAACTACCGCTCCGTTTGGCAGATGGTTATCCCTTTTTCTCTCTCGCACTTCGCCGACACGCGTGGCCCGAGGGGAGGGGAAGATAGGAGTTTGAGGGGCAGAAAAGATGGGAGAAAAAGACCGAAACATGAGACAATAAGAGGCGAAAAGAGGCGTTGGAAAGTGAGAGAGAGAAATGAGGTCCGAAAAGGGAAGAGGGGAGGAGAGAAAGAGATGGGCCGCACATTGTATAGAATCAAAAGGAATACACCGCTCCACAGTGCACACACGACCACATAGGCGGAGAGTACCGAATGGGGTGGGAAAAAATGGAGCGTTGATGGTAGGTAACTGGGTCCTTTTAAAAAGGGAGGGATGGAGAGAGACGTAAGGGAGGTAGGGGAAAGTGTTACGAAAAGGGTGGCGTGGAGGATGGATGAAGGCGAGCAAAGATGTGGGGAGGGGAGAAGGGAGAGGAAGAGGCGGTTCAGACGATAAGGGGAAAGAGGGTGGGAGGAGGAGTGAGACAGGATGAATCGCTCCCTGAGAGAGGGGGGAGTAGAAAACAGAATCGCCTCAGACCTCGTGTTTTCTTTTCATTTATGTGTATAGGCGTATTCCATAAGCATAAGTATATGTGTGCTCCGTGTTATTTGAAGGAACCGCGTAGATGTGAGCGTGCACGACGCGGATGTCTGAATGAAAGGGGGTATAGAGATACAGTGCATATTTTATCAGTGCGGCGTGGAAGAGTGGGGAAAGAGTGACGCGAGGGAAAAGCAAATATGTCTGATGTGAATAGGATTATTTTTTCGAATTGGTGGAGGCCGAGAGAGGGGGAAACGAAGAATGATACGGCAGAAGGGGATGGGAATTGGAAAAAAGATTCGGAGAGAATGTCGGGCGGTCGTGATTTTTTTTTTACTTTTAAAAGCGACATAATGGATCGAGTATTCTGAATGGGAACGAGGTTTGCATTCGGACGGACAGATATCTTTATTTAACTGACAAATGCATGCTATTTTGTTGCGTGAGGCTAAATATACACAACAGAAATGTTACAACTAGGCGATATTTTAAATTCACTATTCTAAGACATTTTCACTTATTTCAGTGTTTTAGTGGAGCCTTTTCTTCGGAAAGTTGGCGCATTTATGTATTTATGTGTATGTACCTATATGAAGAGTCATTTATAACTAACTAAGACAAATTCCAATTTTTAAAGTATTGACAACCTCTAAAAAATATATATATAAAAACAAAATCGTTGCCTAAAATATATTCTCAGAAAACTGCAGATGAATTATGAATAGGATTATCTCCTATCGGTCAAAATCATCCGTATTACCGGAGAGGAATGGAAATCGACGAAAAGTCATTCGCCACGTTTATCCGTCCAGATGAATATGGGACCATCAGTCGAGCACATCCGCAATTCGGCATACGCCAAACTATTATAACATATTTCTTTTAAATTACTAGTTTCGGGAGGGACCTTAAAATCTATCAGGAAGACTCAACAAAAGATCAGACGGAGTGAAAAGACTTCAAAAATATAATAAAGGAGGCGCAGATGGACAAATACGAAACCTAGTTTCGAACACATTTCAGACGTCCCACTCTCCTCCATTCTCCCTACCCTTTTGCCCATTTTTTAAAATCCATAGAGAAAGAGGGGAAAGACCACCTTATCACCCCCGCCCCTTCCTCTCCCACGCCCTAACTGACAGCCACTATGGTGATCCAACCTCCTCGCAACTGACTATGCCCCGGGCTACCTATAAGAGCCGGAATAAAAAAAACTCCCTGCCTGCCCTCTACTTATGCTTTCAGATAAAAATGTAAATAAGCCCAAGAGCACTAAAGAAGACAGGGATGTAGGAGGTAGGGGTTAGATGGTCGAGAGAAGTAGTGAGGGAGAGAGAGAAATGGAAAAAGACACGAAGTAGTTAGTAAGGGAAAGAGGGAGCGATAGGTCGAAACATATTTGAAAAAGGGGTTCGCATGAGTGCGGAGAAAAAATATTGAACGAGGCTTAAGGAAAAGGAGAAATTAAAGAAAACATTTTTTCCATATCTTCGCCCATGCGATAAAAAATAAATGACCCCATGAGAGAGCGCCCATCGATAGCAATTAGGAACTAATTGGGTAAAAAATAGGGGAATTTTGTTTCCGAATAAAGAAACCTTCGAAGGAAGTAAAATGAAAATATACATCTAAAAGCGGAAAATCAAAAATCGGGTAAAACAACTCTTTAGCATCGCAGGGGGAAAAAACGAAATCTGAGCAAGGCTGCCCAGTGATGAAAACCCCAGCCCCTTTTTTTCGTCGCCGTCACTGATTACTGCATTTTGTTTTACTTTCCGTAACTATAATTCCCACTTCCTTCCCCCTTTTTCTACACACGCCTCCCCTCTCTCCCTCCGATATCATGTGTGTACCACTCGAGTTGGCAACGCGGCCCACCCATCCTTCCCTCCCCTGCCCCAATAATAATCTCCCTCCCTCACAGTCCCTCACTACAACTCACAGGCCGTCCCAATCTCGGCCATTTTATACGGAACTCTCCCCCTCCCCCGACACGGAGGGAGATAGAAACTGAGTTTGTATCTCCGTCTCTCTCCCATTGTCTCTTCCCCTTTCACTATCTCCATCTCTCTCTCTCTACGTATACACGCCCCAGATCAAAACCACGGTTTCTCCCTCTTGCCCCTCCTCACCCCCTCCCACACCATCCCGTCCTCGCCAAATGCCGCCCCATCCCACCCCACGCGCGATCCTTCCTCCCCCACCTACCCAGACCGTACTTCGCCCACCTCGACTACTCCCCGCCGGTCCGTGGGCGGGAGGAGGTACGAGAGGTGGAAGAGAGGGTTCACAAATGCTTGCATCCGATCGGTTAGGGCACGCATGCGCAACAAAAGCACGAATTCGTATGAAACCCCCTGACGTGATGGAACCCGAAATGATCTTTTATAGAGGAGAGGAATGGGGATGAGGAAGATTTCGCCCGGCTGATAGTTTCCAAACTACCAAAACGGATAATGGTTCCATTGTTTTTGATCGCATTCGATCGGATTTGGGCTCTGTAAGGGGATACGAGAGAAACGTAGCGGGCGGCGAGAACGTTTATTTTTGTTCGAATCGAATCGGAAAATTAACGTTTCCTCGGGAGCTTGCGAGGCGGATGTAGAGACTTCGTTCCGATCCGCTTTTATTTTTTTCCTCCCTTCTTTATCTTGCCAGCCATCTCTGGCGCTGCCTATAATTTGGCATTCATCGACCGTAAATATAAAACGGCTAAGGTCAATTAAGCCGATCTGGAAGAGACGGAGCAGAGAAATCTATTGATTTGAAATTCGCATATAAACAAACGGGTGTCGAAATATCCTCCTCGTATACATCTATCGTTCGGAGATTGCAAATCAGTCCATAAAACCATTTGTGACTATTTCTTTAATCGAAAGCTGGTATTAGGATATTTTACACGAATTTCCCTGCGCTAAATAACATCAAAAACTAAGCATGGTATATATTATGAGAAATTTTTGGCCAAGGGGCAACAATTCCGTTTAGCAAGTCACCCAATCTCATTATTTGAATTCGCAATTTTATATTAACTGGTCATTAAAATGCGCAAAATCTGAAGGTTTATAATTCAGATCAATTCTTTCTGTTCCGTTTGATTCACAGCAAATTCAACTTTGAATGCCAGGATTAATTATTCTATTTCCTCGACTTTATTCCTGAACCTTCCGCCCGAGAAAAATAAGAATTCATTATTCGAGAAATTATGGTAGTACTAATCTTTGCCCAAAAGCATTGATCTCTCTCAAGATAAAAACCATCCTCTGTGGTATACGATTGGATGCAGAATGTTAGGTAACCGCGCAATCTCTTCGCCTACGACCACGGAATCGAATATCGCTATTCATTGGCCGGTCTGCGGAAGAAGTGGGGAGAGTGAGGTAAAAGCATAAGTATTTCAACCGAAGACACGAAATGATGGCGAATTGAGATACTTCCCGTAGAACGGAAAAGTCGGCATTGTTGCACTCAGAGCGTGCGGATGCCCTCGATATTAAATGGACGTTCAAATGCGAATCGAGGAGAGGATGCGCTCCGCTGGATACAATTGTCTCCGTCCCGCTTGCTGAGTCATCTACGCGCCCATTCGGTCGCTCTGAATGCGTTGAAGTTGCGAAACCCAATTGATCCGATTTCGCAGACGGAAAGCGTTTGACGCGTGATGGTTTGACGATTGAGATAGCTCGTCACTAGCGAAAAATTATTCGCGTGGCATAAAAAATAAGTTGAAAATGCGAGGGATTTTACCCACGCGCGCGGTTGACGGAACGACATATTCGTTCTGGTTGATTTCCGCCCTTAATTTAATAACGGGATGAACCGACCGAGTGACTTTGACCTTGAAATTGATTACGGTGCAGCTTACGAACGCGTGTTCTTGGTACGCAGCATCCATTTTCACAGAGGTAAATGTTGTTTGAGAAATATTTCCTATAATAGAGGTAATGTAGATCTGAATTATTGACTAAACGTATTGTAAATTAGATATTTTTATATTAAAGAAATTATTTGGTTAAGTTTAGGTAGCCATTTTTGAACAAAGATGTTAATATATGAAGCAGAAATAATTTTAGCCTTTTTCGAATTTCCCGATGTACCAAAAAAAGCTATCAGAAAATTGAATACAAAAATAAATGAAAAAATCTCATTTCTTTTGTAATCAAGTCGAATTAAATGGAAATAAATTACCTTAATTGAAAAATCCAATCATTACAGTCAGTATACACTTGTATTTAGACATTTCTTTTGTCTTGGTGTTCTGAGCAATAAATATCGTTCGTACGATTTAAGTTCTACACACGGGTATACCAAAGAGACCAATGAATAGATTCATAAATTTCTCCTCCTTACGAGGCGCCTTCTAAAATGGACATATTGCATCCCCTATGATTTACTATCTCCACTATTTCCGTAATAATTCGCTATATACTATTTCCTCCGCTGCCCAGGATCGCCCTCATAATGGAATTTTGGGAAAGCGTAAATCTTGCTTTTGACCGAACAGCTGAATGGACGTAAGGAATTGCGAGGGGGAGAGGAGAGGGAGAGAGATAGTGAGAAGAGAGTAAGAGGTTAGTATTAGAGAAAAGACGGGAGAGAAGGAGAGAGTGGGGATAGGGAGAAAGGTATATAGCGAATCCCCGATACCATACCGAGTGCGGTCAGCACAAGAGAAGGGAGGCGAGATGCGAGCGAGGTAGTTGTGGGAGGCGTGGGTGCTGCTGGGGGATGGGGAAAGAGCGGGAAAATGGAAGGACTGACCACGAAGTGGACCTCTTTTGGGTCCAGGGAAAAGGAGCGTAGGTCGAGATTTATCGTTTCCACTTCCACACTCTGCAGAGACTATCTTCCCCACACCGACCGGAACCACAATCAGAAGGGCACCCGAAAAGCCCCCCTCTCCCACCCACCCACCCCTCTCTTCCCGCACGACCACCCAACCCAACCACCCTTCTCCCTCCGTTTCGCCATTTACCAACCCTACCGGCACCCACGACTGACCTCTCTGCTCCTCTTCTGCAGGGATCTTTGTCTCCCCCATAAAAATCTTAAGGCTTCCGACGAAAAGAAGGGGAGAGGGTGAGCGTGGGCGGGAAAAAAAGGGGAGGAAGACGAAGGAAGCGGGAAGGAAAGAAGAAGCGTGTACGAGAGGGCGTGAGGGTTGGATAGATAGAGAGAGGGAGAGTGCAGGGGCAATGAGAAATGAGGAAGGGTGGGAGGGAGTTAGAGATGGGGGAGGTCAGGAGTAATGGCCCGGGTGATATCGGGTTGGTGGCGGAAAAGAGTGAGGATGGAGCGAGACTGTTGCGAAAAGTGGAGCTAGGAGCGAAGAAATACGGCGGGATAAAAGGAGTGGCGAAAAGGAGAAAAAGAGACATCTGTTGCTTTTGTGAAAAATCGAAGTAGATAAGAGGTAAATTGTGCGAATGATTCACTCGAACATTTGGGTAATATAATCATTACTAGTGTAGTTTCCCGTCATATGATTTTATAGATACAGACAGATATAGTATATCTATAGATACATAGATTGCCCTTAACGACGACAGCGTGACGGGATGACATACAAACGCATTTATTATAATAGAGATAGATCGCTTTGAATGAATTCCCCCAGTTTCTAACATGAATACGAATTAATGTTGACCGCCAAAAGTTTATAACATACGGTATTTAACAGGTTTATAGCCAAGCCAAAAGATGATTTTATCAAATTTTTGGGTAATTTTTATCCAAGACAATGATTCGATTCAATGAATGATATCTGGACCAATTTCGCAGCCCGCAAATTATGAATCACTAAAATCTGTAGAACTGAATCATTATAAATCTGAATTCCCTCCTTTTAACTTTCCATTCCATCTTTCGAGAGAATCCATTACAATGAGCAAGGATTGCTCTGAATCGTATCTTTGTTTTGTAAAATGATCCTCTCCTTTAATTATACCTTCCCGCATCTCTCCTCATTAAGCAACTAATGAACCGCACACGTTTCGCTAAAACTCATTTAAAATAAAGGGTAGGAAAACATCGTTACTCTCGAGTCGAATAACTTCACTAATTTCGATACGCATTGCTCCCGCGATATCGTCATGTATCACGTTACCTGTGTCGCGAAACATTAAGAAATCTACTACCGTTCGCTCTTTTTCCGCCCTCGCGCAAGCCCACTAACCCTCCGCGCCTCCAACCATCCCGCTATTCCTCCCACCAATCCACTATGCTTTCCACTTTCCCCCTCTATCTTCACTTGAACTCTCTCCTCTCCCCCTTTTCTCTTTTCCGTTCTCTCTTCCTCCTTCCTTCTCCCCTTCAGTCTTATTATCTTCATCATCCACATTCGCCCCGCAACTTTTACTCTCCCCTCTCTCCCATCCATCGTCGAAATTAACCGTTTCTCCTACTCTAATTGACGCTCAGTCGGAATGCACTAGTAGTAAGGGACTGAAGGGTGAGAGAGACGTGGGGGAATCAAATGAGGGACCGTTTCGCAACCACCCCACGTCCCGCGTAGAGAAAAAAAAATACCACCCTCTCCCCTTTTGCATTCCCAACAACAACTACGCAGCAGGGTAGCGACAGAACATTACCCAGACGAGGGATTACATATTGCCTCCTAAAACTTTTTAATAACTTGCATTAGTACTAGAAATCAGGAAACATTTTTAAATGCCACATTACATTTCACATTTTTAATAAAAAACGAGGCAATTTCGGTTATACACTATAATAAATCATCAATTTTCACCCTACACCTTCGTCATCTCAGTTACTATTTAGTCTCTCACTCCGGCTCAAATATAAAATTGGTGGCCCAATATTATCGAGATGCATGTCAAGACAAAGACTTCTCACCACTTGTTCAAGGGAGCTAAAAATCCCTTCAATTTTCCTCACAAAAACTGCCATAAGCAAAAAAAAACAACGTCGAGGTTCCCAACACACGTTGGTACTTCCAAAAGATATACTGTTTACGAAAGTGGGTAATTAGTTAGGACTATGTTTGTAAAATACAAACTTTCACCCGAAATTACTATTAGCTAAGCTTCTTCAGCAAAAATTCCTCGTTTATATGAAAGCGTAGATTAAATGATATTAATACTTGGTGGATGATTCTGAGTTACTATATTAGGTAATTTAATCTCATTGCGGCGATGCTATGCTCTCTGGAAACATTACCTCTCATCTCTAATCCCCTCATTCTGATTTAAAATTTACTCTCATTTTCTCTTAATCGCAATCAACTTCGAGACTCTCGATCTTCCTAGCCATTTCCCTCGACGAAGATTGAGACGTAGAGGAAAGGAAAAACCTCCATACTTCTCTGCTATTACAATTCTTCGTTAAGGGAAATTCCCGAAATTACCATAGCTGAAACTCGTAAGTACGAAGACTCGGATAAATACCTCAAGGCAGAGGTGCGCAAACTGGGGGGTGCGCCTCCTCTCTGGGGCGCAAAGGTTTTGTCGGGGGGCGCGATCGGTTCTTCTGTCAAAGTGGAACGCGATTTTCAGCAAGTTTACTTGACCGAGACCGACCTGGTGGCTATTTCGTTTTTCTTTAACAGAGAACATCGAATTTAACGCTTTTAAAAAAGCCCAGCGAACACTTACCAAGTCGGGGACCAAGATGGCAGGCTGCTGGGGGCGTCGAAGAGACACGTTGAACACAGGAACACAAAAAACACAAAAAAACACGCAAGCTTATCGGGCCTATGCCCTTCTTCAGCGATAGAGTAACTGAGAGTCATTTTTATTATTATTATATATATATATATATATATATATATATATATATATATATATAATAAAAATTTGTTAAAAAACACAAACATGAGATAATATTCAATTAAAATGGGGGGCCCCACCGTTTTCCCCGTAAAAGGGGAGGGGGCGCGGCTAGAAATGTTTGCGCACCGCTGCCTTAAGGTACTGAATATCGCGCATGAAGGGAGTACATCGTACTTAAGGATTCTCGTACTTTTTACTCCTTATAGTATACTTCTAAAAGTACGCACAAGGTGAAAATGTCAACATAGCTGACTATGCCCTGCATGGTTGAATTTTCTTTCTCGCTAAAGTCGATAATGTGTAAGGTAATGAGTTAAGAAAATTTGGCTTTTCCTTAGTTTCCAGATATTTTTAGTTCGCAATGGAGAATAACATCTACTCATATACATAAACATGAGGTAAATCTGAAGCGAAAATGTGTTAGTTATCAACCTCGCAAGATCAAATTCCGATGTTTACTTTTGAGATGTTTTTATAACGCTAACAAAAAAATGTTCTTCTCTCTGTGATGAAACAGAATTAATAAATAATCCAAACCCCATTTCGGAACCATGTGCGCTTAACATACTAAAAGATTATTCATCGACTGAACTCGAGAGACGCTACTCGCTCCCTCTCTTCCTCCACCAACCCCTCCCTTTCTTTCTCTCTCTCTCTCCGTATTACATAAGAAAATTGGGAGGCGGTGCAATAATCGTTTCGCATGGAGACACAGGGAATCACCAAGGTGAGACGGCTGAGACTGCTTATTTCAGTGAAGTGGTTTGGGAATGGATGAAGATGGGGGACTAGGGGTGGGAGGAAGGGCATAGGAGGGGAGAAGAGGGTGGGGACACGTCTAAAAGACAGAGCTGGAGCGGATGGGAGGGGAAGCCGAGAAATAGGCGGGAGTCGAAAAAGAAGGAAGGGAGGCTGAGAGAGAGAGGTTGAGTTGGTAGAGGGGAGAGAATGGGCCGGAATAGGAAAAGGATTGGGACGCGATAGAAAGAGGGAGTGGAAGAGGGTGCATCTTTTAAAAAAGAGCTCCGTTTTTCTCGTAGACCCTTGGGCTCTTTTGCCGCGGGAAAGTCGGATGACAACTTTGGGAATATAAATTCCCCCCGGGGACCGGGCGGAATTTCTTTTTTTCCGAGAGGGTGGAAAGGTTAAGGGAAGGGGAAAGAACATGGAAGAAATGAGTATGTAGTTACGGTGGTGTCGGATGGGGGAGGTGGGTAACGAGGGGGAGAAGGGTGAAGCTCTAAGGGTAAGTAGCGAAGTAAGGCGGCAGAGAGAGGGAGAAATGTGCAATTTAGCAGTGAGGAAGGGAGGAGAGAGAGAGAAATATCGAGAGAAGACAGATTACGCTAGACAAAACGTTATATGGCCCACTGCCACCCCAGTTACCGTTCCTCTTCCTCCCTTCCGCCATTTCCAATCCTTATTTTTCCGCATACTCCCCCTCCTCCTCCCAACACGCTACGGAGTCTCAATACTTCAGCCTTCCGCCTATTTATATCATCCCTCATTTTTTCCCTTCCCATCTCAGAGTAGGGTGAAAAAAAGACGGAGGCACCTCCCTCCATTCGCTCCAACTCCCTATCTACCTTTCTTTGCATGAGAATCGAATAAAAAAATATATAAATTTGTTTCTCCAGGTTTGCTCAACTTTGGCAATTAAGTTATATACAGGTGACTTTTCCCGAAGCTGTAAGAAAAAAGGAGGAAAAAGAGAGGTTACGGTCGGAAAAGGAGAGGATTCGAGTGAGTGGGGGAGGCATATGGGAATATAAAGAGGAAATTTTTTGGAACGCGTATTCCGCGGAAGTTGGTCCACTGTAAAGAAGAGGCGAAACGAAGGGATGAAAGGAGAGAATGCCGGAATTAATTGTAGGGGAAAGAGGAAGCCATGAGGGAAATATTCCATGAAGTAGGGAGGAATGAGAATGAGAAAAGAGATGGAGAGATAGAATGTGAGCAAAGAAAGAGACAAGAATGGAAAAAATAATGGAACAGGAACGAAAGTGTTATGAGTATGACTTTGAGGAAAAATTGACAAAATTTTTCTAAGCCATCAAAGAGAAAGTAATGGGATTAATTCCTGAGGAGAGGTGGGGGAGTGTGAGTTTAGGAGTATAACAAGATGGCGGGTGATCACAGCTGCGAAGATTGGAAGAGAGAGAGAAAGAGGAAAAGCGAATAGGATGGAGTAATGTGACGGAGAATTCAAAGGAGCGGAAAGAAGAGAAGCATATGATAGGGATGGAAAATAGCGTGAGGAGATTTCTTTAATCTCTATGACGCGATTTAATATCAACTGATTTCATCTCACTTCGGTGGATAAAGAAAGTATGTGCATGGAAATCAAGGTATATAACCAAGAATCTCATTTAAGTGTTATGGCTTTAGAAGGACGGAAAAACTAATTAAATTTTCGGTTCAAATAAATTAACAATTAAATAGGTATATATTTTCTTTCGATTCAACGTTGTACTTGTTGAAATTCTGAAACTGTACAAAAACCTGTAGCAGATATTAACACGGCTTTTATTTATCCTTAATACCGCTCACATAAAATTCCAATGTATCGTTACGAAGATTGACCACACATAAAAAGCTATAACTCGCCCGCGTCACGCTACTTGCTTAGCATCTACGGAACCTATTAGCTGGAGGGAAAAAGAATCAATATGAGCGACACTTTTTTCTACAACCAAAATCAAATCCGAATAGCAGGATAAATAAAGAAATATTCTCCCATTATAAATGAAAATGGAAACGAAATGAGGAGAGATGTAGCTGAAGAAATCCTTAGCTTCTCATGATTGAACGAACTCCTACATCAACGCAAACGTTCCTTCAAAGATAAAACAAGCTAAAGGCTTCCGCGCCACAAACCTCGATCATCTAAAATGAAAATGAATAGTGTCCCGCCATATGAAAGAAGGAAGTAAGTCTCTCTTTTTTCATTGAGAGAGAATCCTATAAGAAGGAGGTGGGAGGATGGAGGGATGCTTAGGAAATGCAGTCTCGGTTGGAAAAACCGCAGATGTTACGCACCGCATAAGTTTCCACCCGTGGGCGCTTCTGCGGGTGTAGTAGAAGTAAGAAATGAGAGAGGGGTAGCATGGGAGAGGGGAAGTGAAGGAGGGATGGAGTGAGAAAAAAAGGAGGATGTGTTGGAGACGCGGCGGGTAAGGAGAACGGTAGGTGAGTTAAAAAAGAGGAAAGGGGAGTTTCTAGAAAGCCATAACTCCGTAGGGATAACTTCCCCTCGCATCAAACCATCCCTCTCCACCCCCACGGCCCCGCCCATTTCGGGCGGAGGAGGAAAAGAAAAGAGAGGAAGAGATAGAGAAATGGGCCTACGGAAAAAATTTAATATGTGGAACGATACATAATGAAATTTCAAGGTTCGGGAAGAGAATGATGTCCGACCCCACCCTACCCCCTCCATCCTTCAGCCATACCGCCAGCCCCCCCTCCCCCTAACGAAAAGCTCCACCTCTTTGCTATCCACCCTCTCCCACCCACGCAACTCCCTCCACACACACACGCCCTCTATCTTTTCCGCAAACAATCTTCCCGAGCGACGGAATAGAAACGGTTCTCCGGATTATTGCTTTTCTCTGGGAACGCAAGACAAAAAAGAAATGGAAGAGTTTAACTTTTTGGGAAAACCTCGTAAGAATGCCCATTAATTCCACAGAGAGAAAGAGGGTCGAGAAACAAAGTACGCGGCGGAAGGATTTCCTCCTTTCCCTCCCGCCGCCATCTTCCCCTCTCTTCTAGTGTGGGAAGGAAAGGGATTTTATAATCGCGGAGCATTTCGAGCCCTGCTAGAAAGAGGTGGGGGATGAAGGTGATTTTGATTCTGCTTATCTCTTCAAAAGAGGAATGCCGCCAAGGAAAGTAATCGTCCTCAATAATTTCGCGGCCGACAAAGATGCTCGAATACCTCTCATCCTCACACGGATAATTCCTGAATACCAATTTCAATATATCTGTCTTATATAAAAGTGCCTTTCGTGGAAACTCAAAAACAATATCAGCAAAAATAATCATTATATTAAAACAACTTTGAGTTTCTATACGGCTTTGATGAAATACAAAACAGACTTTTTACTCGAGTTTCTCCCGAGGAACGCAATAAAAAAGTTATAATCTACCATAATGCTAGATCTGTATTTCCAATCTTTCGTGTTCTTGACATTCCGTATACTCATTCTTATGCAACGCTAGAAACATTTAATTTTTTTAATAAAATATATTAATTTACTACTTAAGGACTCGTTATTACATATTTTCATGCATCAATGGGCATAACGATAACCATTAATGAGTGATCAATAAGAAATAATTTTAATAAGTTGAGTCTGAAAATTTCGAATAAATTCGCAAGTATTAGTAGACGCTCAAATTACAATTAAAATGTGATAATTTCATACACCGATGAAAAATTCATGTTTATTAATTTTAATGCAAAGAGAAAAAATTAACAAAGTAAATCTTTTTGGCTTAAAAGGCAAAGCATAGGTAATATAATCGGAAGGAATAAGCGGCAGGAGTCACGCGAACCCAGCGACACTGCTCGATAAAGTCACTCAAAGATTTTCCCTAATGGGATCAATTATTTGACCCTCCTCTAACTATCTTTTGAGTTCAAGCTTGCCATTTGCAGAATAAAGAAAACGAACCGGTTCGCAGTTCAGTCATACGTTTTTGTGGGGTGAAGGTAGAGAATGAACTAATTCCGTTCAGACAGGACACATCGGTTTGGCAAATGAGGGGCGTAGCGAAAGTTGAAGGAAGAGTGGGGGTTGAAAGGAGGTGGATTGGGACGAGGTTGAGCGAGGGCAGATGGGAAGTTTCATGCTCTACGTGACCGAACGGGTTACGCATTTGCGGATTCATTTGCTTAAGTGGGGTAGACGATCAAATCAATACGGCTCATTGAATGTCTTCCTCCTCCCATCATCCCGCCAATACCCTCCGTTTCCTTCAAACGGTCCACTCCCGGTAATGCGCCATCTCCAGAGACCAAATAAAGATACGACTGGCTGAGCCCGTTCCCCCTCTCTCTCGTTATACGACAACCAAGAAAGTGAAAAAATAATATCAAGCTGGAGTTATGATTTTTTACAGCACTAGATCCAGTCTAGAGAACGAACGACTATTTTTAGGTGGAAATAATGGCGCCAAGTTTGTAATGAAACCGAAACCATCGAGTTTATAAAAATGTATTTTCTGCGGCTTTTTTACTTTGTTATTTACTTTTACATTTTCATGTCTTCAGTGAAATATTATTTTAAAATGTAGGTACGCAATTCAACATGAGGTTTAAATAACTGTTTCACTCATTCTTTTAAAAATAATATATTTATGAAAATGAGAATTAAGACGCAATGTTTCGAGAAATATGAATTTTCGATAAATTTTGAGAAATAATAATCATTTAAAACTTAATAAATGAACAACAGAAACCTAAAAAAATGAACTTTTCGTTAAAATTCAACTTTTCTGTAGTATAATTTTGGCGCATATATGTTAGAACGCATTAATACCTTTGTAGGTAAAGGCGGTACTCAGAGAAAGCCGCAGCCCTGAAAGACCAAAAATATCCCGAAATGTCAAGATAAGTTCGCAGATGTATGAAAGGGCAAAAAGCGCGCGATTAAAAAGATCACTTTCTTCTGTTTTTATTTCCTCCCGTTGACAATAGCGACCCTTTGCGTCCAAGTGACGGCGAATCGTTTTTTTTAGCGAACCTCGCGTGAGTCGAGATACGACCGAACGCGTAAATCCGTGCGGCACTTTCACCCCGAAATACACGACACGCGCATGCCGAATGAAACGGAATTGTTTCTGTGATTGAAAAGCTGAGATTGCGCCCGTGCGGCGTATCGGAAAAACGCCGCGTCATCTATTGGCGGAAACGTGAAAAGAAAAACAAAACGACTGACTCATCGGAAGCGAATTTCGTTATTTTTCTGTTCTTCGATAGGAACGAGAGAGAAAGAGGCAAAAGAAGAATAAACGAGAGATTAAAAAGGAACGAATCTTAATGAAGGGGACAGCAAGGGGAGAAAATGAAATGATGTTCGGAGAGAGGAGGAGAGAGTAAATGAATGGCGAGTCTCCTTTTAACAAATGAAGGAGGAAAGAGGGGCAAAACTAGATCCATAAAAATTGAGGGCCGAGCAACGGGGAGGGGAGATTAAAGTAATGAAGGAAAAAGGAGGGGGAGTTAAGACGGAAAGAATAAAAACGTATGTCCATTGGTTGGAGCTTTATGCGAGTGAAATGAGAAGGGAGAAATTATACTTGAGTAAAAGTTTCTCCTTTTATTTTTACGAGGGCGCGGTTGCGTTTTGATGCGTGCTCCAGGAGGAGAGGGGATATAGGGAGGAAATAAAGCTGCCGTCTTTTGAGTTTAATCAAAAGGCACGGGATTAAGCCAATCCCGCATTAAAAAATAAATATGCCGACAGTATACTAAGCTATAAACTGGAAATGTATGGTAATATAAGGTTAGAAATTAAAAAAGAACCCCCGATTAAACATCCCCCCCACATAATGTTTCCAAATCTCCATTAATGTTTTACACGATTTTTCAAAGTAATTTCTTCGTAACCCAAAGATCGAAATTAAAATGACTAAGCATCATTCCAAATAGTAATATACTTCCATATGGAAAAGATTTTTAAACCATAAATTCTTCACCATAAAAAGCGCAGCGATCTTTATGTTGGAACTGGAGCAGCCATCCAATTTTCGCATTGTGAAAATTAATATTTTTCAACAGATGACAAAAAACAAGTAAAACGTTTCAATTCTGCAAAGGTCGCCGTTCGGTGATACCGCATGAAGAGAAAATATCACGCGAGGATTAATGACACGCTCGGTCAGCGGAAAAAATACGACCGAAAATGGCGATATAAAAAAAGTTTTTACGAGAAAATTTGCGGTAAAAGAATCACAAAAGACCCCGAGGAAACAAAGGGATGTCGTAAAAGTAGGGAATGGAATGCAACGGAAGGAGATAAGGAAGTCGAATGAATATTTCCGAAGAGGTAAAAAAGGGGTGGAGATTTCTGTGCGAAAGCAGTGAGGAGGGAGAGAGGGAGGAGACGAGAGAGAAAGAAGCAGGAGTGTAAATCTTATTTAAAACGAGCTCATGTTTTTGTCGGAAAGGTTCGGTCGCATGCAATGTCATATATTTCTAGAGAAGGGCGGACGCAGTGAGCGATTCATTGCGCATTGCAATCAACATCAGAAGACTTTCCTTCTTTTATTAAACGCTCATGTACTTATGAGTTACTATGAACAGGAGAAACTCTTATTACGCCCTCCGCGAAGCGCTAGACAGGAGTGATTTATAAACTCCGGAATTATATTATCAAATGCGTGGTTGCGACAAGGGAGAGGCGTTTCTTGAAGATTAAACACGACGCATTTGTAAGATGAAGAAGATGTAAGATGTGAAACAAGAATGTAATTCTTTCCATTAGCATACGAAATTTTTTCCTAAAGTATCGACTTTCCAGCAAGTTGGTAAGTTTGTTAACTTCAATTCTATTATAAAATCACAATGATTTGCACAATTAATCGCAATCATTGCTGCATTAGTATGGAGTTCTCCATCAATTGAATAATTCTATCACAATTACATCGCTCCAACACGATAGATAAGATAATCAATATGAATATGAGCATATTTTCTCACATATATTCTATTAAAATCCATCCAAGAATTTAAATACCTGAATTCATTGTTAAGTCGTTTTAAATGTGATACTCATCGAATGGGCAAAGTAATTCGCACAAAAATATAAACTCACCGAAAATAAAAATCTTCCGATAAGCTACTCCGTTTTCCCCCCACTCCCTTGCCCTCTTTCCAGCACGAAACGAAATAAAAGGCAATCCGAACATGGAAAACAAACTGAGATCTCAATTCGATCGGAAGTGATTTAGAGGTCGCGATAAACTACGGAGCGAAGGACGGAGGAAATGGAATTAAATAGAATCCTGGTGAAGGAAGAGAGAAAAAAGGCGAAAACAAAAAAGTGGAGGCGCAATGAATCGAAAACAAAAGGAAACTCGTCTCGAGTGTTAGCGTGTTTTTATCCGCCTAGAATGAGTGGGCGGATAGTTTTGGTGGGAATGAAGAGGAAACACACTTCTAAGCCCTTTGCGTGCGTGACGATCGAGTGTGTTTTGGCGGAAATAATTTTTAGGTGGACTCGTTAATGTATTGGACGAGACTTGAGAGATTGATGAAAGCTGTGCAAGAATTTGAAAAGAAATATTAACATCATAATTAACTGATTACAATTAAATGACGATTGAAAGGCAATAGGCTACCGAATGGATAATAACGAATGGACAAAGGGGCAATTATAAAACAAAGTTATAACGGCTAGGTGCTAATTGATTTTGAATTTGGTGTGATTAAATTTCTTAAATATACTTGCTGGGTGCAGAAACGACACTTTTTTATGAACATCAGAGAATATTTGAAGAAAGGAATCTTAAGAAAATTCTGGAGATTGGTAAGTGCGGCGATAAAATATATGATTTCCATAGCGATGTCCAAAAGAGGTAAATAATGCAGAATTAGATGAGAAAAAGGGTAGGCAGATATGGAGAAAGTAAAGGCAATAATATGATGGGATAGGAAATGAGTGCGTGTTGTGAAAAGACTGGAGACCTACAGATGTCTGTCGTTTGCGTGACTTGCGAATACAGGGAGGTCTTACAGTTCTTGCGAGACCGAGGGCAAGGAGGCGACCCACTGAAGTTACGAGGGCAAGACGGGAGGAAGGCGAAGCGTATGGAATTGGAAACGGTCAAGAAATTAAGTGAATGATAACCCGAAAACCGAAAGTAGGGACAAGAGAAAGGAGGTCGGATCGGTCGCGAGATAGATAAAATAAATTCTTTCTGTAGGAAGTAAGTGGGGTGAAATGATCACAATAGTATACCCTTATTTGGCGACCTCTATGCTTAAAAGATTAGAAACGAAGTGGGGACGTAAGGAATTTGATTTTCCTCCCCAGCCGTTTTTTTAATCGCCCAGATATAATGTCCGTAATGAATCAAAGCGAGAAATGTAAGTATTAATGAACTCACTGTCCTCGAAGGGATTTTTATGTATCTCTACATCTTTGCTCGTGAACGAAAAGGTATTTGATGGAGGAACGAAGAAAAATGAATAGTAAAGCCACAAAAATTCCGCTCCGGTGGAAGAATTTTCAAAACCGCTAACTCATCCTCAAGTATGGTCACGATTTTGGTCGGATTCGAGTTTTGACGTGAATTAATTGCCGAGGAATAAAGCGAGATATTTGTCACGCTCGCTTATATTTCCGAGTCTTTAGAAAGAGCGCGATTAATTCAGAGATTTTAGAGAGAGCTAAAAAGTAATTTATACAATAAAATTTTTGAGATAAAATGTAAGAAAGATTAACAAGCTATATTTTCCCGGACTAACGCTTTTTTAAATTGAACAAGTTTTCCTTCATAACGCTGATTGTATAATAGCGTCCTTTGCCTTAACGTGACCAAATTATTTCTACTAGACCGAAAAATAAAAACGCAACTTTCCATAATGTGTCCCTAAAAAGAACTCCACGAAACTATCCAACTTTCGTAGCGTATGGAAGAGTAACTCTCTACGTCTTGTATAATGCTAACTCCCGCACGAAGTCCCTGATTTGTCCTCGGTGCACTCAGACACAAATTTTGCGACAAAAGCGTCAGCAACAGATTTTAAAACGCAAACGCGCGACCCTATAATTGGCACAGCGCGCACACGATGTAAAGATTTGGTTGTTAGCCTCTGCTGCGACACACAATGGATCGCATGGGAAGGGATGATGTCCGAAGTACGAGTATGATTCAAAAGGGGGAGGTCGATGGGGTGGAGGGAAAGAAGAATGGGGAGAGGGAGTGGAGGAGGAGAAAGATGGAGGGTAATGAGGGGACGAAATGGTGATCGACTATGGGTAGAGAGAAGGGGAGAGAAAGAGGGAAAGATTCGAAGATGGGAGGTTGCGTGAGTCCGAGGGGTTTTGCAGGATTAACCGGCTGTGGTGGACGATGCCGTTTCTCCCCATGAAACCTCTCCCCTCTCTCTCATTCCCTTTTCCTCATGCCCCCAACCCACCTTCCCTTAAACCCACCCTTCCAATGAGTGACTCATCCGGTTCGAATGAAAGGGTTTGGAAAAAAATATAAAAAGGGGGAGGTTGCTGGAAAGGCATGGAGAAGGAGGTTCCGGAGTTTAATTCTATATATTTCTTTTTCATCTTTCCTCCTTCCAACTTTCCGCTGAAAAAGAAGGCACGCTTTCAATTTGCGAGATCGAAGGCTGCGACAAAATTGAAGCCTTCGCTCGTTTTGAATAGGTCTTGCGCTGCTGGATTGTATCATCAATGAATTAGAGATAAACAACGTGAAAAAGTTTTAATATTTATATATAGACTGCTATGTATAGGGTCGATATTTGAATCGCATTCGAATAAGTGAAAAAACATTTACTAATTGTGACAACAAAAAAATCGAAATTTTGGAGTCAATATTCCATTTCGTATTGATTAAGTAACTCAGGAAAATTTAATGTATCGTTTTCTTTGCCCAAAATCTTTTAGAACGTGTCTTTGCCTTTCCTTATCCTTTCAGGCAAATTAAGTGAATTTAAGTTACAGTAACTATAAATGCTCGTCAATTACATTCTTATACAGGCAGCAAACACACTTCATTAGTTTACTACAAAAACAAAGTACGCACTATCGTAAAAATGTATATCTAAAAAACATTTCTCGAAATTTATCTGTCGTTTGACAACTCAAAAGGGTCATCCTATTCATCTGCAGCACAACGTTCCTAATGTACTCATCAAAATGCCCTCGTGCAGTAATCGCTAACCACTGCTCATGTTTTCATCTTGAATGAATCTACCAAAAACCGTCAAGATAAACTCGACCTTGAAAGCTCGGATTAATTTTCGCAGAAGATCAAATAAAAAAACAGCCATCCCACCGCTCCCCTGCCGGGCAGCGTCGATCAAAATCCCACGCGGAAAACGACAAAAGGGTCGCCAAATCCATCGCGACGTCTATAATACGACGTCGACTCCTGACTGACCGAGGGTAGGGCAGCCCCCGCCCTCCCCCCCTCTGTCTCTCTCTTCCCGCCCAGACCAGAAAACTCCCTCTGCCACAGAGAGAGAGAGGGACGCAATCATGGCCGGACAATCGGGAAAACCAGTTTTGGGCGGAGGACCGCGGCGGGGTTTTTCAAGAGACACGCGCCCTGCCGGAAGCGCGGGGCGGAGAGGTAGTTGAGCGCGTGGGGAAAAACAAAGGAACGGCGCAAAGCGAAAACAATATCGGGACGTAAAATCGGTTTGGGAAAGTCTGGAAGAGGGGGTTGGGAGCGTGGGGTGGGGAAAGAGGGAGAGGGGCGGGGACGAGACATCAAGAAGGGACAAAAGAGGGCGTCCGAAACAGAAACAGTTCGACGAAATATGGGGTTGGAGGCGTGATGGGAGAAATGGGCGGGAATGGAAGAGAATAAAAAGGTCTGATTCGCGGGGAGAAAGAGGGGAAAATGTGTCGGTCTTTGTTTAATTGGAGATGATTTTTTGAAAGCGTGTAAATTTCTGTACGTTATCAGAAATACAGGGCGTGGTAAATTGTCAATACGTTACAAAAGAATTATTTTTTTACTCAGAAATGCGATTGACGTATCTTTTCAAGTTTAAATTTGGGAATGAAAATTACGATGCGCTCTAATTGTCTTCCATTTGGTTTATTTTTCCATTCGTGGCCGTTATTTACACTTTATTATATGAAATGGGAACGAAATTTTAAAATATTGTAAAATTATCGATCATCTATAAAATATAATAATTTAAACAAAAACCAATTCTGTATTTCTTTTATGTACGATTAAAATAACACAACCCAGAGGTGTGTAAAAATCTAGAATTTCCCCCAATTTTAGCTTTTTATCTACGCTACCCTGAGTAATCATTTATTCAATGAACATCGTTTGCAACAATAAAATAATGAAAAAATCGAGGCACGTCCAAAAGACGCTTCATTTAAAACTCAACGTCTGAAAAATCTATGCTTAGTTAGGAATTACTGGATGAAACGAATTATCCTTTGAACAGAAACCGATTGTAAGTCAGGTTTAAATGCTATTAGAATTTCCGAAAGAATAAAATCAGTAGACGATAGGCCAAGCGAAAAGAAGCGTGAGGAATTACGTGAGAAGGAGATGAGAAAAAGAGATGAATAATGTAGAAATGCCGGAGAGGGAGAAGAGGGTGGAAAAGATGAGATGGGAGGAATGGAGGCGTGAGGGGAGAACTCAAACATTATTCAGTTATTGTCGTTTTCCTCGGCAGCGGGAAACGACTGAGATTTAAGGATTCTTCACGCCCCGCTTGTCCCATACCAATTTTAAATCAAATGCTGGAAAGCTTCTACTCCCTTCTCACCCCACTTTCTTTCTCCCTCCTCCAACACCTTCAATCTCCTCTTTCACCCCTTCTTCTCCTTCCCATTTTCTTTTTTATCCTTCTCGATGCGGAAGAGCGGCGGAGCATCCGATATTGTGAATGGTGTTCTGCGGTTTTGTATAAGAAAGAGGCACAAAAAATTGTTTTGCGTGGAAATAAATGGTGACTTCCTGTGTTTTTTTAGCTCTCAGAAGTTTTAAAAGATTTTTTCAGTTGAAGAATCACAAACAAACACGATTCTCTATGGGTTGAGATGATACATAGTCGCGCAGTCGCGTCGATAAAAATGCGCTTAATAAAAATTCAGGAATTTTTACACTATTTTATAAACCAAAAAGTTATGCCTTCTGGCAAAACTAAAGTTTCGAAATATAAATTTGTTCGATAAATTACTACTCAGATTAAAAATTTTAAATAATCGTCCTCGCTATAATCGCTTTGGAAATTCTATCAATAAATAAATTTAATGATTCGAACGTTTTTTAAATCGCACTCAATTTCTATTGTAATGGGACCATTTTAATTTGAATAACTCGAAAATCTCGACGTGATGAACTTTAACCTAGGTATGCCGATTGGATAGCCAGTAAATTACAACCTAATCTGTCACTGAGTTTTCCATTATCCCTCCCATTAGATACCAATGACACAGGAATCCCAATCGCTTAGAAATTCCAACGCAAGCGGCTATGCGTCTTTCGAAGAGTGGATGAGGTAACGGGACCGAGTCCTAAAGGAGGGATAAACGCTCTTAATGGAATTCTGGGAATGACGAATGATTCCCTTGACGACCGGGTTAGGTGGGGACAGATGGCGCGATCCAAGTTTGATGGGAGAGAAGTCAAGGGTGAAGCGGGGAAGAGGGAAGCAATAAGAATTGAGCGCAAGATAGTAACCAAATCGTTCGGCGGAACGGAAGAGAGACGCACTCCTGGCTTCATTTGTTTCGCAGTCGTGTCACGCTCTTTTTCCCGCTCCCCTCCCAATCCCTGCCACTGATTTAGTAAGAATCTCATCTGCCGAAGAACTCGTAGAAGAAGCGACTCCGCTCTCTAACCGATGCAATTTCCGAGTCGATGTTCTTACCTCTCACAAGTACAGTGAGAGAGAAATAAGGCGGCAATTTTGTTGCATGCCAAAATTATCGAAAGATACTAGTTTTTATAGCTTGGTATAATTCTATATAAACGCTCATGTACCGCGAGTAGTGTTTCTTCGGAATAGATTTTTTTCGAGAAAAATTTATTCAGCCGTAATATTTTGTTGGACCTTACGTATTATTGCTGAAAATTTTTTACTTCATTGAAATAGCATTCTTCGCCTTTATTGTCACATCTAATGAGTCTAAAGATGCAGTCATTATGTAATTTGAAACACAAAAAATCATTTTCTTCAGTGAAACGGTCTATTATTAGATTCGAAATAGCATAGGCTAAAATATACGATATTCTTTTAAATTGAATTTATGTAAACCGATGGTGAACATCTTGATCTGTAGCTACATCCTTTAACTGTTACTGCTGTCACTATCTGCAATTTAGTTTTTGAAGGATAAATATCTGTTCAAATCTATTAATTATTGAATCAAATTGCGTCACGTAAAATGTTTCTTTGCCTTCATAGTGGAAATTTTGCTAAACTATAATTACCACAATTACGAGTACAGTATTCCTTAACAAATAAAACGATTCGATGCGCATGAGATACCACTGCAGAGGTTCCCATCTTTCCTAAAACGTGAATTATCACTATGGAAAAATATAATTCTAACCAAATAAAATGCATTTAGAAAAAGTTAAGTAAATACAAACTTATACGAGTTGAACATACTACGCATGGAGTAAATAAATCAACATACTAATCATCCATCTTTCTTTATTTTAACTAATCGCTTTATTCTCACTAAAGCTAAAGTGTAAAACGTGTACTCAATCG
Source organism: Tanypteryx hageni (assembly GCA_028673005.1). NCBI lineage: Eukaryota > Metazoa > Arthropoda > Insecta > Odonata > Petaluridae > Tanypteryx > Tanypteryx hageni. Next base: position 68,782,571 of record CM054112.1, on the reverse strand, counting down.
TTCCGCACTGATACGGCACATTCCTCCATCAGCAGAATCTGGAGGTTTCTGCTCTCCGAGTGGAAGGTTGTTTAATAAAGACGACCGCGTAGGAATTCTTCTGGATTGTGTCAACCGGACAGGGCCACACACGGCCCCAAACAGTGACTGCCTTCCGTGCCTAGCTCCTCCCTCCGCCCACGCTCTTCCGACTTCACTCCTTACACTCTCCTCTCCACCAAACTCCTACCTCTTTCCAAACCAGACGCATTTTCCCTCTTCGCGACAGGAATATGAGAGACACTCAGAAGAGTAAACTTCTCGAGTCCAAATGGGGAAACTGGGATGCCTTAAGAGGCGAAGCGAAAGATAAGAAAAGATTCTGTCTCAGACTAATAACATAAAAAAGTAGGAGGAGAAGGCATTTGCAGAATTCGTATGCGCAAGATGTTCACTCCAATTTCATGGGAAAAAGTTATAAACAATATTCCTCTGCAACTGCGTGGAAATGGCGGGTATAATTAACACTTTAATACAGAAATAGATGAAAAATCTTTCATTTTCCCTCAGTCCGTGATTAATCCTTCAAAACCTCTTTATCGCTTTTCTCATCACTAAGATTTTCTTAATAAATATCAAGTATCACTATGTTCACCCTTCTACGATAATTTCTTCTAGCAATCTCAAAATTTGACCCATTTTTTTCCTTTTTCTTTGATATCACCGTTCAGAGTATTCTCTTTTCAATCCGCGTAACTTACTGGCAAGTATGTCCTATAGGATAAACGAGAGAGTAAAGGAAAAGTGACAGTACTGTTTGCGATAAAAAGACTTTCAAGCTAAACATTTCGCGTACAACTATGTTCTACATTATGTAACAGATTTTGATTTCAACCGCCGCTTTTGAATCTTCCAGACCGAAAACGAAAAAAAAAGTCGAAGAGAACCGTGTTTATAACGCCTCTATGTCAATCCGTTTTCATATCCTTGCGGCGTTTTCTCTTGTTATTAAAAAAAACCTTCCGCGGAGACGTCTGCTTTGACAGTTTCCAATCTTTTAAGCCTTCCTTACTCCGGGAGTGGGGACGGGTTCGAAGAGAGAAAGAGGAGGGAGAGAAGAGGGAGCATTGCTTTTAAAACCAAACCATTGGCGGAGTGGAACTGGGGGAGAGGAGGAGATGTGGAATATCTCACGACGGGAATAAACAGACGCACATGAGATATACTCTGTTCCCACTCTTCTGAGAAAGAGGAAAATTGATGCGTTGCAACATGTAGACTGAGAGACAAAACTTCCGTCATCTCTCGAAATTCATGAGTAACATTTTTACGGCTGGAATTCACGTGATAAGAAAGGTCAATTTGTGAAGGTAAACGAAGCGAAAGGAAAAGTAGAAAAAAATAGATTTTCAAAGATTATGCATTTTTGCTGGGAATTACAATAATGTGCTGATTTAAAGATCAGAATAGTAGATTTAGAAGCATTATGGAATATATACGTATATGTCAAAGTTACTTGGATCGGTATTTGCAAAATACATCTCTCAGTGTTTATCAAATACAATCATAACCAGGTTGAATGTGTCATATTTTCCCTTGCATAAAAAACCTTAGTTCAAACTGCCAACTGGTTTATCGTTATAGTAGCATAACACGTATAGCTCGCTTACATCGAGGGTATTAATGTAACTTGCGACTGGATGAAAACAAAGCATATTACAACTAATTTTATGTTTTGACACTATTAACCATCTAAAAAGTCCCTTTACAGCACGGCCGTTATCTCTACAAATTTCGAGACTACGATTACAAGTTCCAAAGTTGGCAGCCCCGGATGATGCACTGCCCAAATTCACTCCACCTCCATCTCTCTCTCTCTCTCTTTCCCTCTCCTGACACTCTGGCGGCCACGTCATCTCCGCCATCCCCCCTACCACATTCCTAACACACGCGTTCCCTTATATATATCGAGTTCATTCATGGATACAGTGTCTGCCCTACTCTTATTCGCGCCGGAAGCTGCGGAGTGACTCTTAGTGTGCGTGCGCGTGTGTATTTCGCGGGGGCGGGATTGAAAGGAGGAGTGAGGGAGGAAGGAGGGGCGGGAAAGAAGGTGGCGGTGTGGTGTGGGAACGGCGTAAATAAACCGCGAATGCACATGCGAAGGATAAGGAGAGCAGGAGAAGCTGCTTCTTGTCTGACGAGGGGAAAAGAACAACACGCGGAAATCGCTTAGAAAGAGGATGGATGGAAGAAGATGGTATGGGAATGGGAGTGTATGGTGAGAACAACTGGAAAATGAGAGACGCAGAAAAGGGAAAGTTTGCGGAGTTTGAAGGATTTTTAAAAACGCGGGAGTAACGTTCTTGAAAAAAGCCACGTTGGGCAAAACTGCGCCAATACAATACCTTATGGAAAAATAACGTGTTTCTGTAGGCTGCGAGTTTTCTCACGTAACAAGCAGACGTAAAATACGGCGCGCGCCCAATTCAGGACCGCGTAAACTTATATTTTATACGTATTGGGTAAATGTCAAATTAATTTAGTGAAATCCGTATTGGACAAGGATTCACGGCAAGTTATACGCTAGAATTACAATATTACTAAAAGATACTTCAAATAAACGATGTAAACAGAACGCAAATTCAGGTAGCAGTAGTACGGGAAAATGAAGAGAGGATTTAAAATTGAATAACAATCGAGCAAGAAATGATTCAGAAATGCAGGAAGTTGCTCAGAGAATGAAATGGGTACCAGAAGTAGAGCAGGAGAATGGAAACGGTGAGAATAGGAAATAGAGAGAGAAACTGTTGCAGGGGCGAGGAAGTCAACGGGACAGACGCCCACGTCTGTAAACATAAACTGTTTCCTGGCGCCTGACAAACCACTTGATTACTCTTCTCAAGGGAGAGGAAGTAGTATGGCAAGAGAAGAAGAGAACGGAGTAAAAAAGGAACTCTCTACGTAGAATGTAGGGAAAAAAACCGCCGGGGAAAGGACTTGCGAAGACTAAAATTGAAACATCTTTGGGAGGGGCTGAGAAGAATAATCGCCGAAAATAAATTGCTATGCAAAATTCGCGCGAGTATGTTTTGCATACCTTGGCGCGATTTATGGGGTTCACAGAGAAGGGAAAATAGATATATCGCGGATTTAAACGGGCATATGCGAGGCTGAGGAATTCCTCAGCTAGAGAGACAGTGTTAAATTCCTTACCTAAAGCGACAACGGAATTCCCATCATTCTGTTTAGAAATGGAGCCGTATTTTACCGAAAATTCACTCTCTAATTTCAAATTTCTCAATTACAAACAACATAATCATATGAAGATTATTAAAATAATGAATAATGATTGCTAAATCGAGAATATCACATCAAAAATTACTACAGAAAATTTAGATAAATGCGTCATATGTACTTCAAAACAATCACTTGGAATAAAACGTTTTATCGAGTAGGTTGGGTTTTTTCCTGGTTATTATTCAAATTAACCTAATATTTTAATCGATCCTTAGTTTTAAAATCTTCGCGATTAACTGGTCTTGTGTCGTCCTTTTTATAAATCTCCCATCCAAGCAGTCATCCTAGCCGACGTCATAAATCCAGCCAGACGCTCCCTTAAGTTTTAAGAAAAAATAAACTGCTCATCTTTTTGGCCTGACCCGTGAGACAGGCGGCCCACAAAGGCGGGAGGACAGACAGACGCGTGCTTTGGGCACTTGAGACGATTATGCGAGAGAAGGAGAGGTGATGGAGTGAAAAGAGGAGAAAGAGAGAGAGGGTAAAGGGATAGGGTAAACTAGGGAAGCATTTTGAAACTAAGAAAGTCCAGCTTTTGGTACCATGTCAAAAGGAATTGAAATTTTCTCCGGAAACGAAATGTATTCTATAAATGACAAATATATACCGCAATGTAACAAACTTCTCTTCCGAATTCCACTTCGGGAACGAGAAATTGCATTTTGTCTTAGCGTAATAAGTGCAGTCAATTAAATTTTTTTGACTCTTTAAATGCAAAAATGGAGCAGCTGGTTACTTTTATTACTGAAATAGTGGAAATAATATTTTTATTTTTATTTTCTAGAGCATTACAAAATCTTGACTTCGAAACTACTACAACTGTAACATTTACATAATACGAATCCAATAAAAAATTACGTATACATATTTATGCAAAGGTATTAACGAACAATTACGTCTAACATTGTGGTTGCTAAGCCCAGCTTCCATTTCTTTTGTATAATATCATGTGAGAAAAAAATTAAATTGAATAAAATTAATCATTATACAGGAACCAGGATTACAATGTTCAGAAATTAAACCGGTTTCCGGAATCAAACTTGTCACGATTTATAAATATTTTTGCATCAGGCTTCATATAACATGAACAAGAATCTTGTTCCCATTTTCTAAATCAGTTAATCGAGCGTAACTGTAGTGGCATCGTTCTAAATCGAAGATCACGTGAAATCCTCTCTCTTAACTGCGTCTTGAAAAAAGACTTTTGAGGGAGGCACCTACACTTGAAAAAGCGTAAATAAGCACTAGTGTGAAAGAAACGAGAAATGCGCTACCCATTTGTGGGAAGGAAACGCCGACATTGCCGTAGATACGCAGAGAATGGAGTCGACGAAGGAAAGAAGAGTGCGGGAAAGTGCAAAGAGAGGGAGTCTGGAAAGGAGTAGACCTGGGAAATTGGAGAGCGGAGGCAGATAGAAAGAGATAAAAACATCAAGAAAGAGTAAAAGAGAGGGGGAAAGAGGTAGAAGCACCGGGGTGGCAAGCCGAAAGGAATGTCGGGAGTTAGGACTGAGGGAGGACGGGCGAAAAAGATAACCTTCCACCCGCCTTAAATGTCTCCTCACTCAAAATAAAACCAACAGTTATCACTCTCCGACCACTCTCATCTCCTCCAAACCCTCTTTCCCCTCCCTAGCACAGGAAAGAAACCTACGAGACTTTCAAAGTCTCAACTTTTTTTCGATACTCCTCTCGGAGGTTACGCGTGAAAACTTTTTTCCACCGATACTTAAAGCGTCGCGTCTTCTTAAAATGAAAACGGCCAGGTCTGCAGAGAGAGAGAGAGAGGAGAGAAGACGATCGGATAAGAAGTTGACAATAAAAACGCACCCGACACGACATTTCTGAATACCTTAACGCGGACCCGATCTTTCAGAACACTTTTTCGGGTGCGCCCATGGCGAGAAAGGGGTTCTTGTAGGCGCGCGTCGTCCCCTGATCTCCTAACAGACCTAATTGCTTAGATACGCGCCTTCTGGACAAATCCCTTCACGCGTCGGAGTGGCGAGACAGAGAGGAAATTCCTTATCATTCAGTCGGGTTGGACGCCGTCAATCTCGGAAACGTTTTCCTCGAATCTATTCATTCCTTTAATATCCCTTACCCTTTGGACCCACTTAGTCCACCCAGTGGTCATTCCTTTATCGTTCGTCTGTAATACTGAGACGACTTTCTTAAAACCTTAATCTCCTCTTTACATTCGTTTGTTTCCTCCGCCGTTACTTTCTTCTGTTCTTTTTTCAGTGCGTGAATGTTTTTTGTCTTTGTGACGGCGTACGTATTTATCTAATCATTTTATCAACCTAAGCATTATGCAATGCCTTATCATGCCATTTCAAAAATCCTAGATGTTAGTTGACAACATTTACATGAAAAAGAAAAGATATTTCAGGCCCCTTTATCCTGCTTGAAATTCCACCTCCTCCCATCCTATCATTCTTTTTACCCCACCATCAATATTTTATTTCTTCTCATATTTAACTACCTACTAAACAACACCAAATAGACAAGGACAAGAATTTAAAAGCAGCAATCGAAGCACTTTTATTTTACTTAAAACTACTATGATGATAAAAAATCGGAATTACCTTCAACTGGTAGACAAATTATCCACTAACATTATGCTCGCTCTGCTTTTCTGCTCAAATGAAACAGTAAAAACGACAACTCACTAGATTCTTGAAATTATCCTAACCTCTAAATATAGTTTTTAATACCAAAAAATATCAATTTCTGTATATCTCATAAATTTTATTTTCAAGTGCGTTAAAAGCATGAAACAACTTTCCAGTCTTCCCTTTTACGCTATATCCTAACTGGCACTCGCGCTATCCACCGATAAAATATCCCAGTCCTTCCTCCGGACGAGGGAGTAAATCCGTCGGAGGAGAGGGAAAAAAACTTTTTAGGGACCCGGGGCAACGCCTATCAACTCTTTCGCTGCGCAATTTCAGTAATCCACGAAACTGAGCGTCACGTTTCTAAGAGCTGCATCATGTTCATTCACGAACAAATGAGGGCTCGATTGTGTACAAAAGGAAGGAGGGATAGCGGGTCATGTCTAAAAAAATTTCCCGAGCGGAAAGAAATAAACACGCATATAAACATACAGGGGATAAATGCGCGGAGAGGACGGAACTTGTGCAGAACACATTCAAAAAGTTTACGTCTTGTAGCGTGGTTTTACGTAAAATAGTGTGGGTTGAAGATGGGGATGAGGGTTTGGGGAAAAGGTTTTTTGGGGCGTGGGCGAAAGCAATAGAGGATGGGGGGGGTACGGAAGAAGGATTACTAGCGGTGGAAGGAAAATTTCGGAATGGGAGAGTGGGTTGGAAATATGGTTGTCCGCTGAGGACAGTCCTGAGCAGATAATGTGTGGAGTGACGGAGGTAAGGAAGAGATAGAACAGATCGGTACCGACCTCCCCTCCTCCTCCAATTGTTGTTGTAAAAAAACGCGGCACTGAAAAAATATCCACTAAATAGAGGAAAAAATACTGTGAAACAAAGATGAAATCTTGGAAAAGATTCCTCAATTTTTTTCTCATTCCTTCCTCGACATGAGGAAAAAAAGGCTACGACGCGACCCGACTTGTAAGCAGAAAATGGGAACGGATGTTTTCATTAAAATGCTTGTCAACCTTGAGGCGAATGACTTAAATCCAATGAAATAAGATGACGGATTACGTAAATATGTGGGAGAACTTAAGAAGCCGGCCGGCTGGTCCATGTCTTGTGCATGCGAGAGTGTAACAGGAAGGGAGGGTTAGCTTTGACAGTTGTGCGTGGCTTACATATTCTTCTTCTTAGAGACGAGGATTGGTACATCTTCGGAGAGTTTTCGCGTTCCCCCTCATCGATCATTAAATACGCGAGATTTGCATCTTTTTGCCGTTGCAGGATCTTTCGCTAAGCGAACGGCTGAGGGAGAAAGAGTGAGAGAGAGAAAGGTGGCACCGACACGTTAAAACGACGTAATTCTTCGAAACTCGTCTGATGCTGCCGATACTACCTCCTATTCGACTTGTTCCTAAGAGACTATAAACGCTTGAGACGTTAACGGTTATTTTCCGCCAACTTTTTGCCGCTAGATTTTTTTCGCGGGCGTCGATCAAAGGAAGAGAAATAGGAGCGCACATTATATTTTCTTGAGATAACGACCAAGGACAAACGATTTTATTAAATAAACGTGTGTCAAAACGATAGGAGAGCCACTATTTAAAATCGCTATTAAGTCTATAACGCACGTTTTTCGAAACTGAACGTTGAAGCTAAAGGCAACTGTATAAGCGCATGCAGTCTCTCAATGCAAATTGCATCTACGTTTAAGCGCTCGAGAAATAAAGTCGTATTTTGTGAAATTAATTTCAGTTTTCACAACTGTAAAGAAAAGAAAAACATTCATATGCTAAATATATATTTTAACTTGGAATGAAAAATATATGAAACTACGAATATAACAGTGCACACACAATAATACTGTAATGGAAAGCAAGCAAAAACACACACAGACAAAACGTTTGTATGGCGTGCAAAAAATGACGTGAAAATTCTGTTCAAGAGAGTAGTCTTGAGAATGGGGACATTGTCATGCATTAGTGACGTAAGAGGTGTAGGAGGAGAGCGAATTGGGTTGAGGAGCATGGGAGAGGAGAGGGAGGGAGGCGGAGGTCGAACACGGAGGTGGAAGTGAGTTCTGTTCTATTCCCCACATTAGACACGACCTCTTTCTAATTGGCGTTTCAGTTAATTCCCGCGTAGAGATGAACAGAATTAATCGGCAGAAAATACACCGAAAATATCCTATGATGTGATACCTAACATGCAATACCGCTATATCCATTATAATGGACGTGATATTTTGAAATTAATTTCCATTTACCAGGATATATTCAAGTAATAAGGATCAAAACAAAATATAAATTTAACATTCTTAAATTTTGAAACTCGATCAGAAAGGAAAATGATACTGTTAATTAGTGCCTGTCCACGATAAAACTTTTCTGGCCGCGGGGTATTGAAAAATTTAGTTTAAGAGCATTCATTTTGTATGAGCGAGTGAGAGTGGCTTCGATGATATGCAAAAAATTAAAGAAATACAGAACAACGCTTAAAATATGTGCATTACTTTAAAAATTATTATCGATATTCCGATAAAAGTTTGCAGCAACTCGAATATATTTGCCGTACTTCCTCAACCTCTTCCACCCCCGTAAAAACCGCCTCCCTCCTTTGCAAAACCCCCCTCCACTCTCTCCCCCTCCTCCCCTCACAATCTCCCTCAATCTCTATCTCTCTCTTTCTCAAAAATGCGATATTAAGTAAGAAATGTAAAAATTTTATATAAAAAACACACATCTGATTAATTTTTGCTTAACTCCAAACCAAAACTCACTCTTTCGAGCCTCCGAACCCCTCGGCCTCCACCCTCCGACCGTTAATGAGGGAAAATTCGCGACTCTGCGCAGCGCATCTGAAATCACAACCACACACACACACACAGATACTCGCGTTAATGGCGTTCCGTCCAACTGTCTCAATTTTCGAGGGCGGGGAATATAAGAGGATACTTTTTATGGGAAGATATCTTTCAAGTGGGATTCTTTCGGTTTTATGGTATAATTCATGAAGAATTACTATATAACGAGGGAATATTTTTCACAGGGAAATATATTTCACCTGGAGAAGAGGGAAAGTATATTGGACATGGAATTCTGAAAGGTTGACTAATTTTAAACAAGATAGCAAAAAAGATACGCATAAAAATATCAATGGAGCAATATATATAGCCCATATAATCGGGGAAAAATATATTTTTATTAATTATTAATACTATGTCTAACAAATTAATGGTGAATATTATAAAATTAGTTAAAATCCGCAAAATTTAACGGTGCATAGACATTTTCGATTCTTATTGACTATGAGAAGGATTTATGAAGATATTCTGTAAAAAGAAATACAGTAAAACAACCAAAATAGGTCATTTTTTGGTAACACCATAAGAAAAAGATCCGACCGTGGGAAGAGAAAGTAATTTTATCGATAAAATGCGCCATAAAAAGAGGCTCAGCTTTCATACTTACCGTGCGCTTTTGTACACAATTGGTACTACCGTTAAATGAGACACTTTGCTCAGATGTTTTTTCCCGCGCGGTTTACAACTTTGGCATCATCCATCTTTGATGACGTTTCCAGAAATTTCACCGACCGTATTCCCCAAAGGATGAATATTGCATACGCTAAAGTGCCTGCCTTCATTCCATAATCGACATGAAAACATTACCGAACGGCCAAAGCATTTTAAATGTGCTAGCCTGTTTGAACGTGCAAATGAAATTAATTTTATGAGTAGTACTTACATACATCGTTTAGTTTGAATTTAGCTGATCATAAATTTGGATGTGGAAAGGGAAAAATATATATTTATTTCTATTTTGTTTTAAATTGAATTCGAGGGATTAGTGGGAAATTAAAAATTTCCTATGATCAAAGGTGCAAATAGATATAACAATCGTAATATGATTGCTCATAGAAATTGTCAGATGATATTTCCGAAAGTTTCTGTAAACGATATGCGGGCAATGAAAGTGAAATGAGCCGTTAAGAGAAGGGAGAGAGAATTAAAAATAGAGAAGTGGAGAGAGGGAGGGAGATGGAGGTAAATGGAGGAATACGGGAGAAAGGGTTGAAGTGACCACAAAACGTGCAAGAATGGGAGTAGAGAGACAAAAGGAGAGGAAGATAGTGATAATAAAAGTCATAATCCGGAGGGCAATAACAATAATAGCGCGTAGAAGGGTGTGGTAGCGCTTGCAAGCGCGCGGTTGATTTTAAGGCGAAGAGGGCACCAGCTGGCACGCCGGGGAAGCAATGGCCCGCATACACAATGCAAAGGGAATGGGTACTAACGCCTTTTGCCCGTTTCGAGAGACATCAAACTCGCCTGTGATAGGGAAAGGAGGTATTAAAAGTGGGAGAGAGAGAGAGAGAATGGGACTGCGGGAAGAGGGAGAAAGGAGGGAAAGGAGAAGTGGAAGGGGTTGCGGCGATAATGAGAGAGAGAGGGAATAAGTATACACTTAACAATCGGGACGAGAGGTGTGAGTGTTGCCGAACTGTTATGGAGAGGAATATGGGAAAGGAAGAGGTGATACCCGGCTCATTAATAAAACGGAAGCCAATTTCGAAGCGGCCTGAGGTAATGGAAAGTAAAAGCGTTTCGCCGATGAATAAAATAGACTGGTTAATTGTTTCGAATGCTCCTTTTTTGTATCGCTCGAACAGTGGTGTCGAATCAATGGTCGCTCGTTTGTGGCAAAACGGTAAAGCTAATAAAAGTTAAACATTAACCGTCTTCGCTAACTATTCACTATAAAAAACTACCATTATGATATAAAAAAGATGCGTGTATAATTCGAAAAATGTAATTTTTTCTAAAACAGATTCTTGAAGCAAAATAATAGAGGTCGTTAAACTACATCTATAGGATGAGTAAAATTCCCAAAAAATAAAAAATCTTATCTGTTAACAAGTCACTTTTCTTTGACTCCAAAGAAAATACTGCAGTAAACGCTTTATAAATGACTTCCAGTAATTAATCCCCATCGCTTTAAGCCTAGAAAACAGCCGCAGAGTACGGCATGCCACAGAGGCTCCCAACCTGATGCTCGCGAGCAGTCTGACAGTTCTCTTCTATGATGCTTCAAATCGCCTTTCCTAGCACCAGTGTTTTAATATTTTCGGTTGTTTTCTTTCTAAACTTGCTAAAGAAAACCACTAATAACTTTGAGTTTGGCTTGATTTTGTTTATGAGCATTCCAATTTATTGCAGAAATATAGCGGGGTTCACTTGATATCCTAGAAAACAACTTGGTGCTGGTCATATTGAAAAAATTGGTAACCCATGACATACCATATAAAAGAAGCATTCGAGAAAATTACACGTAACCAAGATACATACTCCTTTATTTCCTGGGAAATGACTATTCTAGTTTAGAACGTTTTGGAGGAAGGGAAATAGAGATGTCTCACCTTATGGCTCCTCCTTAGACTTTCACTCTTACTCGCCCTCTCCCCTCCCCGCTTCTCATTAGCATCGAGTGAAGATGGAGACGAAATGATTCTCTCTTGTATGCATACACCGCTTCGCTTTAATCGACCAAAGAAAAAAGTCAAACCAAGTAGCCTATGCAAATGAACCGCCCACACTCAACCTAAAACTGAGGGACGTGAGCTTTCGAATCGCAGAGTGGGTGGGAGGAGAAAGAAGGGAAGGGGAGGTAGCGAATGTGCGTAGGGGTGAAATGAGAGGGAGGGGTTGGTATACTCCAACGGTCCCATCTCTCTGCCAAGATACGTACGTACATGCGCTTTGCCTCGCTCAATTATTGATGAGTGCCTCACAAGTTGAGACAATAAAAAATACAAGCGGTCGTTTCTCTTAAAAATCTCTCCCGCGAGCGTTATGGAATTTTGCGCCGCACAAACGCCCATGTTGCATTTAACGTGCATGGAAATGTCTTACACAATACTTTTGTTTCATTATTTACTGGTGCGCGCTCTTTTTTTCTTAAAATCAACTCGTACATAATCAGATACCTCGAATAATGTTTTTGCAGAAACGACAATAATCAAATTATAAAGCATCGAACGTCTATAATTTGAATCAACTTTCTATTTAAAAAATACATTCATAAACATATCTCATTGTATGTACCGAAGTTTTTGGAATAACTCTAATAATGGAAATTCTAGATTAAAAACTCTCCGCGCCTACTGCGAGATGATCTATATTCGATAATGATAAACCACGCTCAAAAAGCGCTGCTTCAAAAACAAAACAAACAGGAAATTATGTCGAAACTAATCTCTTAGAAATAGAACTATAGTCCCTGTGATAGCCTATCTCCCTATTACCCTATATCGATATCCCTTTCCTCTCTTTGAGCGTTACCCTTCCCCGCTGTCTCTTACACTGCACCTGATCCCTCCTTCCCTCCTAAAACCCTCCGTCGTCCCCTCCTTCACTTATACATTCGAAGAACTACCCCATTTCCCCAACCGAAATAAGTGTTAATCATAAGCAAGGGGTCACTGCTTATGAAGACCTGCATACACTTGCGCAGATGCCCAGTTGGAATGGAGGAAGGGAAATGACATCAAAAGATACGAAAACAGGGAGGGAGGCAGAATAAGTAAGGATAAGGGGAAGGAGGGCCCTAAAGTGAGGGTGGAATAACAGGTTAGGAAACGCGAGTAGTGAATGAGGAAATGAAACAATTCCAGAAGATGAGCAGCTGAGACACGAGTTCAACGATTCGTTTCTGACACACAAGAGAGGGGATTTATTTCGATGCACGGATGAAAATCAAATTAAGGTGGGTATGAGACGCTTTCACGCAATGTGGTAATACATTCGTTTTGGTCCATAAAAATGCTGAAAATTTCTATGAAAGGAACGACTCTTGCTGAAACTTGCGATAAATTTTTACGACACATTTAGCAAAATTGAAGTAAGCGGTTAAGAGTAACTGATCATTTTTAAGGGTGCATGAGAAAGGTAAACAGTTAATTTTCGTAAATTTGTGAAAAACTTTGCAACCTATACTAGCAACCTAGGATGGAAATTTTTACTATATATTTAAATGAAAATACGAAAGAGATGAACAGCTAATTAACGCAATACGCAAAACAAATACATTTAAGAAATTTCGCCTCTGCAGCTAATAAAACTTCAGCTGGAGTTTAGAATTTACATTCACATCATCCGCGTGCATATGAAACGCTAAGTCACGCTTTCGCCCTCATCTCGTTGACGACTTAATTTGCTTTTCTCGCTAAACTCCGAGTTGGTCGCGAAATGTTTTTTCTCGACGGAACCCATTCGTAGAAATTTTCGAGAAGACCAAGGGAGAGAAAGTAAACCAAGCCGGCTTTTCTCCTTCTCTCATTCTCTCCCTCTCTATCTCCATTTTCATCTCGTTTTTTGAAATTAAAACGGTTATTGCAGTCAAGCAAAAGTGTAAAAGCGAGAACAGGAGACAGAGAAAAAGAGAAAACTCTCCGACATTTAAATGAGTTCCGTCGCGTCCGCATTTATATTTCACGAAGACAAAAAGGATGGGGCAAAGAAGAGAAAAAACTAGCCGCAGTGATATTGTCCGGCTGATTAAAAATGTTTTTTGCTTCATAGGGAAGCGACCCTGTGGAATTCATCCCATGCGTACTGTTCTAATTAAGCCACCAAAAACATAGAGAATACAATGAGAGGAACGCTTCCCTTTCCGGAAGAGAAAAAGGGTTCGAAAGGAGCACCCTATAAAATAAAAAAACTCGTGAAAAGTTAAATTTTCTATCTCGAAATGCGCACACGCAAACACTTTCTGTTTAATTCTTGCTTTCTTTATCGCCAGGGCCGTCCTGATTAAAGCGATTGTGCCGCGAATAAAGCGTTGATTACATGCAAATAAATAAATAAATTAGTAGAGCAAGCAGTGACTATTCATCACCCGCTAGAGAGCATATCGACCACCGCTGGTACAAAAAATACCAAACAAAATGCTTTACCGAACCACTTCTCCGATTTTTCTGTATTTTTTGCGGAAAAATAATTCTCTCTTCCGACACTTTTTAAAAGACGAACCACCTCTTTCTTCCTTATTTCCCCAACTAAACCCCTTCCTATGATTTTTTTAAACAGAGCACTAATTACCTATTCTTAAGCGTTTATGCAAACGAAGGTTCCATTTTTTAAAATTACCGGCTCCGAAAAAGGTAGGGGAAAATATAAGTAGTCTACGAGGAAATAAAGCAAAAGCCGAAAAGAAGGAAATTCATTTCCACCCTCCCCTCCTCTCTTACAATTCATTTCATAATTCTCCTCTCTTCTCCACATCGGAAGATGCAGGAGCGGCTCTTTCATTTCGAGGATGGAAAACTAGTCCAATATTTAGCATTAAGACACAAACTTAGACGATGGAGGGAGAGAAGAAAGGAGGAAGGCAGGGAAATCGGCGGGCAACTCACGAATTTCAAAAGCATTAATTTTGGATTCGGTGGTTTCCACGCAATAAAGGAGGATTCTGGAAGTGAGGGGGGAGAGGCACCCGCGGTGGAGTAAGTGGTACGTTTAGCGGAGGAGGAGCTTAAAAAGTTTGAATTAAAACTGGAAATAAGGTTTTTTTTCTCTGAGGTAAGGCATGGAGAAGATGGAGGGAGAAGGTGGAGGGAAATGCAGGGAGTTGAGGTAAACGAGAACATGATTGGGGAGCAAAAACATTCTTTATCTCCCCTTTCTCTGCGGCGATCTCAGAGGGAAAAAGACCGTTCGCCCCTTCCATCTCTCTCTCGCCCACCATATCCCTCCCTCCAAGAAAAAATAAGTTTCGGGTGAGAAGAAGATCTACATTCATTTGTTATTCTCTGCGTGTATATTTTTTCATCCCCCTTTCCATCACTGAAAATAATCCTACTTTTGGCCATAACATGAATCCCTTACGCCCTTTCTCCGAGAGGGAGGGAAAAATCTTAATTACACTACCTTCGGAAATTTCGGACAGGGCTTGTCAGATCGGTTTCATGGAAGGGGGAGAAGAAATATGAAATAATTCGCTTTAAGTTAGGAGACGCTTTCTGCGATCGTATTTGGGCAAGATATTGCTATAGTGGGAAAAAAATATTTTTCTCCGGGAGAGTACTAAAAATATCTGCCTATCGATCATACAATTATCAAAAGCTGGACAAAATATTGTGTAAGAAAATAAATTTTGGTGCATAAGTTTCAGATTTAGCATTGTGGATGCTACTTCATGGTGATGGTTTACGATTCATGAAGATTTTCACTTTTTTAAACTTGAACATGATAAAAATATCTTCCGTTTAATAATTATCTAGAATCAGAGATTAGCGGATTTTTATTACCAATCAATGCTAATCGAAGATGCAACGTTCCACTAAAAATATAACGATATATTGTGTCTGCATCTTCAAATATTGATGAAATCTCCTAAGAAAGTAAAAGATTCGTAGCCGCGAAACAATTATCCGCGGAGCATTACTATCAACCTATAAGGTTGAGAGAGGAAGGTCTAAGGTGATTCCTGCAAAACACCCCAATATACCAACCCTTCTTTCAAAAAGTACACTGTTCAAGAGCAGGAAAACCTCTTCTCGGCGAATGATTTGCCAGAGGTTAATATTTCGAAATGAAGAAACTTTCTTCTCATTTTAACGTTGGACGGGTTTGTAAGGAAGGGGGTCGAAGAAGGGTATGATGGAGGGTAAAGCGAGTGAGTGGAGTGGGAAATGGGGAAGGGAGAGTGAAGGATGGAAAGAAGGAATACCCCCATTGGTATGGGAGGGCTTACAGCGTCCCATTAATTAGGAGTAATATGGTCGGTTTAAGTAATTTAAGACGGAGGAAAGGGAATGGAGGCGGAGGAGAAAGGCGGGGTGAAGATGCGGGCAGGAGAGAAGAATATAAAGGAGAAGTGAGGGGAGAAGGAGAATAGGAAGACGATGCGGAGGATAGAAGATTAAGAGAGAGAGCAGAGGAGGAATTCCACAAGATCATTCGTGACCAAGATGCGAAATTACTTAAAAATCACAAATATAAGGAAGAAGAATTTTTAAAATACGGTATTTGAAGATTCAATAAAAACATTCGGATCTATACGCTGACAAAATTGGTATTAAAACTCCCAAAATACATTCAGCTTACTGATTATTTATAGGAATCAAAAAGTGAAAATTTCATTTTCAAATATTGCAAAATTCATCTGTTAACAAAGAGATAACATCTAAAATATCGAGGATTAGGATGCACAACTGTTCGATGAGTTTTGAAAAGGAAGTAAAATAAGTTCCCTTTTCATTTCGAATTATGTTGAAATGAAAAAGAAAGAGCCGGTCAGCAGAGTTTTGCGAGAATCAAAACCAACCGCGCTACGTGTGTTTAATGAGAAATGATGGAGGAAAAGCGAGGCACGATGACTCTAAAGGGGATTGAATGAGGAATGCGAGGAGGCGGAAGCCGCCAAAGAAGCGAATGTAAATAATTCGGAGGGACTGGAAATCGAGGGAAGAAAGGAGGGGAAAATGCATGAAACGGGAGAGTCATAAAGGGGGGGAGATCGAGAGGTATTCCTTAAGAGGTAAAAGGGAAAACCGAGGGAGGGATCTTTCCTTGGCATTGCTTTGGGAGAGCAATATATGAACGATTTCTTCGCGTGGCAGCTGAAGGTGGATAAAAGGGTTTTTGTTGAGGCAAAAGAAAAGGAAGGAAAAGTTGCATTAAGGGAAAGAGAAGAGAATGGCGAAGGGCACAGGAGGATGGGAGAGAAGGTACCCTTATACTTCCAACTTGCCGCTTATAACGAGCGAAACCTCTCCGAAAAGGGAGAACCGCAAAACTCCCAGACAGCAGACGCTCGCACTTCCATTTGAAATTCTTGGTATAACCCTCTTCTCCGTCATACTCAAATCTGTTAACCCTAAAATTCTCTTTGGTACAGAAGCAGCCAACAAGAGCACCTGAACCCAAACTTTTTCTTCTATAATATTCGATCTGGAATCATTATTTTTCGCTGTGTCGTCATAAACGCAGACAGATAGGGATGCTTGAATTCCTCATCCAGGTAAATTTCGTCCATAAAAGCTAGTAAATATATAAAGCGGCTTCATTCAACTATTTTTATATTCGACTTATCTGACGTGCTCCACTCTTATATACATGTGAAACAAGCGTTGTCTAGGGTGAAAGGAGTTAAAATTACAAAATACCGTTACAAATAGATTTTAAAGCGCCAATTTTAAAGCTACTTGGAGGAGGGAATAATATTAACTCTCACATTACCTTTACCTCAGTGATTAACAATTATTTATTAATTGTTACTTACTTATGTTCAAGTATTTTTATTTATCTATAAATATATTATAAGCGCTGTGATTGATTAATAAATTTATGAATGCTAACTGAAAATAAATGGAAACTTAAAGATTTATTTATAATACGTTTCAATTTAGCTTCAATGGTTATTCTAAGTTTTAAAGGCATTTTTGATAAAATCGCGACATTTCTACAGCGAATAGTTTGTGTGTGCAACGACACGAGCACCGTTATTCCTCGAATAGTCCACAAGACGTGACGACTCCATTTTGGTGGTAATTTGGGGTTCATAAACGTCTCGAAAGAGTTAACCTCCTCCGCGGTTACTCATCACGACTTTAATCTCCCACCATCCTATACCTCTCTCTCTCTCCGGCTGCCGTTTCAATTGCCTTTTCGGGGGTGTAGGTTTGAGAGGGTCTATATGCATCGTGGAGGCGTCGGACTAAGAAAAGTCTGCCTACGTAAAGCGTAAGACTTAAAACCCTACTGCAGTTAGGACGGCAATTAAACGTTGGAGAGCAAAGGAAGGGTAGGGCTTAAATGGGATGCGAGTAGAAGGAGGAAGATGGAACATATTCGAAGGTGAGCTGGGGAATTAGAGGCAAGGAAAGAAGTTGGATAGGAAAATGATGTAAGAATAAGAAGTGACACTAGAGTCACGAAAGAAGAAACGCCATATATGGCATGGGTAAATTTGAAAAGTGCAATAACTTAGAATTACCAGTAGTTGTGTGTACAAATTGCAACTAAGAGTATTCTATGTTTATAGTTACAAACAAAAAATCTTTTCCGTTCAACTTTCACAAAAATCAGCCTTCGCACGAAAACAAATAGTTATAACATAAAAAACAAATAAAAAGGAAAAAACATTTTCCAGATACAGACCAATACAAAAGAAAGTGAATAATAAAAATCTGTCAAAAAAATACAAAAATACCTCAAGATCAAGGTTGTATTAAAAGAGAAGAAAAATTAAATGCAGAATTTTCTGGGAGGATGGGAGAAGAAATAATGGCAGGGCGAGACGAAAATCATTCAGGATAGAGAACGAGAGGGGAGATCACAGGAAGGTAGGTGTACATGGAGAGTATGAGGGGAGGATTTGGTAGGAGGGGTCCCAGCGGGTAATGTTTCACTGGTAGGGATGGGGGAAGATGGAGCATTAAGGATGAGAAGGAGAAGTGTTGGAGGGAAGAGAAGAAAGGGGGATGGTGTGTGAGAGGAACCGAGTTGGAAAAGATGTAGGATTCCGGGGACTTGTCTCGCAAGAGTTGAAGTGGAATCACCGCTCACCTTAAGTGTTTCAGAAATGGACACAGCCATAAAGACGCAATTAGGCTTCTTAACTCAAAAACAGGAGATGTAATTTAGACTTTCTGGTCACTCTTTAAATATTTGCCAAAAATTAAGGTTCAGAGCGAAAACATTGATACAGCTATTAAATTTAGTAAACTTTTAGGGAATCACCACTATCCGTAGAAAATGTTATTAATAATAAGATAAAATTACATTTTTATCGTATCATTACGAAGATGAAGATAAGTTAAAATAATTGATAATCAATATATCCCTCAGAAACTGCCGAAAAATAACTAAACACATTTCGTTAACAGCCGAGTAGTGTAACGCCCGTTATCCTTGAAAGGAGAGGGATAGAAAAAGAATAATAGTCATTTTTTCACACCAAAGAGTCAACTTGAGAGCCGAAACCATTCTAACGAAAGACAGCAAACGCTAATTATTTCACAAAGGTCATAAAAAATTAAATTCATTGCTCCGACGACATAAGTCTGAATATTATTAGTTTAGCGGCTAAAACTTGGAGAAAGACTCCCAAGAGAGAAATAAAAGATACAAGCAGAGACTCTAAATAAAATCTCCCGGCGCCAAATGGCCTCGGCCGTTCATGTTTCCTTACCACGTCCCTTTCCTTCCTTAATTCAAACCCGAAGGGAGAACCGTTGGGATAAAAAATATCCCACGCGATATTTTATGGGTCCAAAAAACTGGAAGATAATGGGAACTGGAGGTGAGAGAAAGAGAGGAGACAAGGGTGAGGTGTGAAGGTGAGAAAAGGAAGGGAAATTATGCTAAAGAAACAAAAAGCGGTTGGAAAGGACAGCGGGGAAGAGAGAAATGGGCGGGTATAGAATAAGAATTCGGAGGAAGGTGAAATACTATTTCCCCAGAGTGAGAACGAAAGAGAAGAAGCATATTTGGAATTCTTCTTACTAGAGGAGTGTGAATACACCGTACATTTATATCTTACTGTAACTTCGTGTAAGTGTGTATATATCCGCAAATCTATAGCATGGGTTTGCTTATAAATGTGCGTGTATGGAAGCTAAAATAGTCTGTACCTGTATGGACTTTTGCGTAGGTGAATGAATATATCTGTACATTGTATGTGCTAATGAACCTTTGTAAAGATTTAAAAATGTTTTCCTAAACGTAAATGCATAATACGTGTTTACATATTTGTAAGTCAATGAGATCATTTATATAGAAAAAATTTTATTTCGAATTTATAAAGATAATTATCGTAAGAAATGAATTTAATTAAAATCTAAGTAAATGATGGAAAAGGTGGTCGTCGCAGCAA
Source organism: Tanypteryx hageni (assembly GCA_028673005.1). Classification (NCBI taxonomy): domain Eukaryota; kingdom Metazoa; phylum Arthropoda; class Insecta; order Odonata; family Petaluridae; genus Tanypteryx; species Tanypteryx hageni. Next base: position 68,762,800 of record CM054112.1, on the reverse strand, counting down.
TAACTTGGAGAAAACTTATTATTACGTTGGGGTCCCCGTTGTCACTATGACGGATATATAGTATACACCCACACCTATAATAGTAGGTAAGAGAAGATCGAAGGGATGGGAAGAGCTAGCACACAGCAGTTGGGAGTGAAGAAATGTAGAGGAGAGGGAAAGACACCTAAAGAGGCACTGAGGGAGGAAGAGGGCGCTAACCAAGAAGGAGAGAAGAAGACTCTTGTCTTGCGGGTGTATCCCGGAGAAAGAGAAAATTTCATTAACGTCATCTTGGAGTGAAATTTATCCCCGGTAATTTCAAAGCCCGTACAACTCCCCCGCCCCTTCCCATGCCACCTCTCCCGACCCTTAACGCCATCCTTCCACCTTACCGACCCAAACTCCCACGCCGACCCGCTAAAAACATTCGCGGATCTTCTGGTGCGCCCTTAAACTCTCGGCTGAAACTTCTCCCGCCACGTCCCTCTGAAATCTTCCCTCATCCCACCTTACTCGCCAACTCTCCTCCTCTACCACCCTCCGCTTACACCCCCGCAAAACGCTGGAGATATAAATATCTCGTATGACGCTCGGTAGAGCACAACGGAGAGATCCTGTGCCAAACCCCACCCACTACCTCCCTCCTACACTATCTCTCCCTCCATTCTTACCTCCTTCCATCTCTCTTTCCATTCCTCCCTCTCTTTCTTGCTCATTCCCTTCTTCAACCCTCTGTCCCTTCCTAACTCTCCTCCCTCCTTCCCATACCCTCCCTACACTTGAAACCTCATTCCCTCTGTCGGTATCTCCAGGCAACTCCTAAGGAGAGGAAGAACGGGATCCCCTTGCTTCTGCTGTGGGGTATGTCAGACCTCACCTTCGCGGTTTTACAATGCGACCGCGGGGGTTGTGCGGAAAGAGATGGAGGTAGGAAGGCGAAGGGGGAAGAAATATGCGTCTTGCTCTCTAAACGGAAGCCGCGACACGCGTTATCCCTCCCTACGGCAACGGCTTCTTAAGCACGCGTGCCCGTTTAAAACCGCTACGTGTGTTTGTGTTCCTGTTTCAAAGAAGGGATGGAGGTTACAGGGAGTTTAATGAGCGTAGGTGAGGACGCGGAGACTTTTACTCCTTTAGGTGGAGTTTAAACACCCGGAGAAGAGGGCGAAGGCTGGGATGGTTTAGGGGAGGTAGAGAAAAGCGATATTTGCATGGTAACGGCTCTTGTACTTCCTCCATTAAGGGCACGGGAACATCCCTCAAAAGTGAAGAGAGTGGGAAGAGGAAGGCCATTAAAAGGATGACCCGAAAAGACGCACGACCGAAGTCCCATTAAGAACATCCAGCGCCATGTGCCGTCATGAGACTGACAAAGTCGCGGGACGCAGAATTTATCATGACGGACAGTCAATGGAAGCCAAATAAGAAATATGCTTGTTATTAAAGCAACAAGCTCGCTCCATGATGGCAGAGTTGCAGTAAATGTACCTTAAGTTCTCGAACTAAATCAATTTCAGACCCCGAAACTGCTTCTGGCGTAAAATTCATTTTTGGCATAAAAATTAAAAATTATATTTGCAAAATGTGAATTTTCATTCGCAATTAAAACTATGTAACTCAAAACTTTACATCTGAGTAAATTATAAATTACGCCTTAGTTCGTTATCCTGGCATGAAAACTCATTTCGGATATAAAAAAGTGCTCCGGATTCTAAGAAGTGAGAAATTTAACGGCAATCATAGTATGGCGCATTTTTGGTCCATTGAAACCCGGCAACTGTATAGGTGACAAAATATGAGTTCTTTTTCTAACAATTTTAAAGAAAGATAATGCTAATAGTGAAATGTTTTAAAAGTAAACATGTGTCCTTCTTCGGAAATCATTACCGACAAAATGTGAAAAATCTTTCCTCTTTCCACGATAAATCTCATCAAAACGTTTACCGCTCTCCACCTGTTTCCAACAACTGGGAGCGTATCCCAGATGAACAAGTGCACCATAGAGTTAGCAAACAGATATATCTAAGACGGAAACGAAATCTGGAATGGAGGTGCCGGAGAGCGCTCTTTTGTTTGTTCTTTCCCGCCTACCCTCTCTCTTTTTTCCACCCTTTCCCGCATGTGGGTGCCACCATCGTGGTGGCACAGGACATCCTTTCGCGGGCAAGAGAAAAACAAACGAGGGAGTCGAACAAAAGAAAGAAGACGAAGATGGCATCTCGATTGCAACGCACACCATTCCGCCACCCGTTGCATCCGAGCGCCCTCTTCGCTTCCCTCCTCACACTCTTCGCTTCCCTCCTCACCCTGTTCTATCCTAATATGGATAGTGCGACGCCGGAAATAAAAGAGACAGAGAACCATTGTTAGAATCCCTCTCTCTCTCCTTACAGCCTGCGTCGGGGGCTTTCCCGTATCTCTCTTGTACTCCCTATCGCCCTCACTGGTTCAACAATACTCCCGTGCATTCTCTTACGGAAAACAACGACTCTACCCTAGTTATAGACTCCTATAGTGTAACACAATCGTTGGGAAATGGGAGAAGGAAAAAAATGTTTCACCGGGGTGCTTTATTCTCCCTCGCATCTTAGATTTCTCGCTGTTTTATTACTCGGAGTTCTCACGCGGGGTTCGATTTATGTACTCTGGACGGCGGTGCCGATGCTGAAATTGCATGGCATGGCCGAGGAATCTAATAACGGAAAGAGAATATCATTACAAAGACTGGACTCGGCAGAACTGCGATTATTAAATATTCTTATACTCACCCCCAAAAATCGATTAAGCATATTTCTTAATATGTCCTTCGTAGTTGGTATAGATGTCTTTCCTTTATTTCCTATGAGTAATTTGACCAAACTAGCCATTCTCAGTAGTGATTCAATGATCGGGAAGTCAACTGATTTGTGACTTTCATCATTTTTAGGTTTAGTGCTATAAGGTGAGCACTAATATCCCAAAATTAACTACTTTCAAATTTAGGCGACCTATATGTTTTCCTGGAATCGATGTTTTTAACCTACTTTGTCCGTATTCTCCCAATCTCCAATCAATTAAGTGCAAAATTAATACTTGAAAATACGATTTATTTACCCATTCCGTCATAAAAGAAGCAAAAGACATTTTTAAACCAATTACAAGTATCGAAAAATGAGTATTTACGATTCCATTCATGATATCCAATTACATCTATCCAAAAAAATACGAAGCGATTAAAAATTTAACAGACTTCCGGATGGAAATTAATTCGTCGATTTTATTTCATTCCGACATTTCGACAGGAGTTTAAGTTTTTTAATAAGCACGACCGATTCTTTGATGTACTTCTCGAGAAGAAACTCTCCTTCCACTCCCTTCAAGGCTTCGTTGAAAAAATTAATTAGAAATCTTTTCCCTTCTCACTTCGTTCGGGGAAAGAATGTGAAAATAGGTCCTGCCAATTTCTCGCCGCTTCGACTTGATCTTCCTGTGAGGGAGAAGGGGATAGGGAGGAGGGTAGAGATTGCCTGGTTTTACCTCCATTAATCCACGACTCCCATCCCCCTCCTCATCTCTCTCGCATCCCTGCTCGATCCCCCTTCTCCGATCCATAACACGATCGACTGTTGTGATTTCTCATTCGCCACCCTTCTCAACACCTTCTGACCAAACTCTTCATTCCCCGATATCCCAACGAAATCCTTCCCTCTCTCTCGCTGTTTCACATCTACGGAAACTTTTATCAAAGCAAAGCGACTATTCGAAGCATATCGCTATGAAAAGTTGATAAACGTAAGCTCTAATCTCTCGTGTTTTGAGACTAAAACTTTTTGAAAGGCTTCAATCCTTTGCAATTAGTATGTTTAAACCAGTTTTTTTAATGATGCAATACTCATCAAGCATTGTCATTTTTTCAAATCTGATAAGTTAGTATCATTTGCTGCATTAAAATGAACGTGAAATTCGGGGTTATTCTCTTACCAAGCTTCGTCACTAAATTAACTACCTTCCCCAGATTCGTTTCATTTGCCGAAATGTCTCCATTTTTCGCGATACCTCTCATCTGCCACACTCCCACTTCCCATTCCGTTCTGACGCCTCGACCCCCAAACACACACACACACTCAAACACGCACGCACCCACACCCAGAATCCCTTCCGTTTTCAATCTGCGTACCATTCTCGGACGAACGATCTTCCGTTCGAGGCACAAATTACCTCTTTCCTACTTTCAGGCGACGCTAAAACGAACTGAACTTCCACACCATGGGAAGAGGGAGAGTGAAAGAAGGATAATGTTAATGGGGTGGGGGAAGATAAAGGGAGAAGAAGAGATGAGGGAAGAGGAGGAAAAGGGGAGGAGTTTGATCGAGATTCCCGAACGATTCCGTTGTTGGAAATGGAGAAATAGAGAAAGAGAAGACGGATACGAGAGAGAAAGGAAGAAGAGGATAAGAAAGACGAAGATAAGAAAAGGTGGTAGAGAAGAGAAGGCGGGGCGTGACGGAAGTTCGCGCAGGATGAATAAGTAGCTGACTGAATAAATGGAGATAAGTATTGGCAAATGGCAGGGCGGGTGGGGGAACACGAAACAAGGAGTGGGAAGGAGGAAGGAAAAGGGATTGGATGGGAATTGGGATTTTTTGACGGAGAATTCTGAGAGAGAGAGAGAGGAATCGAATGAGATAGGCAGAGGTAATGGAGTGAGATATGGAGGGAATTGATTCGGGAAGAGCTGATTGGTCTCCGGGAAACTCTCATCGAGCGATCCCTATGCCTTTCCGCGAATATATATTGGCATCTAGAGAGATGGAGGAGGGGAGAGAGAGAGAGAGGAATAGGAGAGGGGCGTAGGGAGGGATAGACGGAGCGTTTTAATTAAACCCAGACGATCGGTTTGCTCGACTTGTTCTCCAAATGAAACACGATCTCGGGTGCCATACGCCCAGAAAAAACACCCCCTCCTACTTTCTACCACCTCCTCGACTACCTCTCTTCTTAAAATATCGCCAATCTTCCTCCACCGTCCTAACACTTATTGAAACCGTCGCTGATGAAATTATAATCGAGGTATTAACACGCATTCGGAACGAGATCAAGTTCTACCCATGTTAGGAAATATATTTTCCAGAAATAATTTTTCGATTAGAGGAAACCTGATTTACTAAGTAGCCTTATGACATTTAAAGACTTAGCGACCGATTTCACGGGCACTAGCGTGTGCTCCAAATGTCTTTATAAATATTAAATGATTTGAACGTTACAAAGAATAAAAAACGCACCGCAAAGCCCGAATCTATTTTCACCGATAAAATGTTCTTCTTATCACAATTCACGGACGTTGCGTCAAATGCCCGCGGAAAATCGATACTTGTAACGCAAATGGCAGTCGAAACGGCTTTTGTTTGAACTTAGTTTCGTCGCAAAATTAATCGTTCTTTCATGAAGAAACCTCGTTTAATTATTAACTTCGACTTCTTGAGAAGACGAAAATCGAATCCGTTCTTTTGAATTGAAACAAGCAAAACAGGGGAAGGTCTTTCCGGTGGAAAATTTGCACCTTCTCGCGGAATACAATGGAAATATCTGCAGGCGTAGTTGCATTAAATAATGAACCGAATCCTTGAATCGGTTACGTGGGTTTTTTATTAATATTATCGAAATTATTCAAAGTTCTTCTTACGAGAAATTCCATTGTGACATTCTACTGCTACTCAAAGTGCTGATGGATTCCGTCAACTTTGGATTTGATCTGGACGAGATGTATATAGCATATTATCCCCATGCAAAGACTGTTTGGGAATGATATCCGTTCAAAAGAATACAAATTTCATTTTAATAATTTACATAGAGCAGAGTTTCATGCTTCACTAAGCATCTGATCTTCATTTATGCCTATACATAAAATATTATAATATCTTTTATACGGTTACAACTTCTCTTGTCACTTGTCTCTACTAATAATTTAGTCATTTTTATATACGTATTTCTAACATCATTTTGTAATGGTTCATCTTTCTTTATTTTATCATAATGAATGCTGTAGTATTTCTCCTTAATATTATTTTCTCTCTCCTTAGCTCTTTAACCCGAATCTCCTTTCTGACTTTCTTCATATCTTGCGTGTAATCCATTTTTCTCCAAAATTTCCCTTTCTTACGCATTTCCTTCCCCAACCAATTTCTTCTTCTCTTTCAATTTTCCTGCTCCTTGAACAATTTTCTAACTATTCACCTCTCTCTCTCTTTCTCACTAAATTACTTCTCTGTACCTCTCTCATCTCTCTCTCCACTGAACCCAAAATGTGCTTAATTTTTGTCCTCGCTCATGGCTTGCGGTGGGACTCAATCAAAAGTAATAATTAATTTATCGAAATCTAATTGAGGGACCGATGAAATATGAAAGCCCTTGGGGGTGGAGATCGGCAGAAAGAGGTAGAAGAGGGGTAGAAGAAGAAGAGGGAGGGAGAATACGGCGAACAAGATGGAATGAAATGGAAAGAGAGGCGGGAGGGGCAAAAGGAGAATCGAAGGGTGAGTAGACGACCGCAGCGGGAGCAAAGAGGTGGGGGTTTTCGATATGAGAGTGGTATGCGCTGCGAGGGTTGTTTTTCGTGGGTGAGAAAGGGGTCTGGAGGGGTAACTGTGCAAAGGGAAGGAAGGGGAAAGAGGATTCTTTGGCGTGGGTGGGTCTCTTTCCGCATTTCGATCTCAGGATACTACCTCGAACACCCGAGTTTGCTTCCGAGAGCAAATTAGCGACGCATTAAACTTTGTCTTACCCTTCCTACCTCCCCATCCCCTTCCGTTCCTCCTCCTCACATAACGGCGGCACCCTTCCCTTCCCCAAGATTTTCTCCTCCCTTGCTACTTGGGAATCTTTCAATGCCAACTCGAAGCAAACCTCTGCGCAACCGATTCTCTGCCCCCCTTACCCTCATCGCGACGCAATATTCTGTTACATGGCTTCAATGTTAATCTAAAAATACCAATGAACTATTTGCACCTCAAGTGGCGATTTACTTCTAAATGAAGCCTTCTTAAATTAAACGTATTAATATTACGTTTAAAAAGTTGATGATTTATGATCAAAGTGTATTTTACTGCTTTACAAGTAAATTTAAATTTTAAATCATATTTAATATTAAGAAAACAATGATTCCTACTGATTTTCTGTGGTAACAATTATGGAGTCATCAATAAACAATCAATTCTTTTGATCGATTCTCTCTTGTTCGTTGAAAATGAACTTGAATACGTAATGAAAAAGATACATTCCGTTGTTGGTTTTACAAACCCCAATAAAATATTTTTTCAATAGTGCACGCGATATTTTACTACGAGAAAAGCATCTTATAAAAACACCCCGAAAAATGCACTCTATTCGTAGCAACCTGAAAATCTTGTCATAGAATACCTTTGAACTTACTCGCTTTAAATATAAATATATTGGTAAACCTTCATTCGTACTTAGCAATACAGCACATAATCGAATTTTCTACCCTCCTAACTAGGAAAACTTTTCATTCGGGTATATTTTATGAGGCGAAATTATCCACAACCTGCACTTTTGCGGAAAACGAAAACTTATCGTTGAATTTACCAGAACCTTTTTAGGGTGCGTCTCTTCTTCCCTCTGGGTTAGCCTAAGTGGAAAATCTATAGGAGAAGGTTAAAATAATCGTCTTTAGAAAAAGAGGCGGCGGTTTTCGAATGATTTCCCGTCCTTAAGGAAAAACAGGTGGCGGACGATTTACAGTGGAGACGGGACCACTTTGGTCGGTGAAGAAAGAGGATAGCAAGTGAGAGTCGATCATCAACCGTAGGGGAAGGAGGGAGCGGAGCAGAAGGGTAGGGAGTGGAGGGAAAGGGCCAGCGCAGTCAGAACTCTTAATAGAGGGGTAGAGAAATTGTTGAGAGAGTTGAGCAAGGGTCGGAATGGATAAATTGGAATTATCGAAATGGAACTGGAAAGGGGGAATGAAGATACGATGGCGGTTCTGGAGAGACGCGGTTAGGATTTCGAGATAGAATGCAAAGAGTGGGAGGGTGGTGAGGCAATAGGGAGGGAGGAAAGAGAGAATGAGGAAGGTCCAAGACACGTCGTGAGGTTTTCCAAAACCCTTACCCTCGTAACTTCCATCTCAACTTCTCGTAAATATTTCTACCCACCTAACCACTGAATCCTTTCAAAAACCTTTCCATTCCACTAAAAAAAGGATCGAAAAATGAAGGGCATCAGCCCGCGACCGAATCTGCACAAGACGGGCCATGAGCAAAGAGGAAAAGTAGAGGAGGAGGATTTAAGGGGAGGAAATCATTGGTGGTAGGAAATCACTGGTGAGAAGAAAGTGAAGAAGGGGAGGGAGGTAAGAAGAGAAACCCCCGGATGAATAATGTAGGAACATATTTTTAAAAGCGGTCCGGAGGAAAGGAAAAAAAGAACGAATAGCAGGAGGAAAATGAGGAGAAACAAATCATAAATTCGGGTGAATAATGGTTTATATTCCTTCTTTGTATCTCTCAGCCGCCTCCAAGCAACTGCCCTTCCCTACTCTTCTCCCCTCGGTCTCTCTGCGACCTCTCAATTTGCATCTCTCCCTCCAGATTCATTCTTAGTCCGTTTTATTCAACACGCTACCTCATATGCGTCTGACTCTTCTGTCCCTCATCTTTTTCCAGAGCGTGCACAGATATATCCCACCTCCCATATGGTCTTTCCGGCTATATGCATTCATGAATTCGAGGGCCGTATATGCATCCCTAATTGTCCTGCGCCAATACTCTTATACCTACGTGTAATAATAACATCCTTCAATGACCTTCCGGAACTGCTTCGACGAATTATAGTCGGGGAACATGTAGAGAACACGGAGAGGAAAGTAAGGGAGGAAACTTTCACTAACCTCTTGCAGCTTTTTTATCTCTTCTCTTTTACCTCTCTTCTTGCTACCTACTTTGCCTCATTCCCATCCCTTTCACCTCTTTTCTTCTTCTAATACTTCGTTTTATCTCTTTTACCATCCTCTCTTCTATCTTTCCCCTCTCATTCGCGCTCACTCGTTCCTCTTCCTTTCTTATGGCCCTATTATTCGCATTCGTATCTCGCAACTTATGTTTCTTAAATGCTATCCTCTTCCATTTTTACCTTTCGTCCCTCTCGCCTCTCATTCTACCACTGCCTACATCGCATTTTCTCTCCTTCGGAACGCGCAAACCCTCGAACGCTCTGCCCACCTCCGCTCTCTGTACGACCGGCGTCTTCTCCCTCGACCGATATAAAACTGAAGCGATGCGTTAATTTATGCAGATGACAGGGTTTGAGACTAGACGGGAGCGAGGGCATCCGAAGGGGGTAGGAGGAATGGAGGGCGGTATGGGAGGAAGAGAAAGAGGGAAAAGCCTCGTGGGGAGATACCCGAAGTCCTCTGCCTGCCGAACGTTACCGAGAATGGTGGTTGTGGGTGGGCGGGTGAGGGGGTGGCGTGGCGATATGGGAGAAGTTGTGGTGTGGTGTTGGCGAGGCGGAGAGGGAAAGGTAGGACGAGTGGGACGGGAAGGACCTTATGGGAGGAAAAGCTGGAACAAATTATCGACCCGAGAAGTTATTCGGCCATTGGTATCTTTTTGGTAAGACGTTTGCCCTCCTTAGTGATGGATGGATGAAGACCCCATCATCTGCCCGCGAGGCGAATGAGAAATTGGGACGTAATAAAAAAGTGTGCAAGAAGTTCAAGTGTATGCCCTTACATGGGAATGAGAAACCTTTCTTTTTCTGAATACAAGATGAAGTAGAACAATATTGGCGACCATTACGGTTTTTTTATGTGGTAGCATTTTCGTAATTTAATTTTGTCATGAATTAGGTAGAGAAATGATTTATTAACAAAAGTTACGGGTCAGAAAGAAACGAGTTTCTCTGTGTGAGGGACTTTCAAGGTAGTGGATTATTTTTTAACTCCGATAATAACAGATAAATACGAATAATTTTCCTCGATAATGTTTCGACGCATGTATCTTTTAAATCGTAAATAATGAGGCAATTTTCCTTCGGTAAGGCGAGCAAAATTAAAATATCCCCTTGCATAAACTTAGGTAAGCTAGAAAAACTATAGACAGATCTTGCAGCTCACCCATTTATAACAAACAGCAAAAGAATATTTCGATCACGAATTTTTAAATATTCTTTGAAATGTAATTTTAAGTATCAGCTGTCCATTCCTAAACGCGCTGGTTAACACAGCAGCAATTCATCGAACCAAGAACGTAATAAAGCATAGTGCATTTCTATACAGAAGCCCTCTAAATAAGTCCCTAAGACGGAAGACTCGAAAAGAGATGGGTATTTTAAACAGAACAGATATTTTTAAAAGTGCGTTAAAAGAACCAAAAGATGATAAGGGTGGAAGGCATCCTTTGATTTTTAAGAGAGCACTGCGTAAATGTGCTAGTAGCCCGGAGGTAGAGACATGGAAAAGGAGAGGGAGATAAGAGGTACATATTCTCCCTCTCTCTCCCTCTAAAACCAAATGGTCTCCATGATGCGATGGGTGTGTGTGCAACGAGAGAAATGAATAGAGGGAGGTTTTAGGATGCCTCCTCCGACCAGATGACTATGATTAGGAAAACGGTTACGGTGCCATAAAAACCCCCATCCACTTCGGAGTCCTATCCCACTCTCCGAAGGCGGTCCGAAAAACTCACTCGAGCGCCGCAATAAGAACGGAGAAGAGAGAAAATAACATGGCAAGATTAAGAATATATACATAGCTATATATTCATGCAAGTACTCAAGTGTGTCCTGCCGTCTAAAATCCTCCAGTTTCTTTCCTCTCCCACTTACATGTGTGTCTTGAGTTAAAGTTTTTTCGCGAGAAAAAAAGATTATCATCGAAAACGTACGAACGAGGTCGGAGCCAAATCTTCCTCTCCTTCTTTTCACCTTCTAACCCTCCTCGGACCCACCCGTGTTTGGCTCGGGGCGACATTTTGCTCAGAAGGGTACAAATCATACGTGTAAATTCTACGGTGGCGAAGTTGCCGCCGCGAGCTTGGAATGTTTCTTCCCGTTGCATTCCTGTCTCAGATGGGAGGCATTGGGAACGCTTTGTATGATCTCTCTGAACGTAAAATTCAAAGCAGATGTTCTCCTCTAGGACTATTTTTTGCCTTTTTCGTGACGCCACTAGGCGGAGCTATTTAGCGCTGTAATACTCTTCTCATGCTGGGGTATATTTCTTTGTGGTTCTTTGTTTTTAATTTTAGTTGAGACGGTGACCAAGAAAATGGAACTAATAGAACTTAATAGGCAGTAGTAGGAAATGAGAAACTTGGAAATGAAATGTTTACCTATGTATTTCGATAGCTATGCCATCATTATAATTGTATCTATCTAATCGCTAAATTCGATTTTTGGCATTCTGATGCGAAGAAGACATCTACATCTACATCTACAAGTTACCCTGCAATTCACCAAGTTGGTGGGTGGCAGGGGGTGCAATGCACCAAATCCTACCTAAAGATTGTCTAACGCAATTCGAAATTTCCTATTGTGATCTCTTATTGTCCTCGGAAAGAACGAGCCTAGATAACGCTCCGTCCTACAATCGATCTCACGTATTTTATCGTCTCGATCATTTCTACCTATATACGTCGGTGCCACAATTATTCCCACTACCTCCTCTTTTAGACATTCTGACCTATATTTCTCTAGAAGTTTCAACCTTGAGTGCAATCTACGGTCCTCCAGTGATACCCAGTTCAAATCGCTCAATAAAGAGGTGACGCTTTCCTTATGTTCGTACTTTTGTTTTACAAATCTGGCTGCTCTGCGCTGTACTCTTTCTAGTTGAATTATGTGTCCCTTCTCGTACGGATCCCATATGCTCGCTGCGTATTCCACTTGTGGTCTTACCAGTGATAAGTAGCATGTTTCGCGTACTTTCTCTGTAGTGTTCCGTACTATTCTACCTATGAATGCCAGTTTCTTGTTGGCCGCGCCTATAACTCGACGAATGTGCATGTCCCACGAAAGATCTCGACAAATGGTTACTCCTAAATATTTTACATACTCAGCTTGTCGAATACTCATTTCATCTATTTTATATTCGAAACCTAAATCTTTGTTCTTACTTTTCCAGAACGTGACTGCGGCACATTTAGTATAATTAATTTCGATTTGCCATTCTTTGCACCACGCTGAAATGGCTCTTAAGTCTTCACACAGAGACTGATGGTCCTCCTGATTTTTTATTTCTTTATATAGAACGGTGTCATCGGCGAAAAGCCTAATTTTACTACGAACAACCGAGCACATATCATTTACATAGATTAAGAAGAGCAGAGGGCCCAATACACTTCCCTGAGGAACACCCGAAGCAACTTTAACGGGGGACGAGTATTTCCCATCGATGACAACTATCTGTTCCCTATTCGAGAGGAAGTCTCTCACCCAACCGACAACTTTCGAATTGATACCACATTGTCCTAACTTCGTAATTAATTTCCTATGAGATACTTTATCGAACGCCTTCCTGAAATCAATGAATATGGCATTGACCTGAGTATTTTTCTCTCCGCATCGCAACAAATCGTCCACGAACAGGCCGAGCTGCGTTTCGCATGATCTACCTCTCCGGAATCCGTGTTGGCATCCGCTAAGCAATGAATGACTATCTAAATAGCGCATTACAGAGCTAAAGACTATGTGCTCAAGTATCTTGCACGATAATGAAGTTAAGGATATCGGCCTATAATTTTCGGGGTTCTCTCTGTCGCCACTCTTATGGATGGGCGTAACATGTGCCACTTTCCAATCTTTAGGAACTACTCCTTCTCTAATGGATTTCTCGAATATAATTTTCAAATACGGCGCGATTTCAGCAGCTAATTCTTTCATTACACGCGCGGGAATTTCCTCCGGTCCAGGAGATTTATTTGGCTTAATTGAATGAAGTTGGAGCGCGATGCCATTTTCCGAAAATACCAAATCTTCCATCGAATCGCCCTGACGCATAGGAATAGGGGTTTCACATTCATCGTCATCACGAGTAAAATCTTTCTGAAAGTGATGATTTAATAGGTTTGCTTTATCCATACTATCGTGAACTACGTTTCCCGTTTCCGACCGCAGTGACGCAATAGTGGGGCCCCTACCTTGAACTTCCCTGACGTAAGACCAAAATGCTTTTGGGTTCTCTTTCAAGTTTTCCTGTAAAACCTTCTTTTTATAATTGTGAAACGCATTACGCATTGCTACTCTGGCTATGGAGCGCGCCTCCTTGTATTGATGCCTTATTATTGCAATCTGTTCGACCGTAGCTGTTGAGGATGTGTTATTTACGCGAGAGTGGAGTTTTCTTTGACGTCGGAGAGCGCTTCTTACTTCCTGATTGTACCATCTAGGCTCTGCACTATCACGCTTCAGTTTGCTCGGAATCGGTAATCCCGTAATATAATTTTTATTTTATTTATTTTTACAAGATTTATCAGAATAAACTACACTTAAAACATGAAAGTCAAGTGATTGCAAACGTAATGGAATCCATAACGAAAAATAAATAAAATTCAATAATTTAACTTTTAGTTGTTCTGGAAAATACAATAAATCTGAATGAACGTACGATAAAACGGTTAGTTAATGGAAATGTTTATATTAGGGCGATAATAACAGAAAGTGCGAGAAACATTTTTAACTTCTATCGAATGGCCGTAAAACTACAAAAACCTAAAAATAAATAAAATTCTTATTTCTTTTAGAATAACAGCGATTCGGTAAATTCTTGACGATTTAACTGCAGCGACCGAAAAAATGTTTTGGCAAATTCAGCAAAGAATTATGAACGCATTTTTAAAGTCGTAGTCATATCTCACCCGCCGTATCATTTTCTTGGAGCTTTAAAAAAATCCTTTTTTCGCTTCTCCTTCCACCACTCATCTAATTCACCCACCCGCGACGTTTCATTCTCCATATATCTTTGTGGAAGAGTGTATACCTAGTTGCTGACTCCGCCATCCTAACTCGCTGCGCCTGTATCTCCTCCCCCTACATACCATCCCTCCTGCAGGATATAAGACGGGGAGAAGACAAATGGATTTGGAAAGGAGGAATCCCCATGGCCCTGAAGATTTAACATGCACCCCCCTAAAAGGACGTTCGCTACCTTTCTCTCTCTCTCTCTCTCTCTCTGGATGCTACAAACACAATTCTGCCTTACCCTCTCACTTAACAAATCAAACTACCAACCGATTTAACATTCCGAAAATCGTTTTATGAGAAACTCGAATCCAGCAGTAAAAAACTCAGTAAGGTTTATTTTGTTTCATAAATATCCTTAAAACGTCACCATTAAAAAAAGCTTAACTAAATGATTTAATTTTTCATTTTTAAAGTTGAAAGCGAATGTTAAATTTCTATATTTACATGAATTAAGCTAAAAAAATCAAAGTAAGAAAGAGCAAATTCAAATATATGAACAAGTACGAATTTTTTTAAAATTCAAAAATAAGATCTTTTATTCATAAGAAGTCATCCTTAAAAGAAGAAAACGAGAAAAATATTTCCGAGTATTTGTCACTGAATTTGGTGTCATGTTTTCAATTCATTGCCATTCATTTATTCAACTTAAGTTTGCATATCAAAGCCTAGAATATGGTAATTTCGCTTTAATCGAAGGGCTTTAGGGTAGAGCAGCGCTTAAAAAAATCGAATTTATATATATATATATATCGGATGAACGCATATAAAAGATTTTATAATAACGACTGTTGACGATAAAAAAATGAAATCATTCTAAAGAAGTCGAAATGAATGCTGTCGTGAAAAAACAATTTGTAATTCGGTGCAGTAGAAAGTTACTTCCTACGTAAATGAATTCAAGACTTTATTGAGACATTATGAAGTCAATGAGAGGAAAAAGTTTTTTTCAATTATTTTATTTTTTCCTCCAATTGAAGGAGAAAGAACACCTTAGGGAAACATAACTCCCTTGAACGATGCCAGTCCTTTCTTGAAAATAGCAGAACAATCCCAGAGAGAGAGAGACGGAGTCAAATACCTTATAAAAAAGGAATTTCTTTCCGTTAGAGAGGGGTGGATTGGAATTTAGCTGAAAAAGAGAGAGATTAAGACGGAAGCGGGAAGAAAGATTTGCCAAAGTGGAGTGGGAGGGAAAGAAATGAGAGAACAGGTCGAAGGGGTGAGGTGATGAGGGGGTTGGTGTGGAGGGTGGGCAAATGGCAGCAGCCAACAGTTGATCTCCAGCACAACTTCATTCTCGTGGAATCCCAAATTGAGAGACTTGTTTGGATTAACTTCCTCGGATTGATCAAACAAAAGAAGGCGGCGGAAGGCGCGAGGGAATATTGAAGGTGAAGATGTGGATGTGGAGTGAGCAGCAAGCGGAAGAGAAGGAGGAAGGGAATGAGATATATTTTTAATTTCTTCGATCCCCTACTTTTTTTAATTCTTCATCCCATCTCGACGGAAGTTTTTTTTAACCGTCGGTTCAACTGCCCATCTCGAGTTCTCCCTTATTTTCTCTCCCTCGCCCCATACCCTTCTTTTGTCTCTCAATCTTGACTTCCCTCCCGGAACACAACCCCATCCCTTTTACCCCCTTCAGATCCAGAAGTCTCACACTCCTATTCACTGAAAAAAGTCCAAGATGTTTCATTACTCCCCTTCTCTCTATCCTCACTCCACCTCTCTCTACATTACGCCATCTACGCTTAAACCTCACCCTATTCTTTTCATTCCTTAATCAACAGGAGAAAATTATCTCAATTCCGAAAAATACAAATTAAAGTCCATTTAGTCCTTTTTTTATAAAAACCAAAAGGGACAGAAAATATCAGTTTATTGGCATATAACTAACTCAACTTCACGACGAAAATATTGACCATTTAGGTGATTTGGCCACATTTAGTTCAATATTTCGGGAAATGTCTTGCGGTTCTCGAATTTACGAAGATTATCATATGCGGCTCTGAGAGTATGCAGGTTTGGCTTTACCTGTTCTATTGAAATTCAATAAAACCTATGAAAACGCGCGCGAAAAAGATAACAAACAGGTCCTTTTAAAAATATTTGCGGATAATAACGTCAACGCATCTAATAATTAGGCAAATTCAGATTTGATTCTCAAGAAGCAAGGGAAATATGGGTAAGCAAACGTAATAATAAATATATTACATGGATATGCATATTAGGACAAACAGAATAAAAGGAGAGAAAAAATGAGAAAAAATAAATTATGGAATACAAATTCAAAAGAAAGGGAAGAATGGAGGCAAGATCGCGTAACGGAGCGTAAAAAGCACATGAAAAACGAGAGAGAGATGGCAGAATGAGCAAGACGAGGTGGAAAGAGGTGGAATAGGAGAGGGGAAGCCGGAAGATAGAAGAAGCGAGATGCCCTCCCTAACAAGTTCCTCAAAATTATATTCCTCATCTTTTTCCTTTTAAAATTTTTGTTTTCAAAGGTAACCAGGTTAAATCAGCCGTCTTCGAGCGTCAAAGAAAGAGAGCTCAGTTACATTTGTTTTAAATTGGTTTCACTCGGGCAAGAAAATTGAATGGAGTGAGAAAGGAGGAGAAAGAATAAAAAAGGAAAAAGTAAGAGAACACTCCAACAGGGCAGAAAATTTCCGCCCTTCCTGCCGCCTATTCCTGAATATATTTTCCTCCCTCCCAACGCTAACGAAAAAAAAACTCAAGTTGCCGATGATGTTTCTTTCATTATGTTACTCTTTTTCCAGTTTTCTGAAGAGGGATCGCAAGAAGAGAGAGACCTTAAGCACCCGACTCGCCAACTAACATCGCTCATTTGATTTCGAATCGATTTCTTCTCTTCCTCCAAAACCTTGCATTCCTTTGTTCTGCTCCGTCGAGCGCCTAGCCGTCCTCCGGAGAATAAATACTTGCGCGGATCCATTTCCTTTTCCTTCTACTCCCTAAAGGTTCTCATTCCATCTCCCCGTTCCTTTTTGGCATTCTGGCGATTTCCTCCCATCCCACGCTCCTCCACATCGACCCCGAAAAGCTTTCAAAGAAAAACATACCTGCAATTTCGTACGGGTTGCTGTGTCGAGGAACCATATAAAATGACTTTTTCATGCCCTTCGCGAAGCAGTATTTGTTCATCATTGGTCTAAGGTCAAGGGCAGCATTTCTTTGACATTTGAGGGTTTTCCATTTTTTATGCCCATCGTTTATTGCCGAGTGGACCCCTTTCAAATATTGCTTAGAATCCTGTGTATATACTTCTGAATAGACCTTATATTTTGGATGCATAATATAACATCGTTTTAGTTAAAGACTACGCATTCCATTTTAGTAAAATCGATACTTTTTTAATAATAATGATGACCGATTGCATACAGCCAAAAATATATATTTATTTTTCTATATCTCAATTAAGGGACTTAATCCAGTTGTATTGAAAATAGTGTAAATTAAAATGGTCCTTGCTAATTTAAATTTAATTTAAACCCGGTAGTGGGTAGTAAGATATTATCCGTATAGTTGGCAATCATTAAAAAAAATAAAATCGTTCGTTTGTTCATTTGGAATAAAACTGGTATACTCCTTATCTAACTCTAATAATGGCCCAGATTAGATAAAAAAAACTTCGACGCTTGAAACGATCGTTAAATTTCAAACCAGCCAAAATGAATCTAGCGCTACGTAGTACTCAAAATAAGCTTTCGTGATAAAGCAATAACAATCGCTATCAAACGAACAAAAGAGAACTCATAAGTTCTCCATTCCCGGTATATACACGCGGAAATTCCGACAAAGTGATGAAATATTAAAAAAGGAAGATAATTTTAATTTCTCGATATATCAAAATGTTCACACTTATCCTCTTATCGCTCTCTTTTCCCCATCGGACGAATTCTTATTTCCATTTTAAAAATATTTCCTCATTGTCGCGTTCCTTCTTCGACGCGGCCCTAATTTCGTTCATTCTGCGAACACGTCACACGACCCTCTCTCACAAAATCATGGGGATAGAAAAAACGAAGAACGAAACGCGTGGAAGACTTAAAAACCCATCCAACGGGATAAGGACAGAGAGGAAAGGGAGGAGGATAGGAAGAGTAGGAGGTCTAAATCTCATTTCACACACAGCGCCTCCTTTCGCTAAATTTTCTTCTCTCGACACCCCCTGCCACCCTCCCAGACCCCTCATCCGAAGCGTTTTTTAAGGGCTATGGGTTGGGGAAATGGAGAGACGGAGAGGGGAGTTGGATATTTAAGAGTTGGGGAGAAGAAATAAGAAATCGGATGAAGACATGACAAGGGGTGGATGAGAGAGAGAGAGAGAGAGAGCGTTGCCTTGTAGAAGATGACGAAAAAAACGGGCAATTTGAACCCGAGGGAATTGGTCCCGGAGTGGATAAGAATTTATATTCATCGTTTTCAAAAGTTCTTCAACATTCGTCTCCCTTAACAGTCACCTAAAATTTACCAAGTAAGACACTTTGAACATCCCAAATCTTTAACTTCGCTCTTCAACAGCGTCTTTCATCCTATCTTTTATTTCGTTCTGAACGACATCTAACTGTATATCCTATCACCAATCGTTTTAAAGTTAAAACCAATTTAATTGCCTGTAAATAATCATTCAAATATAACGCCGGTAATCTCTATAGCTCAAACTTCGAGAGACTATAACAACTTGACAAAAATTTCAAGCTATACAGCGTTGATTCATTTAATATAAACTTTACAAGTTTGACTGCACACTGATCTTTGCAATCAAACCTACCCTAAAGCGTTATTTGAGAATTTCTCGTTAACTTTCTGCTTTAAATACTTAAGGGGAATCTTTAGCAAAGATACCTGTACATATATCTATTTCTCTAGCAAATTACGCTAATAATTCTAAAATCTATGAATCCCATCATTCCTACCATTCTGAATTTTGGCATATATAATTGATCTCCTCTAGGAGTCCGGATAGCTCAGTTGGTAGAGCATTAGGCAATAAATACATAAGGGGAACCTTTAGCAAAGATACCTGTACATAGGTCTATTTCTCTAACAAATTACGCTAATAATTCTAAAATGTATAAATTCCATCACCATTCCTATCATTCTGAATCTAGTCGTATGTATTACTCTCCTCTAGGAGCCCGGATTAGGCTTTTAACCTAAGGGTCCAGGGTTCAAGTCCCTGTTCGAGCGAAACTATTTTCCGGTCTCGATAGAGGGATGGTTAGTGTGTCTGGCTCCAAAAACTTCGGTTCCTCTTTTTTTAGCATTATTAAACTCATTTTAAAAGGCCGTCGACGGTAGTTTATCAACATAGTTAAAATAAATAAATCTATTTATCCTAATTATTGCTCAAAACTGTGCTACCTAGCTTTTCCGTCACAATCATTGCTGACTTTAGCCTCTAATCCACATCACACGATTTACAATCTTCCAATCCAAAACCCCTCCCAACATGCTTTCGCGCCTATCCCTTCTCTCCCCTTCCACTCAATCTCCTCACTCTCTTATTATTGCTTACATTTTAAGAGAGAAAATCCAGTTTTTTGTGCCGAGGAACTCTCTCCCTACTACGTACTTGAGAAAAAAAGCTATTTTCATTTCTCAAAATGAAATTCCACATCTCCGAGGTGACAGAAAATTCGAATCGCTTAAAAAAATAAAATGAAGAAAAATTCGAAGAATGACAAAGAGCTACAGAGGTGAGGAGAGAAAAATGAGGGGGGAGAAGGAAAGAGAAGAGGTGGATGAAGAGACAAGCAAATTGCTCATTTGCAAGGGATTTCCGCATCGTCGCTCTGCTCCTACAAAAAAAGAAAGCGTCTTTTTATGACCACATCTGCCGTTTATGAAGTTAGAAGACCCAGTGACAGCTCGAGGAAGGAAGAATTGCTATAAATGGAGTTTCTAGACTAGAATGATTCTGGAATAAAAATAACTTTCCTGAAGAGCAGTTTCTTTTGCTGCAAGGTGGGCGGATAGCCCGTTATCCTCCACTCCAAGCGGATTGGTCAAGTATATTGACGTAGGCGCTAATTCATTATTATCCGCATCTATAGAGCATAATTAAAGTATACTAAATTTAACTGGCCAAATATCTAAATCAAACCAAATAAAAATAAATAAGTTAAAGGATATGGAGAA
Source organism: Tanypteryx hageni (assembly GCA_028673005.1). Taxonomy (NCBI): domain Eukaryota; kingdom Metazoa; phylum Arthropoda; class Insecta; order Odonata; family Petaluridae; genus Tanypteryx; species Tanypteryx hageni. Next base: position 68,742,697 of record CM054112.1, on the reverse strand, counting down.
AAATAACCAAAACATTAAATCACCCTGAAACATTCTCAAATATACAGGACTCGAACACAAACATTTTTATTACAAACAACACCGAAGGATTAGTTTCTGAGATTATTCTCCAGATACGTCAAAAGATGAAATTTTACAAAAAATAAACGAACGTCACGGTAAATTTGAAAGTTAATTTAAACAATTTTACAGCTAATAGTGCTATAAAACACTACTTGTTACCTAAAACGGACATGAATACAAAATTTATATTCATATGAATAACATCTTCCAACCATTGATCGCTTATTAATACGTTGTGAATGCTTGGATGGATATTAGCTGGAATTCCTTCTTTTTGAAAACGCATTAGCTCCGATTAATTCGGAATAAATGGTTTCCACTACCACTCATCGCCACAAAGTATTCCAATCCAAGGTCCCCAAAAAAGAGAGGAAAGGGCGAGAGAGAGAGATTGGGAATCCAGCTCTGCTCGCTTCGATTCCCTCCTCCCACGACGAACCTCACCACTTCCACCCCACTCCGCATCCAACTCCACCCCCACTCTCACGCCCTCTTGGGACCTTCCCTCCCCCATTTCAACGCCACCGCCACACCCTTTTCCCGACCCATGTTCTCATTTCCCCCACTCTCCCAATCTTTCTCTCTCTCTCTCATTCCATCTCTTCCTCTCAACCGAATATATATCTCTCTCTCTTTTGCCTGACACTTGTTGCTCCATCTCTCTGCTCTCCCTCCCCACCTTCCATTCCCTTTTATCTCCTTCCCTTTCCCACTCTCTTTTTCCTTTCTACTTCCCCCAGTTGGTGGCACAATATACCTACCAGCCCCCGCAGGAGTTCCAATTCACTCCCTCTCTTTCTGTCTCTGTCTTTCTCCCTCGCCGTCTCCCTCTCTCGGTTCCGGAATTGGAATAAAATGCCTTTTCTCTCCACCGTTTCCTCCTTAAGCTCTGCTCGACCTTCCCCCACACTCTTAACTTCCCCCACTCCATAACCGGCATCGGAGGAATCGTCACTCCCACTCCATATCGTAAAATCCCCCGAGTGGATTTCTCTCTCTCTCTCTCTCTCACTCACTCCATCTCTCTCTACTTTTCCCTCTCTCACTAGCAGGCAATCAGAGTCGCAGCCGGAAAAGCGAAGGGGAAAGAGAGAGAAAACGAGACCCACGAGTTGAACAGTTGCAAACGGGAGTCTCTGGATGGGTTATAAAAGCGAGTGGGGGAGAAGGGGGAAATGCGGTAAAGGGATCAACGCTTTGGGTATCAGAATCGCAGTTTATATGCATTAGAAGGGTTTCCCGTCCATTCGTTCTCTCTCTCTAACCCCCACCCTTTTCCTCTCTCTCAAACGCACACATGCACACATTCTCGTATATTTTCTCGATCCGTTGTGCCTTTTAGGATTTCATTGCGTGGACGTAAATGGTACCAATGGATGGACGAATGTATTTTATTTTTACGGGTTCACGCGACAACGGGTTAACAGGTATATAAAAGGACCGACACGCACGGACCCTGATATATAACCAACGCGACTTGATTCGTTAATGATGGAAAAGGTTTTGATGCCAGAGAATAGAAGTTTGTGTTCATAATTTTCATTTGTATATACGAGTGTACGTCTCTGTGTGTATATATGTAAATGCATTTTTACCTAATAAGAAGGAAGGGAACTGGATTAAAGCTGTTTTAAGCCAACCATAATCATTACTATATTTATTTTTAATTACTTATAAAACCTAAAATTGCTGCATTTTTCTTCATAAGCAGTTACTTCCGCAAAGAAAGCCATGGGAAGACAAACTAGCAACCTGTCACTGAAATAATACTTACCAAATTGACGCAAAAGAAAACAAGCGTTAAATATTTTATAGTTGCACTAGTTCCATATAAATTACAAAGGGTTTCTTATACCGTAGACTCCAAATTTAAAAGCAATGAAGGGCGTAAAATATTTTGCTCTAGTGCACTCGTGTAGCTGTCTTCGTGCCCTAAAAATATTATGTTTTCTCTTCAAGTGCATCAAGTCACTTACACTCGTGAACTAATTAAAAATTCCTTTAAAAAAACCTTACAACCAACCCGATAACACCTCCGATTAAGTTCGAGTCGTGAAAATATGGTAATGAGAAAATAATATAATTAGCGTGGGAAGGAGGAAGAATGGGTTAGAAAGTATAAATGCATTTCAGGAGTAATAAAAAATTGTTAAGAGAGATGGAACGATAGATAAAAAGGAAACGGGAGGAAGTAGCCAGAGTGGAGAGAAAAGAAAGCGAGAAAACTTAGAGGATACGTATAAGACAGGATTATGTTCAGGTATCCGAACAAGTTCGAGAAGAAAAGGAAGTGAAATGTAAAGAAACTCCACGGTTACGTTAGAGGCGTCACACTTAGCGCCCCAAACAGGAAGAGGCGAATAGAGTCCACCACACAAAAAGACACGATCGCGACGCGGAGGTAGTAGCTACGGTAGCTTATATGCTGCTCTACCGAACAAGAGAGCGGCGCATCCCGCAAAGTGGAGGTGAAAGAAAGAAAAGAGACTGTCACGAAGCGCGAGGCTGGGACGTCATTATCACGTATGACTGACTTCTCGGGGCGAGCTCCCTCGTAATGGCCGAAAGAGATCTGAGATGAGCCGGGACGAGAGAGAGGGAAGACAGATGCCCGGATGGCAGAAATAGAGGGAGAAGGCGAATCGAAGCGCAACTGACGGTGGAAAAGGAGGGAAAATAAAAGAAGACCGCCTCCCGCGGGGATCCCATGGAGGAGGGATGGGAAAACGAGGGAAAGGGAGCTCAAGAAAAAGTTGGGACATTGTGACTCGTTGAGGACTTAAAAAGCATCGTTGAATACAGCATGAAACCTTTTTTCGAACTCGTTCTATCTCACTCCCTCTCACTCGAACTCCCTCTGTAACTCGGACAGTCGGAAGGGATCAAGGGCGAGTATAAGACCGAATAAGAGGTGTCGCTACACTTCGCTGCGGGACGCCGCTGTTTGAGCATGGGTGACCATTTGAGTGGGTGGCAAGAATGGGAGAAAAGGAGTGTTTCACGGAGCAAAGCTCAAAAGCAAAGGAAAAATAAAAGATGAGATAGAGGGAAGGGAAAGAAAGAAACGCTATGAGTTGGGAAGATGACTGGGCGAATAGCAAGTGGCGACAAATAAGAGTTTCGTAAACTGGACGACCAGTGTGTAAATCAATTCACGATTCGAATCTCTGCTTGTATTATAGTCATGTAGCGCTTTTTAGTGCTTTTCGTCATTGCTGAAAAGCACTATTATCTTCGTGATGTCCGTCTGTACGCGTATATCAGGGAAGAATTGGCTGAACCGATTTGAATAAAATTTGGTACAAGGAACACTCACATAAATTAATGACCAAAATAGTATATTTGGATCGGATCGACTCAGCAGGGGTGTCACAATTGCAAAGTTTAACTTTTCGGTAATTGTGAATTTGGAAGGAATTGGCCAAACCGATTTCCGCGAAATATTGTAAAAAGAATGTGTGCAACATAGAAAAACAAAATTAATATGTTTAGTGAGGATATGAAAAACAGGGCTGCCACAATAAAATTTAAAAATTTCTTTTTACACCTTCTTGTGTTAAATTCTCCACTTCAATTTTAATAAAATTTAATACTTATAATGTACATATAAAAATAAAACCACATTAATATATTTAAACCGAATCAGCCAAACAGGGGTGCCACAATTACAAATTAACCCCTTTCAGTAATTAAGGATTTGGAATGAATTGGCTGAACGGATTTCAATTAAATTTTGTATATAAAATTTGTACAACATACTGTAATGAAATCAAAATGTTTAAAGCGGTGCTAAAGAGCAGAGCTACCACAATAAAAATTTAAATAATATTTTTATGCGTATTTCTAGAGAACTGACGCAATGGATTTGAATCAAATATAGTATATTTAATCTTCATATAAATAAATAAACAAAATATCATATTTCAACCGGGTCGACTAAACAGGGCTACCACAATATCAAGGTTAGAATGTTTCTGTAATTATGAATTTGGAAGTTATTGGCTGAACGGATTTCAAAGAAATTTCGTTTGTAGAGCGAGTACAGAAAGGTAAAACGAGATGAATATGTTTAGAACGGATAGAAAAAGCAGGGCTACCGCAATATAACGAAAATTTATTTTCTGATTTCAAAGCAAATACATTAGTGTACGATTATACTACTGCGAATTCGACGAAAAGCACTTCTGTACCACGGGAAACCTGAGTACATCCATTAAATTATCGAGTAATTAAGCAATACCTAGTCACGCTAACTGATTCACGTGAAAGAGAAAACGCTCTCATAAAATTCACCACCAAAACTGAACAAGCAGTCAATTTTAATGTATTAAGGGCAAATTTGAGTCTAGTCGCAACAAGATCGCGAGTCAAAATCGGAGACTTTTAGAGCAAATAAGATGTGTTCTTCAAAATATAAATAAATTATAAACGCAAATTTACATAAGGAACTTGCAAGAACTTAAAAACCTATCATTAAATTCTATCATTCTTGAGGGTGATGTGCGGATTGCTTCTTATAAGCTAGTTATGAAATTTGGAAAAGCCAAAAAAACTGAAAACATCTCCCACAGTATTACAATCATGCGCGTAAAATTTTAAATCTAATAAGAAAATATACTATATTACGAATAATACACGATGGAATCTCAAATATAAGGAGACAGATAAAAGAATAAGGAAAAATGCAACGTTTAGGATTAGCAAACCAGAAAGAAGAGGGTCAAATAAAAGGAGAAATTATACCAAAGATGGAAGTAAACATGGTATTATTTTTTGGCGAATACCAGCGAGAAACAGAGGTTTGATAAAGATGAGAAGAACAGAGATAGGAAAGGCGAGTAGAGCTCTTAAGAGAGAGAGAGAAGGCAGGTGTGAAAGATTGGGTGAGAAGGTAAGAGGTGGATTAGAGTGCGGAGAGGCAAAAGTGCATCGGAGCGTGGCACGAGCGAGAAAGGTGGGTGTGCAGAAGCGAGAGAGAGAGAGATGGGAAGGGAGATAGAGAAAAAAAGAGAGGACTGAAATTCTTTCTCTCTTTTCCATTCCTCAAAGAATACCCGTAAAGTAATACTATTTCGGCCGCAAAAGGACCGAAGTATTCGCAATTTTTCAGAATTTTTTATGTGCTGGTTGGCTCTCTGAAAGGTAATCCGTCATCAACGATTCGTGGCAGAAAGAATTTCTGCGCGGAAAATTTTCATCCGAAAATTTCCACCCTTCAAAAGAGGGAAAGGGACACGCTGCATGGTTTCCGTTTCAATGTTGTCTGCGATGAGATCACTGAACAACGTAGCATGAGAAGTGGATGAAGGATTGAAAAAAACCAGTTCTCCGTCTGCTGTGTCATTGCTCGGAATAGATCCCTCATTGCGATAAATCGCGCGACAAAAATATAATAATGGATCCGGGGGCAACGAGTGTTTTTTCTAACCTTTATATTATTTCTTTCAACGCTGTACTATGTAAATGAACCAGTAATCTAAGGACCTAAAATTACACCGATTGGCTTGAGTGAAACGTTTTTATTATAACAAAAAATTCTCTTAAAAACAGAAACGCGTTCACGATATGATTTCATCGGTCGGTGTGTTTGTGCGTGTTTATTTAACTATTTTTTAGATATTTTTCAAAAAACTTGTCATGCATAGATGTAGAAAAATTGTCCCCGAATAGCAGATTTATATTGACGATATCTTTCTACTAGTTATGTAAAATTAGAAATTTTGAAATATTAAAATAGTGCAACGACAAAAATCTCACTGCTAGAAAACTCAACAGGCCTTTAAGATTTGCCAGTAAACCTGGCTAACCTTGTACAAAAAACGAGAAGAACGGTTTTTTTTGCTTCCAAAAATGTTTTCGAAAATAAAATTTAGGGCGTTTAAATTATTTTATTAGTTTTTGCTTTTAAATTACAATTCATAAAAATATAGCTACTACTTTTGTGATAATAATTCCATTCTAACCTCTTCGCTCGAGCTATGACCGCTTTTCAGTGAATGTAAAGAAACAACTCGGAAACGAAAAACAGAGCTCTGTTTGCTTGGAAGCGAAATGAGACCTTGTCGGTTTGAAAATGGCTTGCAAATTAGATATGCTTTCTAATCTACACCCTCCTTTTACCCCCCTCCCTATGCCTCGCGGCAAAATCATTGGCAATACAAAAGGTCCCATTCTCTGCGAAAACCTCTCATTAGCTTCCCCTTTTCAAAATACTCTATAATTCTTGCCCCAACTCTTACCATTCGAGTCAATGAGCCATAGATTTCCAATCCAAACGAATCAGCATGTTTGCGCGGCTTTTTTATAATACACATATAAATTCCTTCCCTGTTATTTTTCTGAGGATTCTCCCAAAGATGAGGTTATTATTACATCACACTTTTATTAAGATATGTAACTAAAATTGTTACCTTTTATTTTCAAAATTCTATTACCGATAAATTTGTATTATTTTTCGATCCTGCTACGGGAAAAAGTTATCAAAATTGCTGTTTATTGGCGGGAAGGCTGAATATCGCCATTTGTACGTTTGCACTTAACACGCTAGTATATGATAGCGTTATTTTACTCGAAGGGAGATATAGTTTAACATCCCTATTACTTCCTGTTTGAATTATAATTGAACTACGGTGCAGAGCGACGCATGCTAATAACATTTATTAGCTATAATTACCTATATATTTATCTGCTTAAATTATGCTATAGCATAATTACACACTGAAGATAAGTTTTTATTAATTCAAATTCTTAAAATGCAAATTGTTTTAATACTTCCGTCATGTACATACAATAAATTTATTCTCTCATTTTTACGTTAAATGTTAAGGCATTCGGTTTTGTGCGACCTTCACCATCACTTCAAATATTGCCAACCTCTTTTCCTCTCTTTTCACTTTCGGTTTTACTTCTGTCCCAAATCCCATAATCATCGTTACAACTTTTCCTTCGCCTCCCCTTTCCCTCTCTCCCTATCCACAGTCTGACCAGATACCATTTCTCTCCCATCTCACTCCTTTTCTCACCCTTCCGACTTTCTATACTCATCTCTCGCCCACTTTCCTCCTCCCTCCGGCTCCCCCCCCCCCATTCCTCACCCAACTCCTCTTTCTCAAAAAAGAGCCGACAGATAAGAGGGAAGAGAAAGACAATTATTCACGCCACTGAGAGGAGCAAGAGGACTCCCGCGTTTGTGTGCGTGAGTGCGGAGACAGGGGAAGCGTCAACAACAACAAACACACGCTAATACCGAATCCCCCTCCTCGCAAATCCCCTCTCTCTTTCTCTCCGACTCGACTATTCCGCCTCCCTTCTCACCTACCCCCCGCAGTCCACGCCTCCATTTCCATTCTCTCGCCTCCGGGTTTTTCCTTTTTTTAATCTTCTCTCGAACCGACCGTATTGGCGACTCATGCCTCTTCCACCTCTCTTTCTCTCTGTCTCTCTTCTACCCGAAACTGGGGGACAGTGGCCAATAGGTCGTCCTTTTCATGTATGTCTCTCTTTTCTCTCTCCCTCGGCACGCCTCCTCCCTGCCTTCCCTTCCCCGAGCACCTCCCGATGGGATCACAGTGGCAACGCGTCACACAGAATCCGTAGGAAAGGCATCGGAGCGAAAGTGAGAGGGCGGCAAACTGTGTTGTTTGAAAGGAGAGGACAGATCGAGGGAGAGAAAGAGAGGATTTACCCTCCCCTCCTTGTCGCAGTTCCTCTCGCCCTATTTCTCTCTCCTCTGCGTATCGTCCTCCCCCTAGTAAAAAAATTATCAGAGGCAGTGGATAGAGCACGGTAGACGTATGGCGTACCGAGTAACGAATGGGCAGAAAGTCCCCAAAACTTATAAATTTGCGAAAAATATAATGCTGTTAATAAGAGACAAAGCTCAATTGAGTTATCCGAGGTGATTCGAAAGAAAACATTCGCTCTAAAAATGTAAGGAATATCTACCAGCAGTCAATATCAATGAGATTTTCTGCAATAAAGTTGTATAAATTTCTTTATTTTTTTCTTCTTATGATTATTTCTTTCACAATTTATATATATGTACATAATGTATATAAACACAATATCATTAAAATTTTAACTTCGTACAGCTCAAATGACCGAATTATCAATTTTTCAAAGCGACGCAGCACAATGGAAAAGAAATAAACATTATAAATTGCATGTTTTACATAGTTTTGTACGAAGTTAGAAGGCCAGGCTGCAAAAGTTTTTGAGACGGGAGAGGGAAAAGTTGGTGAAATAGGAAAGTTTTCTATGGTTTAGGAGGCCGCCATGTTATTCCACGGGGTGCAAGAAGCAGACGCATTTTCCCTACTCCCTCACACACACACTAAACCCTGTGAGAGGGGATTTGATGCAACATTCGGCTCATTCTGGTTGTTCATTACAGCGTATGTCATTTCCTCTGGGGAATGGCCAGCGCTCTCTAATGCCTCTTGCGTCACAAACCACGCAAAGGATGGTGGGAAAACAGGACAGTAGCTGTTCTCTCCGGAAACATTCGTGAACAAAATGGGCAAAAAACCAATGCATTCGATATTCATAATTTTTTTACTTATTTCAAGGATTTCAAACCCATGATCGACATGGAAAACTTTATTTCGAGTAAGATCTGAAAATGTCAAATACGATAAAATTGTTCCCAAAGAAAACTTTTGAAAATTTTACAAATTTGTGTGAAATTCTTCTTGCCTCCATAGTTACTTGTAAGTAGGGTGACCAGATTCTGAGGAAGTAAAGCCGGGACACAACGTGTTCTGAGGAAGAAAGACCGGGACATAACCGGAACAATATAAGATCTTTAGTTTTTTTGTCGCTTACATGCCAAATATATAGGTAAATTCTGCGTAGCTTGGCCATGATTTTCTTGACAAAGTAGCTCATATTCTTTCAAATTCTAACATTATGTGCACACAATTATTACAGAATTGGTCAGAAAATTGTTGGGAACAAACAATTTAGAGTCATAGTTACCGTATTTTTTCAGGCTGTAAAACGCACCCCAAGTTTTTAGAAAATTTACCAGAAAAAAGGTATTTTGGTTCACCAAAGCATTCAGGAAATGCCACGTCGCGTATCATTTCTAGCCGTGGTAAAATCCGTAGCTGACAATATTCAAGAAATATTATGGCGTGATAACAGTTAAATATAACGTTTTAAAAAAACTTAAGTCGTGAAAGTAAATAGGGATGATCTAAAACATAAATATTTGCTTTGAAACTCATATAGCTAAATGTGCCTTGCGTGAACTCGGCTGTCGGAGTGCGCTGCACACCTCGCGCCTATAAGCACCCCTTACGGATTGTACTTATTTAAACTTAATTGAAAGGTGAGATTTTAATTCCTAATAAATGAATTGCATGTATAATAACATATAACTGGTGGAATGTGATTTATTTATTTCATATTTATGAAATAAAAATAGAAAGAAATTTTTACCGAGACGCCGGGACAACATCAAAAATACGGGACTATCCCGGCTAAACCGGGACGTATGGTCACCCTACTTACAAGGGCTAACGTAGTAAAAAAAGTTCCGAAAAATTAGTGTAAAGGAACTTTCGCTACTTTTTAAGCTTTCTTTTGTGTGTGAGAAGAGGGTGAGCATTTGAGTGTCGCAAAACGGTGACAGTTACCCTCCCCACCTCTTTTACTTCTTTCCTTTCTTTGAAATGCCTTCTCCTTCGACTCCCTCGAAATTTTATCTCACTTTTTTCTCACTTATCCTCTTTTTATCTTTGCTTCGACACCTTTAAAAGTATCTGAGTCGTTGCCAACAAGTCCTTCCTCAAAAATGCTACTTAAAAATTTCCAGTTCCCGAAAAATCTGGAATGATGGACCGCTCTAAACAAATTCCAGGAGATTTGGTGCTTAATTTTCAGACAATAACAATAACCCATAACCTATCATTCACGTATAGATCCATTTTTCGTTCGCTTCAAAAAGAGAGTTGAAAGACAAGCGCGACATATTTTTATACATAATAGCGCATTTTGTCATCAACGTTCCTGGTTAAGGTAAAATTTTAATTTCCTGAGACTGAAACAGCTGTATTATTGATATAAAAAAATCAAAGAAACCAGCAACAGTTTTTCCTCAAAAATTGAAATAAATTTATGCACCTACGATGAGCTCACCTCCAAAATCTTTCCTCCTCGAAGAATCTCCTCCCTCAGCCCTCGCCCACCCATCTTCCCTTTCCTCTACTACTCTCCCTCCTCTCTTCCGTACCTCACCTGCCTACCCACAAGAGCAGAAAAGAAGAACCGAAAAAGACTCGTTCGAACCATTCCTCGATACTCTCACCCATAAAAACCCCCGCCATTGTGGAAAAGAGAGTGCAAAGGGAGGAGTGGGAGAGAGTGGAAGTTGGGATGGATAACGTACTTTAAAACGGTGAGGTTGGAGCGGGGACGGTCGGGGGCGGAACATAATGCCACTTCCCGTGTAATGAGCGCTCCCGTTGCACCGCGGGACGTCCTATCGGGCATACGGCCCAGTGGATGCGTGAGTAGCAAGCCTCGATCTCTCATTCTCTCTCTTTGGGAAGGGATAGGAGGCGGGGGTGGGAATTATGGCGAGGGAGGGGGAGGGAGGAGGAGAGAGGTTTAACAGGGAGGGTTTTCAAAAAGGAAATCCATCCAATTTTTTTTTCGCAGGAGGATGGCTGCGGGAGCAGGTGGTGGCGTAACATACGTACGCAGGGACGGACTATTTCCGTCGCCAATTATTGCTTTTCGTTTCTTCCAGGATAAGATCGATGAGCCGAAAAAAATATTGAAGTTTGATCGATCGCTCCAAGTAAAAATATTGGATTATTGTGTGGACGGCTGGGCTGATGCAGTAGACGCGAGAAAAAATTGGTCAAATACGTAATTCGGTGACGAATTTCCCTCGATGACGGTATGACTGTACTGTGACAAAGAGTAATATATCTATCTAAAATTGGTGTGAGCTAAAGCCTACATATAAAATCGCGAATGAAATTCTCGCGTATTTTTATTAGCATTTAATAAATTGTTGCAAAATATAAAATAATATTATGATGACCAAACCGCGCTCAATAGTGAACTCGTTTCAAGATAAAGTAACCGCACAAGAGTTATCGTGAAAATAAGCGATTAAAAATTAGTTTTCCGTTTCTCTATCATATGTGTTAGCGGCACAAAATCGCTTCTTTGCTATTTCCTGACGCGCCTAAGATAAGGCTCACGCCAGAAAGTGCGAGTGGAGTTACATCTGAGGGGATCGTGAGGGAGCAGACGGGATAGGCTTGCGAAGTCGTGGTGCGTGTATGTGAAGGGAGTAGAGCACACGAATGCGATCACCAGAGCAGAAGACCCTCAGAAGCCCTTTTTCCTCTGTCCTCCCATTCCCCTTACTCTTCCCCTACATCGTTCAAAACCCTTTCGCTTTTTATTCACGCTGTGTTCTTCCCTCCTTCCCCTCTTTTCCCTTTCATCTTTCTCTCTCGCTGGATTTCCTTCGCGTGGATACTCAAAAAAGGGTGAAAAGTATCTTCGGCATGTCTTCACCCCAAAGCGACAGTTTTGTTTTGCCATTTTTTAGCTTAAGGCTCACAATCGAATCTTCTTACCCAGTTGGGCGGTTTTTTTGGCCGAACACCTTTTCCGTTCCCCAACGACGGCTCTGTCAAGATTATTTTATCTTCAACAAATTATAAGAATATGAGATTTTTTATTACTTTTGCAAGCAATTTCTAATCGGCCTAAATTGCTACATTTCTTAAATAAACCGATAACACAAGGACAGCCGTTTTTGTAGAAAAAAGTCCTAGTTTGAAAATAACACGATGAATTGAACGGTATATTCTGCAAGCGCATTATCCGAAGCTTTCTTCCATAAAAATACAATAGAATCTAGGTGATTCGAGCGACTACACTCCAAATAACCGCAAACTCGTGAAATAGTTTTCCGCAGTGCGTTGCTATACTTTACGTTATAGTTTTCGAAAGGATTTTTCCTTTGTAGCTTTTTAGAAATTTCTATAACTCGAATTATTGCTCATGTCATAGATGTTAATTGGAAAACTGCTGATTTTTTTGACGAGTTTATGGATAACTTCCATGATTCCGTTCGTATTTTTTCACGTTTTTCCAGTTTCTTCTTCTTCCCAATACCCTAAAATGAATTCCTAAGATTGAGATATTGTCTCTCCAACTTAGCACACCCTGAAAACCGGAACTGGTATTCGTGTTGCAAATTGCTACCAACAGACATCCAAGAACAACCCGCTCCAACTTTTCCTCACTCTTTCAACAACTCTACTAGAACGAAAAAAATTCTCTCCGCCACGGTGTTCGAACACATGACATCCACCTAGAAAGGAAGAGAGAAACGCAGCACCAAAGAATGCTAATCCTGGAAATTATATACCCATGTTCCTTTGGCCGCAAGACAATAAATCTTAACCCATTTACACCCATTTTTCCAGAGCCTAGAGAGATACACTTCACGAGCAGCTGTAAAACGCACACCTTGAGCATCATACTGAACCCGATAAATATGGATGAATACTCCCTCTGCCGGAGTGATACCGCGATCCCTTCACCTTCTCTACCACGGCCTTCTCCTCTCCGAAGGCTTTGAACTCATTCGTCTCTTTTTTATCTGCGTAATTACAACTCCTTATCTCCCTTTCCCTTTCTCTTTACCATCCTTTTCCCTACACGCAAAAACCGCGAAAAAATAATAAATCCAGCTGGCGTGGTGCGGGACGGTGCGAAGATCCCGCTTCTGCACCGCTGAGCAACTCGTGAAGATTGCGAAAAAGAGAAAGAGAGGACGGAAGGGGTTTGAGATGTTTTCAAAGGTAGAGAAAAGAAGGGTAGCTCACGGGGATGTGGAAAGAAAAGGATCAGGCAGGTCCAGAAACGGAAGGAAGGTTTTTTTTAAGGCAGTGTCCCGACTCTCATTGTTGGGCGTGATTTAGGAAGTCGGCGGGTTATTTTTTCGGTAAGTGGTGTGGGTGAGGAAGAGAGAGGAATGCACGTGGGGATGAGGAAGGAGGACGGTTTTTTTAAGGGAGCAGCGGGAACTCCTGGAAGAGTGTGAGGGGTTGTGGGGATGTGGGCGATATGTTATGAGTGGTTATGCTACCTTTTTAGACCGTGTTGCGGTTCCAGATGGGAAAGCTGAGGAGGGTGAGGGAGATGGAGAGAGGTAGGGAAGAGGAATTACATCGAGAGGTACGACCCACATACACACACACACATTTTCTGTCCCCTCTCCTGCCTCATGCCCTTTGATCCGGAATGAGTACCGTACGCGAAAAAAGATAAGGTATAAAAAAATGGGAAGGCCGTAAAAAGAAATACGCGAGCATTTATATAAATACAAAAAAGACCGAGAGAGCGAGAGAAATCTCTCTCACCCTCTTGCAGTCCATCGCGTTTGCCTACTATCTCTGTCTCCCGTCCTCCCATCATCCCTCTTCTCCCCGGTTGCAAGGCTGCGGAGGTTGATGATACAGAGTGTGTTACAGGGCGTGATTTCTGCGAGGAGGGAGATAGGCGGTAGGATTTAGAGTAAAACGGAGCCAGCGAGCGTGATAGCGGTTGAGAGAAAGGTGAGGGACGCTATGGTTTCCAAACAACAATGAAGGCAACAATAAAAAGGTTGGCAAGAGGACACAAAGACGCGATTCGACCGCAATGCGGTACGGCCACTGAGAGACTATCAGACTGTTTTGGACGAGTTTATATCTGTTTCGTTCTATCGTGGTCCTTTTACTCTTTATCTATCTCTTTATCTATCATCGCTAGTTCTGACCCTCCTCCCATTTTCCTATCCTCTCTCTATCCTGTCTTTTTTCCTTTTCATTTTAAATTATTTCCTGTATAATTTCCAATACTTTCATCCCTTTTACCTTTCCTCCATCTTACCTTTCTCCCCATCTTTTCATATTCCTCTACATCTCTCCCGCCTTGCCTTCCTTTCTACCTCAATTCGTCAGAAACTGTTTAACCACAACCCCACATTTTTTTAAATTTTCTATTACTATTCCCTAACCATCTTCATTTCTTTCCATATTTCTATAAATGCAACCTATTTTAGTTTTGTTTTTCGGTATTTACTTGAACGTTTTTACTCCCCACATTACGTGACACACATTGCAGTTCTTTATCCACAGAACTAACTTCATTTTCGCTTGTATTATATTATTTTCCCTAAACATTCCCGATTTTTCTTCTCTTTCTTTCAGACGACTACCCTCATTACGTACGACAGTTTTTATATCCGCTTATTTCCTCCGCCTCGCGGCAAAACGTTTAATGAAAAATCCTCCCTGCAGTCGAAACGCCCATTTACACTATCGCCCGTGTGCTCAGTGTTAATTTCATTGCGCCTTTATTTCCTTCCTGCTGATCACCGCCATACGATAAGGAACGATTTATTTACGAGTACCGGTTTTAACGGCGGACCCTGATGACCTCGGTAGGTTTCAAACCAACACCCAAGCAACCGGGAGAAAGGAGGACATACCTCTCCAAGAATATTGATACGACACACAGCCTAACTCCGTTGATAAATTCCTCTCATCCGCGATTATCCTCGCATTTCCACTCCTCCATTTTACCACGGAAACGACGGGAGATCCGTTCTCCCATCTTGTCCTTCACAGGAATTATGTCCTCTGACGTGGGTTGGCGTGTTAGTTAACACGGTCGCGCCCTGTTCCAGATTACGTACGGAGAGAAGGGATACTCACCCCGCTCCGGATTTTTTATTATTACTTCTGCGCAAACAAAACAACAGGGATATCATCTGGACATCTACGTATGATTTCCTACCTTCGCCCTTTTAGGACAAGGGTCCTTTCCGACGCTTAACCCTCACTCTCCCTCCCTTTTCTCGGCCAAAAGGCGAGGTCGTTATAATAAAATATAAATAATAACGCGGAAGGGGTCGCGCATTGTTGAGGCACGTACGTACTCTTTCAGTTTTACTTTCCACGAGGAGAGTTTTTAAGCGAGGGAGGTAAAGGGGAGGAAGAGGTGTAAATATGAGAGGCGATGGCAATGAGAGAGAATGGGAGGTGAGTGTATCGCAGATGCCATGGACCGCAGAGGGGGCGTGATCTCGCAACACGCCTTTGTCTTTCTTTCGGTGCTATTCGCCGGCGCCTATATGAAACCTTACTTCCTCTCATTCCCCTTTATCCAGTCTCCCTTTGCTCCTCGCGTTCCTTTCCATCCCTAGCTGTGGCTTCCTATTAACTTCGACCGTTTGTCTCTTGTATGAAAAGGTATTTGCTATCTTAGGAGTATCTTTATTGCTAAGTTAAACCTAAATCTTCATTCGAGTGATCTCTATACGGGCATAGCTCAATTATTAATCTTCTAATCATTTTAATGCCTAAAAATCGATATATCATTTTGAATCGTATAAATAAATATATCTAATGCCTCAATATTTCGAGTGATTACAAGTGAATTAATGAATTGTTCCAAGCCGTGAATATTTTATCGGTGGTGAGACTTTCTCCTTTTAAAAATTAGGAGTAAGAAAAGTATCTGGCATAAGATTTGCGGCTTAACCCATCAAATGAATAAATGATATTTTAATTCTCAGCATTCTCTTCTAAATTATCTTTCCGATTTACGAAGGATAGAGCAGATTGAGTTAGGCGTGCCTAAAACTTACCGGAAGATAGTTACTATGAATGATTGAAGAATATAGACAATTCGGCGAGAAAGAAAATAAGAGAGTTAACGGTAAAACAAAAGACAGAGGATATTTAAAATAAGATATTTTTATTTTATGGGATGTTAAAAATAAGGAGATGGATAATGCGGTGAAGTTACTTAAGCATCTAATGTAAAAAAGGACGGTAAGGCAGTCACTGTACATGCGCGTGTGGGCGAAGTCGAAAAAAATTAATAGGACCAGGAGGAAGAAATGTACGGTAGTTCATTCCTTCTCTTTCTTTTTCTCCCACCACTTTTTCCACATCTCGTTTGCATTATATTTTATTCTCCCCGTATCACGCGACAGAGGGCTCCGTAGCCGTTCCTTCGCATACGCTAAGGGAGATAATGAGGGGATAGCGGGAGCGGAGAAAAAGATGGAAAGGGAGGGTGAGAAAGAGGTAGTCGTGAATCGGTTTAGGACTGCGAAGATGTAAAAAAGAATGTACGGAAGGGAATGGTTATAAGATTTGATGCATAGCAGCCAATATGAAAGGGATGACGGCCGCGAGCAACGTATTAGATGAGAAGGAATACAGAAAAATGAAAAGTAGAGAAATAAAATGTGATACATGAGAAAGTAAAGATTGGGAAGAAAGAAGAACTCGCTAGAATATGATCAGTTAGAATAAAAGCAAGAAGCGGAGAAAGAGAGAGAACGGGAAGAGAGAGGGGAAATGGAGAAGGTTGGTATAAATCGGAGAGAACAAGTGTAAGAGGATTGGAAAATGGAATAAGCAGATGAGAGCGAAGATATAACAGAGAAACAATCGCAGAAATTGAGAATAGAAGAGAAAAATAATCGATATGATATAAAATGTAGCAAATAAAATATTAAAAAAGAGAATACGGATAAGGGAAAGAGAACAAAAAGAATTAACAATAAATGGAGAAATTGGCACAGAATGCTGGAGTTAGAGAATCCGCAGAGGCAGAGTGAGAGTGGAAGGACAGAACAGAGAAATCCAAAAAGGGACAAAAAAATTGAATGGATGAGCACCCTATAGGAACACATCGTGAGGCGGTGGTCGGGAGGACCGTGTGGAGAGGGGTGAGGGCGACGGGGGGGGGGGGAGAAAGGGGGACGGAAAGAAGGAGTCCGGACTGAATCCGAAAAGGGTGGGACTATTTTATGTTGACTCCGACGAGCATTTGTTTGAGTTGCGGTTCAGAAAAAAGAGAGAGGCGTGCGGGGACACCCGGCAGGAAAGGGGAGTGTGGAAGCGAGGGAAGGGGACGAGATACAGGGAAAGAGGAAAGAACGGGAAGAGAGACGGAGAAATAGCTTTTTAAGAGGGAGGTTTTTTTCACGCGTATTTGTTTAATTTTTCGACTTCCGCTGAGCTCAGCCGATTATTCGCAGCCTCGTCACGATTCTCTCCCGGTGCTTAATAATCAAGGGTTTCTTTTATTCCGGTCCACGTGTATTGGACTCAGCACTCCGAGGATAAAAAGGATGAATTTTTTGGAGTTCCCTCTGTGAAATATGTTCCGGAAATTATTTCTGTGGATAAAAACTCACGTTTTCGACTATAACTTCCAAGATATTTTTTTACATTTGCGCCAAAAAAGCAGAATATCGGGGGCAGTAAAAATTAATGTGACGAAGAAAATGATCGTTTTGCCTTTTTGTATTTATTGCCTCCGCCGAGAATTTTTTAAATCTTGGATACGTGATATATTCCTATACATTAAAGACAACCTAGGAAAAATAGTTTTACATTTTTCAATTGAAACTTGATTATTTTTATCTTACAAATATCTTTTGGCCAGTGGCATAGCGGACACCCCCGCAGCGGGGGGAGAGCATGGCCAAAGCGAGCCCATCTTTTTTTCCTGAGGTCCTTAAATGTTTTTTCCGGGAGTTCAATTTTGTTTTGGCGGAGGAGCTTACACATTTTCCGGTACGCCACTGCTTTTGATATACAATTAAATATTTAAGTTTTGTCAATGCGTATACACATAAAATTACTGGTTGATCGCAGAGAAGAAGAAACTTCATCATTGCCATTGCACCCACAGATAACGATGAAAAATTAAAGCATCGAGAATAACAATTATGGCCTACATCTTTTATGAAAATTGCATGATAAAAGTATTTTAAACAAGCTATTGATCCTAAATGAGACTATGAAACAAAACATTTGCATACACTCATCATAGGTTAAGAGATCGCGCAATATTAACCGGTCCCTTCTACATGACCCAAAAAATCCCAATTACAGAGAAGACCAGAGCCCCTAGAAACGGGAAAAGTCCAGAAGGATATGGCGTTGCCAAAGGTTGAAACGATTTTTCACAGTTACTTTTTACCACAGATACTCGCAAGATTGCACAAGTTTGGCGCAATAAAACGCCCAGAGAACTATTCCCTGGAACGTAAATATCGGTCACAATGAGTTTCACTGAGTGAAATGAAAAGCGGAAAATAACGGGCCCTCTTTGAAGACCGCCGCCCCTTGGATGGCTTGAGAGCCCGTCTTCCGCACATCACTCCCACTCAACGCGGCAAAAATAAAGAGGCACCTTTTTTATGGCGTAGGAAGGTGTCCCATATAGACTTTCCCGTTCGGAGGATAAGGAATATGGGAAACTTGAGAGAGTCCGGGAGACGCAGTACGGGTGGTCTCCCATGCACCTCCACTCCCTCCCTCTCAAACCACCCATCTCTCACACTAACATGAACTTACATATTTTTTTAACGGGAATTCGGAACCGAAAATGGCAAACAAGGGTTTTCCATCCTACTCACGCGCACACATGCACATGGGATCGAAAAGGCAAACAAACCGATTGAAATAAATGCGCGAGATGAAGCAGGGGGGAAGGGCGGAGGAAGAGAGCAGGGGAAGAGCAAGTGAAAAAGTGGGAAGTGCCTTACAAGAGGGAGAAAGGGATGCCTCTTTTTTTCTCCCTCCCTGTACGAGAAAACCCATTTATTGCAAAAGGTGACCGTTAGTTGTATCGAACCTCTCTCTTTCCTCTACCTCGTACCCCGTATTATATCCAGACTAATGTATGCGACCTCAGGGACTGTAGGAAGATCCATCGAAAAGCCGTTGCAACTCTTTAAAAAAATGTAAAGAAAAACCGCATCCCAGGCACGTGTGATCTCCTCTCGTCCTTTCTCGCTAGTTATGCTGGAGTTGCACGGGCGTGCCCATTTCTGAGTTCTCTTATTCGGAATGGGCGCGCATAATTTTTATGTGTTACGGGAATGGGGGACTTCAAGTGGTAAGAATGGATTCTTGCTGTTGATTTAATAATGCTTCAGTTAACCGTAGAATATAACGGGAACATTAAAAAAAAATTAAGGACGCCATGGGAGGATAACGCATGATTTGAACGTATTCCTTGAAAATATCAAGCACGGCTTCCTACCACTTCAAAACCTTGACGTTTTCCGTCCAGAGATCAGTTCTCTATTTGCCAGAAAAGGCATCACCTCCAATTATGCCACTCATTACGAAGGGAGGGTAACAACATTAACTTTAACTGATAAACGAAGTTAAAGAAGCAATGTTTTAAAAATTAACTAACTTTTCATTTGACTAAAACACAAGTTTATTAGTAAACAAAAATTAATTTTAAAGGAATATGTAAACCTACAAAATTCACACAGATGTAACACTCCCTGCGGTAACATTCTAGTATAAAAATTGATTCTATACTACATTTTATTTTTTGTTAATTTAAGTAAATAGAATATATTTTTTGTTTAAATGAAATCCTGTATTACCATTAACATGCCCATATCATATTTTCTAAAGAAAGGTGAAAGTAAAATTGTTATGCTTATACATCATTTACGCTTAGATATGCCATTTTATGAAAACCATATTATATATGTATACTCACACACTCAATCATATCACATCCATGCATTTCTTTCCGTTTCTAAAACCTCAAGCTAGTTTACCAGAAAAGAAGTGGGACAGAGAAATCATTGAAGAGAAGCACAAGGAGACGACATCGAGACACCAGTCATTTACAACCCCCCCAATAGCCAGAACCCAAACAACCTCCCACACCTAAAAAAGAACCGTTTCCCTCTTGAATAATTCCATTCTAACCCCTGTGTCCGGAACAATCCACATTTGCGCAATTCCCAAAGACTTCCTGACCAGAAACACCCTAAAAGGCCGACACACGAAACAACCAACCCCTCTCACGGACGAGAGAGATTCGGCAAAACTTCAAATACTATTCTCCCCGCAAAACACGTTTCTTCGGAATGCTTATGGCGCCGGGGTCCCTCTTCCCCAAGCATCCTCGAATGGAAAATGAAAAAAGGGCGACAATGGATCGTCTTCATGCGCAAAAAGACAAACCACTCCTTATTCCATTCTCCTATCTTAATGGAGTCAGCAGTAAAACGAATGTGGTTCCATAGCTCGACACCACCACCTTACATAAAAATCTGATGTGGCGACCACATGACTTTCTCCATAACTGTAATATTTCTAAAAATTCCAAATAGGTTACATAATCAAAAATATTTTAAGAAACCGCGAGAAAATTTTAGACTTGACAAAGAACAGAAATTTACTCAAAACACAGCCTTCTTATATTGGATATAGCTACAAAGCTCCAACAATTAAGAAATTATAAAGGAGCGTTACTAAGCGTCAATTGTTAACAATAGTCGTCGGTAGGTGGCGTGGTGGTGGCAGCTAAAATAGTTAGTTTTTAAGATATCTCGTAAACAATGCATTATATGGGAAAATGTTTTAAACAAACGTTGTAGAAAATTAAATTTCCTACAACTTTTATTTCAGTACGTTTTTACATACATCAAATATAGTGAATATTTTAAAATAACGGATGTGACAAGAGTAAACACCCACTTCCGGTTGACCAATTTTTACCAAAAACTAATCAGTTCTTGTGATTTTCATAAAAATGTTAAATATAAAATTTCCTATTGACCTGCTAATAGTTTTTGAGTTAGAGCACCCACAAAAAAGCTGTCACATACACACACACAGATATCATCGAGAAAATGATCAAAACGTGTATTTCCGTTGAAATCTCGAAATCATTTTTTTCATGAAAACAATACTTTTCCCTATACTACGTATGGAGAAAGTAAAAAGGTAATTCCTCCCCTGCGAACCTGGCTCGTTTTATGGCATTGCCAAATACGCCCTGTTCATCTCTCCATGGGAGTGCCGACGCCTCTTCCTCCACCCCGACCCACTTCTAGAGGCACCGTTTTACCACGAAACCCGGTCCCAAGAAGTGCAGCTTTCTCAATTCGAGCCCTTCCTTGGTCTCCGCAAGCATCATCTGCGCCTGATTCTTTAGCCTTCACCATTTCAATCATACACATACACACACACACACAACAAAAGAACTCTCGTTCTCATACCTCTTATTACTGCAATCATGCACTCTTTTCTCATTATCTTTCAACTATTTTAGTGAAACTCCAAATCATGATCAATGGGTTACCTGGAATGTAGCGAGAAAACATAATATTGTTAGAAATATTTTTTCATTATAACTTAGACGACCGCAATGGTTATTCGATTGCAGATACGCCTTGTGCTATACTTATTTTTTTAAATTAACGTAACATATTTCGTTTACTGTTAGCTATCATTGTTAAAGAGAAATTAATTTTTATATTATTTTATCTCATCTTTATATCACAATGCAAATATATTTCCTTAAAAACTTAATTTAAAGGAGCTATTTTCAAATAATTTACATTGTTTAGTTATCTAAGAATTAGTAGCTATGACAAATATAATTTCACAGTGTTCTTGGTAGTTCTATTTATAAAGTCTATAAAGTTAATTTTTTACTTAAATTAATTTAAAAGAAATTTAAGAAAATATATCACCATTTTATATTTTAAAAGTGAAGAAGTTTTCACTTCTTAAAGAAAATTTTTAATTGTATATAAACAATAGACTAAACAGGCTTAAATAAAAATTTATTGAATTTATAGTACCGATTACAGTCGAACATTTTTTACGTCAAAATATTAAGATTAATGGGTTTAAATACAAAAAATACGTTCAGTATTTTGTTTCGTGATTACTAAACCGTTTCCACCCTTCAATTCTAGAGCCAGAGGTTGAAAAAAATGGAACTTTCCCGATGCCTTTTAACGATTCGATAAATGCTCTTCCGTCTGCCTCGACCCTCAGCGGATGTCTGTTATTTGACTTCTGTCTCTCCCACGGCCGTGAGCCACGCAATGCACGTCACCCCAACGACAGTGACTGAAGGGGAGAGATAGAAGGGAGACAGACAGAAGTGATTTCTGAATGGTCAGGGGGAAGGACAAACACACTCTCTGCCAAAATGAAATGAAATACGAGACGAAGGTAATGGACAGGAGGTAGAGTCGCAGTGGGGATGAGGGGAAAAGAAAACGGACGACGCGTTTTTGTCTTCCGCTGTTGACATTTCGCGATTGGATCGCTAGAGGTAAAAACCTCCATCCGCCGGTCACGAGCAGAAGTCTCCATTGTCGAACGCGAATGATTCTGGCATCGAACCTATGCCCCCATTTCGTGCCTACCAATTTCCTCCCGAAAGGGAAATATTTAAAAACATATTTTGTAACAATTCGTTGCTACGGTATTTCTGAGTATACTCATTTAGCATAAAAATCCATGAGTTGCACTGACTTTTAACAACACAATGTTAATTCTGCATCTTAATATACGCTAAGCGGCATTTAATTATTTTTTAGTAACCCATTAGTTTTAGAAAACCGTAAATACATAGCAAGAACTAAAACAACTTAGGTATACACTCAGAGCGGAATACGTGTCCTAAGCTAATCGCATATAAAAGTACATGCCAGATGTAACTCATTTCCATAAACAATACGCACGCTTTAGAGACATCGTAACCATTATCAGTAGTAATTCAACGTAGATTGAGTTGGATTCCTAATAGAATCAACGATCAGTAAATCACCGTTAAAGTTTAAAATGTTGTTGTTGGAATAAGTAAATGGTTTACTAAGTCTTAATTTACCTATGATAGTTGTCTATATCTATCATTAAAGCAACCGACATATTTCTTCTCTTATTTGATTTTTAAAAAATCAAGGAAATACTTAGCTAAAATATAAACAAAATCTTTCGAATGACCATTAACAAAATTGAACAAGTTCGAAAATTCGAAAAGAAAAGTAAGTGGGATATATGATACAACCCATCCAGATAAAGTCAAAAAGATCACAATAAAAGTAGAATGATAGAAACCGAAACGTGAATAGGATACCGTTAGCCTTTTCAACCCCCAAACCTGAATCGGGGAGTGGAATAATCCCGGATGACACGAGGGGGAAAAAGGAGTCAATACGATGGTGTAAACTAACAAAGCTACATTCGTGCTTACTTTTTCAAGCAGCATCGGAGGGGATAGGGTAGGTAAAGAGCGCCACTCGGTCTCATCGGTGAAGGACAATTGTATAAATTCGTGCGTGTGTGCCTGCGTGCGAAGACCTAGAATGGGTATGATCCCATTAGAACACGCAGCTCTCCCTCCCGTCTCTCGACTCGTTGGAATGAATGAGACCCAAAAATACAACAGAAACACCGTGAGTTTTCCCCTCTCCTGTTGCCCTGACACGGAACCCTCATGACCCCACCCCACTTTTGCCAGAGCGGTTTGACTCGACAATCCCTCTTACCTCTCCAGACCGCTTATTTCCCCATTCGTTACCTCCGAATGAAATAGGAAACCTGAGGGTCCGAAAGGAACAAAAGCAAAAACGGAAGTATATCCGATTCTTAAAAAAAAAAGAATACGGACCAATTGAAGTCGTCCGCGCGCGTGACGCGGGCCAAAGGATGTGCCCTCTTCAAATGACATAAGTGACGCACGAATGTGAGGGGAGAAACCTGCTGGGTAGGCACATTAGGTTTATTTTGGCGGCCTTTACCTTTGAAGGAACGAAAAGGCTGGAGATCGAGAGATTTTTTTTCTCCTCGGTACGCGGCGACTTCGAATGTCTCCGATATCTGAATATTCTTCATTTGTTTCGAAAAATAAGTCTTCAAATAATAATTATAGATTGATGAAAATTATGAAATGGGTCCAACCTTATAGTTCATATAAAATTACAAAAATTGTTCAAATCAATGGACGGATAAATATATCAATGCCTGTTGCCTGTAATTCGCACTTTCTATTCAAATGTACTGTATTTCTTTTGGATGATCAATTCATTAAATCTATACAATTTTAATTCCTGGGGAGAGTATGCTTGAGGGAATTTCATTATTACCTATAGTATGGGCTTTCTAAACTTAAAAATTGAAATTCAAGACAAAAAAATAGATTTTTAAGTTCGTTACATGAATCTACCGAAATAAAATATGGCATCCAATACCGTACACTGAACTATAACTATATAAAAACAAGTTGATCCAAACAGAACTTATGATGCCTAATTTCCATTTAATCATTTATTTAATACTTATATTGGCTTTAATAGCTTTAAAGTCATCGCGAATATGTGTGTTTCCAAATTTCATTATTTAGCGTTATAAAATACTACAAATACATTCGAACGGAATATTAAATTGATCACGCGTATTTGTGCGGCAAAAATAACGTGTGTACGTATTAGAATATACCGAATCTGAGTCCAACAATAGTTGTTGCTATGGCAACACTCTCATAATGAGTGATGAAAACTGAAAAATCGACAGTATTTACGCGAAATTCTAAGAAATACAATCGATAAGTAAAATTCTACAATAAAAACTAAAATTTTCATTCCTTTCCTCAGAGAATAGTACAAAACTCGCTCCGATATTGCAGTTCTAAGATATTTTAACGTGCAAGAGAAAATTACCCTGCACGCTGGATTTCCGATTTCCCATGTAAATCAAATGGGAAGGATATTTCCTAGAATTGAACCCGAGACTTCAATCTTCGCAACAAAAACTATCCTCGGGATCTCGGCCCATTTAGCAAGAGATTTCCACCAAGTTTCATGAAAATCGGTCTATTGGTTCAAAAGTTAATTCTGGAAAAGTAGGCTAATAAATACCAGCAAATCGTCAAACATTAATATGCATGTTGACCAGGATTCACATTATGACCCAACACGTGCGCATAGCTCAAAAACGACGCTGCGCACGACGCCCTCTCTTGATAGTGGCAATTGAGATTTGCGCTCCGCTCACTCATCTATCCCCCGCTACTCTAGAATTGGCATAAAAAATCGACAGCGCCCTCTATCTCTAACAGATGCCCAGAATACATACTCTCTTCCAAACAGAATTTGCATCCTACCGCCATTCCGCACTTTCCATTAATGAATAAAAACGCATAATTTCACGGTCTGGAAAACTGCTACTCACGATCCTTTCATGCGCATCAACTCCCAGTAGTATTTTCTGAGAATATCACGGTTAGGAAGCATGTTTTTATGGCGGCATCGTCCTTTAACGCGCAGAAAAAAGGAGTTATTCACAAAGAATGGAAATCGGCGGATTTTTAGGCGCTTTTTTCCTGCAGTCTCGCCTCCAGCTGTCACATACGTAAAAAAAGCCATACGTCATATATCTGAGTGAGTGAGTGAGTGAGTGAGAATAAATGGCCCAAATTTCCTCGCCTGAAAACGTAATGCTGCTGATACAATATCATCCTTCTTTTATCTAGTTGCGTTTGTTCTACCGAAAAAAACAAGTCGGACGCCGAATTTAATTCGATTAAAATTTTCTTCATTACTAATGTATATTTTATCTAGACGAGCTAAGTTCGGAGTGGTATAGGCAGACTCTAACGTTGTCACAGATTAAATCAAATAACCCTTATACCCTTTACCCGTAACCACAGGCAGCGTTCTCTCAGACCGCACGAAAATTTCAATCGTCTCATTTAGGGTTCGTGAATCATCTCCGCCTTTGAGATTTTGTTTACCTTTGTATACTTCAGGTGGCTTTGTTTACTGTACGGCAGTTACCTTCTAGCACCGGACCTGTGCGTACTAGAGCGTGTTTAGTTTCGTTGCCGGTCTGAGAGACCGCATGCCTGTGTTCGCGTAATTTTTTCGGAACAGTTCTTTTTCACGGTTTCGGAAATTTCTGAAGATATGTCGCAGTTAAACCGCCCTGGACCGTCGCACGCCGGGAAAAGAAAACAAAAACTGCCTTCCGATGTTTTATTTGTAGCAGCTCAATATGTTTGAAATGTTCAGCACCCGCTTGAGGAGCATGCGCTTAAGTGACGAAGTTTAGGATCCTCATTTTTTAATGTTTTTCTTTTTTTTATATTCATGTGTCTAAACAAATCCTCTGCAAAAGACTAAAGAAAATACTAAAGTTTCTGTATGAAATTTAACAAAGTAACCTATCAAAAATTAGAACCTTACTTTTTTGTGTAAAAAGATTTTCATTTTCATATTTACTAAGAAGATATTGCATACTAAGAGTTCATATTTTTGTGTTTGTTCGCCAAGACCCTATTTCAAATATAAACATAAGAAAACTATATACAATGTTGTTTCTTCTCACATAATTATTTATTTTTGTATGCCTGTGTTGGCGAGTCGATTTCTGATGCCTGTGGTTACGGGTTAAAAGGGATGAGTGAGTCGTTCAACTAGGATTACGTGGTTGTCAGTTGTTGACTTTGAATCAAAGATAAATGCACTATCCCTGGTGACGAATACTTGTGAAATGAAAAGTTTACCCGACCTAAACATGAATTACCATCATTAAGTACTATTTCATTCAAGTCAGCCTAAGAACCGAAATGTTATGTAGAATTCTGGAAATATTCCATGCTTTCGTATAGGGCTACAGTAAGTAGCAGTGGCGGGAGGTTAGTCACAGAAAAAATCAATTTACAGGATATTTCATTCCCGCGACAATTCGCAACAAGGACACGAAAACCTTTAGTCTCGCGAAATTCTATACCACTCGGTCGAAAAAACAAAAGAAAACATTCAGCGAGAACTTTTTTCACGAGAAAATAAAAATCAATCTTTTCCCGGTACGAATTTGGCAACCGCGACAAATGACAACTCCCTATAAAAATCCGACGCCGGCGCATAAAAAAACCTAAGCTATTTTCGCTGACTCATGCGAACGACATGCACAACTCCCGAGCAGGAAGTTGGAATGGGAAAAGACGAATGCGGCTAAACAAATGAAGAAAGCCCCACTCGACACCGGACGCGTCCAAGCGCATGCGTCATCGAATTCGTTAGCGTTTCTGCGATGGTCTTTTATTTTCTCGTACTATAGTCTGCGGCCTAGTCGGCTATCGGAAAGGGCGGAAGGACCCGAGGGAGGGCAGTGAGGGTGGGTCGGGAGCGGCTGGGTAACGGAGTGGCGGCTGTGGCCCTTAAGCCTCCGGGTTCCGGATTATTGGGGGTGGCGGTGTTTAGGAAAGAGGGATTTGTAGCGAGGGTAAGAGAAGGGAGATATAGGAAATGGCACTGCCGCAAGAGCATTGTCCAAAGCGACGCGCCGAGAGCTTCTCTCCTTGTTTTCAAAGGTAACACGGATCGGATGAGAGGGATGGAGAACTGGGGTATACTGCCGAGAGGAATTGGCATGCGTGTCCTCCCGCAACAGAACGGAGCAGAAGGAAACTAAAATACATAACAAGAAATTATACGGTATTAGGGTTTAGGATCATCGCTCCAGAAAGTCGTGGAAAATGTTTGAATGAGTGAGAATTTCTAAATCAATTGTATTGATAAGTTACTCTAAACCAATAACCCATAACATGCTAATTAAACATGAGATATCAGCTTTTCCTAAACAGAAAATAATTTGAATATGGACAACTCTCCTAAAATTATAATATTGATAATTACGGAATTTATCCACCGATGGTGTACCTAATCCCAGAATCCATTTAAGAACAAAGTGATAAATCATCTCATAAAAAACTGTCTGTCGCATATAACCCAGGGTTCGGGAAACTTGGAAAATTTAATAATTGTTGCAAATTCGGAGAAAGGATAAACGAAAAAAGTGAGTAAGAATCTCTTTTCACGATACTTGACATCTTCACACAGACATTTGATCAGAATGAGCGGAAATGGGAAAAAAGAGAAAGGAAAAAAGGCGGGGTTAGATATACCAAGGGGAGAGTGAGAACAGCATGAGGAGGAAAGGGTGAGGATGCGCGGTACAGAAGTGGAGAGTGTGGTTTTTAGAGCAGGATGGTTAGGGCGGGAGACTGTGAAGTGTACAAGTCCTTCCTGTAACGTCCCGGGTGCATGGGATAAAAGGTCGCCACTCGTAAAGTCGTATTATTTCTAAAAATAAGAGCACTTTTTAGGACTCTTCCGACCATAAGACGCAATAGGGAGCAAGACAGACGCCTGCAAGAGCTTTAGAAAGTATCGCTGTAGCTAGCAGAATTTACTGTATCATTTCTATTTGCTGAGATTGGGAAACGGAATCGACCGTATTAATTATGAAAGAAAAGACATGAATATGATATTTGAAGAGTAATAAAACTATCAGACTGGATGAATCGAATAATATATTCATCTCATTGAGTAGAGCATATAATAAATTATTGACATAAGTGACCCAGTTATGACTCGATAGTTAATCTCCTCAGACGTTTTACTTCTCTTCAACTACTACTTCTGGACCAGTACTTTTGACTTAAGCCATCTAGCACGTATGACTATTTTTTTACATGCAGCCAATAAACAACACGCGAGATGAAAAGAGTTTAAAATCTCATCTCGCATTTTCTCCACAGAAATAATAATATGCGTAGGATAGCGAGTGTGGGGAAGAAAGGTGAGACTAAAAATCACGAATAGCAAACATCCTATCCACTAAAGATCGCAATCGCGCAAAACGCACACGCCGTTTCCGAGTTTACATATCCTAACACCGTAAGTAGAGATAGAGAGAAAAAGAGATATCCGTTATTAGTTTCACTCATGTATAAATCCTCTAAAGAGCGTACCCGCAGCCTTGACTCCAATGCTCATAACTCATTAACCACTCAGGTAGTTGGTCGAAGAAGAGGAGGTGGAGGAAAAAAAGGAAAGGGAGTGAGGGAATACCTAGATGGAAGGCAGTGCGGGAGGTGGAAGATGAAAATAGAGGAGTAAAACGAGATAGATAAAAAGAGACAGAGGAAGAGAGCGGATGTACACTTATGCATGCAAGAAAGTGGAGATGCGAATATAAGGATTTACAGAATGGAGGGAGAGACTTAGAGTTTCACGGAGATAAAAACAAAAGAACAACTGCCGTATAATTAAAGTGCAGATAATGAGGAGCAGGTGGAATGGACTTTTGAAAAATATCTCCCTTGTCAGTCAGTAACATTTTTCACCGCGTCATCAATGCGATGACGTAATATTCTCGAGCAATTAAAAAAGCGCCGTCTTTTAGTAACTAAAAAGATCGGCTCCTTTCTAAAAATTAACGTTTTTATTGATCCTGTGAAAGCCCATATTGACGCACATATTGTCCACCACAAATGCAAAGAATTTCAGAGGGAGATAATTCTTGTTTTAAGAACGACCTGCCGATAAAACTGAGACGAATATATGGAAGAGACGTTAGGAAGATAACATTTTGAGAGAAGAGTGAGCTTGGTAGAGAGAGGTAGTAAGATAGGAGAGGAAATGTTGGCGGGAGAGGGGGTTGAAGCTAGGCGATGGTGGTGGGAGAGTGGTAGGGAAGGGAGAGAAAGAGCGAAGGTCCGGAGAGTGATACCCAGGGAAACAAATAGCCATCGGAGCCAACTGCCTCCTCGAGAAAATTAATGCGGCCCACGCAGTCGTCCTTAATAGACTTCTGTCGGCGTAACCTTTTTTCCTTCGATTTTCCAATACATTGCGAGAATGTGTGCCTGCGCTCACAGATGGAATAATTTTTTACCTTTTCCTCCGCCTTCCTCCCTCCTCCTCTCTCTACCCCTCCCCCCCTCTTCCCAACGCAAGCACGCACACCCATCCGAAAAAGAGGAATGCGTTCTCTCTTTTAATTGCTGTTACGTGAGTCAGAGATACAGCGAGAGAGAAAACCTTTTATTCAGCTGTTGTCCAGAATGCTATAAGTGATTTTTTCTTTTCGTCGTAATAACATAAGCCGTAGACATCGATATTGCGCACGAGTCATTAGGCGAGAATGAGTCAATTGTTTCTTTTTTTGGTCCCTGTAAGAAACGCTGCCATGATTGAGAAAATAATAATGTTACTTCGGGTAATCTTGATATGTCGCGTGTAAAAAATGAAATTGAAAAACAACGGCTTGATAATAAAAGGAAAATGACTGACGAATATAATATGAATAATTGTAAATAAAACAAATTTTCTGTAAAAATAAATATTTTACTTTTCGTATGATAATATCCAGCGTTCGTCAAGACCAAAAGTAGATAATTTTATTATTACGGAAATTCCATTAATATTCCCACTTTGATACAAATCTAGCCCACCAAATCTACTTATTCAAAATCATTACCGTATAGACTAAGTCTAACACTCTTCCATATTTGGAAAATTAATTGCTTCGTCAAAATAATTAATATCATTGCCGGGAATCGTCGACATTTTAAGTTTGGGTTCGTTACTCCACGACCTATGTTTCGAAACACACTTTCGTAGCACCGCTTAGACACAAAAAAATCCTGATATGATATATTAAGGGTGATCAACCATCGGAGATACATACGAAGCTAGCCGTCATTCTTTTAGAGTAAAAATCTTAATTAATACCAAAAACGACCGATGAAAACGAGCACTGAAATTTATAAATTACCTCCCTCTTAAAGGTTCACGTATTACGTTTTCGAATACCTATCCTATCCAGTCATTTCCTCCTTTACCATCCCTCTCCCTCACATCTCTCTCTATTTTTATTCCACGCATATAAAAAACAAAGAGAAGCGAAGTAATTAGCAGGGTGGAGGAACTCGGGAAAGGCGATTTATAAGTTGTGGAGGAGTCGTAAAAGGAGAAATATCTGCTCCGATCTCTCTCCATCTCCTTCTCTGGCAGCGAAGGGCCCGTAGAGAAAGAAGAAAAGAGAGAAGAGAACAGGGGAGAGGAAGATAGCTTAAAAGGCCACGGGATGACCTCCGCTTTTAAGTCTCATATTTACCACTCTTTCTCTCGGAGTCTTTCTGGCCGGTGCCTCATGCTCTCCCGCTCAAAAATCCACCCTCTCCCCCTCGCCCTCTTCCTCATTCCCTCTAACTCACCGCCTAACATTCATCTCCCTTCCAGAAACCGCCCACTAGCCGGACCATCGGACTCACTCCCGGAATGATTTTTCTTCGCCTTCCAAAACCGCCTCTTTCTGATTGCCCCGTGCGGAACGGAGGGGTTGCCCTCTCCTCTCCCTATCCACGTTTACTTCTCGTTTCCCTTTGCCTCCCTCCACCTCCCTCGCCGAGCGATGGCCTGCCCGAATAGGTGTATATGTGCATCGGAGGGGTAGACGAGAGGGAGTTGGAGAAATGATTGGGAATTAGAAACTTCGGAGAAGGGTGGTCAGTGTAGGAGTTTAGACGGAGGATGAGGAGTGGGAGGGAATATATTGTGCGGGTGGAAATGCCCGCAGACGGTGC
This sequence comes from Tanypteryx hageni, assembly GCA_028673005.1. Classification (NCBI taxonomy): domain Eukaryota; kingdom Metazoa; phylum Arthropoda; class Insecta; order Odonata; family Petaluridae; genus Tanypteryx; species Tanypteryx hageni. The sequence goes on along the minus strand of CM054112.1, from coordinate 68,711,374 downwards.
CTGAAGGCGACCGGTAGCGCAGCGGGGAGCTTTTCCCGTGTGCGTGTCGGATAGGAAATGGTTGTTTTGAAATTATGTCGGCCCGTATAAATTCAAACGCGTACACGCCGCTTCGTCCGCGTTGAAAAAAAGAAGAGCCAACACCCATTTCCCGCTAATTCGCAGAAGGAGAAAGATATGAATGTTACGACAGGGAATTCATTTCCCTGCATAACGACGTAAAAATTCATTCCTGGAATTTTAATTCAGGTTCATGCACGACTAGAGCAAAGTACTTTAAAGGCCTAGAAGGATTAAGTGTTTGAAAATATAAATAACGTTCCAACCGTTAAAAAGAATTGAATTAAAAATTATCCCAAATTGAACGTAGTCATTATAATAAATTTGATTTTTTCAAATTTTGCCTCTGATTTTTCGTTGTGCCAAATTGTTTACACCTTGAAATCTCTGTCATCCACGGAAAAAATAAAAACTCACATGCACTAAAATCATTCCGAAATATTTTTTCGGGCATCCAACCGGTGCATCCGCATCGGACGACAAACAAATGAGAAGCGCACTGCGATATCCGGTTTATATCCCTGTGTCGGCGCGAGAGATCTCGACCAAACACGGCCCGGTCGAATAACGCCCTCCCTTTCGGTGGATGATATGTTGCCGCTCTCGGAATCCTAAACATCGGCTTGCCACGGAGTTCCGAACTGCTGCTATTGCTCCCGCAGACGACCTCCCGTGTTAATCGGCGCGACACCTGTTCGGCAGAGGGCTCCGATAGCGCCGTGCCTTTAATGTACCAAAGTGGTTTGAGTGAGAAATGTGTTGCGTATGGAGGCGAAGGGAAAGGAGCGTGGGATACGTGTTGGAGGACCGGTGGAGGGATGGGGGAGAAAAAAGGGAAGGATTAAGGACGCACTCCGACACGTGCGTTATATCGCGAAACGTATCTCGTTACGCTAAAAAGACATGCTCTTCTCATTCGAGCATCCACAGCGTGATTTCGGAAAACGATTTCCAAGGACATCAAACGTGAACGAATGCTCGCCTAGATGCGAGATATGTCGCTTATAATTTGGACTTTTATTGCCTATAAAAATGGAATTAAAAGAATACATCCAACAATCATTCGAGTTAAATGTCCGCATCTTTTGTTTCTAAACAGTTCATTTATGGAAAGAGACATGGAACTAGTCAGTGAATTCTAAATACATGCTCTGCCATTCAGTGTCTCATGTAAGTGAAACATTTCCGACGTTAATATTTAAATGCGGACGAGTGAAAAGCCTAGAAACTACATATTTATCTCTACCTTGATAATTGGAGGCAAATTTCATATCTCAAAGAACTTTTATTAAACAAAAAATATCTCCTATTAATTGCATCATCATTGCTGGTATATATGCACTTAACTAGAAAAAAGCTGCGGAGAAAAATAATATGAGTCGGTGGCTCGGGTCGCGGAATCAGAAAAATTATACACGAAAAGGTTATATATTTTTTAAATCCCTTTATTTCTCCCATTCTCACCTTTACTAAATCTTCCGTTGTTCCCATCACGCCTATTCTTTTCGCACATCACCTCCGCGCCTCTGAAAAAGTCATTCATTTGCCAGCCTTCGTGATTCAACTCTCATAATGATTTTCTTTACGAGAAAACTGCCCTGCTTTCCATTCTAAGAGATATCTCCCCCTTTCTATCATCACTTTATATTTTATGAGTTAAAATAAACAGCCCGTTTAAGAAATAAAAAGGGCACGGTTTGTTATTCTCTTTCGCTTAGAAACGTTCTTGTTTGGAGAGTGATAACCTCTTAATGATCGCTTTGCTGTAGCCGAGAACAATGCCGCGCGAGTGTTTTTTTAATTCACGTCTGGTGATTATTATTTTTAATTCCGCCGAACGAATTATGAATGAAAATAATAAAAAAACATCCTGTAACGAGAGAGACGCGGGAGTAATTACTGATAGCGTGGTACAGAGCGCAATTTTTGTAGATAGATGCGACGATATTTGCTAACAAACCAGCTTTATTTTATAATAGCTCAAATTATCCTTTGTAAAATATTACGTTCGTCGATATCATCTTCGATCGTCACCTAATGCAACTATCATCTAATTAGCTATTAAAAGCGGCTGGAAAATTACAAAAACCGCGCTACGCTTTCCTGGTAGCTAGAAAACTGGATGCGATAAGCTTTCTTGTGAAACAATGACCGGCGATGAAGAAAACCAGATTCCTAAGGATGGTATTTCCCTCAAGGGACTATGGATGCGCCGTCTCGGTCTCGAGAAACTTCGCGATTAAAACTCTTGGTAGCCGTATGGATGGAAAAGTCCAATTATGATAATCGAGAAATGCCTGTACGTAAGATGCAACGACGGAAGTCTAGGAGGAGGGGGTAAAATGAAAAGGAGATTACATTGAGCGTTCATTTCATTCCCTCTCTTGTGAGTAAGCTTTTGAAAAGACGCTACCATTACGCAAATTACTAAGTAGAAAGGAATAAAGAGAGGTCTACACATATATACTCCGTGAGAGACGAGCAAAACGGTAGATGCTTGGGAGATAATGGTGGTATATAAGAGGAGACATACAAGTAGTAAAGGAGAGAGAGAGAGATAGTGGGGAAGAGGGATAAATTTGGAAGAGGAAAAGGGAGAAAATGAGGCAAAAAAGCGTAGGAGAGGAAAGAAGGAGAAACAGAGGGTATGGAAGGACAAAACAAAGACAAGAAAAGTAGAGGAGTAGAAGAGAGGAAAACACAAGATAAGATGGATACGAAGTCAAAGGAAGGAAGAGAGTGGGATGGATAGAAGGGAGAGAGGAGGAAGAAAGTGATAATTGAATGAGAGGAGAGATAAGATAGAAGAGGAAGAAGGGAATGTAAGACAGAGAGTGAGAGAGGAGGGGGTAGAGTGAAGTATGGAGAAAGGGAGGAATAGTGGCTGTAGATGGAATGGGAATACACGGCAGGAGTCCGCGAGAATACGTGCTAGAATCCCTTGAATGGAAATGTTCCCGCATGCGCCCGCTGCGCGTAATGGTATCGCAGTTGCACGCATTGCAGAAGGAAAAGTCGAATCGGAGCGCTCCGTTTGTACGTGTGTGTCTGTGAATGCGGTCTGTTTATCGTCTGAGAGCAAAATTTATGCCTTCATATGTTTTCCAGGGAGCTTATACGACCCAGGGAATAATATTCCCTTATCTTACCAGTCGTTTCATAAAACCAATCGTCGGAGTACCTTTCACATTTAAATCGTTGCGCAATCTCTCCCTGCACACACTTTGAGTTTAGCACTCCAGAGGCATGAGCGTCCTAATAACACGATTCTAGAAGGAAGAAAATAGCTAAGTGTCTACTTACTTTTTATTCTTATAATGGTCATACATCGATGGACTTTCTCCTTTTTCGGTTCACGAATGGGATAATAAAAGATATACTACCCGTCCTTCCTAGAATAAATGATCGTCCCAATTGGCTTTCCATTTTTCCGAATAGAGGGAGAGGACGGGCGCGATGGGAGTAATAACAGGAGATGAAACAAAGCTATGAAACAAAGCTGAGAAACAAAACCGGAAATGCACGAGCAAGAAGTGATGACGTAAGCGCACCAACAACGTGGGCGTGAACAGAAGAAGGGCGTTTAATGTTAAGTGGCGATGGTGGAGGAGGTGGTTAGTTTCGCTTCGCATTTGTCTCGCCAAAGAGCTTGTTTTTTCCGCGCCCTGAGCGATACAATATTCGAAGAATAAAATTAACAGAATAAAAGGTGCAGCGTATTTTAAACACATGATTAAATATACATATATTCTTATGGCAAACGTGGAGGCGAGAAGTTGGTAACATGAAAGAATCTAAAATTGGCCTTCTATCGGTAACGGATAGAGAATGAATAATAATAATGTATGGGATATTTTTGTGGTAGTTTATAACAACTCAAAGTAAATCTCAAGCATAACCAAGAAAATATCTGCGGTCAGAAACGAGAAAATTGATCTGCTACGATAGTCCAGTGGTAGAATATCCGCCCGGCAAGTGGAAGACCCGGATTCGATTCCCACATTACAGCTTATGCCTGTCTGCATAGGATCTTCAGATCACTTTATTCCATCCATTTCCATAAAGGTAAAGTGAAAGATTAAATATATACGTGCCACTTTTATACATTTCTTTTTATGGTGCATGAAACTTCCTCTTGTGCATTGAAACAGCGGTGCATTACGATTAAGCGATAATTTGGGTCGAAAATAATTCTGCGAGGGTAGAATCGAATCGTGATTCCAGTCGCACGGAGAAACCAACACGCTACCGACTTCGTTTCCGAGGATGGCTGCGGTGCAGCGGGATCGGAAAACGGTGGAAATGGGGCGGGTGAAGGTAGGGAGCGAGCGTGAGGGTGATAATCAAGGGGTTGGTGACTGCTGTGTTGGGCAAACCTGCGCCTAGATTGCGCAGGTAGCGTATACTTGTTTGGTTCAGGAGTTGTGAAGGCAAGAGGGCGAACGAAACCGGAAGTTGTACACAAGGATACGGAAAAGTGCTAGGAATCATCACGGCCGCATTTAAGTTGAGAAGGTAGAGTTTAAATCGTCAAAAGTCTCATTCAGCAATAATAATAGTAATACATTATGTTTTCACATATACTGGCATAAAGCTAAAAGTAAATTATAAGAAATTCTGCATGACGCTTAGATAAAATAAACCAAAAATATTTTATTTGTATTTTACAAGTAATCGTGAATCGAAAATCATTTACTTATATTTTAAACCCTAATATTTTCCATATTTTATTTTCAGTTTCTCCACATCCGAAGCAAAACCGCCAAACAAGCGGAGACATGTTAACAGGCCAATTTTTGAGGTTGATAATCTAACGGAACATATGTAAAATATACATTGAAATGATTACTGTTTTTCTAACATAGTTACATATGGATATTTTTAAAAATTGATTGAATATTTCGATTCCAGCTTCCAGTGGTCGTGTGTGAATAAAAGATTTTTTACTCCAATGTTTTATTTTCGGTTCCAAAATCGCCTGAGAAACAATACAAAATCATAACAAGAAAGCAAGCTCGCTAGTTAAGATGGACATCGATGAATTCAAATGTCACTCACAAATATGGAATTCTTAGGAGTCGAATCATTTGTCCCATCATATGTCCATCATTTCCATTCAGAAGAATTGAGTGACGGAATCTATTTCGAAGTTACGAAGCTGCAACGCTATACGTTTATCGATAGGATAAGAAGACGGGAATTGGAACGGTTGTACGTCATATCTTTTCATGACTCACTTTTTGATGAGTATCTCTAAATGAACGTGAACTAATTAATTCATAACGTGCACTGGCGAAAGGAATTTCACTTCATTTGTATGTTAATACAAGAATATCCTTTTCGCACAAGCGTCCATCATGACCTTTTATTGCTCGACACAATTTGAATTTCACGGGGAACTTCATCTGCACTCTTTACTATCTTTAAAGCCCCACTGGTTTAACATCAGTAGCATTTTATCACTTTGGATATGTGTTAATTACATTTATGCTACTATCAAGCTTTTTTATAAAGTTTCAATCAAAACGACTCTCCCCAAGACTCATGTTTCTTAACTGTTCCGCGAATTCTACAATTAAAAAAGAGTCGTATCTGACCAATCGGCCCGTAAAAAAGAAATAAAGATCAGCGTCCGGCGGGAACGACATAAATTAAGTCACTAATTACTGGACGAAATGTTGCATCGGTAGATACGACCGTAATCCGACGATCTTAAAATGAATTGGGAATAACAAATGGACGCCCTTCAGGAAATGAACACGTTTTCGGAGAGTGAGGAGGGAAGGAGGATGGGGCGGGACGATTTAGAACGTTCGAGAGGCGCGATACACGCGCGTGATCTGAACGCCTCCCCCGCCCCCGGACCGCCAAGCCCCAACCTTCCGCCATCCCCCTAGCCCGGACGCAACTAGCCATCGCTGCCCCCGCAACGCTCCGATCGCCCCTCGACAGAGAAACTGCTCTCTCGGAGGTCGCAGTTGTTGCCAGCTGTTGCCTCCGGTGATATTGCGTGTCCGTCTGTGCCAGGAAGCCACTGACGTCCGTGTGAGTTGAAATATCCCCATTTCACTCTACCTCCCACCCTTCCACCCCATTTTCGTCTCCTCACACCCTCCCCTCTTCGCGCTTCCCCCTCGTCTCTCTTACCCCTTCTATTTTCTTCCAATTCTATTCATATTTCCGATAAACGATCATTTCCCAGCAATTTTCTAGAACAGTCTTGACAGCAAATACGCTGTAACTCTCTCGCGAATTCGTTAAATACAACGGAAAAGCGGTTTAAAGCAACAGAAAGAATTCGGAAAATTTAAAAATAAAATCTACCATATTTTATTACCAATGCCGTTGTCTAATTTGAATAACCAATACATATATTTCTCCTCGTTGTCATCCAAAAGCTATTAGAAGAATTAATGGAGGAACTATTCCACTGAAATTAGTTAAGTCTGCTGACATTAAAAATGAGTTTAAATTTCTCTTTATGGAAGGGCACTGAAAAACAAATGACTAACGAAGTGCGAGATCGTTGAAAGAGAAAGAGTGAACAGAAGCGATGGAGGAGGGAGAGGGAGCTGTAGGAAAAGGAGAAAGAGTGGGGAGTGAGCACCCGAGTAAAAAACTCCCAAGGCCAAAGGAGAAAACGACTAAAAGGCGAATGAGAGAAACAGAAAAGAGAGAACGAGATACAATCGAAAGTTTCATGACAAACAACCCACCCGGAGATGACAAGGCAATCCCATAAACGCTAAGACGCGTCGGTAACAATTTTACTCGGCCGCGGAATGGCACTCTAAATAGTTTTTTTACTACCTTTCACCACGGACCGTGGAGGAGAAATAAAGGTGGAGAACTACGAACAACTACAGGGAGGATCGACTAAGAAGGTGTTTAATCAGGTTCTCAACTGTTGATTGGTTATTTATACGAGTTAATACGTCGTACTTAAATCTTTTTTGTTTGGCTCTTAAATGCTAGCTTTTGTTTAATTTTTGGGAGAATGGATGGATTGGATTGGCCTGGATAGATGACTCTATTAAACCTCGCAGGATGACTGGAGAATAGTTACATCTTGGATAACTGGGGTCTTTTTTAATCCTAGTTATATAATTGTTGTTTTTATCGCCAAATTATTTTTATAACCATATTAATGGGAATATTCTCTAAACAATCATCATTCAAAATAAAATAACTGTAAAAACATTTAATTTTTCTCAATGCAGTACATAAATAATAGAATATTCTTTGTAGTACAGGTACTTATATTTAGTACAGTCCAAATATTTATATAAAATTCCTGAATGTACGCACGAAGACCATTTATAAAGAAAATATTGACTAAATAAGTTGTAGTTACAACTAGGAGGCGGTCAAAAACGAAATATTATTTACATATATTTTGTCACTTCTTGGCTTACTGGGGTCAAATGTGACCCCATAAGATATATTTATTAATTTTCAGGCATTATTCTAGAGTTTAAGGATGAAATTCATCCCAAAGGTGCTGGACAGATTGATGAAGGAATTCCAGAATTTCAAACAAATATTACAACAAAAATATAACGTATTCACCAATTTACGAAGGTTGGGGTCAGAAAAGACCCCAGTCATCCGGCGAGGGTTAAAGTCCTCTATGCCTTGTATGTGGCAATCAGTTCATCAAGTCTGTCGTACTTTATAAGATATTTACTGCACAACAAAAAAGCGCATTCTTTGAAATCGAATAAAAAAATATGGTTAATTAGTCTTCACTTGGTTTACGACAGGCAACTATTCTCAGCAATAAAAATGTAAATTTCCTCTTTGTTTTCGAATTTAATACCTAAATCAGAAGAAGTATACAACTGATAAATAACACATCCGCTACTGTGAGAAAAGTTGCGGATATATTGTACAACAAAGATCTAGATAAAGATGAAATGACGAGGATTATTGATGAAGTAATGGCTTGGGTACATCCATCCGAAATCATCCGTATGCTTTGCAACGCGACCACAAAGTGATATACCGCGAATATCAACTATTTCTCCTAAACAAGTATATATTTATCAATCCTCCAACCTTCTTCTCTTCCGCTGGATGCTAGTATCTTATCTGTTTAACAGCCGCTGTGAATAAAGATTCTATAATAATTTTCAAACACGACACGCGTTAACGTGCGTCTCTGGCGATCTAACGAGGTAGTGCGCTAAAAACCAGGCGGACTAAAACAATCACGATCAGGACACGCTGTTTCTTCGCATATTTTTGCAACCTGGATCCTTACCTTTCGAGTGCCAATTTAAAATAAAATGCGGCGATTAAAAATGGAAGAAATTACCTCGCAGATACAAGGCTGACTATTAGATACAAAAATATGGACACGAGCAGAGTAAAAAGTGAGAGAGTTTTTAAATGAGTGGACAGAAAAAGTAATAATATCACGTGTTTGTATCGCGGCCAAGACATCGCATTTCCTTTCTTCTCCGTTCTCTCACGCACTGCTCCTTTATTTCTTTCTTTATTGTGAGAAAGAGGTAAGTTACCTCGTGTAAGGGCTTAAAGGAGTGTGACCATCACCGTAAAAGACTGAAAAGCGGCGATACGGGAGGGAGGAGGGGGAAGGAGAGAGGCGAGAATGGGAAGAAGAGTGCGAGAGGCAGAGATTGGAGGTGGAATGGACTGGAAGAGTTGAAAGGTCAACTCAGAACGACGAAGAAGATAGGTAGATGGAGTGAGATTGAAAGAACAAGACAAGGAAAGAAAAGGAGAGGAAAGATTAAAAGAGATGGGGAAAGGGATAAAAGACGGGAGAGGGGTAAAAGACGGGGAAAGGGATAAAAGACGGGAGAGGGGTAAAAGACGGGAGAGGGGTAAAAGACGGGAGAGGGGTGAAAGACGGGAGAGGGGTGAAAGACGGAGAGGCGAAGAAAACAAAGAAGAAGAGAAAGAGGATAAAGTGAAATGGAGAGATAGAGCAACATTAAAAGAACTGCTCCATACCATCTACTCAATCAAAGCTTTAAATATTATTTCATTCGATTCATAATCAAAAGTGGTCATACCTAACGCATAATTTAACTGCATTTACCTCAATTTGCACTCTTAATTTTTATTATTTTTAGTCGTTAATATCTATTACCGTTCTACTATTTTCAATCAGTATTTTCTCATTTTTAGGCCAACAACAATCCCTGTGCAAAACCATAAAGGTAACATTTTTGTGTACTTCTATGCATTAGCACCTTGATCTCATCTTATTTTTGCTGTATTTCCTTGTATTTAAGTTGATTGTTAGGTGAAAGAAGGGACTTAGCCTCAGTCTTGATGAATGAAGAACAGAAAGGAGATACATACGAGTTAAGCACATTTGTATCAATGGAAATATCTGTAGCTACAAGACGGGAAATACTATACTATATATATGTATCATTTTAAACCTGTCTGGAGGATCTCAAAATTCTTCTTTCTAGTTATCCTCTTGTGCCCTCTATTTTTTCCCACTTTGCTACGTCACACTTCCCCTTCTCTACACCATAGTGGGTCAACTTGCTAGGCGACTGAGGGTTTTTCTATTGTGTGGAGGGTTAGGAAATGTATACTATTTAGGGAAACTTTCCTTTTTGGCAGGCGGTGGCTCCGATCGGTTTTCGTAGAGTGGAGAGAGAGTCCGCGTAGTGGCTATACTATAGTCAGGAACAAGACGTGGAGTAGGGTAGGGTCCCTCTCTCCTCCCTAACCTGGGTCTTTCGGAAATGGATGGAGGTGGGCGTGGCGGGTGCCGTCTCATCCTGGCATTCGTAATGAAACCGGGAGAAGGGGACGGAAGATGACGTTGTGGCAAGTGTTTTTTCTTTTTCTCTGTGAGGAGAGAGAGAGAGAGATTGACTCGGAGACATTGAGAAAACGGTTCGTTTTGCCGAGGGGCGGCCGCGCCAAATGGGAAACATTTCTGGGAAATTGGGGTGAGAACCTGTGATAGAGTCGTGCTTCGAGAGACTGACACTTTGAACTCAAAATCCAATGCCTTCTCGAGCGATTAATAAATTGAAATGAAGCTGAATTGCTAGCGTTCCTTCAGGCATAATGTGGTGACCTTACGTTTGTAGAAAAATATTCGAATTCATTCCGACTGAACGATTACTCATGAACTAATTGTTGGGAGGAAGGCATTCGATTCTTCTGATCTCTGCTTTATTAATTCATTAAGTGTTTGATGCCATTAAAAAGGTAGGCAATTCATCGAGGTGATGGGTAGTCATGAAGAAACATTAATCCTCGAACAAAAAAATAAATTTCACCAGCGATATTTCGGCCATCTAAACAGACGATTGGAAGATTGTTTGGTGAATCGTAATATATCATCAGCTTAAATTTCACAATGACAATTTTAAGGATGAATAAAACATGGAAAAAGTCGCAATTCATCCCAAACCGCATGCCGAAATTGAATGATCGCTGCAACGCCGCTCGCGAGACACGTCCCGTATAAAATAGACGAATTTCGTGATTGCAATCCCAACACGCAATAAAACAACGGTCGAATACTATCTACGAGACAAATTCGTCAAGGATAAGTAGCGGCAGTGCAAAATCCCAATCGTCGGAATGGTTAAACGGTGTGCGGCCGAAAAAAAGGCCAAATAGTTTTGGCGAATGGAAAAAATGTGGGACAGGAGTCATGTCCTTGACCCCCATGTGATTTCAAATGTTTTCTGGAGGGTAACAGATGGCGGAGGCCGTGTAGTGTGGGAGAGTGAGTAAACGGTGCGAAAGGAGCGAGAGAGGTGGTGGAATGAGAAAAGTAAGAACGAAGGGAGAGAGACGAGGGGAGAGGAGAGGGCAGTCAAAGGTAGTGTGGGAAGGATGGAATAGCAATAAAATACTAACGGTGAGAAGGGAGGGAAATGATTAAAGATACGAGGTGGAAACTTGCCATTTGACAGGAATAAAAGGTTGAGTAGTTCGTTGGTAGGAGTCTACGAAATATGAATGTACATGCTTGTAATTTCCTCGAGCAAAAGAAAGTTACTAATGCGCGGCATAATAAGCAATGGTGACAGTTAATGGAAGATGTATATACAGATTTGGGGTAAAACAAATTAAATATTTGAGGAGGAAAAATCAAGTTAACATGATGGCAACAATATTCAGAGAAAACTGTGCTTGATGTGCTACTCAATCAAAGGAAATATTTTTCAATAATAGCAGTCTTTGGTATCGGAAATTAAATGTATATTAAAGCAAGCATGTGAAAGCTGTCGCTTGCAAATAGAAGTGAATAATAGTATATGGCAAATGAATAGCATACTGCGGTAGTTAAACGCCATTATTTTATGTGCGACTACGTGTATGTATGTGTGCATAAACATACATGCACGAAGTAGAACACATGCATACATACACTTAAGTATATTGTCGTTCACGACCAAAAGCGAGTAACGAAAATGAATGCCACCCTCTGGCTAATCTGGAAACTCTCCCGGAATGCAACAAAGGGCACAAAAATGGAACACAAGAGAAAAGAATCAACCAGGTCCGAATGAAAAGTGGCAACGCACTTTTAAAAAAGAAAGAGCCCAAAGCGGTAAGAAAAAGATTGAGTGAGAGAGAGAAATTCAGAGAGAGATAGGTAGTCGAAACGAAATTAAAGTGTCACTCCCTTATATTCCGACTGTATCTTCTCTCGGGCACGATCCTTCCTCAAGTGGTATTTTGCCTGTCATAGTGGATGAGACGGCGGAGGGAGGGTTTGTAAAGAAAACCGCGATTCCACACAGTATCCTTTTCGGACCAGCAGGGAAGAAGAGAGGGAGAGAGTGATGGGGAGAAAGGAGGAAAAAGTGAGCTAGCCATGCCGTCTCTTAAAACGCAATAAAAGGGAGAGAAAGAAAGAAGGGAAGTGGTTGACGAGACATAAGGGTTGAACAAGTCGCATTTAGACTGAGGTGATGTGCGTGTATTGGTAGAGGAGTGAGAGGTGAATATGGAGGGAGAAGGAGATGGCCTGCTGGAGGAAAGGTGAGCGTGGCGGCGAACCAGACAGTTTACACGGCCGGGCGAGTAGTGTTGAAGAGACGAGAGAAGGATGTAGTACGAGGGACTAAAGGAGAGAAATAGGGTGGAAATGGAGTGGAAACGATGGGAAGAGAAAGGAAAAGGTTATAGACGCTAAGAAAGGAGTCAAGAGAAGATGCTGCTAGATTATTAGAGGTGAAGGAAGACAAAGTAGAAAACAGGACTCGGATAATTGAAGAGGAAATGATGCGAGGTAGGATGGAGGAGAAAATATTACAAAAGACAAAATACGTAAAATGGAAGAAAGGGAGTGGAGTTAGCGATTGAAGGGATGCGGAGAATGCAGTGATGAGAAAAGTAGATGCGTGGATTTAGAAAGAATGAAGAGGAAGAGGGCGGGTGGGGTAAAAGGGCAAAGAAAGGTTTGGGAAGATCGAGTGAGAGAAGTGATGGAAAATGGAGGAGGGATAAAGTTGCATTGAGGAACGAAACAAGAGAAGTTGGGAAAGGAATCAGAAGAGAAGATGAGAAATAGAGAGAGAGAAAAAGAGCAGGATAGTATGGAGGTTGAACCGCAAAGGGTAGCACTGTTTCGGGGGCCATTACGCTGTCAATCAATTCGTAATCGCAATCCGTAAATTGCGACCTCCGTGTTTGTGCGTCTGTGAGCGAAGAGAGATGGTTTTGCTGAGGATTTCTTTTATTCTCTTTTCATTAGCTTTCCGTTTCCTCAGAGGGAGATAATTTCGTGAAGTTATGTTAAAGAGGAGGGGGGGGGGGTGTAGAACCATTGAATGAAATGAGCGAGCAGAAGTACGAATATTTTCTCTTTCTCTCTCTCCAAGATGTTTTGCGATCCATTGTTGGTTGCGTGGTCACTGTTGGAATCCGTTCCGACTCGCATCTTTCAATGAGCTATATATACCTACCAGTAAATCGAAATGAAAAGACCATTCACTAACAAGCAATTTCAGCAATCATTCAGTTGATGGAGACATTATAGAGTCCACGTTAATACGATTAAAGCGATATGTATTTATGCGCGAGCACTCGCAAAAAAGAATTAAACGACGTTTATACGAGGGTGTGAACGGTTGAAATGAATTTCAGTACAGTAAAACCCGGTTACTATAGACGTTTATCCGACTTTTTATTGAATTTAAAAATGAAGAATTGAAATTGTGTATTGGATTATAGTGCATTGGTAGAAGCTTTAATTATTAAAATCGAGAAATACTGATTTTAAACGAAAATAGAGATACACCACGATCAATACTGGTACAAAATCTATGATAAACTTCGATTAAAAGTTTTATAATTTGCGAGCTACAATTAAATTGATTTAGCATAAAAATAAAATTAAACCAAAGCATCGATTCAATTAAAACTATAAAGTCGCCTCTAATGTTCTCTGCCACCTCGTTACACGGCTAAAATCAATATGATCGAGCAATAAAACTGTATTAATTGACATGTTTTTTATCGGAAAGAAAAACATGAAAATAAGAGATATGAGGACCCCGAGCTGACCTCGGTGTCGGTGCAGTCGAGGCTAATGAAAACAGAGAACAAAAAATATGTCGCCAAAAGGCATTTCACCAATTCCGTGAAAATCTAGGGGCAAACTATCCATACCCCTGACAAGGATAAGGTCGGAGAATACCCTTGAGACCTTGAGAAACCTTGACAGACGCAATAGGGCATTAAAAAGAGAGGACGACGGCATCCATAAAACATAACCTTAGCTTAAAAAGCGTAGTCGGCTCCTGTTTTTGCCACAACTTTTGTCCACTCACACTCTCTTCTTCACTTTGACCCTGAGAGAGAGAGAAGAAAAGGACCGGTAGTCGGTGAATTGCAAAAGACCATTTCGTTCTTAAAAAGGTTTCGACTCGTAGAGAGAAGTAAAAAAACTATTGCCTTCGAAGCTTGAGGGGGGCATAATAGGATGAAAAGAACCTTGAGGGCTACGAGGGATTCGGGAGTAGAGAAAAATGCGAAATTCTCCGGATTCCTCGACTCTTCAAAAAACAGTATTTTAGCGGCTCGAAGAAAATTAGGCTCATCCGCACAACCTATAGATGTTTCGAGAATGTGAAAACACGATCGACAGATATATTCTCTGATTTTTTAAGCTATTGCATATGATTAATTCAAATTATTTTTAACATTTTAAACAAATTCAAGTTGCGTTAAACTTGCTATTTTTCCTGTCCTCGGCTAAAACTTGGCTTACCTATAGTTATCACTTCAAGGTTAAGAATTAAATCATGAATTCAACAATTACCGAAACATTATGTAACCTGTTCTTCATAAGCGCTACGCAAGAACTTGCAGCTCTACTGTTCCACAAGATTATAAATACACATTTCCTCCATTTTATACAAAAAAATACCCAAACAGAAACACTGCCCTACAAAAACATAAGCATACCACTTATACAAGTATTTATCTTCCCTGAGAGAATCCATATTTTTAAAACTTTTCCGATTGAACCGACAATTTTTCCCCTCTGAAACATCTGTCTTTCAAGAGCCTCGGTATTTACGACTGTAGAGATCGACATCCGAGCTCAAGACGCGTCATAAACAGTTCAAAACCACTGACGTCCAAGGATGATAGGGCGAAGGCCAGAGGAGGTTCAGAATGAAAGAAAGAAGCAGCGGGATGGAGGAAAAATGAATCGAGGTGCTGATAGAAAGACAGAGAGCGAGTTGTAAAAGAGAATCGAAAGCATTTCCTTTTCTTCCTTCGACCACAAACGGCACAAGGGTCCGATCTCAAAGAAGTTCAAACAAACGGAAGCACGCGGAAAATAGAGAGAGTGGAAGGAATGGGCTCCTTAGCCAAAGGGAGAGTGAAATGAGAAGTGAAGATATAATGTGCGAGATCGTTACGAATATAACAAGAAAACGGTAAACATAGATTCCGAATTTTAATAGCATTATTAGAAAATACAAATTTGGATACACATAGCAGAAAAATATCAAATCTCAAGTTCAAAATGTTCTTATACATAGATTTAAAATTTGAAGCTTGATTTAATAATCAAACAATTATTATTCGAATTTCGAATATTTCAACGCCGAAACTCGGGGATTTCGAATTTTGCAAGCGTGTAACATAATCCATCCGCAGTTCTAATTTTTATCAACATTTTCAGAAATAACAATATCGAGGGTTTGCTGTGGCAATCACCATGAAGTAAGACTCTTTAAATACTAAATATAAAACTTTCTCGGTGCCATAGATCGAAAATCCTCTTTTCAAACACGTCGACAATCTAGAATAATCTAGTCTCGAAAGTTTATTAATATGACGGAAGTAATCATTGAACAAATAGCCGAGACAACCTTTATCGTCGACAGTAGTGAAACCATAACATATATACGATAAGAAAGCAACGCAGAAGATTCCACCACAGAAACCTCTCATGAATAACTATCTCATGTTTCGATGACACTTGATACACCAAGACAAAGACACTCCCGTTTGTCCAATGTGCCAGAAACGAAAAGATAAAAAAACAGACGTAAAACCGAACAAGTTTCACTGCGAGTAGGGCACGATCTTTATTGCAAAAATAAGACCCTGGCGGCACTTCTCGCACATCTGTGATTTTTTCCTTTCCCTTTTGTTTCCCTCCCTCTCCCCTCTCAAAGAACGCATCCCTCCTAGTCAAGACTCGTCCTTTCCGAAGGAGAAATTTTATGACTGAGGGTGGCAATTAGCCCCTCAATACTGTAACACTCCCTCAACGCCTTCCCTTTCCCGTCTTCCTTCCTTCACCCCCGGATTCCCCCCTCTCCCTTCTTCACTCCTCCCTCACACCTTTTTCCTCCAAAACAATTCGGGAGGAAGGGCCAATTCTCTTTGTTTTCTTTTTTAATAGCTTCCGCTGCCCCGGAAAAAAACTACTAACCATCTGTCCACGGGGTGGAAATATCTTCAAAAAGGTTCTCCGAGTACTATCGAAATAGTTTATCGGAGATTAAATTAGCCGGGATAACTACTCTTTCATCACCGTCTTGGAGAAATGGCTAAATCCAATATTCTTAACTATTTTCATACTTTCTGGATTGTTCTGCACTGTTATATTCTTTTTAGTCCGACTAAATAGCTCGGACACAAAATTACATGACAATAACAGCTTTCTGCTGCATTTAAATGGCTAAAATTACAGCTGTATCCAAAAGGCACACACACCACAGCTGAACTAAAAAACTAAAATAGTATCGCGAATTGGCACATGTAGCCAAAAAATTATTAATCCGCTGACTCACTCGTGAAAATGAAACAATAACTAAAGCCTCTACAAACAAAGAAATGTGAAGGATATCGCCGAGCATAAACACGAAATGTTACCCAAAACGAGAAATTCACGCGAAGGATACGACCGAAGAGTTATCCTGGCAAAGAAATATTTATCCAGAAGGATAAACGCGAATACGAAAAAACGGTAAAAATTCGCGAAAAATTTTCTACTTCTCCGGGAAATCCATTTCAATCGTTTTAAATTTTTCCGAATAACGGGGGCCCCTTCCTGGAGCTGTCATCGAGTAAGATGCGAGCCGGAACTTTTGATCTCTCGTACACACACGTATACGTGGGCGGAATGGAAGTAAAAGCAGCAGCAAGCAGAGGCAGAAGCAAAAGCAGATAGGAGACGGCTCGAAGAGGTTCAGGAGAAAAAAAATAAAAGGACAAAAGGACCGATTACGGAGGCGATGGAAAAACTTGATTAGAGACAGATGGAAGCATCTGCTTCTTTGGAATCCCTTTCTTTTTCGCGCATGCGCAGCGCGGAAACGTTGTACTTCCCTCCATCCATTCCTACCTCCCTTACTCTGCTTACTCCCACCACCCCTCCATTCCCCCCTCTTTTTCTCTGCACCACCACTCACCACTTCACACGCCGCCTGCCCACTTCTCCAGTCCACTAGCGGCTTACTCGCGAACCGGAAAAAGACCTCTGATTACATTCCATCTTCATTCCCACTCTCCCTTTGTTTCTACTTTTCTCCTCTCGCTCGCTTTTACTCTTTTGAAACGATATTCTGTTTGTTTACGACTACACTGGAAATAGTCTCTTTCTCTCGTCAAGATGAAGGGAGGTGTGCTGAGGGAAAAGAAGAATGGTAGGTGGATGAAATGAGAAGAATGCGGAGAGATTATTTGAACTAAAATTCGTGCATATGCAAAAGAATAGGTTATTTTTTGTAGCGTATTCATTCCTCGAGAAGTCATGTTATTCTATTTACAAGAACCACGTCTTTGACTTAGAAAAACTTAGCATGGCCTTTACATTTTTTATAAAATGTTCCTATTCACTACGGATTCCGTCTTTCAATACGAATAAACTTTCGTTATATTATCTCTCTGTGAAATCGTCTCATTTTCGGTGGTAAGTTCTCTATTGGTTGTCACAAATGAAAAGTATTTGTGAAGTTTGTATGCAGATATGTATATCCTGGACATGAAGATTTCTAATAAGTCGAAGAAAAGTTCTGCCTTGACAGGGAATAGTACCCGGGTCTTCAACTTGCAGGGCAGATATTCTAACCACTGAAGTACAGAGGCAGACTGATTCTCCCGCCTCAGGATCGGATATTTCTCGCGCTGGGGTCATGGCAGGCAATCTGGTATCAACTTCCCCAAACGAATGTCTTCAATGAGGTGTGCCCAAAGAAAACCCACTTATATCCTCAAGGTGAGATGGTTTTTAAACACATGTGAAAGTGTTGGTGAAGTTTGTATGCAGATAGGCGTATCCTGGATATGAACATTTCTGAAAAAGCCAAAGATATTCTGCCTTGGTAGTTCAGTGGTTAGAGTAACCGCCCGGCAAATGGAAGATTCAAGTTCGATTCCAGGTTAAGACAAGAAATTTTCCCTGGCTCTTTCAGAAATCTGCATACCTGCGTATCATGGATTTAATCGTTGTGTCGTTCGCTGGCATATTTTTGCGCTTCCCTTTTTAATTTTAGATACACTATATGTGGCTTCCCGGAATGCTTTCATCTCGCTTACTTACAAACAAATAAAATACAGCTGGTACACATATGAATATATAAAACAGTAAACAAATAATATAAATGAGACATCTCCTAAAGCTTTTTTCATGATTATGTATTTAGAATTTTGTCGACTGAAATGCCATTTAACGCAGCGGTTATGACAAAAAAGCAAGAAAAACGGAATGTTTCGAGCAAATTATACCCTTAGAAGGAAATGGAAACGACTAAGAACACGAATTATTTCGTTGAAGGAACTGCCTACATCTCAAGAGTATTCATCGCAATCATTATATCTAAAGATTGCTGACCCAGAATACTCATGTTATTCCCATCTTATCATCTGAGAGCAATTTTAATTGCTGACACTACTTAATATTGGTATTTTACCACAAAAGAATATTAAAATAAATTGATCCCGTAAAAATATTCCGTCCATAAGCTACGCTGGAAAAATTATGTACACATTTTTAGGAAACTCGTAAAAAACGGAATTTGGTTGAATTGGAGCATTCTCTCGTATATTTGACTTCCAATTTCTTTCCCAGATATACATCTCGCTTCAGAGAGGGACGGCTCGTAAAAACACAAGTAATCGCCAAGAAAAAGAGCTCTCCCCTCTAATATAACCCGATCAACTCCTGTAGTAACGCCTTTTCGACTCCTCGCGGCAATAAAAACCAGTAACACAGACTCCATCCACGCTGTCCGAAATATACATATATATATATGGCACCACGAGAAAGAGCGAGCAGGTGGACCAAGTCTTTCTCGCATCTGTCTCCCCGTTTAACGCCCCGCCCAGTACCACTCCCACTCCCCAAAGTCCCCACCCCACTTCTCTCACTTCCAAAAATCCCACCTTTCCTCAGAAGTGCCGGCCTTTTTCCCCTACCACTTTCCTCCCTAACTCTTTCCACCCCTCCCCACTCCTCACTAGCAAAACACTAAAAAGGTTTCGAGGGGAGAAGAGTAAAAGAGACAGACGAAGGAAAACAAAGGACAAAATAAATACACAAATGAGGAAGCGGAGCCAGTTGCTCATCGCGCCAATGGGGAGTGTATTCTCTTACCCCTTCGCAGTGGAGATATGGAGGGAGGGAGGATGGGGTTGAAAGGGAAGAGAGGCGGTTTTTGATGAGTTAAGAGGGTTTTGCTGGCAGGCTGCGCCGATGGTAGTATAGAAAGATGTGGGAAAGGAGAGGGAGAAATGGAGAAAGAGATAAAAGACTAAGAAGTAAAGAAATGAACGCTAAAGGCGATAAGGAAATAAACCTTTATAAAGTCGCCACCTTCTCACGTAAATATTCGTACCCTGTTCGCGCGCATCCTTCGCTTGCAAGACGAAAAACGCCACACATACAGCTAATTTTTATTTTTAAAAACTTGCAGGAGCAACAAACTAATCTACTGACTGAGAAAGAAAGAGAGTTAGTCACGTTCCATGTATCACGCTTTTCTCTTTCTTCCTTCTTCCTGCAATGAGCCAATCGGATCGGACCTGTTTGTTCTTCCTTGTTCAAACTATTTTTTTAAATCCAGAAGGGTCTCTCATTCGAACTCATCATCGACGACAGATGCATTGTCGCTAAAACCCTCCCTCTTCCCCATTTATTTCTTTCTCCCCTCACCCTTCCCCCTCTACACCCTTATGTGGTTCCAAATGGAGAGGGAGATTGCAATCTGTAAGGGCTGAGACTGTACCCACTTAAGGAAACCCATTTTTCCTTCTGTTTACCCGGCGAAAATGAGAAAGGACCGTCGTTCGGTCTCCGTCCGTATGTATTTTTGTTGCATCCCATCAACGTGTGATGTTGAAATAAAAAAGGGAGTGTCTGTCCGATTCATAATGGTCCGCTCGATAACTCTCCCAAGCTCATTCCTTATCGGACAGAGCTCCGATTTTTCCCTATCTAATGTTTGCTGGAAATGGTCAAAGATGGATGCAGACGGGGCCCAAATGGGATTTCCTTGTTATTTTCACAAAATTATATCTCAATCAGCCCTGGAACCATATTGCATTATGTGACAATGAGAGAAAAGCGAACATGATTTCCCGAGTTCTTTCATCAGCGTACAAATTAAGATCACACCGAACCGATTTTGCGAGAATTCTTGGTTTATTGAAAAATGAAGGAAAATTAGAAAAAGCCTTTATATTTTAAATTTACAGGTAATTTGTAACTCAATTTTTTAATGAAAAATTCATTTTAGTTCAACAGAAGTATAATTTAAAACGTTTCAAACCAATAGCTTTCTTAAGCGTTTCCCGGTTGTATTTTCTTCCCAAAAATAAATATTCATACTCAATCTTCCAATATTGTTAATCCAACGTAACAACATAACATTAATAACATTGTGATTAAGAATTTCACATCGATATAAAACTTTCGTTTAGAATTTTAGATACATTATAATATGGAAATAACGATATCGATTGACACATCGTCCTTATATTCATTCTCATCCATTTCTACCCTTTAGACACGCGTATCGGAACACCGATATATGACCTCCATTTCTTTTTATTAGCAACGTGATTATAAACATGAAAATTAGCGGAAGAAAAAACAAGCGAAATCAATCGAAACCTTTCGCCCAAAAAGATACACGCCTTCGAAATAAAAAACTCCGCGAAAAATTAAACCGAGAACTTGAAAAACAAACAACCCCGCGCCGAACAAATGAGCCCCGGACGGAACAAACAAAAACACCATGGGAAGGAAAACGCTTAAATGAAAACGTCTCGGCATTATTCTCTTTCGAGCGAGCTCATGAGCGATTGTTTCGCCATCAGTGACGCCAGCGGAGGTCGAAGGGATGGGGGAGCGGGGAAGATTGAATGATGGGACGGTGCGTAAAGCAAATAGCCAGAGGACGGGGTGGAAATAAAAAAAATTGAAAACTTTCCGGTGTTGACGAGGGTTATCTTTTCTTTGTTAATACTTTGACCAAGTGGTGGGGGAGAGGTGGATAGTATGTGGCGTGTGTGTGGAGAAGGATGAGGGTGGAGAGTGTCTGAGTGGAAATGAATCCGTGGAGTGAAACAATGACCAATGCGAAGCAATGACGTTGAGTAAAGAAAACGCTGATTGGAGTCTCGTCCCGGAATGAATTATGAGGAGCTCGCAGGAAGTCTGGAGGAGTTCTGGAGGA
Source organism: Tanypteryx hageni (assembly GCA_028673005.1). Classification (NCBI taxonomy): domain Eukaryota; kingdom Metazoa; phylum Arthropoda; class Insecta; order Odonata; family Petaluridae; genus Tanypteryx; species Tanypteryx hageni. The sequence goes on along the minus strand of CM054112.1, from coordinate 68,690,150 downwards.
GAGGGTTGGAGGATTTTGGGGGAATGAGGAGTATGAGGAAGAGGATGGCGTGGAGGAGTGGCGAGCACTTTTTTTAGAAGGATGAGGACGAGAAGTAGTTGGTGAGTGAGGAGGAGGATGAGATATGGGAGAGGAAGGACGAACTGGTGAGTCCGAGCAAAAAGTGAAAGGGAGTGAATTTGTCGGAGGCGAACTGGAAATAAGATTCGTGCGTCACGTGGCCCTTTTGGGATCCGAAAACTAACTCTCCCATTACCAACGCTAATAAAGAGCGAGCATACATCTACTCCAAAAAAATACCTTAACGGATTTGTTTTCGCATGTTTTTTAACGGGTACCATATACATACGAGGCAATCGCAGATGGAGCCTCCTCGAATCTTATTGAAAAAATCAACTCAATGATACCAAATTAGGGACATTTGCGTCGTCGTGAAAGTGTGATTGCTTCACACGTTTTACACGCTATAAAAACGATAATATTCCTAAAAAGGAAACTAAACTGCCTCCCTATGGAAACTCCCAAAATTCAAATGTTTAAATTTAAATTTTATTTGTGGACATTGTGGTTGATTCGTTTAATTTGAATATCCTGTACATTCTCATTGATATATTGATAATTTTACAAAATTTATATAAAAGACTGCTTAAATCAAAGTCCATATAAAAATAATTTATTCTGAATCACATATGACTGATTCACTGACAGTTTACAGAAAAATCGAGTGATGAAATACAGATGAATTTTTCAAGAGGAGATGGATAGCATCTGGTCTGCAGCTAGAATTGAAACTGAGTAAAAATAACAGTGAAAACTACGAATAGTAAATTAAAAAACGACTAACCCTGTTTCAGTAGATGATTCATTCCGTTATCTTTACCAAATCTCCCAATCTCAATCCATTCCACATCTCCCGTTGAGCACGCATCCAATACTCCGATTGTTTATCTACTAAACACCATCATTCCAAATCTGTTTCTGACTCCCTCTTTCTCTCCCTCTTTATCCATATACCTGTATAAATTTCTGTCTCACTCCCTCACCACTTCCCTCTCTCTCTCTATCGCTTTAACTCAAACTCCAAAAACCGACCCTTTCCTCTCTCACCCTCGCTCCCTCTATCTCAACAGATTAGCATTTAAAATCGTTCTCTCAAATCCGATTGGTTGGTTGGTTGCCTTTTGCTCTCTCGCCCCTCTCGCGAAGATTTGAAGGGAGGGGAGGGAATGAGAATTGGTGGGAGAGGTTGGGTGGGAGCAGAGAGAGAGAGAGAGTCAGGCCGCTTAATTTACATAATTTCGTACCAATGGTTATAGTTTCTCGGTATACGCCGTTTGCCCAGGCCCACGGAAAATATCCCACCCCGTTATGTACGCCCAACACCGCCCCATCCTCACTCTTCCGCCTCCACCCACTCCCTACTCTTCTTGGCCCCCACGAGATTTCTCACCTCATCCTTTCCTCCTACCTCTCATCACCTCCGACGATTCTTTTTCTCTCATTCCTTCGAAATTCTTTTTCACTACCTCCAGGCACGAACCTGCGCCGCCGTGTTGTTACTCGAGAAAATAAAATCTTCATTTCCTGGACGATGACGTCATTTTTCCTGAGGAATTCCGAAAATCACTCATTCAAACTGCGCACAACGTGAAGCTAGATTTATATAAATACATAAAAGGATGAATTCCTCATTCTCAAGTCAAATTCTGACTCTTCCCTCTCCAATTATATTCGACCGAAGAATAAAAGGGGGATAACGTTCAATCTAACCGTTTAAATAACCGTAATGACATTCCATTTCCATAGGAATGAATTTTTTATTTTGCTTTGACGCCGATCGTGGGCGCGTATAATCTCATTCCTTAAATGGGGCAATTTGCATGAATGGGCGGTTATTACGCCGACACACGGCCAGTATCTCTTTATGGATTCGCGCGAATATAAAATTCAAGGGTTTTTGAACGTCAATGACATTTAAAATCATTCCCTCCTCGGCAGAAAAACAAAGAGAGATATAAATTCTAATTATCATGGTAAATCAAAGAATACACGTGAAGAAATTAGAAAATGTGACCAATACGAAACCTTTATTTTCGGCATATACCCAGCGGAAATGAATAATAAAATTATGCCGATAACAGTTGCATCATTTTTTGTCCATTTTCATTTGTTTCAGCTAGTATACCAAAAAAGAAACGATTAAATTTCTAACAATTATATTCAGAAATTGGCTTTGTATCCATATAAATACTTTCCTTGAGCTTGTTGATGGTGCCATCTTTATTAAGAAAACATGCGATTTTTTATTTCTATTTTGCAAACTTTTTGTACATATTAGTATCTCCTTTACGTTTATCTCGTGGGAAAATATATATTTCCCACAAATATTTCTTACGCAGTACTATAACAAAATCACATTACCATTTATTATTTATCTATCGAAAATATTAAATATAAATGGAATCAAGACGTACAAAAATTTTCTTCGTCCTCATCGAATTGAAATCTTCCAAAACGTCACATCTCGGAAAATCGTAGTTTCTCATGGATAAAGGAGGCAATAAAAACGTTTTAATTGGTTGCCAATTCTAAATTACTCTTTCTCACTCCCTCTCCACCTTCGCCTCGCTTTCGCTACCATTGTCGAGAACCGCCTCTTCTTATAAACATACACCCATGACACACCTCGCAAACTAGAAAACTGATCTCTTCATCCTCTCTACCATTCCACTTCATCTTTCTTTTTTGTCTGCTATTCTGGCGACTTTTTTCACACTAGCTTCCGAATAAACGACTCACTGATGACTTAAAGATTCTCAGTATCCAACGCTGTCACGTAGGAGAATGAAATTACCAGGTTTTAATAAGAATCGAACGGCGTAGGAGAATTTTTGTTCACATTCGTCCTTTTCTTCCTTTTTTGATCATATTTCCATTCTCCAAATCCAGCTTTCTCATTAATATCTCCGCTCTCTTGTTATTCACCCAAACTATATCCTCAATTAACACTAAACTAAAATAAAAGCGCCTACTAGACACCATATTCATAAATTATTGGGAGTACAATGTGAGATTTTTTAACTTTTATCTAGCTTAATTCAAAATTCAACGAAAATCAGCGGGTTGCAATTCATGCTTAATGTATACCAATTCCATATAAACCAGATTAAAAGCATTACAGAATCATTCCAGAGATAACAACTCATTATTGAAGCAATATTAACTAAACTTCCTGATAATGATCAGCATATTTTCCCTGCTATGATCATTTTGTATACATGATAGTCACTGGGTAGGAAACCTAGTTCTGCAAATCGGAAATCGGTAATAAAACTTTTTGCCACTCTTATATGACCCAATTAATGACTCCACGTTAATTTCTGCGGACACAGGAAGCAGAGAAAATCTAAGCAATACATCAAAAATATTTATCAAAGGACTCCCGTGGCGATGCGAAGTTAACTTCACATCTTTAACGTAAACAAACGTAATGTAATTTTACACGACAAAAGACCTTAACCTAATACACGTCCCATCTATATCCTATTGCGCGCCAATTTTTCTTCCTTTCTCTCTCTCGATCACATTCATTTTCTTCATCTCCTCCTCTCCTTTCTTCCACCCCTCCCTCTCTCTCTCTCTACGAAGCATTTATTCCACCGCGAGCCACGGTCCCATTCTGTGGGCGCGCGGAATAATAGAATATGCAAAGCAGACGAGATTCTTATTCCATTCCATTCGCCCGGCTTATAACTCAACAGCCTCTCTACTCTCCCTCACCCTTTCTCCTCTCCCCGGCGGAATTCGCATAATATCTCGGAGCTCCACCCCCTCGAGGGGAGGGAGAGGATTGAAAGCCCTCCCCCCCTACACACAGGTGAGCGGAGCACCCCAATTTCCCACTCCATATCTTGAAAGCCTAACCCTTTCTCTCTCTCCCTTTTCAACTATATCCCATTCCTGCCTCCCCCTGTCTCCCCTCCTCCGTGCTTATGTGAAACCTATTGCTCTCCGCCCCAGAAGTACATCTCCTTCTACATTTATACTCGTTTCTACGCATATAATCATTTATATCATCATTTACGATTATACGGGCCCATTGGAATGACGTCTTAAAGCGCTCGTGGAATTGAAGTCATCACGATCCAATTGGGACATAAGTCTTCGAAGATTATTCCGAAAGGTAATGGTCGCTTCGTTATATAACTTAGTAACTTCCAAGCAGTCAGAAGTGTTTTCGTGTTTTTCTCCTCCTGTATGCCTTCGGTTTAACGTTCTTCTGTCGTGTTTGGCTGGTATAATCACTTTTTGCTAAACGATGAACGATATTTAAATTGATACTTTTAAAAAATGAATTAGAAACTTCACGAGGCGAAACAGCTTGTTTACGGTGGTTTTATTCTCGAATATCCATCTTTACGTTGTAAAAACTGTCATCAACTTCCGCATATTTCAAGTCTTAATTACTTCAGGTTTCTATCTGCCCTGACCGCCATTTGTGTCATTTTTTGAGGTCAATCTGTTGTTATAAATTTCCTATATCGAGGTTTGAGAACCCACCCGCATGCAGCATGTGGCCGGAGAGAACATTTTACGCGTCCCACGAAGCTATCATGAAAAAGTGATCCATTGAAATTTAAAATACACAATTTAATCTTTTTAACTTAAAAAACTGTCATAAATCCGTCCGATGAATTTTTAGCGAGTAAAAGTTTTTTTATAAATCATTAAACTTATATTATATAGCAAAATATTTTATCTAACTTTGGGTGTGGGTTATAATAAACCATGTACTACGAGCACTACTACGAATGCGGCCCGCAAAGCGCGAATGGTATAATGGAATAATCTATAGTAACCCAGCTTCTGGATTATCGACAGAGTCCATAGTTTCAACAGAGAAATTAACCTTTCCCGTACCTAGGCGCCCCTACCTACGAGATGACCCGAACTCATCATGAAACAGACCCCAAAAAAGGCTGCCCTCGTTTAAAAAATTCAGCATTTAGTTGGTTCCTCTTATGACGGAAAGTCGGAATTGCAATTACTGGTCATCAAGAAAAAAAACATCCTTGGCACATCTGATTCTGTCATTATTAAGCTCTCTTCCGATTCCAAAAGAGTACACTCAACTCTTATATACATTGGTGTAGTTTATATAACACTAATTTCCGTCCCTCGCATGAATTATCCCTTCTCTGAATTGCTAAATATGCCTGCCTGTTAAGTTGCAAAACCACTGATCGATTTTCTTGCATATAAAAAAGTTCCTGGGATGAGAAGAGTTACGAAGCTGCCGAGCATATTGACGTAGTCCAATTAAACGTGACCAGTTTCCGTAACCAGAATATCACTCCTGCTCTTCCAACCGTCGCATCAAGGCAGATTCTTCGCGCAAAAATATTCACTAAGGCGCAATTATCCGGCATAACGTAAATATCTCCGGTACCTGGCCAAATTACCTCGGAAACACATTAGCCCTGGAACCAGTTCGTCTCAGAAAGATGATGGACGAATACTTTGAATTCATCTTGTAACGCTGGTGGCAAAAAATGATAAAAATATCGCATTTTGCGTAGAGCAAGAAAGTAAAATTTCCAATGTTTAAATAATAAACATCTTTTAAATTCTTCTCGTTTTACAAATAAAAAAGCGCTGGCGTGACCCACCAAGCATTTTGGCAAATAATAATATCAACATGTCGTGGAGGCTCCAGGAGGAAAAAAACGGCAAAATAGTAAATCGTAAAAATTCTAAAAAGTCATATCATAGAAATGATACGTTCTAAACATTACATAAGTCACTATATTTAGGCATAGTTGATAAGACATAACTCACATAAAAGTATAAAGACCGACACCTCACGTCGCACGCCTAAGTTCATAGATCAAAAATTTTATTCCGTAGATAACCGAGATAATCGAGACTAGTAGCTAAGAAATAACCCCAAAAAGTTGTTCGACACCTTTATCACCTTGCAAAACATTACGTAATGGGTCGATTTAATCTACGCATAATGCATAAGCCGGACTCACGTGAAACATAAGTTAGTTAGATTCGTGACGCGTTTTCTTGGAGCTCGGGGGCAAAGCAAGCCGCCGCACCCCGTCTAAGAGATGCTCTGCGGGTCGAAGAACAACTTCTGCAAAGAAGCGAGTTGGAAGAACGAGGGAATGAGAGAAGGAGGGGTAACGTAAGGCTTGAGGTAGAGGGATAGGAAGATAGAGAACACAGATCGAGGATGGAGAAACATAAGAACAAATATCAAGTAAAGATCTTGTGTTTCATGTAACATACTTTTCCAACTGCAGTCTTTTTTTCGATCCCCCTTTACTCGTTGACCGACGAGTGTCACCGGTCTTAAATTTTGGGGCATTTCTTTCCCGTAGATGTTTTGAAACGGGAGATACTGAAATAGGAGAGTTTTAGAGACACCGAAAAACAGAAGGGGAGGTTTGTCTTGTCGTCGTTTGCCTGCCAAGTAAGAGATGAAAAGCGGTGGGAGAGGAATATAGAAAGAGAGTGAGACTAAATTAGGAAAAAGGAATGAATCTGATCCTCTTTTATCTCTCTGATCTTCTTCGAAAAAAATCTTTTTCCGTCGACCATTCTCTAATTAGCACTCCCTAACAAGGAGCCCGTTAGAATCAAGTTCCTCATATTTCTAGAATAAAAATAAATGAAAGAACCTCATCTTCCCCGTACTATCCGAATCCCTCTTCTCTCCCTCTCTCTCTCACCCTTCTATGTCTACCGGAGAATCTTTTGTGAATACATTCCCGCTCTCCTCTTCTCTCTTCGCTCCAAGCCCTTGAATCTCTTTTTCCCGTCCGAGTAATCCTCGGCACTTCACAAACTTCAAACTCTTTGCTACGAAATTCTCTTCCCTCTCCTTATAAGTAATCTCCACTCCTCGTCGCCCGTTTATGCGGGGCGTTAGGGAAAAGGCTCCTTGACGCACCGCCTGGAGAAGATTCGCCGCCAGTTACCATTTATATCCACACACTGCGTATAGTAATAGTAATAAAACTATTATACTCCATGAAAAAGCTGCAATAATCCATTCATTCTTCAAGTTTATGAGATAAACAATATCTGTGAACTTCGTTCTCTTCGTATGCATTAAGGAAAGAGGCAATTTGCACGATGATTTCGATAACGGCACGTAAGGTTATAAATTAAAAACTTTTGAAACCGTTACACGTCTCGTCAAATCGCGAAATAACAGCCGTGAAAGAGAAAGCGAGAGCAAGAAGCTTATCGAGCCAATGTTCACCTTTGTATCTCGAGTACGTGGAATTTCCATCGATATCGAGAAATGGCTGACGCTCCAAATAAATCCGTCTTCTTCTCTTTCTTGACTGCAAATACTCCATGGGAAACGCTTACAGAGAGAGCAAATACACCACCTATCCTTAAGATTTCTTGCTGCGAGACTTCAGACCGGCGAATCCCGACCCATTCATAACCCCTTCTTCTACCTGTCCTCTCTCTCTCACTTCCCCTTCCGAAAGCATTCTCATATTTTCGCATCCTGATAAAAACTCACGCCTTCGGCTACCTGAGCAAATAATTCCGTTTATCTCTCATATTTTTCTCTCTTATCGATTCTCAGAATAATGAACGTCAATCCTAAATAAGGCACCTCCGCTCTCTCTCTCTCTGTCTCTCTTTCCCATTGAAACATAATCGCAAAACAAACTCGTAACGAAGGTTGCGCAATCGCAAGCTGCTCAAGTCCGATTCCGAGAAGTACGATCTTAACCGCTTTATCTGTTATTGTGTGAGTTTACCCCTGTCCGTGCGGTATTTTAAAGGTTCTTATGTAACAACTGTCAACTATTTGAAGTAAACAAGTTTATTTTTAGAACTTCTCCACCCTTCTGAGGCACAGGACTCTCGCTATGAATCCTTTCATTCTTGCTTTCGGGATATCGTGGAATATCATGGGTTAAGAGATGACTTTAAACATACATGGATCCTTATTCAGATTCATTGTAACGACTGAAATGTAATCATGTATTCTTTGCTGAAATTACATAATGTATTTAGACATTTATAGGTTTTTGACAACTCTTAGTCATCAAACAGCAAAGTTTCAATTATTTTCATTTCTACAGCCTGCAACCATCATTAGGTTGGAAGTGAACCTCAGTGCTGTCAGAAAGCGCATAAGGAGCGACAGAGGAGGAATAAGAGATGAAAATTTTGAATGACAGGGACATTGCCACAAACAAAATACAAGAAAATGATAGTTGTTGAATGAAAATCTTCCGCCATATCTGGAAGACGGCTATGTACTTCGTTTGTACATAAATATGAGAACGAACGTGGCTACAAGAAAGTCATGTTTTATGTAGATGGAGTGTTAATTCACACGACGGATTAATTGACGTAATTTTAGAACTGGAGTTAAGTGACGAATATATGGAAGCTGCCCTCGGTGGAATTATTTCACTAACATTTTCCCTGCCAGAAACCGTGTAACTTTCTCAGGTGTAAGATTACGAAGAACCGCCATAAGAAATACTAAAGGAACTTCTTTTATATATCTAAATAAAATTTTCTTCCGGTTTTTACAACTCTCTCATAATGTTTTATCGCAATCTAGATGGCCGGCCATTCTTTTTAAATGCGGTAACATCTGAGTGGCGAATGATAAATCGTGCGTACCGGAAAGATAGGGGCGTCGGAATAACTCGTCTTCCGGCCACTTCCGCCTTCCGAGGGCGCTCAAGTCTACCAATTGACAGGCCATAATGTCTTAACTCGTTTCTTTAACGTAGATAAGGAATTAATGGCAGAGAACCTGTTTCTACAGGCCACAATTACTTGTTTGAGTAATTGTCACGCCAAAATGTTGAATAATGGCTCGAAAAGAAAGGCTTATTTTCATCGTGACGCCGTACAAAACGTGTCCATGTTTGACTAGTAGCTCTTTTTTACGAGATTGAGATAATTCCTTAAATTGAAAATCATACGTTACACTCGCTAAACAGTAAGTACTCTTCTTGCAGATAATGTAAACGCTCGAGAGAAATCTGCTGGGACATTATTTGGTTGTTTAGATACTTTCCGTTAATGATCGGATTCGTTAGAAAGTTTTTGTACGAAAAACAACAGTTGCTCTTAATTTAAATTTACAAAAATAAAGTCGAAAAATTGATATGGACACTTCACTTAAAAATCCCAAATATTTTTAAAAGGCAATTGGATCTTGCTACTCAAATTACTCCAACTCAATTAACAGTTAGTTGAGAATGATGATGTACATACTTCACAACCCTGAGAAAACATTACTCCACTGCACAATCAAAGTAAACTCTGAAATTAATTAGAAGCCTAATATAACATCCAAGTGATCTTCTGAGTTGTGTAATGCATCTACGTTACGTTAAGGAAAACTCAATTTGTTATTTTCCTTGCAAATTTATGATGAGAGATGTTAAAGAATAAATGTTGCAATTGGTGCCCTACATTGATAGTTATCGACAATGTTTGACTTATAATATATTCTTTAAAAATATCAAAGATGATCTCACGATAAAAATTTTGCTCACCATGCTGCTAATAACGGCTATCGTCAAAAAATACTCAATCGACATCTTACATGTTTATATCCATATATTCAATATATACTATTCAATGGTTTCGCCGCCTACGTGTGAAATCCTCCACATCTCTCAACAGAAAATAAGCACCGTGCAGATGAACCCAAAAGTACGGTGCCCGTACCTATAGATTTGAGAGAACATTATAAATCAGGCAAAAAGATTAAAATTTCCCTAAAAAATTACAAAATCTTATCAAAAGACATGAAATTTTTATATCGATATCTAAATAGCCGAACCATACCGAATTATAGAAACAGAATGCAGCAACTATAAACGACTATGATATAGCCAAATAAAACTCATTGAACCCGGGTTGAACCAAACGCAAGGGTCTTTAGGATGATGTTGATGGTAGTGGATGGGGGGCTTTTATAAAAGAGGTTGACCCTCGCCTCACCGAATGAGCTCTCGCGGGTCGGAAGCCAGCGGCCACGCTTGGAAGCCTCGCAAGAAGCTCTTGGGACGGCCCCGCGCGTGTCCGCCGGACAAGCGGCAAGCTGACAACGGAAGCCATGCCGGATGACTGCAACGACAACCACAGTTTATCAGGGGAACGAGGGGTCTTTTTCTGTTGGAAGGAGGAAGCGCATGACCCTACCTCCTCCCATCTCTCACCCACAGTTAACACGGTCTTCTCTATAGTTATCGCTTACCAGGTGACAGTTTGTTAAATCCTGGTTCATATCAGTCGAGCAAAGAAAAGGACTCGTCAAAAATATCAAAAGACACTGGGAATAAAACTAAAGATCTTTATAAATATAGTAAATTCTTAATAATAATTGAGAAATTATACTCTTCGATGAGTAATAACGTAATTGGCTAGCCTTCTGCGGGCAAGCTATCGATAATCTAAAATTAATAGTGAATAACAATGTCATTGCATGAATTTTTAGTAAATATTCGCAATACCTAAAAATGACTCCACTTGGGGAATATTTCGGCGGCAGTCTTCAATACTATACAATTACTTTCAGTCAATGACTGAGCATCAAATGTTCGGATATCTCTGTTATGCACACCGCAACCATATTGCGTGCCAAATCTGCTTTCAATTACGTATGCCAAATACGCCCAAGCAATCAACTTTTAAAGCATCGAGTCATCTCTTGACCTTCACTTTCAAAATGTCAATGCCCACGCACCAAAGAATCCAAGACAGCCACTCGCTACGAAAGTATTCCAAAATTCCCCGAGCGATCTTCCGATCCATATAGCCCCAACTCCCTTCCCCAATTGCTACCTCACTGCCCCTAAGGGCAGGAAAAATAAAACGGCTTCCTCCGCTTGGAACAACGGAAATAGATAAAAAGGAACGATGGGAAAGAGAGAGACAGACACGAAAAATAAAAGAGATGAGCGGAACGAGAGAGAGAGAGAGAGAGAGAGGGGGGGGGAGAGAACTAAAGAAGACCCATCATTTATATTTATGGAAAAAAGGCGGAATCGATTTCATTGTCTCTGGTTGCTCTAGCAAAGAACATAAAAGATGAAAAATGCTCCACCTCCCTTTTTGGTCTCCTCACCTATCTTTGTGAAATTACACACCTGGGAAGCAAAGGGAAAAATGAGAGGGAGCTACAGAGATAGAGAGAAGAAGGGAGGGAGGGAAAGAGGAAGAGAAGGAGATATGAAGAGTGTTCATCGGAGAAGGGGATCGGTTGCGACGATAGATGGACTTTTAAAAGTAGAAGAATGTCGTGACCGGCATAAAGTGAGTGTAGACAGATTTAAAGAGGTACAGGGCGGCAAATTATAAGAAAGTTTTTCAGAAAAACTTCCAGCTAAATATATCATTATTTGTAAAAATTTAAAACCGTAAAACTCCATTTTAAAAAGCACGATTTCTTGAGAAATTAATTGAGTTGATCCCAAATCCTTAAAGCTTTTGTTTGCAACTTCTCTATTAGTGAAAATACATCTTGGAAAGTAAAACTACTAGTTGGAGCGATATTATTTTACAAAAAGTTTAAAATAAACTAGTAATTTAAAAAACGTCATACGGTGTTTAGTAATTATATGATGAATTTAAAAAATAAACTATGGGTTTTTTAGTGGTATTTAATAGATAAAACTGTATCCGTTAAGGTGGCAGTGCCAAGAAGTATGGGAAGGTAGGAGAGGAATAGGAGTGAGGAAATAGGGAAGGAGGTAGAAGGGAAGGCATGGGAGGGTACGGATAAGGCCCGGAAGAAACGTTTTACAGCTGGAGAAAAATGTAGCCTCCTTTTCACGGAGGTGGAGATAGCCGTATTAAGGTGTGTTTGGAAGAGGGGGATGGATTGGTTTCTGGAGGAAGGTGGGAAGCGCGCGGGGAGGGGGAAGGGTGTATTTTGTACGGAAGTGACGGAATGAGAAGGGGGTTGGAGAACGAGAGAGAGAAAATGGGAATTGACTACCTCCGAGGCAGAGCCCCTGATACGTACACGCTTGGAACGCAGTCTCTCACCACCCCACTTTCCGTTCCGACGGAGAAAAAATCGAAAAAAAAACAACAAAATTCACAACCGCAGAGGTGACTTCAGATGGATGTAGACTCACTCTCGTATGTAATGAGGGAGTAAATATGTGTTTGTGTACATATACGCGCGGTGGAAAATCGACCTCAGGGTCGCTCAGGGTATAAAAAGTAATGGCATTTGCAGAGGGAAAAAATTACAAAACACGTTTAGAATGCGAAAAGAATTCCTTTTAAAAAAAATTAGATGAGTCGAATGGTAGAACATGCACTGAAAGAGGATGATGTGTAGGAGGGAGAGAAATTGGAGATGAAATAAGGGATAAAATGAGATGGAATTAGGGAAACTGAAAGCACGAAATGCGATATTTGGAAGGATAAGGGGTAAGAAAGAATCCTAAAGGTATCTTCGCCAAAAATAAGATACTCCACCCAAAAATAAAAGTTGGTTTTATATATAAATCCATACAATTGGAAGTGGACGATAGTGGAAATGGATACAAGTTATACCAGAGATCGCGTAGATATGTACTAAAAATTAAAGAAGTTATTCATATCTTTAAAATCATTACATTTATAATGAGATTACTTCCTTACCAGGAATTCTTTTCTTGTGTTTATTTCACTGGTTATTGTAGACATTTTCCCGAAGAGATAAATAAGTAGTACTAATAGTACTAGCTTATCATTCAAGACAGTAAATTTAACTACAGTAATAGTAATTGAATGAAAATAAGAACCGGCAAAATTTTAAAGTTTTTGACTCTTTATTGTCTTATCTTTCTTTTTTCTGCTCTTAAGTTTTCTTACATGATTCGCCGATAAATACATTAAAATACTCGTACTTATTTGAAAATTGTCTAAATATACAAATCACGAATAGCCAATTCCAAAAAGTTGAGTCCGAGTTTATAGTTAGTACAAATTGAAAATATATCCACAATTAGGAACAATAAGCGCAAAAAACCTAAGTCGAGTTATGATTGCTTTGGGACGGGGACGTTTCGTTTTGAAACAACTTCTGTAAATTCTTAAAATTGTAAGCTGTTGACGCATGCGCGGAATCGCGCTCTCAAAAATCCTATCGTGAAAAAGATCTTTCGCCGTCCTGAGCAGCTGAATGAATGGGTTTCAACGAATGGAAGAAACATTCTCACGCGATCTCTGTGTACCTAACCCAAAACCCACAGAATTAACATCGTCAACCTCAGTCTCTCAAACCGGCCGCGGAACCCACGGCGTGTACAACAACCGATCCCTAACATCTGAAAGACTCGACTCCCGAAATTGAACCCCCCTCAACATACCTCTCCTCGAACTCCACCACCTTTGAAGGTACCCGCTTTACAACCAACTCCGCACGGACGCCACTCGAAAATGTTTTAAACACCCGTCCTCCATTCCTGTTCCTTTCCTCCCTCCTCTTCCTCTCACTCCTCCTCCCATTCCCTCAACCCTTTACTCAGACTACGACCTCTCCTTCCCCCTTCTTCCTCCCTCTCCCAGAAATTTTCATTGGCCCTCACCTGCTCCTTTTGGCCAACAAATCCATCACGGACTGGCATTTTCGCCTCGCCTCCTAAATTAACCCGGGCCGTGTATGTAATACAACCCTGCGATTAGCCATTCATGACTCGCGTCAGGAATAAAACAGGAGAGCGACGAAAATTAGCTTGAAGAGTCCCGCTACTCTAGTAGACGCGTAACTCGGGTATATTCTTTTTTGACTTCATGAAATATATAGAGAAATATAACAATTGAAATTAAAAATAAAAAACCCCTTGAGAATATTTTCTCCGAGACGCAATTTTAATATATAACTTGTTTCATTTGTGTCTTTGTCATTCTGCCAGTCCTACTGGATATTCATATTTTCGATAGCTTTTCAGCACTTTTATTGATTAATTTCAATTAGTTATATTTTGTAACTTTTTCTATGATTATTTTGACAAGATTTAGTATTTATCACATAATATACATTAAAGAGGATTAAAACTAATGTTTTTTAAATTATCACATATTTGAACATTTTAATATCTTAATATAATCTAACATCAATATAGAATATCTTCTTGAATAATTTTACATAACTGATTGTGACATTTTACGGAACACAGGTATAAGAATAAATAACTCGATTTCCACATACGCGCCTCTCGATTTTTTAAGGGTTAACCCGATCCAATCATACAAATGGCCTATCTCTCTATTCATATCCTCTCAAAACTTTCGTATCGTTTTTTTCTGATGCGCTTTTGTGTTTCGTAAAAACTCGCTTTCCCCTCCCTACCTATCCCTCTCTCTCTCTCTCTCTCGACAGTCTTATATACGTTTTCCCTCGCTCACATATATAAAACAGAGAGAGAGAGATAGAGAATGAAAGAGGCGGCGTATTCTATTACGGCTCCCATCCATCACTCAAATCAGTCAGTCGTCCAGTCAATTCACATAAAGTCATTCCTTTTAAGCGTCCACCCACTTTTTTAGTGTTTTCCTCCATTAGTCGCATCCCGTCGTCCTCTCCCTACTCTCTCTCATCCCCCCGCTCACCTACAACTCCCTCACACATCCCCCTCATTTAACCTTACCTACCTACCTCCTATCCTCCTACTCGTTCGACCCACGACTCGTAAAAACTTCCCAATCGTTCCTCCCCTTCCATTCTTCCTTCGCTTCTTACCGTCTCTCCTCTTTCTCCCCTCCCCCGCAAAATCTCTCCCTCATAACGCCGCCCTCCCCCATACCTTCCCCTCTTCCTTCCCTCTGCTTCAACCCGCACCCCCACCCACGTGTCTCCGGCCGCAAAAGTCACGCGATCATGCGAGCACAGCGTCGTGATTGACATCGCTGAAGAGGCTCATGGGAAGGGAAGTCACGAGTCACACGCGTTTGAGGGTCAATCTGCAAGGTGGGAGTAAAAGGGAAGGGTTCGGGGTAGTGGGAAGAGGCAAAATATAGGGGAGAGAGACACAGAAGGGGAGGAAGATAATTCTAATTTGTTTTTCTTCGGTATGCTCTCTTTTTCGGGTCCTCATTTTGTCACCATAAATCGATTGCTAATCGGTAAGTGATGAGTTGCCGTTGAAGGGAATAAGACGGATTAGAATGGGATTAAGCAATTCTGACCTGCACCGTAAGAAAATGCAGAAAAATCCAAAATGTTAACCTTTACACAATGAACTGCTCAAGCATAAAAAGGAATAATTTGGATCTAATAATTTCCAGAGTAGTGAAAATGGTTGTGTTGTATGTATCCGTATTCATGGGAGTAAACGAAGCAAAATTACAAATACAGGTATTAGATCATAGGAAAAATACAGTAGATGATAAAACCACAGTACATTTTATAATTATTAGAATCTTCTTACTAAAAAATGTACACACGGGAAATATTTTTACCGATGAATGTACACTCCCAAAATATATCTCAATGTAAACTCCATCATACTTCCTTAAATAATTACATAATTTTTTACACCAGTGAGCTATCCTTATGTCTAATCTAATATCGAAATCAAATTAGGCATTAGACATCGAGATATATAAAGTACAAAAGTAGATAATTAAGAAGTAAAATTTAAGACACACGGATTAGGCCTCCATTATCCGTTCGGACGCAGTAAAGAATTATATTCAAGTATTAAATAATTGCTTTCATCTCAACTTCTTTTCGAGCAACTTGCTGTGGTGTTACATGATTTTATACATCACTACAGATACTAAATAAATCCAGAATATCCAGTATATCATACAGACGAACGGCATTAAATTATAATATCGACGATCATTTATTTGTTCATCAATTTGCAGCAGCGAAAGAATCTAATCTAATCAATACTCAGAGCTGCAAAGTCTTACAATGAGATAATAACATAATTGTGATCTGAATGACACGAATGAAAATAACTACCTGGCTCTTTCATGAATGCCCCCTCACAAAACGCTATGCGGTAGACAAAGCGCCAAATCCATCAGTATAAAAAGTGGTCATCGCGCCGACTTAAGAATTCATAAATGGGAAACTCGACGACTAGATAAGGACTCATGCAAATAAATAAGAGCCGATGTCTTGAAAAGCAATTCCTAACTGCTCAAAAAATAAAAGAATTCTAGCTTTGATGTCGGGACATAATGATCCTTCTGCATTTCTCCTCCCCTCATTCTTCCTCCCACCTCGCCTACCTCCCTCCAACAACTCTCTAGACTATAACTTAGCTTTAACGATCGTGGAGACCATTAATGTTCACTCTTGTGAGGCAGGACAGCAATACGAGTTAAGTAGCCCATCTCAGAATTTAAACGTAAGTCCGTGGGGGGAAATTTTTAAAAGCTTAGATAGAAGCAGACTTACTGCGTGGCTATTCTGAAGCTAAACAGCAATTAAACCAATTTACCACCTTTCTTTTAGGGGCCAATGTCAAGGACCTCAGTACCGATTCTGTATTAGGCATGGACATCTGAACTCGTCCCTCTTATTGATACTACTCTTTTTAAATACATTAAATAGCTAAAATAGTAATGTCATGATATAATTATTATTGCATAGAATGCATGTTTTTGTCAATAAAATAAAACAATTTTTTAAAAGAACTATCAAAATTTTAATCTATGGATAAACCTTACATAAGTCGATATTTTCTAGGGATTCCAACGATTAATTACGTTAAATCAAATTGTCAATCTTTTTATTCTGGGTTTATTGACATCAAAAACCAGTGTTACTCGTCTAGGCTTCAACTTTCCCAATGTTATTTCAACATATTATTTTTTGACAAATCACGAATCTCCATAATAATCATAAAGGACAGAATACTAAGACCTAATATCAGCCCGCTTGTCTGTTGGCAACTTAGAGAGAGGGAAAAACGAGGTTGTTGAAAAGGGTGTTGTTCCGGACACCTGAAGAATATGTAGGTATTGATTTCCCCGCATTGAGAATGTCATATCTGCTTCCGGTGAAAATAGCGGTCCTATTAAAAGCATGGCAAATTACTCCGTCTCAAGGAATAATAACTCCGCCAGTTTTCTCAGGGTAACGACCGGCTCAAAATAATGATTGGCGCCTCTCCAAACCTAGCATATATTATCAAGCGTTGAAGTCACCAATCAAGCTGTAGAACTGACTTAACTCATACAACTCTCAGACTTATTAGAAGACATAAACAGTGAGCGTAGGCAGGAAGAAACTCCCTAGAAGATGTTAAAATCGCATCAACTAAGGCGTGTAATCGAGAAAATGGTTTAAATTCTAAAACCGAAAAAGAGAATTATTCAGATCCGATAAATTTATTACGAACTCTTTCCTTAACAAAAAAATATAAGTAAATTGCCAAGTCGAAAGTTTTCCCTGTGCGTGTAAGTCTTGGGAAAATGTATCAACATATATATATACACACGAGTTGTCGGTGCTTGCTTGCTTGCTTACTGCAAGCGCTTAAAAAATCACCATACACCAAGATCTAAACTCATAAATAAACCAACGCGATCTCCAAGGCAACAGTACTTCAGCCACGTGGATAATAAATTCCATGAGTTCTCGCAGAATATTTATAATTTTCCGCGAAATTAAGGCAATCGGCTCGCGTTCAAGTTTTCGTACTTCAAGTTCCGTGGCTCAGATCGCCCTGCATGAACAATTAGAATACACATCATTAAGACAATATCCTATACACAAAAATTATGGAAAAATTAGGATATTTTGTGTTAAGATTATGGCATCATCATCATTTGGATCGCGAAATAGGTATGATGCCATTATATTTAACAAATGAAAAGAGTTAAAATTTCTCGAAAAACTACGAAACAACATTTAAAATACTTTTCACGTTTTACCAAATTTCGTGTTTTAGTATAATGACGTCATCATACGTTTACGCCGTAGTTTAAAATCAATGGCATAATAATATAGTCCTAGAAATAAATATTTTGTGTGTTAGGTTTAAGGAGTCACCATATGTTTGCCACGTTAGTTGACATTAGCGATATTATCTAATACTAGCGTAATTGCCCGTCAGATATGACGAGATTATCATAAAAGTATTCCAAATATATATTATTTCGATATGAAAAATCAGTAAGATATGCTATGATCTGGTTTGCCTTTCATGCACAATCAAATCAGTGTTTTTGAAAGTTATCTTTGTTTTAATTATACTGTTTAAGTAATTATTAGTAGAGAGGCCAATTATTAGCCAAATATTTGCTAAAAATAAGAGGAAAATCGAAATAATAAGATATAATGCATAAAGAAGTAGCTGAAATTTACTTGAAATATTTTAGCGAATTATAAGTTATTTAAAACGTATAGAATATAACTTAATCCTTGAAATATTTTAAAATGTAAACGAAAAAGGTCTGCATGCCAAGGAATGGCATTTAACGTGATTCATATATGCGATGCAAATTTATAACTCCGGTTAATTATGCTCGTAAAAAAACTATTAAAAATACCTATAAAAATAGTTAGTTACCAAAACTTTCAATAGGAAGTTTAATGAAAAGAAATTAATAAAAAACACGATTTTCATTATAAATAATTCGGGCACCTTCTCTCTCTCGTATTAAAGCATTCAAAGCACACTTTCCTTACGCATACAGTATAAGGACAACAATACAATCTTGAGGTTCAACAATGACACGGTCGGCAAGACAACATATTTTAATAAGCTTAAAATTCTCCAATAAATGTGATTTAAACGTATAACTTGAGCGATTTCGAACCGAAGGCAAAAATCGACGATAAGAATAAGAATTTATGTTTATTTATCTTTAAAATGGTCCCACTCTAGAGATCGCAGGTCAATTATTTCTAATTTAATTTTGCAAAAGAAAATAGCCTGCAAGTGAAAAAAGGTATTTTTAAGTGTTCTCTAATGGACATTTTTATAGAGCGTTCCGGCGGATGGACGGACAGAATAAGGATATTATGTATATAATAGTACATCAATCCCCATTAAAAGCATTATATCAATGCTCTTTAAATATGGAAAATCAATTCCCATTGAAAGGCATTGGAATCGTTGCTATGGTAGTTAATATTTTTTATTGTTGAAAACCGAAAAACTTTTCATAATTTTGTTATTAAAATCAAATTTTTACGCATATTCAGCATGGATTTGAATTATTTTGTCTTCAAGAAAAATAAACTTCATTCTTTCATCCACAGTAAGGTGGATTTTCTGACTTCGTATCTTAGTTGTAATTAATTTTTTAAAAAACAATATAAAGCTATGCGCCGTTTTCAATGCTTTTCTTATAGGTGTTAAAAATTGGACATTGGTGTCAAAAATAACTCTTAAATATAACGTTTTCTGGAATTTCGGATTTTTCCAAGGGTTGTACCCAATTACCTATTTTCATGCTAAATTTCAGCTCTGTAGCACTTCTAGAAGTACCTTAGGTTTTACAAGATATATCCTATAACATATATCCTATATTTTTAAGAAGCAGCTATTTACATATGATGATGTATAAGTAAAAATATATGCGTCCAACAAAACAGTTTATACTAACGTACATGTTAGAACTATCATTTCAAAGTAGTGCCTTAATACATCGCTCAATGTCAAAGACCACAGAACCGGACACATCCTTAATATCTACCTTGGCATCCTTTAACTATCCAAAAGATAAACAATAAATTGCTAAGTAACGGAAACGCATGCAGCTTCGCATTTCCCGAGATTAACATGCGAGCTCGAATAAAAAAATAAAACGTTTAAACCATCACGTCGGAATTACAGGTTATGAAGAAGAGCTGCTCGCATACACACACATACACGTACGCAACACCACATATGCCGCGATTAATTAACTACGTTGCGAATAAAATCAACCTCTCCCACTCTTGGGACCGAAAGCTATGGAGATATTTTAAAAGGGTTTTTGCGCTCGCGGAGGCGCAAGAAAGAGTAAGAAAGTTTAAGCCGAAGAAAAGGAAGCGATTAAATACAGAAGGCCTCCGCGAAAAGAGTTCGCTGATCCTCCACACCTCGAGAATAAACGGATGATTGGTAATAGGAATTCGCATCACGGGTTTTAACTTTGAAGGACGAGGGCGTTGCACGGTCGTTAACGAGCGAGAGAGAAAGAGGCCTCAAGCTTTTCGCCTTCTTACGTACTATTCGCGTTCGATGAACTTCGAACGGAGAACAGGAAAACAAAAAAGACTCGATTAAAAAGATCGAGCGCGAAGAGCAATGAAATTGGCTATTGAATACGAGCCTGACGGCTGGTCGAGATGCGTGCTTACTCGAACCGCTGGCCGATGAGAGTGCGTGACGCAATAAATAAAATGCGCCCTGCGAATAAAAGCGTATTTAGACTCCTTTTCGATTCTAATGGCGGAATGAAGTGGATTGTTTATGGAAAGACTGCTTCGAACGATCCGCGCAATAACTTCCTTATAGCATCAGATCGTTATAATGATTCATCGTATTAACGTCTTTTCTCAGTACCTATATCTAAATAGGATTACAGGTTATGGGACGAGATGCAGCTATAAAGTATAAAACCGACGATGAAGTGTTGAAAAGATCGCTTTTGTTCATCATTTTTGAAGAATACGATTAGCGAAAATAATCTGGAAGATCTTCAGTTAACCGCTGCCACACATCACCAACGGTGACTGGCAGGCTGGCATACTAATGAAGTTACAGATAAAAAATAGTATTTATATTATTGATGTGCCTAAAATATTGAACCTGAACTGCCTTGGTTATTTTAATTTACTAAAACGTTGATCAAAGACTATTTTTAATCATCTTTAGATTTCGCATAAGTACAAACAAGAAAAAAGATTACGAGAACGTCCACCCGCATAATTAATCCAACTATTACTCGGATAAAACAGGACGCGAGATTGTGAAACCTGTTTCTTAGGTCTAGCACGACCGTACTTAAAAATAACTACTCCATTCCAATTCATACTGGAAAGTCGACTACATAACTGGGTTCAAAGCAGTGTAATGAAAAACTCGAATGTGCGGAAGCGATGAGGATTATAAGCGCCGTAAAAGGCATCCTACCCGTCTTCGTGATAGACGAACAGAAAAATGACACCCGGAGAAAAAAGACAACGATGACACCTGGGACGCCATTTTGCTTCTGTATTGTGCCACCATAGAGAGACACATTTTTCCCTAGAGCAAAGGTGATGGAGGGGAGGTTAAATGTAGACGGGGAAGGAGGGGGAACAATTGAAACGGCGTGGAAGTGGAGAGAGGGTTTTGAGAACCACGAGGTAAGTAGGATGGACTGGGTTAAAGGACCATCTGTCATCCACTCCATAGACCATGCCTCCTACCTCCTCTCAACTTTCATCCTCCCTCCCCTTTCGCCCTATCCCACCCCGCGACTCGAGCTAAACCCTTCTCCTTCCCTCCCTCTCACCACCCTCCCATTTTTACCTTCCTCAGGCCACGCCTCCTCCAAATTTCCTCAATTCACCTTCTCCCTTTTCATTCTCCTCCCAATACTCTACATCCTACCTCTCACCTAGAGGGGTGCATTAAAAACCCCTCCTTGAAGCACAATATAGAACTCTTCTTTGCTCGCGAGAAAATCCTTCCGTTCCTTTCCTTCGATATAAGGACCACCTGCACCGAGAAGATATCTCCGTTAGAAGGAACAACAGCAAAATTGATATATGTAACATCCTTTAATAAATGTAGCAAAGTTACTTGCCACAAAGCAGCAGTCATCATTACTGATTCAGTGATTCTTTATAACAGTGGTTCTCAACCTTTTGCATCTTGCGTTCCACCTACCAATCTGTCAATAAACCTAGGTCCCACCAACCATTTTGTCAAAAAACCTTGGTCCCACAATAATAAAAACAAACCCCATCTTTTCCAAGAAGTGGATTTTTATGTCAACTGCATTTCAGAACCATATTAATCCTTACGGACATTTTTAAAAACCTTAAATATTGGAGTAATTTTGTTGAGAAAAATCTATATATTAATTACCGTCGAATCTTCGCGTTCCACCTAGACGACCTTCGCGTCCCACCGGCTGAGAAACACTGCTTTAGAATATATGGTTAACCCAAACTTATTATGTCTATTGAACAGACAAAGTTTATCAACAGTCAATATAGAATTTAGCAAAAACGATCATTCTTTTTCAGTACCTGGATACACTTGAGCGGTGCAAAACCATGCTCATGAAAAATTATTATTGGAATGTAACTCTGACAAATATCTTCTTTCACTACGCAAATGCACCAGTTAAGAAATTTCGAAATACCTATCTTTAACGAACGGTTCAGATGGCTGTGTACCTCGCAGAACTTCCGTCTTTGGGTTTCATATCTCTCACTCTGCTCGATACCCTTTCCCTCCTCCCTGCTGAATGAACTTCGCCAAACCCATCTTCAAGAATCTTTCTGCAGTGGAAGACAACGCCGCTCCCCTTTCGCCCCACTTGTTCTTGCGGAGACACGCGGCGGAATACCTATCTATGCAGATGACCCGAAGAGAGGAGGGAGGCATTGAGACAAGGGAGTAGAGCTTTCGAGCGGCTTGAAAGTTGGAAGGGGGATAAGTAGTGATAAAGCAGTCGAGCGAAAAAGATAGTGGGTTGTATTATACGGTTCTGAACCCACGATGCACGCATTGGTACCACTGTCAGCCAAATCACATTCCGTGGAGGGAAGAAGAAAGCTGAGCTTAGGAGAACGTTTGGATAGAAAGGAGAAGAAAATAATGAGATAGGTATACCGAACATGGAGGAGGAAAAAGCGACAGGGAGTGCAAATCTTCTTTTGCGAGCATGAATGAATTTGCAATTCATAATTTTTCGTTACCATGCGAGGAAAGGCGCAGAGAGAGAGAGATAGAGAGAAATAACGAGTGAATATAATGGGAGAGAATGCGAAGAGAATTGAGAGCTCATATTTTCTTGCTTTTATTTTAAGACCTCTGGAGATGTTATGATCAGAATGCACGGCATTTCGCTTTTCTTTTATCGATCCTCAACGGGCATTTAAAAAAATGAAAGCTTATTTGCCCGAGGGATTTACTTTTTTACACAATAATTGCTATAAGGCTGGAAGTAATAAAGTCGAGTCCTCTAACATTTTTAAGTTTGTCGTTATATGTTCTGTCGTGAGATTAAAGCTTGTTCATGGGTCCCTTTGTAAATGAGAACAAATAAAAGCGGAATATAAGGAAGAAGCGAGAATTTAGTAGATTGACAGGATTTTAGTTGCCATTTCGTTGTGGTAACTGGATGTGACCTACTTTGTAAATGATTTATACTGTATACTACGATGTGTGTGTGTGTGTATATATATATATATATATATATATATATATATAAATCATCAAGTCAATAAATTCAAGTGATTAAATACATTTATGATTATAAGTCTCCTTAATTTATTTCACTCGAACCTTGAAATGAGTAAATTATGGTTGGATTTCATGAGACTTACAAGGAGAGGACACGGTAGCGGGATCACGGATTTTTATGAAACTTGGTAGGTGTATAGCTCTGGATTCCAGGATCACCGCAAACCATCCTTTTACGCGTACCTATACGGCCGATATTTTTTCCGAAAATCCCGATTAAATATTGCAATTTCTCGTCAACTGGTATAAATTTCTTAATGCATGCCTAATTGATTAAGTAATTGTTGGCGGTGAACATATAGTGTGAGCGTCCGAAACGTGAGGGCGCGAGTTCGGTTACCTCTTGGGTAGCTTTTTTTTTCTTTCATTCGTGAGATGTACGATCGTATTATGGGAATGAAACATAAAACAGAAGTTCCGTACATTATTAATGTTTTTAATCAATTAACCGAATTTCTGAGAGATTCATAAAAGACGTCTTTTTATTTATTTATATTACTGTACTTTTAACGGACTTCTAACCAGTTCTTTTTCTTTTGTACTTTCAACGATACTTTGCTTGATGTACCTCCGCCTAATTGGTCTATTTAAAGTATTCGGAGGAAGTCTTCGCAAAAATAATTTCAGGGTTCCTTTCTATGTCATAAGCATCAATATAGGATGTAGCGTGTGCCGAGATCAATGAAGAATATCCGATTTAATAATCTAAACTTTGTTGAGAAAAATCGTGCTTTGAATGACATGAGAAAAAATCCGGACCACCACTTAACAACACAGAAAAAAATATGAACGTGGCTGCCCAGTTAAATTTTAACGCGAAATACGAAAAAGGATTTGTAAAAAGAGGAATGAAAGACAAAAAAGCCCTCACGTTTCGGACGCTCACACTATATGTTCACCGCCAACAAATACATAATCAATTAGGCTTGCATTAAGAAATTTATACCAGTTGACGAGAAATTGCAATATTTAATAGGGATTTTCGGAAAAACTATCGGCCGTCTAGGTACGCCCAAAAGGATGGTTTGCAGTGAACCTGGAATTCAGAGCTATACGCCTACTAAGTTTCATAAAAATCCGTGATCCCAATACTCCTTGTTAGAAAGGTGACCAAACAGTTGTTTAGAATTTTTAATAAGAAAAATTTAAGAAAATATGAACAAGAAGTAAGCATTAATGAATGAATTATTTTTAAGTGCCCATCAACACCGTATATATAATATTCAATTGGACATACCCCACGCCAAGGGAAACGCTACACTCAAATCATACGCGTTTAATAATTCCTCCAGGGGTCAATACAAAAATCTCCTGACAATGCTAACTTCAATTAGGCCCCCTCAAAAACGACCGAATCACAATCAACGAACAGGGACCGCATTGTGACCAACGGAACACATTAAGCCAGGAGAACGCATTGTTGCCAACACGCCCGCAAATTCCCATCGCCGCAAAATGAAATCACTCCTCCCTGGCGATTGTTTCGCGAATCCGCCGACGAACCAATGTGACGCGGTACGCCGCTCTTTTATTCAAACCAGTTTTAAACACAGCAAAAATAAAACCCTTTTCGATCCCTAACCCGGAGTTTTAATTCGAAACCTATTCTCTCGCGATATTTTATTGTTTACTTTGCCGAGGGAGCGGGGAAAAACGCATCGTGTGGGTGAGGATGAGGGAGGGGAGAGAGAGAGAGAGAGAGGTCGTGGGGGCGCGTGCCATTCAAGTATACCTTTGATGAAGAATTCGCGCGATGGTCACCGCCTCTCACTCTGCCTCTCCTCCTGCTTCCCCTTCTCTATAATTATTCCATTCGTCCCCCTCATACCCCACCTGAAACCGGCTGAGGTCGACGAATCGGAACCATGGTAACGTGCGAAACAATTGGCCCAGTCGCCATTATTGTGCAGCGCGGTTGCAAGTTCAACTTTTTTACACCATTGGCGGGCATTCCATTATTTCTCTTTTAACGAGAGATGGCGTACACAATGGCTGCAGATATTCTGTTATGCAGTTCCCCACTCTCTTTCTCCCAGACCCCACGGCAGCGCAATCCCCTCTATCCCCACTCCGATATAAAAACCATCGATAAACACGAGAGGAGCGCGATAATTGATTCGGTGTCGTTTGCTTGCGCCGACGAACAAAAGGACATCGAGAACGAAATTTTATAAACGCTGACGACGGGTGAAACCGTAAAAATTCTTCATTTTTATAAATCGCGTCGCTGTTTTTTGCCGCTGTTAATCAAACACGGTTTATATGCTCGCGATTGTTTTTGCAAAATTTCTTTTATTCTGAATTCCGGCTGTTTGGATTTTAATTCCCTGTTCATCCATTAGGCTATCTAAAGGCCGCAAATATAATTGATTGATAAACGACGTAATTATTCTGAAAACAAAACACTACTTTGGAAAACTATTTTTGAAAACATCAAATATTTCTGTTGTTTAATTGGGAGACCTCGAGTTAAAAAGTAAGAATTGATTTTGGTGAGTACGAAACAGCGAGGTATTCGAAAAAATCACAATAAAAATCTGATGTGGCCACCACATGACTTTCTCCATACCTGTAATTTTTCTAAAAATTCCAAATAGGTTACATAATAATAAATATTTTAAGAAACTGCGAGAAAATTTTAGTCCTGACTAAGAACAGGAATAAACTGAAACCATAGTCTTCCAATAATGGATATAGCCACAAAGATCCAACAATTAAGAAAATAAAAAGGGTCCTTACTAACAATAAGGCGTAATTTCAAAATAACGGATAAGTGACAAGAGTAAACACCCACTTCCGGTTGACCGATTTTTACCAAAACCTAATCAGTTCTTCTGACTTTTATAAAAATGTTAAATATAAAATTTCGCGTTGACCTGATTAATAGTTTTTGAGTTTAGCACCCACAACAAGCTATCACATACACACACACACAGACATCATCGAGAAAATGGTCAAAACGTGTTCAGGGGACCTCAAAACGTGTATTTCCGTTGAAATCTCGAAGTCGATTTTTTTCATGAAAGCAATACTTTCCCCTATACCACGTATGGAGAAAGTAAAAAGCAGAGCACTTTTCGAGCTGCCCATTTCAACCTATGGTAAGACCTGACTCGGGTATAATACAGAGATAGAAGATCAATATGATCAGAGAGAAATGTATTGTGTAATACTCTGAACCTAAACTCGTAAATAATTTTGAGGATTAGAAAGTAGGACATTAAGGTTATTAACCACCATACTTTTTCAGTCGTAATTTTTCATGCGTACAACGGCCACTGCGATGGAGCCAGCCTACCCGACAGAATCATTGATTTTCTTCCCGTAAACAAAGCACAACGAATGCATTACCCTATTTCGGAAAAGTCGATTAACGAGCCAACTGATTGCTCAAAGCTTATTCATTGAACTTCAAACATTAACCGAAAGGGCAAAATTATAATTTTCAGAGCAAAAAAAGTCTCAATCGTGGAAATGTTCGTCCTTTCAAAGACAGCACCGACAAACAAGATGTGTCACGCTGGAGAGATTGCACAGAAATTCTTTGCGATTACAACTCCCAATAGTCCGTAAAACATCAAAGGAAAGTCAAGCAATTAAGGAAAAGCGTCGACCTTTGTTTCGAGATATAAGCGCCAATCGAATGCTCATAAGTTCCAATTAGGAGATTGGAAGGTTTTCTCCTTGGAACAAAGGACACCAAACTTTTAACTTGAATGCCGAGAGGAAATTACTACCAGATGACCTTTTCGAAAAGACTAGCCGATACTTTCGCTGCAATGTTCATCGCAGAACCTCAAAGAAATCTCTCCGACGTCCTAAAGGAAGAAAGTCATTATGGCCGTAACGACTCTGTGCTGTTTTCCGGCATGTTTTATGTAAAATAATGCGCACATTTGCTCCCTATGGCCTAAAGATCACCGTAGACGTGCCGATTACCTGATTTTTCCGGCATTCCTAATGCGAAATAATATGCACCACTGCGAGCCGTTCCTCTTTTAAAATTCGCATTAGCATTACGAGGAGGTATGACGACGCTACACAGTCTCAAATGAATTCCTCTGAGAAGAAGACACGGAATAAAGCACCTTCTTAGCTGCTGCCCATTTATAGGTACCTTCCTATGACCTGAAGCTGATTAATACCCTAAAAAACCACCGCTGCTAATGAACACAGTACCGGTATCATTGTCGTTTACGGAAAAGAAAGTTTTCGATTAATTTAAATATTTTTCTACTTAAACAGTATAAAGAATATTTCAACCGATGTGATTTTTATATTGATTTCGCATGCTTTCTAATCTAAACGGAATCGAATAACAAATATTCGATAATTATTATTTTCAATAAAAATAGCGAACAAGGTACACTCATTGCCGGCCAACTGAAAAACACTCTAATCCTATCTCTAGTTTACTTTGCAACCTAATAGTTTTTAAGGAAATTCTTGTAAAAAAGCAAAAATTGCACTTATACATTGTATTTTCACTTTTAACGAAAAATGAAAACGATCACAGTAAAAAGGGGAGTTTGTATTACCTTTTCCTTTATTCACTCGCCAGTCATAGACAAAAACTCGTATCGAACTATCGTATTCTCCATTATATTTGCACATAAATAATTTTTACGCTATAATTATTCTAATTTTTATCAGCAGACAGTTCGGACGCGATCGTATCATACCCTTATCCTCACTTGGGAAGACTAACACCCAATGCTAAGCATGAGTAAATTCGAACAAAAAATGTATGTACCTACTACCTCTGCCTCTATCCCGCCATCCACCAAACCATCCTCCAATCATCGACTCCCCTCTAAATCTCGATTTTTTTTATGCTTGCCTCGTTCTAAACGATAATTTCTTTATCCTTCCTTTTAGAATACCTTCCTCGCCATTCTCTTCATTGTCTCCAAGCCTACACGACCTCTTTTTTACCTCCTCCCTCCTATTACGTGCCATCTTTTTTCCCTCCGCCTTCCACTCCCCACCTCCCCCAATGTCCCTATCTACACAAACACACCTCTTTCTGCCATCTCCTCATTCTCCGATCCACCTCCTCCTATAACCCCCTCCCGCGGTGGGAGGGAAGGGAGGAAGAGGGACGAGGCCTCCTATACGCCGAAGAACAATGGCGGTTAGAAGGGAGGGGCCGCGGTGGGAGGGAGAGTGAGAGAGAGATACCCATCCTCACAATGGCACATTGTCTCCGCCCAAGAGTGAGCGAGAGGGAGGGGAATGTGGAGTGAGGCCGGGAGGATAGTGGGGAGGAGAAAAGAAGGAGAGAATATCGCGACGGCGCCGAAAACCTCCGAGGAAGAAAAAAATATTTAAATGTCGGGAATTTTTTGTTTCGTTCCTCCCCCGGCAATATGGTGTCCCTGCATCTCCAATCAGGTGGCCTCTTGAAAGGACATTTGCGGAAAATCCGGTATAGGTTGCTCTGCTGGTAATTAAGTCGATAGATACTCTGGATGATTGCGTAGGAAATTGATTTTTGCTCGATAAGACAAGATAGTTCCAATTATAAACTAATACCTAGTAACATAATTAAAAATATCTTTTTATTACAAGAAATTGTTTGCCGGACATCAAAAGTAACTTACAAAAAGTAAAAATAAGACTTGAATAATATTAATAGGAATTATTGGGATGATGTAATAACATCAATCGTATATACTCCTGAAAAAAGTTGACTTAACTGAGGTAATTGTTATCTATAAATTCAGATACAAATTCATTAACAAATACTTTTAGATAAGTTTATATCAAACTATATTAACGTAAAATAAAATAAAAATAGTGCATTAAAAAGACTCAATTCGTGTTAGAAGAGAATATATACTGTTATTTCAATTCGGATCCTGTTTGATTTTTTCAATTAAATTCAACAGGGAGAGTAGAAGATTTTTTACGACTGCTATTTCTGCAATAATTTTCCGAGTACTCAAAAAGGAAACAATTTTCTGGAAGTGACTGTGCCAAAGGTAATAATGTAGCTTAATGTTCGCACCATAAAACCTTCCTATCTCCCTATAAATAAGGAGAGACGCGAAAAATATTCCGGTATCTTCAGTCGTATCATTATCTATTATCCTATTATTATCCAAGCGCAAATTAAAAATGATTCGGACCTAGCGATCATGTTGGATATTAATGAAGCTTAACAATGTATCGAAAGAGGTTCATACTTTCGTTTTAAAAATAAAGAATATAATTAAAAGCAAAACCGGTATCGGAGAGTTAGCAAAGCGACCAGGAAATACAAAAAAAATCTTTATAAAAACAGGATATCATCGAAATATGGAAAGAGATGAATTAATCAGGAGGAAATTCGCGTCCGATGGGAGGAAGGCCAATGAGCAGCCTTTTTCCTGAACTAAAATTTTCTTCTCGGAAAAGAATTTATTTAAGGGCAAGGAAGTGTTTTCGAGGATAACGGAAGAAATGTTTCTTCCCCGAATTGAGACAATGAGGTATCCAAAAACTTCGTGAAGAAATTGACGCCGGAGAACAGGCGCGTATAAAGGAACCGCAAATCGAAGCTGTGGATTGAAGGAGGAGGAATAGATGATAGGCGTGGTTTGGAGAATGTGGCAAAGAATCGAAAGGAGTATGGGAGAAGGGAGGAAATCGAGGGGGAAAAAGGGGAGAAAAAAGAAAGCGAGAAAGAGATAAAAGAGAAGTCAAGGGACCTGTTGCTTAAAAAGATGCAGAACGAAAAGCCTCACGAGAAAGAGATGGAAAGTGAGAGAGAAAAGAGAGATAAAAGATAGAGGGAGAGGAAATAATTCCTACCGTCAAATTACATTCGCGGAGAGAAAAAGGGAAAAAATCCCAAACTCCTTAATTCCCCCAAAATTCTGCTTAATTAAAATAAAGACAGAGGGAAGTCTATCTGATAGGGAAAGGGGAGAAGAGGAGAATGAGAAGATGGGGTGAAAAGGGGTGGAGAGGAACGAGGAGGGAGAGAGAGGAGACAGGAGTACGTTGGGAGGGAGCCGAGTAAAGAGGGAGATGAGAAAGAAAGAGGGAGAGTAACTGTAAGGAGGTATTGGAAACAAGGGAGGAAGGAGGAGCGAGAGGTAGAGGGATAGAGGATAAATAAAGGAGTGGGAAGGAATAGCTACAGCAAAACAAGACCTCAAGACGACAATGTTACTTCGAAAAAGGAAATAAAAAATACAAGCAAAAAAGATGCGTAAAAATGAACCCCTATCTCTCTTTCTCTCTCTCGTCCCGTCTTAATAATATGAACAGGAAATCAATGATGAGGCATGTTTCTTTTAATTAACTTTGGAAACAAATGACTGGGGCTAAGACGGAGGAAACCGCCCAGCTCGCCTTTTCCACTCCCCCGCCCACCCCCTCCTCACCATCCCATCTCCACATAAATTCCCTTCCCCGCCCTTGTCCACCCCTCGACCTTACTTCCCTGCCTCTCTCCTCCCCCTCCGCCTCTATAAAACCTTCTCAGACTCCAAGTATGTTCTCCTCCCTCTCCCGCTCCCTCGCGCCTACTCACTAATTCCTCGCACATGTCATAAATAATGACAACCTTTATAATACGTCTGGTTATAATGCCTTTGCGCGAATCGAAACCATTCTGCTTCCTCTGTGGAAGAAAACAGCCACGCTACGTCTATGCGCTATGACTGATTGCTTCGCTTGAAAATTTCCTTTTGGATGTTCATACCCACCTTTCGTAAACAAACATCCGTACTCGTCGTAGAAACGATAAATATTAAGCAATTCCGCGAAACATGATATAACTCGAAATAGAAATTAATGGCATGAGAATACCATACCACAGAAAATCATAAAACAAATTTAAATCAAACCAACTAATAACAAATTAAACCACGCCATAGCATAACACATCAAATCATATCACACAAAACTAAGTAAAACCAAATAAAACTACTCATCTACCGTATAAATGTCGGCGGTCATACGTCTCATTAAATTTACAGTCGTCAGTTTCATTTTCAAGTCAATTTACAACTTTAACGCTGAATGCGCCGCCTCGCCTTCTCTCTCTCTGCCCCTCAATCTCCATCTCCCAAGCGGAATTTGCCGTCTCCGCAACTCCACCATTGTGACTCGACCCCAAAAGCTGATTGCTCATTTCATCTCGAGCGTCATACATTATTTGTCTCTTTCTCTCGCTCTCTCCACCATTTCGCGAACTTATTCCGGTAAAAGGAATCCAATTGAAACGATGTGAGATAGAGTAGGAGATTGGGTTTGGTGTGGGACCGAGAGAAGAGGAGGGAGTATAGGAGTCGGGTGAGTCCCAAAGTCCCTACAGCGCTAATTAACTCCCCTCCTACCCTCCCTACATCCTCCCAATCCCTCGGTGCGGCAGCACAACTCGGGAATCCCAGAACCTCAAACACTGTCGAATGGTCTTCACTCCCCCACCTCCGCAACCAACTCCTTATCCGCAATGCGCCCCACCTCCTTCCACCTTCTCCTCCCAATACAGCCCCCGCGAGACACGGCGATATCCGAGGGAAAGCGAGGAACAATGAACGGATTCTGGGGAGGCAGTTGTGTAAACGACAAAAAGCTACGACAAAAAACTCCTTTGTGAGAGAGGATGTTTTTGTTTCTAGAGCGTCTTTTGCCTCCCCGCATAGAGAGAGAAGAATCTTTGTGTGTGAACGAGAGAAGATGTACTTCCATCTTGATCATTATAAAGTCAAATAACTTTATGATGGAAGGAAGAGGAGAGAGAAAGGAGCTAAGAGAGAGGAAGCGAGCATTATTTCTCCGCTAACGATGACCGCAAGGGCGTTTTGCGTTCTTCACAATACAGAGTAAAAATCTACAATAATAAAATAAAAACTGTACGAACGACAGATTGCATAGCTTCGATAATTCATGGCAACTACACATGCAAATTCTTGGCTAATGCTCACCGATAACGAACTAAAAATTTTTATATAACATCTAACAGTAGCTCCATGGCAGATGTCCGGTCAACAAAATCCAAAAATAAGAATGACCGATTCGGGCGCAGCTAGTCAGGATCGAGGCAGGAATTCGAATTTTCAAATTTACTGAGCCCTATAACCTAAAGTGACGTGACGATATTCCTACTTCGATTAGACCATCTATGCTCCTGCACAGATCATGATTTTACAACTATAAATCAACCCAAATTTTGTTTTAAAAAACTTACCGTAGTTTGGAATTTCCTAGACAACACTAAAGTATTTCTTCTTCAGATACCTATTTAACGTAATTTTTCTATCGCAAGTCAATCGTAACCCTTATATGGCTCCTTAAAACCACAGTCAGACCCCTTAAATATTCCAAACAGCCCATTTTCCCATTCCTCCTTAATCACCAATCTTTTTTTCTCCTTCCATAAATCCAAGTCTCTTTAAATCCCTCTTTTGCCCAATCAAACCCCTTCTCTACCAAGCCAGACACCCTCTTCCTAACAGTTTCTCGCCTATCCTCCCTCCCCTTCTCTCCATTCACGCGTTTCTCCGTCTATCATCCCTCCTCCTCATACACACTTTCCCTTCATTCTTCCCCTTTCCATACGGAATATCCCTTCATAATACTCCCCCCACTACATCTCCTCCACCCCCGCGTAGAAACCAACCGAACGATGAATATTCATTCCTGGTAATGAAGGCCCCGCGGTGGCGTCGGGGGCCGCCTCATGACGCTCCTCCGGCAAAGGCTAAGAGTCACACGTTACCACGCGCACCAGAAAATCCGCGAAAACGCCAAGCCGTAAGGATGGAGGGAAGAGGGAGGGAATCGCCCACGAAAAATAAACAATTGGAGCCTTAAGAGCGAAGGAAGATGAACAAGAGGGAGAGATAAAGAGAGAGAGAGAGAGTTCGCGCAGCAGAGAGAAGACCATCTGCCTGCCCTATACACATCCCACCCCCGCCCCCTTATTGCTACATTCTCTTCATCTCCTCATGCTCTTTATAATTCTCTCTCTTTCCTTCTTTTCTCATGTAAAAGTTTCCGAACTTGAAGATGCGAGGGGATTGAATGGGAACGAAGGGATTTGTATGTTTATGTTTTTGTTCCGTTTAAAGTTTTTATTTCGAAAAATGCTTGGAAAGCGTGAAATAAGGGCTAAAAGAGGTGTTGAGTGGGAAAGGAACGGGTGGTATTTTCTTATATTTTTCTCGTTGCATGAGTAGGAATGTGGTGAATCAGTGACTACTGAAAGAAATATTTCAGGAGTGCTCCATTTCAACGGAATGTTTTAAAAGCCAAGCTTAAGAGGCTTTATAAAATTGTTGCAATTCTCAATCAAATCGAAAACGAAAATCACTTAGTATGATAGTCGTTTACAGTCTACTTAATGTTTCTCCTTACTCTTTGTAATCATAAGCATAAACAGCTGGAAAAAATATCAACGGCTAAACAAATTGAATTGAGAGTATAATCCGTAACAAGGGTGACCTCTGGTATAAATTCCATTTTAAATTTATTTACGTTACCTCAGGATAACTGTGATTTAGAGATGACATTTTTTCACAGTAACAAAAAACATAAAATTACACGCATCTTATGTAAACTTCTAAGCTTCAGTATGGAAATCACACTCCGAACTTATAACCAAATAGTAAGAAACACGACGTATATACCAGGGTAGCTATACTATTGTCTGAAAAAACTGAATGCAATCAATCTTATAGCTCAAAAATAACAGAGGACGTTATCTTTTTTCTTCTCAAGGTTGGACAAACCTATCTCGCTCTATGGTTTCCTAGCAGACCTTCCATTTTTTTACACTCAATAAACGACCAATCACTAACAGTTTGACCCTAAAAGTGAGGCGCGCGTTCATGTGGCCGTGCGTCAAAAAAGGAAGGATAGATAGATATAAAGAGCGAAAGAGTGCGAGAGAGAGGCGTTGGCCGGAAGTAATGGTCGATTGCAGCGCCCTCCTCTCCCGCCGAAAAGCGGTAGTTCATATTTTCGCCTTAACGGCGCTCACGCATGCATGACAGCGTATTACGGTGGCTCACGAAGCTATCGCAGATTTACATCGCATGTCGCCCAGGATACGCAACCGTGGGGGGGAGAGAGGGAGGCTTTGGCGGCTACGGAGGCGTCACGGTGGGGCGGAGGAGAGCGCAAAGGGGTTTAAGGGAGACAATGGAGGGAGGAAAAGGAGATAGGGTGGGAGGGAGGGATGCAGGGGTGGGGAATGGCCCCGACGGGATGAGAGTGTCACCTGGGATGGAGGGCGTTTGATGGGAATCGTGGGAAGAGAGAATAGGAGGGGGTATGGATGGGAAGCTGGGACGTGAAGCAGGGGATGATGATAGGTGGGGGCGGCGGGGGGGTGGGGTGGTGGGATGAGTGGAGGCAAAAGGGATGGGAACAGAGGCCGTGATAAATGCTGTTGCGACCAGATGAAGCTTCGGCCATCAAAAAATGGCTAGTCGCGTGTTTTTGAGGGTGGGGGTTTATGCATTGGGTGTTGAGGGTTGAAGGGTTCCGAAGGGTGCGAAAGAGTCAAATAGACGGAACACTGGGTCACTCTCGCATTTCGGTGAAATTCGACACTGCCATATAGAATTTTTTCCGAACAAAAGGAAATCGTCCCCGGAATTAATAAATGAAGCGTGCAAAATATAAGCTTTAAATGAGACTTTCCCTATGTACTAACAATAGAAAAACACAACACAAAGAAAATCATGCATTATTAAATTCTATGGTCTATATTTAAACACTGAATAATAATTGGATATGCCCAAACTAATGCATCTGCAGTTCAGAAGGCTATCTCAATGTTTTTAAATTCCGATGACGGCGCATTTAGTGAAAAAATCATTTATTCGTGAAACGACCTAAATATATTGCCTGAAATTATTTAACAAAAAAGAAATCTTCGAAAAAACTATAAAAAGGTATAATGAAGCAAGACAAGCAAAGCGGCATACGCACACCGATTCAAAATATAATTGCGTATATTAAAAATATCTAAAGATTATATTATTATTTAAACAAAAAGATATTTACAGATGATCCCAAATTTGAACTACATTAAGTGCAATACCGATGTCACCAAAAGCCGATCAAGTCTTTTCAAATCGCACCTTCAAAATGCTACCTGATTAAACAAATTGGAAGGTTTAACTAACGGTTACAAAATAAATGGCTGTTCTAATACTGCTTTAAAATATAACAAAATACAAAATAAAAATCCAACATCTCTAGATCAGGACTCTATCATTACCAGTCAAAAGCTATCTTTTGGAATATCCACTGAGTTATCAACGCTCCATTACGCTGATTTTTCCTGCAGACGTGGATTTTGTGAGGTCGAAAGCCATTTTTATTGGCACCAGGAGACAAGCTTCGGAAACCCATCAGAGAAGCCGCGTGCGCATACGCTCCGTTTTTTTTTCTTTCCGGGCGCGCGTCGATAATATCTGTTGGTCCATCATTCCGTCACGCTCGGTCTGTTTTCCATTGTCGAAGAAAGGAAGAACTGAATGGTTACAATAGTAAATGCTAAAGGTTTTTAAGAAAATATATAGCTAATTATGTTTGGCATATTTGCAAAATTTTCAAAGAGTACAGAGGGTATAAAACTTGCAAATCAAAAGAAAAACAAGTGTCCATTAAAAAAAAGTTAAGCACTACGGCAATATGAATATTTTGAAAAAGATCAACTCTAGATGCCGTAAAATTACTAATTAATTTTACGGAATCTAGAGTTCATATTTTTCAACAGAAGGTGTACATTGTCAAAACTTCGTAATGGAACGATTCTCAGTCTGAAATTCATAAAAATAGCCAAATTATTCATTTTCAACCCCTTGCGGGGTTTATAATTTAGTGACAACCTAGAATTCGCATAATCGAAAATGCCTTAGAATCCAGCTTAAAACATTTCAAATTTTCAGTAAGCCTAATTGGTAGAAATGGTAAAAGTCAATTTTAAAGCGATAAAATTATCAGGCTATTAAATTTTGCTGTCTTTTATACGTCCACCTGTTGGAAAATGTGGAGGCATAGCGACTCGATGTTATTTTTAAAAAGTTTTCGGCTTTATCATTTCGAATCGAAAGGTCGATGTTTTGCAAAATGAAACTTTCAAAGCACAATAATTTATGAGCGAAACCCGTTAGTCGGAGGAATTGTTGCCCATAAAGTAGAATATTCTAATAAAAATCGCAAACTCCAGTTAATTGTGAATGGTGGAATTTGTTCCTGCTTATTTCCCCAGCGTTATATATTTCCACGATCCAATATCTGTTTAATTGCCTTCTAATCGAGAGAATTATAATTTTACAGTCGAGAATTTTATGCATAAATGAAGTCACCTAGCCATAATAAACTTAAGAACACGAACCTGAGCAATTGGTGGTAAAAAAGAAACATATATTGAGAAAGTAAAGTGGATTACAAAATCCGATGGAAAATGTAAATGCCAAGTGTGTGTTCACCGCAAATAATGCGCGTAAGGTATTCCAACGAAAACGAATTAGAGCTTTAGAAAACATAAATCATCGACAGCGTTCGAAATTGACTGAAAAATCGTCGAAAAAATACGACCGATACGAAATATGTCCACATCAATCTCCTTTTTAGACTCGCTCCAATACGAGTTTTCCATGAAGAGAAAGAGGGAGAGAGACGAATAATAAATGCGCTCGTCGCTTTTCGACTTTTTCGCTCGTTCGACACCGGAGCCCGTCTCTTTCCCAAGGGTTGGATGAGTTGTGAGTGAGGCCGTTAAAAAATGTCGTTACTTTTACGTGGCAAAACAATCGAGTGGCATGCGAGAGAGAGAGAGAGAGATCAACTTTAAAAGATTGGCATGTGCAGATATCGAGTCGAATAAAAGAAAGAAACTCAACCCTTTGTAAACCGGCACTGGCCATTACCGAGTCTCGAGTATCAAATCGATTGACGATTCTCAACGAAAAAACAAGCTTGCGAAGAGGCGAGAAGTCGCGATTGGTTAAATACAAAATAAAATAAAACCCCTCACCACCTTTATTTCTATCGTCACCTGAAAATGTGGAGCCACTCTTTTTACGATGAACTATACCAAAGAATAGATACGTACAACCAGTATAGTAATTCGGCGACAGCCAGCATCAGTCTCACCCGTAAGAGATGATCGTTTTACGAAAAAATTTAATGAGAAACTTGCAAACGCAAGAAGATGGATAAATCTGTCAAACTCATCCTCTTCTCATTCCTTCACTCGATAAAAAACTAAAACGCTATGCTCTATGGAGTAGAAAACAAAAAACGAACGCGCTATACATGCAATTACCTTAGGCTCAATCGGCTCTAGATCAAGACCGCGAATTAAACGTTTACTGAGCTTTTATTGGATGCCTTCCAGGAAGGAGTCTGATCTCGTTTAATAAACGGAATTAAAAGGGTTTCGTAGGAATGGAGGAGGAATGAGAATGTAGTGGGATAAGGAAGAAGACAGAGAATGGAGGAAGAACATAATCGCAGGGGTGGTCGCACGAGAGAGAAATGAGAAAATGAAAATTGGATGACAGGTCTTAGGAATCATATCACTCAAGATGGATACGTAATTTCAACGAAGCGGTCAACTCGAGGAGCCATCTCTTAGGCTGGTTGTAAAAGAGCACTGAATTCTGAAGCGTCTGAATTCAACCCCCGAGGACATCTGGAAAGCCACCAAGAGACAGAGAGAGGGAGGCAATAAATAAATCATTTCGAAACATTGGGTTTTCTTCTTTTTAATTTTCCAGGGCAAAAAAATAAAACTAAAGCAAGCTCTACCTATTAATGTTCCGTAACCGTTACCACTTCCAGCAGCCTTATCTTATTGTTCGTTACGAATCATTAAGATTAAATATTAATATATTTGTTGGGTAATAATTTAGTGCCTTAGTCCTGTATTCACAAAAAGCAAGTTAAGAATATAGCGCGATGAAAATCTCTCTGCCTTTGACGGTAAAGTGAGAAAATAATACGAACGAACGCTAATTAATTGATCCTTAAGATTCGGCCGCTCTCAAAAAGAGCACTCCAAATCTGAACTTCTAAACTTTGACACCGCAGAGAACTATTCTCCACGCTTTGTGTACCCTTGATGAATTAATTTTCACGCTACCGTCCAGCCGTGAAGGAGATATGAGACGTCAAATTATGGAATTCACCTATGAGAGACTTTAACCTTCTCTCGCGGCCATTCAAAAGAAAACATGCACATTAAAGAAATCGCAGGAACAAAATCTCCAAAAGAATGATTAAAATGTGTTCTTGATGTTATTTTTAAACATCCGTCGAGGTTGATAATTGTATAAGCAGCTAACGGAAAACGCGATTAACTCCATTACTGCAAAAGGCAACTTAATTGCATCTCCAACGATTAACTTTTTAAAAGAAAAGAAGCTAATTCATTTGGAAATTTTAACCGATAAAGGCATTACAATTCATTTATAATTTAACTTAACCATTTCCGAGTGCCATGAACTTCAGGAGGTAAAGGAGAGCAAAAAGAATAAAAAGATTATATATACATACCTAGAAAGGAAGAAAGGAACTCGTTCTATTAAACGAGAGCGGCGCTCTAAGAAACAGATAAAGAAAAAGGATAGTAATAATATCGAATGGTAGCAGTGAGCGGAAGAGACAGAAAGGGTGGGAAGGAATGGTAAGCAGTATTGGGGCGGGATGGGGGAGGCTTTGGAGAACGGGGGAGAGAGCAGAAAAGAAGGCGTTTTTGGACCCCTGGCGGCGGGAGGGAGAGTGAGAGAGGGAAAGGATATGAAAAGACAACCTCATCGGCTTACCGATTTTCCTTTTTTATCCTGACTCATGATGACTATAATGGGAAAGAGGGAATGATGTGGGGATGTTGGAAAGAGATACGCTAGAGAATGGGAGTAATATGGTAGGGAGGAGAAGGGGGAATGAGGGAGGAAGTAGAGGGGGAGAGGCAGGGTGAAGACGTGGTAAAAGAGCGAAGAGAGGTGAGGGAGTTTAGGAGGAGAATTGCTTTTTTTATATACAGTCGTGCCGCGTGAAGGGGAAGGGAGGTCCATACGTTTTCTCATTGCATTCGGGACGGTGGAAATTCTGGGTGGGGGAGGTCAACGTGTGGAATGAAACGGATGGAAAGTGGGGAGAAACGGAAGAGAGGGAGAAGGGTGGTATAGAAAAGTGGGCACGGGTTATGAGGATGGGTTTTTTAAAAGAGGGGAGGAGAAAGAGAGAGGAGGGAGTAGGACCGGTGGGAGGCAGTGGCTGGCAATAATGCAGCCTCACCCGTGGCTACTGTTGTTGTGATGTACGGTAGGAGAGGAGGAGACGGGGATGGAGAGAGGTGTGGGGATGTTTCAAGTGGAGAAGTAAGGTGTGTTAGGCGAGAGAAAGAGAGAGAAGGATAAGACAAGATATTCGTGAGTGCCTCAGAGAGAGAGAGAGAGACTGGGAGGAGGAGGTATAGGTAGGGAATCTGCAGAGCGTGATGGGATGTATGAGAACACGAGAGGAAGGAGAGGAAGAAGGAGGGAGATGAGGAATACCCTCTGAGAATCGGTCACGAGATAAAAGGCGGGTGCGGAGTTTTTCAAAGTGGCGAAGAATCGAACCGTATGGGAGTGCGGTTCGAGGGTGAGGAAAGCAGAGGGAGGGGATGACGGGTGGTTATGGAATAGGTTGGGGGAGAGAGAAGGGGTTATATTCTTGCTTTCGTCACGGTACTGATGTTATCTCAATTTCCAACGCGCACTCCATCCCTTCATATGTATAGAAAAAGCTTACAGGATATAGAAATAGTTGCGAATTGGTCAGGCTTTATGCGCATTATTGAAAATATGACCAAGATGAAATGGACAATCAATAGCATAAATGATAGCTCATAATTTGACAAAACATATTGATAACTGCCTTCCAAGAGAAAAAATGAAGGTAGAAAATTTTAAACTTAACAGGAAAAGAAAAGAAGAGATAACTGAAAGACGGTTGATGTACATGAATAAGTACAAGAAGACCATGGCCGAGTACAAAGGCCATTAAGAGGATGGCTAAGATGCTGATGGTGATATATTTAAGTCCCATATATCAAGGTTTGTTCGGTTTGTCCTCTGGTGATGTCAATCAGCCAAAAAAGGTTATTCATGACTGGGAGTTATAAAGACAACGGATCGTTCCGCATTTTCGATGGCTGACGCGATACCATCGTTGATTATGGCAAAATAAATTCAGGCTCCATTGTCAATCAATCAGCGATACATTCGCGATCGGTTGTCATTGGTATAACTGCTTTTCGTTCCGCAACTTGGGCAATTTCTTTAGAATGGTTTCTGAGATAAAATCTTGATTATTTGCGTTAAAATTTTATAACGGAAAAATAGAAGGCTGTTTGTGATCGATACTAACTAATTCCATCAGATACGTTATACCCACAGACATTAAAGATTAGGAACAGAAATGACGGGACATTACTTTTTCCATACGTAGTATAGGGGAAAGTATTGTTTTCATGAAAAAATCAACTTCGAGATTTCAACGGAAATACACGTTTTGAGGTCTCCTGAACACTTTTGGCCATTTTCTCGATGATGTCTGTGTGTGGCAGTTTTTTTGTGGGTGCTCTAACTCAAAAACTATTAATCAGGGCAACGCGAAATTTTATATTTAACATAAAAGTCACAAGAACTGATTAGTTTTTGGTAAAAATCGGTCAACCTGAAGTGTGTGTTTACTCTTGTCACTTATCCGTTATTTTGAAATATTTACTTTAATATTTAATAAATGTAAAAATATACTGAAATAGAAGTTATAGAAAATTTAATTTTCTACAACCTTTGTTTGAAACATTTTTCATATAATGCATTGTTTAAGAGATATCTTATATTTAAGCTGCCACCTTCCGACGACTATTGTTAACAACTGACGCTTAGTTACGTCTTAGTAACGCTTCTTTATAGTTTTTTAATTGTTGGAGCTTCATGGCTTTATCCAATATCAGAAGGTTATGGTTTGAGTTCATTTGTTCTTTTTAAAGTCTTTAAATTTTTCTCTCAGTTCCTTAAAATATTTATTATCATGTAACCTATTTGAACATTTTAGAAATAATACTGGTATGGAGAAAGTCATGTGGTGGCCACATCAGATATTTTTTCGCTTAGTAAAGACGGCCGTAAGGTGAATAAAACTGAGAGAAACTCGAAAGAAATGGCTGTCTCGATAAACATCTGATGATACCATTCCGTTGGAAAAGAAATAAAAGTAAAATTACCCTATTCAAAAATGCGATAATTATGTCGCCAAGCGTTGGACATAAAATATATTTTTTATTGTGTTTATGATGAAGTAAGACAGCATTGTTTACCTTACATCATAAATTTTGAAAATTACATTTCCGGGGTCTAGGCGATAATCCTGATATTGGAACATTGTTATAACACCAACGAGTTCTGCTGTAACAGCAAATACCAGCATAACAAGTAATAATATTACAAATTTCATAAATTTTAAATTCGAAAAAGAATATTTTATTTGATAGTGTATCAGAAAAAAGTTCGTAGGACGCATGTAACATGACGCCTTGCACCTTAAAAACTTTTGGATAAAGTAAATATTTTTTAAAATCTGCATCGCTAATTCGATGAAAATCTCGATTTGATTTTCGAAATAGCTAAGTGAGGTTAAATGTCTTGCGAAGACAAAAGAGATAATCTTCATGGATGATCAGTTCCCTATCCATCTCTCTCCCTCTCCCGGGCATTCTTCCCTAAGCATACCGCCCAGCAAGCAACAATGGGGATGCCCTTCACCCATTGTTAAGTAAAGGTCGGGAAATGCAGCAATGCGAATTCTTTGGCGCGGAGCCCGCGGATACGTGACGCGCGCGGGACGTGTGGCGCGGGGATTCCGTGCGTTGAAAAGCTTGCGGAGGAAGTAGAGCATAGAAGAGAATGCAGCGGAAGAGGACATCCACATAGAGATAGAGATAAAGGAGACGAAGGCGAGCCTTAAGGGCACTTCCTGTTGAACTGCACACAGCGAAAACATCGGTCCTCTCCAAACAACTCGCGATGTACGTTCGCCTCGAGAATACAAAGCCGATTTTATACCTTACAGAATATTTTTCACCATAATAAATCTTCTGAAATAATCTAATTTGTTTAGTTAGCCGCCACTTATTAGACTTTACGGACTCTGTAATGATGGAGAAATATTATATCCCTTGTTGTGAATCCACTTAAATTGAAATATATTTGCATGAATAATGTATGTTAAATACGGTAAATCTGATTTTCATCGAGTTAAAAGGACATACATGGCTGAAAATGCATGCCCATTTTTATTTTCATATCATAATTAATTACCAAAACTTATTGAATCTGTGGTTTGATTGTTAAATTAATTACTTCATAGATATTTATTCATATCAAATTAAGCCTTCTGTTATTTCATCGTATAACTTGCTAAAACCAAAAAAAATCTAAACTAAGTTACTTTCTACAGATTTCCATCCAGTATTAAATAAATATTCTTTACTTAACGCATGCTGGGAAATATCAATATATTTTACATTACGAGTAAAACACAAGAAATGATTAATCTCTAGCGGCCCACAGCGGCAAGACTCTAAATTCCAGAAAATCGTAAAAATGAACTTCCATTAGAAGAAGAAAAATAAGAAAGTGTCTAAATGGCGAACAGAGCGACAAAAAACGTCGAATACGAACGCGAACCAATAGAAGACGGAGAAAGGCCAAAAAACGGAGCGTGCAACAATCGTGGGTAAGAGGGAGAGGAAAATGAAAGGGTTCTTATCCCTTCGGGTTTGCCAAGGCGCCCAATTGGTCGGTCACCTGGAGGAAGGAAAACTACAAACCCCTTTTCTCGTTCCTGGGGTGCGGCTCCATGAATAAAGAGAGGGCAATTTTTACGGCGCACACCCCTTTTGCCCTCCCTCCTCCGAAGGCGGGGTGTTTTATAAGGTCCAGCGGACGTGCCGGGGTGTGAAGAGAGAGAAGGTGAGTTAGTTTGTGTGTGTGTATGAGGATAGAGGAACAATGGATTCTCGTCCTCAGGGTCGACCATATTGCGGTCGAGTCAGACGACTACGAGCGGTCTCGTCTCATTGGACGTCCTAGCCGCCCTGTAGCGGCATCCATCTTGTGAGTCGCACGGAGGCGACATGTTAGCAGCCGACAGCGATAATTGTCACCCGGATAAACGCGACCCGACGCCGCCTGCGTATTTTTTTACGCCGACTTATAGGCTTCGCAGATAAAATTAATGAAGGGTCAGGCGGAGCGTGGATGTGCGACGGTGTAGGAGGTAACATTTATCCTATAAACGATTTATGCATCGTTATTGTTTCACTCGTCATCGTGCTTGAGAAAAGGCTTACCGTGAATCAGTTACTTAAAATGTGACAAATCCAATGAACTCGTAATATTTTTGGGCGTTCTTTACCAGCGAAGCACGTCTGGTCCGTCCGTCCGTCGCAACTTTCATCTCCTAAACCGCTGGACGGATTTTAATTTAATTACATATGAGTGATATATCGCCCAATTGTGATTTTCAACTA
The DNA here is from genome assembly GCA_028673005.1 of Tanypteryx hageni. Classification (NCBI taxonomy): domain Eukaryota; kingdom Metazoa; phylum Arthropoda; class Insecta; order Odonata; family Petaluridae; genus Tanypteryx; species Tanypteryx hageni. Next base: position 68,646,185 of record CM054112.1, on the reverse strand, counting down.
AATCCGTCAATTAGAACTTCCACTTTACATAATTTTTAATAAACTTATACTCGTATCTCGTTAAATGGCATCCGTCAAGCAACAATGGAATATCAAACTTTTATCTCCCTAGCTCTTATATGATATGTAAGGTATAGATATAAAATATTATTCGGATAGAGAACAACATTTACTGCAAGAAAGTCCGCGAGGCCACATAATTAATTACGAGTTATGGTTTCGGAGATAAAAATTCGAGAAAATCCCGAACAAAACATCGCATATTTTGTTTACATCGATCGCTAAGACGGTTCTCTCAGCAAACAACAATTAGAAATCCATATATTTCTCTCCCATTCTCATATGATCTGTGAGGTATATATTTAAAATTTATTCGGATATAGAACAACATTTACTACAAGATAGTCCCCGAGACTACAGTTTCGGGAATAAAAATTCGAGAATCGCCTAATCTTTCGATACCGTTTCATACGTATTTCCCATTAAGAACGCCTTTGAAATCTCTGTGTATTCCATTTATGGAGTATACTTTTCCATCTTGTTTAAGGAAACAACGATAATATATTTTGAAAACTTCAATAGAATAGGATTATGGTTTAAAAAATTAATTGGACTGATCGATCTCAGGGTTCGCATTATAAAAGTTGGAAGGAAATTTTTATAAGTTCATTAACAAAGTCCTACCCGCCAACCGCCAAAATTTCATCCATACCAATATTTGAAAAACTAATATTTATTTCAGACCATCAAATACTATATAAAGCAGAAGAAAGCGCGATGCACAGAGAAAGAAACTCATAGTTTAATGGTAAATTACTTGGCGAACTTATGTCCTTAAAACAACCCAGTATATTTTAATTTCAACGTGAGAGCCCTAATTGATAATTTGCCATTTGTAAATTTTGATGTTTTGTGATACAAGCCATAATCTTAGCTCGATAACTCATTTCTGAGCGTATTACGGTGCAGAATTATTTTATCGGCAATAATGAAAATATACTCAAAGGTATGGTAATTTCCCGCCGCCTTAAAAAGAATCGAACTCCTACGTAACGTAACTAAGACTACGTGAATTTATAGCAGCGCTTCAAATTCCTCAACTGACAAATCCTCCCGTTCCATCTCCGACTCGTGTACCACCCGCAACATTTATCACGGGACGCTATCTCGACTCTCCCCCTCATCTCCATCAACAGATACTGGCATCCGTAGAAATTAAAAGCGTTTCTTCCCCACGTTGTGGAAGATGCGAGAACTTAGGGGTCACGGTAGGGGCAAAGGAGAAGAGAAGAACTCGTCTGCTCATGTGGATATGGAATGAGAGGGTGGGATTTTGTGTATGGGGAAGGGGAAAAAAGGGGGCGCGTAGGAGTAGAGAAAGAGTGGAAGGGTGAGATGGTGAGGGAGGGTGGTTGAGAGGTTGTACGCATCAACACCCCATCCGCAGTAGACCCTTCGAAAATGAACTCGCTTGCCTACCCCAATCACTTTTCCTATACCGAAAAAAAAATTCCTTCTAACATCCACATCCTCCTTCCCCTCTTCTTCGTATCCTTCTCCACATCCATCCCGAACCTCGGCTGGCTCGAACCTACCGATCCCCTTTTATAAAACCAACCCCTTTAAGACGAATATCTTCCACCTCAACCCCCTCAGAATTCATACATATATAAACAACTCGGAAAAACAGGCCCGAGTTCTTTTTCGGGATAAAAATATGAAAAATGTTTCTTTGAAAAGTTATCTTATATTTTTACCTTCGCCGGCTCTTATTTTCGCTTTCATTTGCCTTCCTTTATCTGTTTGAATTCGACTTTACCCGCAGATTTATGAAATGAAAAACATCTCATCTCTATAGATATCTGTATGAAAATAATTCGTTTCATGCATGAAACATTTATACGGGTTACGAACTTTGTCTCGATTGAATTAAAATTAACACGCTTTCCAACGAAGATGATTTCGAACTACAGGTTTCTCACCCTTTATGCGGGTTCGCTTTATGCGAATTCGCTATTATGCGACAAACCTATTGCTACCGGAATTTCTTTTTATACGTCATTGATTCGCTGTTATCCGGCTACGTGGCCAGTGCAATACAAATGAAATAAAGTTAACTACACCACAAGGCAACCATTCAGTCTCTCATAGTCTCTAATGATGTGCGTATTAGTACTACAGTAAAATAGATAAATAAAGACAAGACAACCCTCCAGCACTTTAAACCTACACTATTATGTCACCCAAAACAACCACCACTCGTCTGCTTCATTTTATTGGAGAGTATAATTTACAGCGTTAATTGTTTTAAGTTTGTATTTAGCGCATAAGAAATCGTTATGGAGCGAAAGAAGAGCATCTTGGAGGGGAGTTAGGATTGCTTGTGAAACGTATCCCTATCGTTTAAATGTACGATAAATATAGGTTCTGTTTATGCGAATTCACTTTATGCGTCACTTTCCTGGAACGCAACCCCCGCATAAAGAGAGGGAAACCTGTACTATGAAATAGCGTGAGATTAAAAGTTTTCCAAAATACGATTCTCAGATGATACCGAATATCACAACCGCAATAAAAATAAGAAAAATAGTGAACACAACTAAGCCCACACTTAAAACAAAAATGTTGCAAAGTGTTTTTTCAGCATCATTTTTATGTTAAAAAATTTTTAAAGTTAAGACTTTACACAAAACAGAATCATTTGGACCACTTATGTATGGTAACCACGTACCCTCCTCCACGCAAGCAGTTAATTAATTAGCGATTAAACCCGTCTTTTATTTTTTGCTGAGTAACTCGCCAGATGGCACCTTGAAGAAAACAAGATCGAGTCCTGTAGATGAAAAAACTTACTTGTCGGAGCTTAAGTAATTAATACCCTTTCCTATTAGGATAAAACCTGAGTAGAATGCGTAATTAATAAGCGAATTTTGAGGAAATAAAAATTTCTATTTTTATGCTACAAGTTCCTAAAAAAGATTTTTGATACTACGAACGCCATGATTTTTTCCCAAATTAAATTTATCTCGCGACGGCTTGTTGGAGTTTTCCATCATCGTGGAATGGGAAGTAACTTTCGAGCTGTTTTATTGTGCCGAATAAAATTATTAAGATATAATAAAGTGGTCGAAACATTGTGAGGGCTTATCTTTGGCTTCACAGGCGAAAACCAAAATCTAAGCCCTTTCCAATCATTTTCTGAATCAGAGATATCATTCCTTTTTATTAAAATTAAATTTTCATGACATTTAGGTGCTTTCCTTGAAAGATATAAGCATTTTATAATAGGGAACTGTATTGTAATATTTTTAACTTCAATGAAAAAAGTCGTGATTCCTTAAAGAAAATTAAATGGAATTCTTCAGCCAGGGCACGATCGAACTAGCCATTTGCATGTTACATGTAAAAAGTGACTGTCATCATTAGTAATCATTTATATTACTCTAAATATGTTTAACTCAGTAATTTATGTACGAATTATGGCGACTCTAGCTTTGACAAAATCTGTACCTAGTTATAGGAAAATAATCTATTCTTCAAATTGATTGAAAACGATATTTAGTTCGGTGCTTGCGAAAGAAGCTGCAATCCGATGATTTACTTCATTTGCGTAAAATAAATACTACTTACGCCGCCGTTTTGGGTTTAAGATCGAGTAAAACAAAAATAACTGCTTGGTTTTCATACTTTGACAACCGCTAATCGTCTTTAAATCCGGGATTTTACATTCGAATAAATACGGCAATTATTAACTTCAAATAAAAATTCGCGTGGGAATGAGAATCTCCTTTGAATATCAAGAAATAATGAAGCCAAAGAATACAAACTTTCGAGAAAACGATTACATACGAAAAGAAACAATAAATTTTCCGGAAAGTTTGACAGTAAAACGCGAATTTATTCGCCGATCTTCCTCCACCCAGAGAAAATTAATTAAGCACGCCTTCTCCCAAGACACCTTTATATTCGAATGAGCGGGAGGAATGAGGAAAGAATGTAAATAAGGCGTCGGTACGGAGAGGCCTCGCCTCATTCATCCGTTGATATCGTGAGACCCCTTGCGACCAAACACAATCCTAACTCCAACTGGAAAAAAACTTAGCAGAATAATAAGAAAGTAAAGTTTTCTGCCTCCTCGGCGACCGGACACGCCCTGGGGCGAGGCGAAGACGTTGGCGCTCTCCTCACTATCTCCCATTGTTCTTCGGCGTAGAGTCGAGAGGATGGAGAAGTACAGGAAGAGAGGAAGGGGTGATGGGGATACCGCCTTTTCGAAGGGTGTGATAAGCCAATGAAGCGAGCAGATATAATAAAAAGACGGGGTGAGGGAAGGAGAGGCACAGGAATAGGCAGAAAGAAGTGGCGGAGGAAGAAGAGAGTTTGGGGAGTGGAGAGGGTTGGAATAAAGGAGTGGGCCGATTAAGGTGGAAGAGGAGAAGGTACGGGAGGTGGTCACTATCTGAGCTTTTCGGAGCGAGTCCCGTGTTAAGATGGAGGATCCCATACGCCGTAATGCTTGACACATAACTCTTAAGCTCGACATTTTTTCCAAAAATAAACTGCGTCTTTTTTTATAACCCTGAAAAAAGATTGTTTGTCGATGGAGTTGATTTCTCTTAGAACATCCATATCTTATCGAAATGAGAACGCAGTTACGTGTTCTCCTTTATCTCCTTGCAAGGGGTGGCTTACGTATGCGTTGCGTTGAAACGCTAAAATTTATATAAACTCCTCGATATCTGTAAACGCCTTTCGCCAAACTCAAGTGTCGATACATAATCTCGAGAAACGTTGAATGACAAAGCAATGGCCGCTTAAGGAGATTAAAAATTTTTTCATTGCATACAAAATTTACTATCTGACCTGTCAAACGACTGAAATGTCGATTTAAGTTATACATATGTTGATAAAACTTAAAGAGAAATCATAAATGAAGCTAAAATGGCGGTTGACTTACGAAACAAGATGGAAGAGGAAGTTTTAGTTTGCAAGTTGTTATCTAGTATTCACTTCGATTTCTTTGGTCTGAAAAGAAGGTTCGGCCATCTTTTTCAAGGCGTTAGCAAATTTCATAAAGGCAGACACTAACACTCTAAATGATATAAAATTTCCATGAACCAATGTTACTATATGAGGACAAAAGTAGTCCTGGCACCTCTAGAGCTTACAAATTCTATAAAAATACGCTTACATTTAAATAGGGAGAAAAATTGAAATGCTAACCGTTAATCCGATTAAAATAAGATCTTTTTTGACGAAAACTTACAGTTAAGTAAATCGAATTCCAACCACAAAGTGTACGCTACAGATATGAAATTGAAATATAAAGGAATCCAATTTCAAATGGTGTTAAAACACAACAAAAAGTTCATCGCCACCGTTACACAGCACTAACACGGCAGATATCTCGCAAAAGTCACTTAATATTTTTAAATAATATTCTTCCTCAAGTCATCCACTCCTGTAAAAAAACACATGAATATAGATTGAGAAAGAGTTTAATACAGAGCAATATAACAAAAAGTGCGGAAAAACAGAAGAGCGAAATGCGATTAAAATAAGGAATCGTTCGTTACGCGCGAATGAAGCCATCCCAGCGCAAGAGAGGTAAGGACCGTGGCGTTGAGCACATCTGTTCATTTCAATCCAGAAATGCAGTCTATGCGCGGTTAGTAAAAATGGCGTGATAGCTCGCGGCTTCATATTTCTGGCATTAGTATGCGTTTACGCGCGGAAAAGGCGAGTTGCATGTCGTTGGGGCGAAACGGCCGAGCAAAAGGGATAATTGCATATTGAATTGAAGGGTGTCCAAAACGTCTATCCGAGAAAAGAAGGTTAATTTCTTTAGCGTTAATACTTGCTCGATTCCGTAGAAAAAAACCTCCTGCTCAAATGGAAAAAAAATCATTTTGATGCTCTGGATTAGTTAAGGTAATTTCAAAATCATTTTTAACATCTCCGAATACAACCTAAAGGTTACATTTTCGTCAAACTCAAGAGATGTTCGGAAAGTATTTTATGCTTAACGCGTGTAGACTTAACTATTATAATATAATCTCTTGACAACAATTTTAAATAAATATAAAACGACTATAAACAAAACAGGAAATTGACAATCTCGCCTGTTGCACATCAAACATAAAAATGAAATCCTCTAACAACCCACAAAGGCATGTGGCTTACCGATAAAGAAATCATGACGACGTAGCCTAAGTCGGCCTTAATGTTAAAAAATACTGACCAAATTCAACGAGAAACAATTGTTGTTAATTTAAGTACCAAGAAAATTGATTTCTTGTTGTTAACTATGACAATTTTTGACTACCTATCCATAAAATTCAAAACCATCGAAGTTCTTCCGAAAATTTGCCGGATGATCAAATCCGAAAGGAAAACAATAAGAATTTCGGACGTGACGTTGGGATGAATTTCATGGGATAAGGACACAAAAAGGACAAACTTCAAAACCCCAGAAGGAAAATGTTTACACCCCTGACGATAAAAATATCCGTGAAAAACATAACCTCTCATTTATGTTTCATTATGTGCCATAGGCGAACACATTTAGGAATTTTAAAATAAATCATGCTGTTTTAAAATGAGATTAGAACAACAGCTGTCCTCCTAAGAACCGGGTCGAAATGATATTTCACGGGCGACGATGGTCTATTGTTTCTCGCCCCGCAAAAACCTCTCTGCCCGCGTGATCCTCCTTCCGTCACGGCGGCGGCGTCAACCGATCCGACGAAACCGGCGTCGTGGGTAATCGCAGGAGGAAAACCCCTAAAAATTTAATATTTATCGAAACTGATATGACGAAATACCTCGTTTTAATATGGTTACTCAAACGTTTAAGTAACAGCATCGATGCCTATCTTAATTATTCGTAAAAAAGATTTTAATTCGCCGTAATTGCACTAGGCAAAATAAATTATAACGGGCCGTACTTTTAGCTATATTTTGTATAAAATTAAACTCTAACATCACATTAAAGTTAAAACTAATCAGCGTTGATATGTTTTGCATTTTATGAGGCTGGCTGAACTCCCTAGAGATTACATCAACTTGACCTATTCGAAGAATGGACATCTATGTAAACTTAATGAACTTTCTCAGAGGCGATTAATAAATTAGATACATATATCGAATTTTATTATACATGATGGTCAGTCTTTCCTTTAAGTACCTAAAAAAGAATGACAAAGTCCTAAATAGAGGTTCATGATTCATTTTTGGGTCATTGGCCGAAAATTAATAACGTTCCGACATAATTATTATTGTATTTTACTACATAAAAGACTATAGCTTTACATTAATGATTACATTTTACGGGATTTCGATGATATGCCATTTTTACTATCGGCCTAACTTACAGTTTAAATGTTCCAGGTATACTTTTCCTGCTATAGACTGCTGGAAATTCTCAAGTCCATTTCCAAGGGACTTTTATTTCAATTCTACAAACTCCTTCCAAAAAGCCAAAATGAAATCCCAAAAATCTCCCAATGTGCCTCATCCCTCGAAGGATAACTCTAAACTAAGACTCATTTTTCTTTTCTCCTTTAACAGCGATATAAAAATAAAGCAACAGATTAAAAAACAAAAGAGAACACCCACATCTTGGATCCCTCTTCGCGATTTTCGGCGTCAACTGACCTCCACGGCATTTGTCAAACAAATGTGAAGCGACTGCGTCAGGAAGGGCGGGGCTCCGCAACGATTCGCCTCGAGCCGATTGGAAAAACTCTCGCTCAGACAGATGAGTATCGAAACGCGAGACATGAGAGCCTTGCTCCGCCGCTGAGCGGATATTATTTTCGGGCCACTTTTTTTCCTCCTTCAAAATAACCCTCCTACCTCTACCCTAAAAACTGAATGTCTCCCTCTCTATTCGCAGTCACCAGTATCACCACTGGGACAGCAGAATCCGAGTTTTACTTTGGATAAAATATCCAAAGGTACCGCCTATCCTTCTCCACCGTTCTGATAAACTTTATTTCTAAAAAAAGTTATGCGATGAAAACTTGGAAATAAAAATTGCGAGAATAAAGCTTTACTAACTTTATCCGAGGGATGGATGTTAATAAAGAAAGAAAAGTCTTTAGAGAGCAATGGGTTTTTTAATCGAATACACCCATAGGCTGCGAGAAATGCATAAAAACCTTGTACATGTATTGGAAAATAATTTTTTTCAGTCCGATTTTTTACGGAAGAAATTCAGTAACTTCAAAAAGAATAATTATTTTTCAGTATCTTAGTACGACTGAATTAAAAGTGGTAAGCATTTTATAAGATGGAATGAAAAGCAATAGCAAACGAGACATGTTCCTTCTTTTTTATCTGCCACTTGAGTTGATAGCCACTGTTCAGAAACGTTCGAAAATCGCCTCTGCTCATTTCAGCTGCAAATTGCTTTGCAATTTAATCCGATTGCTACCAAACATCGACAAACATTTAACTTTCCAATTCTGAGAATATAAAATAGCTAGATTGAATGCATAAAACAAATGTCTCTTCCAAATGATAACTGGAAGAAACATCTGGAACGGAAATTGTAGTAAAAATAGAAAAGATATTCGAGAAAACATTGAAAAGCTCTCTCTGCCTTTCCGAAAATTGAGTGAGATTGCCTGGATTTGATTGCCTATGCTCCTGTCGATAAGTGACTTGGAGAGAGAGAAAACAGATCGTATAAACAGATCGAACGAAAACCCCTTCCAACATCAGAAGCAAAAAAGTGTTATGCGTATTTTTCGTGAAAAATACGTTTAAAACCTCATTTTTAGAATGCTAAAAGCTTCGATTAATGGTATATATTGCCTCCGATAAAACTAGATAAAATTTGGGTAAATGATTTCCAAATTAAGTATCGCCGCGATACAATATCCCTTCGAGTTCCAATGTGTGTGAGGGGATAAAGAGGCAATGGGAGGAAAAATAGAGTGTGTTGGGGAGAAAGGTTAGCATGAGATGGGCATGGGGTAGGAGAATTTGTGGAAAAGGAAAGAAGTGGCAGGAGAGCCATTCTGATATCTATCAAAGAATTGGACCGATTTTTATTCCTCTCTCCCTCCACCAATCCCTACCTTTCCACGTACACAGAAGCAATTCTTAATAGCACGCATAGCTAATGACAGAGAATAAATTTTATTCGAGCGTTTCTATGGCCATTTCGTCGATTTTCAATCTAATGACGAACCCAATCACAAGTTTGCAGTTCTAGAATTACCTACTTTGTACTTGGTTAGCATAACGGAGTTGAACGAATATCCCTTTTCCTGCAAATCTACACGGCCTCTTGAAGCAACTTCACAACCTATTCCCCCTCCCAGGGATGAATTACGCGCGCCGTAAAGCTCGCATAAGCGTGCGTCAATTACGTGATATTTTTTCTATTTAAACGAATATTTTTTTCTCTCTCTCGATTGCTACGCGTAAACGCACGAGTATAACAAGCGAGCTGTAGTAATGCCTCGTTCCCACTGCCGAAAATGGAGTTATATGGAAGTGCGACAAAACGAGATTTCTGGCGCATGCCTCCTTGTCATGGCGACGGAGGAGGTGGAGAGGTTTTTAGACGCCATCGAAGGAGGCGCGCCGGGTGACCCGCTCCTCTCCCCTCACACCTCTCTTCTGCGCCCCTTACCCTCCTCGTCTATTCCTTCCTCCCCTCTGTTCCCTATCATCCCTCCTCGAGGCTTCGAGTATGAGGGAAGGATGTCGCGATGAAGTGGAGAGACAGCGCCGCGGAGCGGTGGGCGCCGACAACAGAATCATGGCGACCGACCATCCCGGATTCTCATTCGGCGAGCGTCGTCGAACCCAATCGAGCTCTAGCGATACTAATTTCCGCGCTATTATCTCAAATATATCTTACTCTTAATTCGAGCTAACTTAGGTGATGCATTTATGAGAGTTTCATTTTCTTAAACCGCTCGGTTAAAATTAATTCGTCTGATTGAGTTAAGATTTCGCTTGGTAGGCTAATTAAAATTAGCGGCATTCTTCCTGATTGGGAGCGTCGATTTGAAAATTTCAGCCTTATAGCAGGAATAAAAACCGGATTAGTAACTCTATTTGGCTAATAATTTAATACTTAAAAGAATTCCTATAATTGTCGAACAATATCGAGATCATATTCAAACATTCCTGATGAGAAAAGAAGTCTCGAACAATGAGCAAATCCTCACTTAGATAAAATGACAAAATTGAGCAAATATGAGTAAAGACCTGGTTTCATTTGAGAAATTTGGTAAGGTTTCAAATATTTTTCACATGGGACTTCACACTTGTCCATAGAAGCATACTTCTTAGTTAAATTAGTGAGTCAGTTGTGTAAACAACATTCTAAATCTATAATGAATCAAAAATTATACTGATGAAACCAAATAATTTCTTGTATTTTAATCATAAAAAATTCTCTTGTTTCGGCATAAGATCACAACACTACGGGTGATATACAATTTTTAGTATTTGATTTGAAGCGATAAATTCCCCGGTCCATAATCCTGTCTATTATAACACAAACTCGCCCGGTGACAAATCTTCGCCTTCCAAACTCCTTTCACGCATCATATAGCAATCAATTTCGGGGTCGTTACCTAAAAGAAAACAGCTTTAAAAAGAGTGTGACGGGTTGACCCCACCTCCATCCCTCCCTCTCATTCCCCCTCCATTTTCCAAACCTAACTCACCCTGCTAGGGTTACCTATCTCACCCTTTCTCCCCCTTTAAAAGCTAGTAATTAATTACAAAGGCACCCAGAAATCCTCTGAGCGCCACGGACCCTGGGCGGGCGGAGGATAGCAGTTCGTTATGTTATGTGCGGAGGGAAAGAGGAGGCTGGATAAGAAATGGGATGGACCGAGGAGAGGTCGGGAGGGCATGGGAGAGAGATGGATAGAAGAGAAAAGAAATGCAGAATGGAATGAGAGGAAGAGGAAGTAATAAGAAAATAAGGTGCGAGAGGGAACTGATGGATAAGGGAATGTAGCGAAAAGAGAGAAAATAATGCTTGAGTATTAAAAGGAAAGGATGATAGAGCAAGCGAGGGAGAAAAATTAGATTAGGAAACAAGCAGTAGACGGGGCAGATACGTGATAAAGAGAGAATGACAAAGAGGATAAAGAAGTGGCTATAGAAAAGGAGAGCGAAGAATAGGCAATAGAAATAGGAGAAATTGGATTTTGCTGAATAATTATCCAAGCTTTACAAACGACAAAAATCTTACTTAAAGTTAAGCCATCAGAAAATTCGAATGAACGACATATGACATAAGATAAGTTGAAATGCACATTACAACTTTATTTCTATTCGCACATTTAAGATTTTTTCCTATCAACTAAAGAGATTCATTGCCTCGATAGGACGACTTATCGCTGTAGCAATGAATGTTACTAGCTTTGAATAATAAAATTTATAACAAAGCTTATTTATGTTTATTATGTTCACATCGATAAATCCTTGGCTAATCTTATAAATATTTTAGTGTGTGTGTGTATGTGTATATATATATGTCTGTATGTATGTATGGGTGTATGTAGGTATGTACGTATATATGCGTGTATGTATGTATGTTCTTTATATGTTTTTACAGCGTTAAAGCTATCGAATTCAAAAGTTTCACGGGCCATCCTATGGGCCAAATGGAGAACTTGGTCTAGGTTTGCAGACTGTGGGGTCTCTTATACCCCATGGGGTCAATGAAATACTATTTCCATAAGAATGCATCTGAAATGGTATGGAGAAGTCTCAAAATGCCATGCAGCTCTTCACTGATGTGGATATAAATATACCTAAATATTAACTAACGATCACGGGAAATGGCTTATTTTACGCACGAAAGACTGAATATTTTACTTCTGTTCATGTTTTGTCGTATTACATGTTAAATCGCTCGAAATTATCTTTTAAGCGCAAACTTTATTAACATTTTCCAGACGGTAACAAAGCTAAATTTCTTAATTGTTGTCCTCTTCAAAGGGAGATAGCCACGTAAAGATTAATGCAAGAAAAATCCACACCGTGGCACGCCGGAGAGGAAGAATAGCCAACGCCAAGATAAAGGATACAAATGGATTAAATATAGTCTATGAATACTTTTAAAGTGTGTCAAATGATTTTTAGGGAACATTAGAACATTGTTATCTTTCACCATTAACATTGAAAGATTTATCGCAACATAAATCGATACATTTACTTACATTCGTTCGGTAACTAAGATGTTGTTTATTGTTTACGTTTTGGTTAATAGTATTGACATAATACACAATTTTATTGCTGCTTTAAAGGTTTCGGTGCATCTATCCATGTGAATATTAAGTAAGGCGTTAATGCGTAATTATATTAATGGTAAAACTTTAAATACAATACAAAATAGTAAATGGTAATGTAAACATCGCTTGCGTAATTAAGGAATGGGGAACGTTTGATAAGCTTGGAGTACCCAACAGCAAAAGTAAGTAAATTTCAGAATTTATTGTAATAGTTTTATTGTACTATGACATCAAAAGTGATATATCATTAAAAATAATAAATAATAAAAATCGTTTGCTACTTAAAAGAAAACTTTCCCGAGCGAAGCCGGGCGTTTCAGCTAGTGTTTTCATAATTATTGAAAGGTCATTAGACAAGGTGAATGAATAAATTAAACGGCTGAGCAAACTTGATGCGCATTTAGGCTACAAATCCATATTAGTAATTTATCAACCATTGATTCTAATAAGATTTACTGGTGAAATTCATTTCTTCATTACAAATAGGTGCTTGATTCCAGTTATTAAATTAAAAATAAGACCTCACTTAAGCGCCTCATCCTACATTTTATGCAACCCATGAGCCCCTCTTAATGCGCATCACGGAATTTTAAAGAAATGTGATCCTACTGGAGAAAATATAAATGTATTAATGAAAGAGATAATATTAACAGCAAAATCAATCACCCAGCTACAGGGTTCGGGTTCACCAAACGAGTTACTCGATGCAGAGAGTGGGAGATAAGCAAAGAGAGGATGTAAACGAAGCAGCCTATGGACCTCCGCAGAGTAATCACCGGACTAAGGAATCCGTTTTGATTCATCTGAGACATTGGGTTTCCGATCTAGTGAGGGAGGTGAGTTCAACGAGTATGAGAGAGAAGGTATGGTCACCTGAGGAGCCCTTCCTCTCCAACCCCTCTTAATTAGGGTCCAGAGTCCAAGGAAGGAGAGAATAGACGAGGAGGGCGATGGAGCGAAAAGAAGACGTTTTCCCGTCGATAGAGGAAGCAACAAAGGGAAATCCCTCAAGTGGACAGACGCCAAGGGTTCGAATTCGGAAAAATATCTTCTTTGAGACCGTCAGATTGTCCGGTGGAGGATGGAGGGTACTCGATCTTCTCGGTTTTTAAGGAACCGATTCCCCTTCTCGTGAGGATGCTTCCGGAAAAGGACGCACCGCAACTGCCCCAATGGCCTAAAAAAAAGCGGAATGGGAACATAGGGAGAAAGGAGGAAAGGGTCAAAAGCGCAAGTTGGTACGCGTAGTGTGGCACAAAGGGAATGTAGCGAGAAAGGCGGTAATCGGAAGGTACGGAGGAAAGCGTCTCTTTGGCCGCTGCTGACCGCCGTGAGGTCTTTCATCCCCTTCTATCGTCTCTTGAATGAGGTCCTTGATTTGAGAAGTAAAAGGGTGCCGAACACGACACTTGGGGCACTCCCTTCTCTCTCGCAATTCCCTGAAGTGAATCTCGGATCAAATTAAAGCTGTAATTTTGAATCTCGCCCCAAATAGAAACGTGGGTAAGAGTAAAACGACTGCGGTCCCATTCTCTTGTAAAAAATATTAAAAATTATGCTGTACCGCTTTCACTGCTATTTTGCAATATATGCGATAAGTCTTACACAAATATGTTTTACATACTTTGAGATTTATCCAACCTTTCTCAGTAATCATTTCTAATCGGTGTGACAACATGAATCTATGATAAACACCAGCAATTGCAATCTCTATAGTGCTGAAACAAGCGGGAAACCCTTCAGTATGCGTATTAACAAAAATCACATGAAATTTAGTTAAAAATAATTTGTTTTCCTCTGATAGATAAAAATTAAAGAGTGAAGATGTGAATACAGAACGACGTTTTTATGGAATAGTATTCAATTATGGCATTTTGCTATTAATGTGTCACATAAAAAACACAAAATAAGAAAAATACACCAACGATTTATCAAGACCGTATCGACAATACGGACGATAGCAAACATTACCGTCAATAGAGGGATTCGAACCCAGATATCTTAAGTAACGGAGGACAGATAACACAAGCCATTGATATTCCCAAACGTCACCATATGGAACCAACATGCCATTGGGAATAAGTTACAGCTTGCTTTCGAAAGTTTCACGAATGCCTCGGTCGACGGGCGAAAACGTTTGGCGGCCGACAGTGGATCCTTCGGCGCTAGAGGCAGGCGCGATCGCCCAGCGAAGAGAGGAGGTGTGCGAGAAGGCGTTGGCCAGCAGGCTCCGCAGAGAGAGAGATAGTGAAGATGGGGAAGGAGAGGATGGGGAATGGGTGGGGGTTAGGGAAGGGTGAAGAGGAGCGAGTTAAGGTATAGAGAGGGTGGGGGATAGCGAAAAAGAGGGTGCCCCGGGGCTGAAAAAGGCCGGACCCAAAAGAGAGTGAAGAGAGAGAGTGAGAGAGGGAGGGCTTCTCGTCAATGGAGAGACGGCGGTACGCGAGAGAGAGAAAGAAAGTGAGAGTTCTTCACGTAATAAGTCGATGAGAAACGGGGGTGTTAGGAGACGGGAGGACGTCTTGGAAAAGGAAACCTATTCGGTGGGACTCGAATGAGAAAAAATATATGCGAATTTATTCCACGAAATAAACCTGCTAATGGTGCCGAAATGTTTTCAAAGAGAAAGGAAAACCAGTGGTCTATTTCGCCTGCACAGAGCTTTTGTCGCTGTTCCAGTGGGGTCCAACTGAATCAATTAATGTTATATACAATAAATAATATGGCCTCTGGGGATTATAATGCTTGCTTGATCATTTCCTTTATCAGAGATGTTAACGCTAACGCATTAGTGTGTTAAGTATAGCGCCATTGCATATTTTAATTTTCAACAAAATTCGTTGAATTAAACGATATAAAGGGATTTTTTATTCTTATTATACGATGGGTTTATGGCACCAAATATCTCCTTAACTGCCTTCGATCGAGGTAATAGTCATGCAACGAATTAACATCATGATAATAGCTAACAATTTCGCCTATAGAAATCAAGAAATCATCGTGGAACGCACACTAAAACCTTTATCGTAAATGAGTGTAAAAAACTGCTTCAAACTTCAAACTTCTTTAAACCTCAATTAAGAGTCTTAAACAAAATAATAATAATAATACTTTATTTAATACATACAGGTTAACCCCAATTACATGTATTTTAATAGAATTATTAATAACTCTAACATATACAATCACAAACATCCATGACCAAGGCGGGATTAGAACCCGCGACCCTGGCATTGGGAGCCAGACGTGCTAGCCATCCCTCTACCAGGGCCTAAAGATAAACGAAATCATGATTTATTTAGAAAAGGCCAGATAAGGAAATATTAACGCAGATTGTTGTTGTCAATAAGTGCAATTAAAGACAGGAATACAAGAAATCCAAACGCTATTTCAATGTCATGCGAGATAAAAGTCACTTTGTTCTTAAAGCTTCCGTGTTTCTTGAGGATGAATAGTACAGATAATTAAGCAATGCATCCTAACCCTAATGTTTTTACTAACTTTATATGATGACGAAACACAAAACAAGTCGTTGAAAGCGCATACTAAACAATAACACACTCAACCTAGTTCGCCGCGCATTTAGCATCATTATGAGCAAAAAAAATATTCTTAACTAAATGAAGAGCAGACTGCGATATCTAATGCCATAACAGCACAGTTCACACAACCTTTTTGAGGCTTCGAACTCAACGCCTTGATGAACGAGGAACATCCGAAGTGTATAAATTAAAATACGACACAAACCGTCTTCGCGAGGAAAAACCAGTTAAATCCGTAATGATGTAAATCTACAATCGCAAAACGAAAGCCGACGCGAGATGAGTAAACACGAAGCAAACGCATGACTCCGAGCGGGGAGATCGGAAGCCCGGCTGAAACCGGCGCCGACCCCCTCGAAAGCGGGGAAAATTTCCGTCCGTTCCCCGGCAGGCCGGTCGACGAGAAACCCGATTTATCCCCTCGACCTCGCGCACGCGTTCCCCGCAGCCACCCCGACAATCCGCTATGCCGCATCCGACTCCTGGACCACTCGGATCCGGAATGGCACGGAGTTAGAGAGAGAAGAGACATACAAACAGTCGGCCCGAATTCCGACTGCGCCCGCCCAGTCCCCTCTCCCTCCCCTCCCCTTTACTCACCCACACCACCCCCGCAAGCTTACCCTCGCCTCTCCCCCCTCCCAAAACATCTCGAACAGAACATTCAGTCAGAAGACGGTCGCTAGGGAATGGGTTGGAGAACAGACGACATCCACAGCCACACCGCACATCCCTAACTTCCCCACCCCCGTCTCCTCTCTGGGGAGACGGTGGGGTAGACGGAAGACAATCGGAGAAAAGGAAAAGGGGAGAGAGAAAGAGGAGTCGGACCCGAGTGGAGGCAATAAGACCTTTAGTGGGGGAAGGTTAGTATAGTTCTGCGAGTGGAATAAATGGAAAGGGAGTGGAGGGGACGAGGAGTGGGGCGTGATAGGAGGGGGAAGGGGAGGAAAGAAGGAATCGTAATGGAAACGGGGCGAGAGAAGGATGCTGTGCGGATGGATTGAATCAGGGAGAGAAGAGAAAGGAAGGAGGAAAGAGAGAGAGAGAGTTTTGGGTTTTGGTCTCTGTCAGTCTTTCTCTCTCTCTCTCTCTCCTCCCTCTCTGTTATAAATGTGCGTTTGGACACCTGTTGTGGAAATCCGTACGCATTTCTGCGTTTCGCTCTATTGAATGCGTTTGTCAGCGGTCGTTTTGTGAGTGAGAGAGAGGGTGCGAGCGTGCGTCTGTGTGTGTGATTTATCTCCGCATTTGTCGACTCGGTTGACAGAAGAGATATTCTGCCCGACGGAGTTGATTTGAGCGGAATCCATCTCCCTGAGAGTCGCCTTTTCTCTCTGAAAGGGTATGCACTCTTATGGGAAAGTTTATTGGTTGAAATCCTTTTAAAAATCACCGAGACGAAAAGGTTGAGCATTTATTCCAAGAATCTCTGAATTACTGTATGGCCATCTCACCACTGAAAGCTCAATATGAAAACGAGTAGTATTAATGAGTCCTTTTAAACTCATCACGGAAAGACCCTCTCTATTTTTGTAACAATAACACAAAATACACATTTTCATCGCCTAAACTCATTTAACTAATGATAATTATCTGATTTCTGATTCTCTGTCCAGATGGCCATTATTTCTGTAAATTACCCTTTGTTATTTATATTTAATAAAGTTATAAATAATCTTCACGCAGAATACTCTAATCTCTTATCCATTCATTCTAATATATTTATAACTTTATATAGGACATTAACCATATAATTTCGAACATTTTTTAATGAGTGAAAAAAGAAAATATGATTTTCTGTGTTTATTGCAAACGTCTTACGAATGTGTTTCAAATCATTAGAAATAGTTTTCAATTGAACCTAGAAATACCGTGCAACCTTTCATTTATATTGTAATTGACTTGAACAACTATCCATGCAAACAAAAATATCCTAGAAAAAAGATGAAATACAAAAATCATCTTAGGATATAAGTATTAATCATTTGAAGCTCAGCGCGAATTCCTGAAAGTCTATGAAAAACAATAATTTCAATTATAAAACCGGAAAATAGAACTAATTATGAGCAAGATAAGATGAACTCATCTTCTAAAGGATACCATTGTAGACGCATCTGTGAGATATATTTATACGCTAGAAATTGTATCATGTGGGAAAAGAAAAAACAAAATACCCCAGACGAAGATGCAACGTACGCTATCGGCGCACTAAAGCTGGTAACGTAAGGAATGCAAATACCCTCGTATTGATTATTTGGTATTTCACGGGGCGCATGAGAATGTATTATGTGGAGGATACTTAAAAGCGACATAAATAAAGCAATCGAGCTACAGCTACCATATCGATCGACGTGACGTGAAGTCTTTCTCTCTCAACATGAGTCCGAGTATTAGAATACAGGGACGATCTTCGTAAAACAAGCGTTATACAGCGGCTGTTACAAATGCAATATACTTTTAAAATTACTTGAATTATTTTAACTAAGCTATTGTATGCATCTCCAAAAAAATATATTACAAAGTCCAAATAGGATTTGAATCGAATAAATTATGCAGGATGCTACTGTAATTATCTGCAGGTACAAATAGTAGCAGTCCTCATAGGCTATTCACACATTATATTCTAGCCAGATATTTTATTGCAACCAACAATCGGTTAAACATATTTTACTATGCTTGTGTGCCGAGGTATTCTGTGGCATATTTAATTTAAAAAATCTTGCTTCATATAAAAAACCGGATGGTATTTTAAATGATCAGTTTGCTACGACGGCAAAAGAAAAGAACTCGTATAGAAAATTTGGAAATCCATTATTAAATCTCATTGTTATTGCATTTTCTCTCGAGATATCGCAGAATCGGAAAAATACGTTACGGGAGTTCAAAATAAATAGCAACGAATAGAATATTACGTTTCTTCGACGAGAAAATCAATAAAGTAAGTCTCTCGAAAACAACCTGCAAAAATGATCGTTTCGCCGATTCTTCACAAAACTAAAGACGGAAATTTTCGTTACGCATCACTAATAATTCAAATCCCTCGCTCAAAAAATTTCCTGTTTCGATGAATATAGTGCTGAAATCACACGCCGAGTCCCACCTCACGCAGAGGGTTAGGGATGAACGGGGAGAGAGATGTGCACGCCCACCTCCGCTAGAAACTACCGGACCCGCAAGGCAGTCGGCCCGCACCCTCGTGCATCCTCAACCTGCACCACCTTGCACCCTGCCTTCCGTGACGAACGAACCGGAAACCCGTCATGCAACTTCCGTTTTCCGCGAATGCGAAAACTCTCCCCCGATTCTGGAACGATCTTCTCCAGAGAGAGAGGCACAAACACAAACGAACACACACGTTGAACACGCCCCGCGCACGAGATACACACACACACGTTGAACTTAAAGAAGAAGAATGAGAAATGCTTGAGGAATAGCCAGCGCGTTAGAAGGGAGCGTCTTTTTTACTTTTCATTTTCTTCACCAGGGTTTGGTTCGAGCTCCTCACGCTGAGGAGGTGAAGCGTAAGACGGCAGAGACCTGCGTGCAAAACTATTGCGCTAAATGCTTCGAATTTTGCATTTCCTCCGGAGGATCTCCTAAGATGGTAAAGTTGATGTGAAAACTCTTATTTACGAAAGTACGGAAACTTGAAAAAAAAAGTGGTAAGAGGGTTGCTATGCAGCAGAGGTCGGCGCAGTCGCGTTATTTGAGTTTTAGTATGTAGGGAGCGCGATATGGCTTAAGGAGTGCAAGTTCCGTGAGACAGGAGAAAAGGATGTCAGGGGTGTGAGTATACGGCAAGGAGTGATCCAGTTGTGGTGGGTGGGTGCGAAGGGGATGGAAGATGGAAGGAAGGAGTTCGATCGTTCCCTATGCAATATTTCCTCGGATAGTTCGTCGGAAGACTTCCTGCCTTATCTCGACAAATCCAAAACTTCCCCTACTTTCATGAACCGCGGAAAAAAGACACTGCCCGGTTTGCGACACATACACATCACCTCCTGAATTCCGCTAATTGTACAAATTCGGCGAAATTTTTTTCTTTATCTTCTTTCGCTCAACATTGTTCCTCTGCGCATGTTTTCGGGGGAAATAAAGTCGCAACCCATATCGGAACGGGAGGGAAATTACAGGGTGTAGAGTTAAAGAAAAAGAAACAACACGATCGCTCTTTCGGACGGAGTAATTTCTCCCCAGCGTGAATTATTACTGCGTACGCGTCCGAAATCTCTCATTTTTGGTTCAAGTCTCCTAAAATATTTTTTTATTACCTAAACGCCTGACTTATCGGGCATCTGACATAAAACGCATATTCGAAAACACCCCCGTCGCCATTTGAAATGTCTAAGGGAATAATAAATCGAGCCATTCATGCATTCGAATAAGAATGAATAGAGAGATACGGTCCCGAAAAATTCTAAATCTTCAAAACCACCAAGTCCTTTTCCGTATCAATACTCAAATCTCGCGACGAATTGAGTCGTTTGGAAATATTTGAACGCTATCTCTCACTTTCTCGATCCCTCTAGAAACCTAAAAAATCTAAATGTGACCAGACACGAGGAAAGATTTGACACGCAAATAAGTCCTAAGTCCTTTCAAAATCTCTTTAATAACAGCTGAATTCGGAAAACATGATTTTCAGTATATGAAAATGTATTTTTATATTGTTGATTATATCAATAGTTTCCAAATTTAAACTTTCCCTACTATTCTCCCAGTAATAATATTTCCCTTTCTTATTATCATTAGTATCTTTTCCTTAATGCCCTCAAAAACAATAAAACAATGCATTGGCATCTTCCGAACTCTACTGAACTAAAAGGAAACGGAAAAAAATACTTTCCTACTCTGGATCAATACCGATTTCTATGTTTTTGGTTCCCAAATTCTCCATCGTAACCTTAGAGACTATTAAGAATGTCTGGAACCTTGCCTCCAGGGAAAAGACGGACTAAACCGCGCCTGTTAAATCCCGGAGGTAGGAGAGAAAGAGAGAGGAGGAGGAGGGGCCGAGCGGGAGCGAATTGCCCCGCGGGGCAACTATAACACAACACCTTTGTGCGCGGCCAACATGGCGGCGGACGCGGCGGCTGAGAAAAGGAGAGATCCGTGGGGAGGGAAGGAAGAGGGGAGGAGGTGAGGCGGAGAAGGGAGGGAGTTGGGAGATTAGGTTTCCGACGAATAAGGAGTTCACGGTTGCAAAGGCGGAATCGCGGTAGTCCCCGATATTCTTCGGCGGTCGCCCCGGGCAAACGCGGCGGAGTCAGAAGCCATCTCTCTCCTCCACGCTTAAAATAATGCTAGGAGAACTGCTTTTTAATGCCTTGCCTTTAAACTACTTAGGCTTCATAAATGAGTAGAATAACTACGTCGGTATGGATTGCTGGACATCCTAATCCTTCCATAGTTTTTTTAAATTTTCCTTTCGCGATTTACGCTTGGGCGTATAAAATTCAAACGAATACGACTCAAATTTTGGTAACTCGAAGAAATCTTGCCCCCTTCCTATTCGTATCAGTTAATTTATCTCTTCTCCTAATTTCCATTCAACTGCATTTATGCTCGAATCATAAGCATAACTAAACGCTGATAACAATGAGACAACCAAATATTTGACCCCGCGAATTTCGTATCGGACGCCGTTTACATTTTTACAAAGGCCAGTTATTTCATATTTATGCTTTCGAAAACTCGGGCGAAAAAACTTGTAGAAATCTCATCTTACCCCTACCGTTTTGCTACTCCGAAATTTCTTCTCGCGTCCAGAAATATGAAATGAGGAATGGGTTACTATCAGGCCGTTCGAAATTATAAGTTTCGCAACGCCGGATGCAACAGCACAATGGCATTGCACGTCTCATAAAGTCGTATTGTCTAGACAGCCGATCCTCCCATTTAATTGTCGGTTTCCGTGATCGAGATTTCGCAGAAAACTTGAGCGTCACGAAATTAAAGATTCGAATTGGAGAGCTAAAAAACGCCTATTCCTCGAACACCGCTTATTCAGTCTGGCAACTGTTACGTTTTCCAAACTATCTATCAAAAGCTATACGCTCAAGGTTCTTAAACGTAAAGTGTCTATATTTCTAAAGAATCTGACTTATATTCTTCATTCATCGAGACGGATTGGTCAAGAAGACAACTCGTGCCTGATTACTGCTGCCGTTTAATCACAGTATTGTCAATTATTACCGTCTTTACATAGACAAACAACATAAAAGGCATTTAAATACGTTTTCATATAGTGGATGAAATCTTAAGAAACATCTTTTATATATAATTATTCAATGTTTGTTGTTCTGTCCATCCGTCCCCCCTTTTATCTCTTGAAAAGTTTGACATAGAGAAATGCTGTAAACGCCATTTTGTTTTACCAACTAGGAGACCCGAAAAAACTATTTTTGTTTACGCAAGTGTTCCGGATTCGACTCCGGGAGACGATTATATTTTCCCATATTTTTACATAGGAGTTTCGATTTTTCAAGGTGCAAGGTTTCTTTCCTTCACTCACTAAACTACGTAAATATCCCACGAATTTCTCCGATTTTGCTTTATTCGACGGCTAAAACTATAAAATATCTTATTCTTGCAATGTTTACATGTTACACGGAAGAATTTGTCAGAAACAAGCGTTTCTTTTCTAAATTTTATGGCTTTTTCGTACTCTTTCCGGGTGTTGCCAATGCGACCCGCATTGTTGCCTCCGATTGAATTAGCGTCTATTAAGCCTTCAAATAGATAAAAATTGCGTTATTCGCTCCGCGTTTTTTATGAAGCATCGAAATTATAGTTATAGTAATATCAAACTTAATAGACTGCAATGTGAATAATTGAAGATTATTATTATTCATTAAACTGCACGTGGGCTGTGGACTTTTTTAACGATTGACCAAAAGAAAAAAATCTTCTTTCTTTATTCCAATGCTGGAATATGAGAAGGGAGAAGCAATTAAAATTGCACATATAAATTATAAAAACAAGCAGGAAATTCAAAATGTCAGTTGTCTAATTTTATAAAGAGAAATGGGCTATTATTACTTTTAAACATGCAGATTTCTGACTGACTTCGCAAAGGTTTTTGCGGGTACGACTAGTTTGATTTAAAATTAATTGGTCGTCTATTTCGATGGTCAAGAGTTTACCAAGTTCACAATATTCCTTACACTTACGATGAAATGAAGATTATTGCGTTTAATAAAAGAATGGGTAAGTAACAAAAACAGTTCCTTCTATCACCGTCCGTTACTTAATTAATTTATGTTAACGAGTACAAAAGTAATATATTACTAAAATTTATGTGCCATGCAAACCGTACAATCGGCAACCGAATAGTTCTGTCTTATCAGCCGCTGTTTCCGTTCTAATAGTGGACGACTGATTGAATGTAGCGATCACATGATAATGAATTAATGAAAATAAATAAAAAGTTCGATAAAGTGCGATGTGTATCGCTGTAACACAAATATAAACCGAAAAAATAGAGATAGCTTTCTATAAAAATGGATGAATCAATAGATTAGATTGTCCCGAGACAGTTACGGCGAATAATTCTCAAAATTAACCGATAAGTTCGTGCGGAAAAATTCGTATCTGGCAAAAACAACCCGAAATCCATATATTTAGCAAATATATAGGATAAGCTGATAAAGGATTATCTTCAATATGAAGTGTATTACCTATTAACCTTTCTGTTCCAGTAAATTTCCTTTCAAAAAGAATTATATCACATTGTTCTTGAATTCAAACGATATCCGAAATCTATGCTCACGCTCGTGTTGTTCTATCAAGTATGGAACTAGATAAACTACATTTCACTTTTTCAACGTCTTTTAAAGGATGTCTCATCTTCGAGAATCACATATGAATATATCTAACAGAAAACAAATTGAAGAAAGTCTAAAAACGGCATGATGTAAACAACAACCAGCAGACGCGGCACCCAGTGCATCGCATTATAATCTTAAATAAATCGCCATAAACTTAAGAAGATAAATGTTTGCGAATGAAGGCGGGAGAAAACAAAAGTAAATAAAACCAGTTATCTTGAGAAAACCACGATAAACTACCCGACACGCTACTTTACAATAGCTGAAAGATCCCCAGGAGAAAGAACTTATAAATGTATTTTCTTTAGGGTAAATTTTAAAGTAAAAGCAATCAAATGCAATATGATTCAACGAACTTAAACTTTTTTCAATATCAACAGTGGCATGAGTTTTAAACTACGAACGCAATGGAAAATCCTTCGCCAAACTAAGTTAACGGAGCATTTTTTTATTTAATAAAATGCTTGAACGCACATGTATTTCCGTTAAAAAGTACCAATGCGAATAAGTTATCGCAACGAAATCCAAATAAAGCGCCCAATAGCTAGACGAATTATCAACGTTTCTACAATGAATCTGTAACGGCATTTAAAACTCATTCTTCATGCAAGAATCCACAGATCATCAAGACTAATGCATGCCTAAATAGAAACGTCACCATCGAGTTGTCTCCCTCTGCTGACAAAACTCACTACTTTGACGTCGCGTACCCCGACTGCGCCCATCATCTCCGCAATTCCCATCCTCGATCCGGGCAAATTCACTCGCACAACTCCCCTCTAAAACCACTAGTGTCAAAAAGTGCGCTGATTAAGACGTTAAAAAGAGACCCGCGCTTAATGAAGAGGAAAACACCGGACCAACGCCCCCTTCCGTGAAGGATCAAGGCTTCGCATCCCTTAGTCGTATTTAAGGGCGAGGGACATAAACATTCACAACGAACGCACACACACACACGCACACTTATCAACAACCGACTCGCTTGGGCGAAAAACCCACGCAACTTTACTAAAGTAAACTATAAACTAACCTTGAAGGAAGCGAAGGGATCGGAGGGTTAATGGCAATAAATCAACCGTTTAAGGGGATCTTAAAAAGCCCCGCCTCTATCTCTCGAAACTGCGACGGGCGGGAGGTTAGGCTGAGGTGCACCGCATAGGAATTCCATTGAAGATGTCCCTTCCGGTAGTATATGGACGTCCACACCCGCACCCAAGAACGTTAATGAGAGTCACCGGGCGATTTAAATGCGACTGTAACATCCTCTCCCCCTCCAATACTGACAGAAACCTCAGTTTTTCTAATTTTACGGAGCGAGTATTTTTCGACAGGGCTTTCAAAACAAATCTGTTATCACAGTTGTGGACCGAATTGAGCAAACAAATTTTCAGCATCAACGATCGGCGAATTGCCCCTGCGGATGGCTACTTCGTAGCTAAGACAAATATTTGATATACCTATGATTCGAGACAGTGACGGAACTACTAACTTTAGGCCTCCCCGCGAAAATAATTTTTCGGTCCTTTCATATCTCGTTTCCATGACTATTGCTTATTTTCACGTTAATTACCTTCTACACTCAGAAGATGAAGAAAAACATCGAAATTAGAATTCTGGGCTTTTAGAGGACTTGTATTTCCTATAATTCCGGGATGAAATGAGTTAATATAATATATAGATGGGTCCCT
The DNA here is from genome assembly GCA_028673005.1 of Tanypteryx hageni. Lineage (NCBI taxonomy): Eukaryota > Metazoa > Arthropoda > Insecta > Odonata > Petaluridae > Tanypteryx > Tanypteryx hageni. The sequence continues at coordinate 68,620,848 of CM054112.1, read as the reverse complement.
AAATCCATCGTTCTCCCCGCGGTCGCGGACTCTGCGGCATTATAGTTCCGCTACTGATTCGAGAGGATTAAAATAACTCCAATTTGTTCAAGAGAGAATATTTTAAGGAAGATTGGGATAACTAGAGCATAAAGACTAATTAGCGAATTTTATAACACCTGCGATAATTCGTCGGGATCTACGCAATGATATGTGCATACCCACCTTCCACTCGAGGTGCCTTCTATAGATTTGAAAGGAATTGTTGTGGGGAGCGGAACATACTTGGTCTCGTATAGATCCTTTGCATTGTCAAGAACTTCATACCTTCCTACTTTCTGAGATGCTTTTTTGTCAACGAAAACTGCACGAGCCAAGAAGACGGATTCCCCGATGAGAGAGATAGGCCAATCAAGACCGAAAAAAGGAGCGTATTGCTCGGCCATACCGTGATATAGGTACACGAGCTTTTATCGATAAGTGAGAAACTTATTCGAAGTATCAATAGAAACACGGAGTTGACGTATAAATATCACGATACTATTACTAGACATCTCCTTATAGCTGATTGGCTTTCCTGTGACAATACAGAGCTTTTGTAATAAAAATTATCACTGCAATGACGAGGAAGAGGTCATGAAATCACAGAATCATTCCTTTCCGCCCCTAACTCATGGATGAAACAAAGTTATATGACGTTGATAAAGTAATCATGAGATTGTTTCTACATTCCGTTGTGCAACATGTAGAATTTCGAGCATAGGACGGAATACTATCTAAAATTTAACTCTCGGTAGTTCTGACAATCGATGTAATAAATGCGGAAAAATCGCTACAGTCGTCTGAAATATTAGAAAGAGAAATGTTCTATTTATTCCAAAGAATTGAGCGTCATGAATTTCCGAGAAAACTTTCACAATCGGCGGATTTATAATCAAGTCATATGAAGTGGATAAAAAACTTAATCGATTTGTTCAAGTGGATTTGGAATTTCATAAAAACATTAATAAGCAGTGAAAAATGAAAATAATCGTGACGCCGTATATTCCACGGAGTCTAAACAGAAATCATTAAATCCTTAACAAAAATAATAATATGATGTGCAACTATATTTTAGAAACTTTTACAGGTAGCCGGATAATACAATAAACATTACTACATCAACCAAAAACAAACCACGCTATCATTTCCCAAGTTGACTCATTTAATATTGCACTGACTGTGAGGATAATTTGAAAAATTAATCCCTACAAGCAAATGGTGACTTTTAGTTAAAACATAAAAAGAGTTCTTAGCTTCACGCATGGGTATTATAGGTTCATTTAATGTGCCAGTTTTCTTATTTGTTTTTGAAGAAATGTGAATAAAACAAAGGCATCCTGTTACTACTGCACACTTTGTCCAATTTAAAAAATAATACCTTTGAAATTAGAAAAATGAAAAGTGGCGAACTAGATCAATGGCATTGCTATTTTTCACTAAGTGGCACCACCTTCTATTTAGTGAAACAAATATTTAGCCTTTGCAATGAGCAAAATAAAATCACTTTCACCCCCAACGCTAGCAAGAAAACAGACTTGACAATATTTAACCCACACACCAGCAGGAAAACGGAATTAACCATTACACAAGATTAGGCTCAGTAAACCCTCACGCGATAACTTATAATTTAATAAACATGTGAAAATAAATATAAATTGCATTTATTGGCGCATTGATTGTGAGGAATAACATAGTACTTATTATCAAATGCATTGCATTTCATAAAACGAACAAATAGCATTGAGAGAGTTCTCTTATGAATCACAAGAGATGAGAGTGGTTGGCGGTGTACATGGTTTAGCGTAGATGAAATAAGAAAATCACAGGACTACAAACGCCCGCACATTCGAATGCGACAGAGAGATGCTTTCGGAAACATTCTGATTGGGGTGAAAGAGAGCGAGAGAGACAAAGAAAAGGGCGGGAGTTTTAATGGAGACAGTGTCTCGGGACCCTAGTGCCCGCAACCGATGCTTTCGCGGCATCCAAAAAATGCCTCGCTTCACCAGCTAATTTGTAGTCAGTTGGTTAATTATTTAAAAAGACTTCACAAGCCGCCGTTAAATTCCAAGGAACTTTTTGTTAGGAATATTTCTGATATTCAGTCCTTTCCTCGACCTAAGATTTATGACTGAAAAAGAATCCATTTCTAGCTCTGCTCGCTCTTATTTGCCAACATTCAATTTAATGATTGGCTACATAATACATTCATTGCATTTTGAGCTCAAATTCTGGGTTGTTCTATTAGCGTGACGCTTACAACGAAAACAGTCATAGGCACAGGAATGATAATTCTACTAAAATATTTTAGTACGTTATACACAAAACTGAAAATGTGCAGATCGATCGCAAGAAAATTAGCGTATATAGTATAATCTCCGATAATGTCTTAATTAAAAAATTATTTTCATTTTTTTCTTTTAAACAGATAAGCTAAAAGCCTTATTGGCTTTTAAAATATATCCTGTAAGTGACGGATTCTGTGGAAAGGACACGAAGTTTAAAAAATGTGATAAATAAATTTAAATTAAAAACCTAACACCTCGAATTGTAGCTCATTTATCTATAGTGATAGTAAAGCAATTCTAGCTATCTCTATTTGTAAAATCAAATTCTTTGCACACCACCGGCATTAAACTCACCAAGTGAGTTATGTGTAACACGACAGAATCAAAGGCAAATACAACTAGTAACATGTTAACAGGTGTATCACGATGTCAGTCAAATGTAAGAAAGTAATTAAAAGTATTGTACTGTTATTTATATAATATCATTTGCATAGCGCAATATTTTCTTAGGATTTCGTTAAGTATATCTGATATGAAACCTATACGTACTGTTAGCATTTCTTCAAAAATAAACATGAAAAATTACCTTAAAACTATCTTAGACTTTTAATACCACTCTTTCTTAGAAATAAATTTTAAGTCGCACACATTCCACAAAAAACATTTCTAGAAGCTCTTGTCACTTCACAGAACAATTTTCACACCATTTCTTTAATTACAAAAACTTAATAAACGAGTGAAACAATTACTTCTCTTTACGCTCAATCACTCGCCCTAAAACAGTTTTAAATGCACTGTGATTCATCATGTCACCGGTGTAAATATAAATGCACTCGATGACACATCTAAGAAAATCATTTCCACTCAAGTCTCGATTTGACACTCTCGAAATAGCGACACTAAATAAAGGAACTATAAGGAATTTCCTAAGCGATACCGTCATTATAAAGCCCTGCATATCCCGGTTAGGATTAATCTTCATGAACCAACATTCAAAAATGAAAACTAGGAAAATATCACACAAGACATCGAATAACAATAAAATAACCGGCGGTGCCGACACGCACAACACTCCACCGCCCACAAAATAAAAAGACACCACTGAGGAACCAACCTACCTGGCGGTCGTGCAGTCCCTGTAGAGAATGTCGAAATCCTTGCAGGAGAGCAGCTTGCATCTGTTGACGCCCGGCTGGATGGCTCCAAGACCCCTCAAGATTCGAACCTGCTCGACGTTGCACACGAGCGGCACGATGTCGAGTCGCTTCAGCTTGGTGTACACGGTGTGCAGACCCCCGACGAGGTGTTTGAGGAACAGCTCGAAGGCTTGAGGAAGGCATAGCATGGTATCGCCTCCTATTATGAAGGCGGCCACCTTCTGCCCTCTGTAGTCCACCAGCTTACATTCGTTTGCCGTCGGATCTGTCGTGGGTATCGGAGGCGGACTGTTATAAGAGGCGCGATCCAAAGGATGTGGAGATCCCAGGTCGCCGAGGCCCAAAGAACCCATGGCACTCAGCGGGTGGTGGCCCAAGCCGGCGGCGGCGGCTGCCGCGGCTGCTGCGGCCGCAGCGGCGGACAACAGACCGGGAGGAGGCGGTGGTGGCGGCGGCCTCGGGGGCAATACTGGATTCGGCGTGGACACGGGTGTCGGCGGCCCTCCTTGTGGGCTCGGGATGGTATTCTGCTGCGGCGGGGGAAGCTGGGGGCTGACGCAGGAGCCGGGTGGGGGCAGGGGTGGCTGGTCTGGACGTAGGAGCGGCGCTGATACTAAGGACGAGGACGGGGAGGACGTGGAGGATGCCGTGGACGATGCGGACGAGGCCGGAGGCGGCGGCTGCTGTGGGCCTTGTCCCTGTCCTTGCGGCGGGGGCAGGACGACGGAAGGGGGTGAGGAGGGGGACTTCGCGAGCGGGGGCGAAGACGAGGCGCTGCTCGAGCGATCGCTGGAATCCATCGCCGAATCCATGCTCATGTCGTCCGCGCCCTCTTGTACGCCGAGGGGCGAACCGGCCCTCTTCACGCGCAAATCCAACTTCGTGGAGGGTTGTCTCAGGTCAGTCTGGGGAACAAGTAAACACTGCTCGCAGCTGTGGAGACGTCGGTCAAATGCGACGTCGATTTTATATTTTGGCTCCGCCGAAGCGAAGGCCCTCACAGCATCGGTAACGAAGAAAGACCTCTCTCCTCGAAATAATTTCCGACGCAGTCCGCGATCATGTACGCGAAGATGACGGTCACTTCAGAACCATGTGTGAAAACCACTTCTGCCTTCGCCCCGGAATGCTAATGGAGAGAAGAAAAGTCGATTGTTTCAGAATGTACGTGGACACATATCACCGTCGACAATTCACCTTCTTCCGAATAATAACCAACTATCTCTCTCTATCAAAGACGAAGCACTCGCGGAGTCGAGCAAAATTCACCCTCTCGCGCACCAACACTCCCGTCCGTGTCCTCCTTCGAATGCGTCTTCCCTCTCTTCTCTTCTCTCGCACCACCAAACTCTCTCGGGCACCTCCTATCCTTCCTTCTACCTCGCACACAGGCAGCGGAATAAAGGCGGGTAGGAGGAGGAGGAGACACACACACACAGAGACGGACAAAAAGGGGGAGGGAGGGAGCGAGCGAGTTAGAGAGAGAGAGAAAAGGGCTCCGCCTACGACTGAACTGACTTCGACTTCGACTCCGTGGTTGTGTTCTCCTCGCTCCGATCCGCACTCCTCTCTCCACCTCTCTCTCCTCCTCTTTCGGTTACCTTCGGGTCAACAGCAATAAGGGGAAGGCGCGCTCTAAGGCTCGGAGGTTGGTCTCCTAATCGTGTCTCGAATTACATCCGGCAGTATTTTCACAAAAGTAATAAATAAAACTCGGGCAAACGGGAAAGGGCTATTATCCACATGCGCAGTGAAGTTCTCATTGGACGGCAGTTTAGCAGTGGCTCGGCAGCGGAACCTTCCGATTGGTCGCTCCAAGTTACGGCCGACTTGCTAGCAAAGGGGACGGCCCAATCCGACAAGTCTTCGCAGCGCCTATATCTCTCTCTCTCACACACACACACCTCTCTCTCGTTCACCCTCTCCCTCTTTCTCTCACTCACTCCTTAACTCCCTCTCCTTTTCTTCCCCTCCGATGTTCTCTCGCTCGAACTTGCTCGCTCCCTCTCCTCTTCCTTACTCCCTCTTGCCCTCCTTCCTTCCTTCCCTCCGCCGATCACGTGAAACCGCCTCCTCTCTCTCAACCCGTCTATCTCGAGCTCTTTGTATATATGAGTTAGTGTCTTTTCTTCTTCTGTATCTCCTTCCCTCCTATTCCCAATTCTTACTCCCTTGCCTTATTTTCCGCATAAGGATAGGTCTAAAAAAACCATTCGAATTTTCAACGCGCAGAGAAAAGTTGGTGTGCCGTATTGAGGAACTGCTAGGAAACTAACTGCGAGTCCCTCCTTTCTCCATCAGATCTCCTTCAGGAAGCCACCTGACCACCCACTCCTTCGTGGCGGGATTTTCGAAATGGCTTTAGATGCAAAACGGTCGGAAGCCGGTGTTTCGCGAACCGGTGCTCTCGTTCAACCAGCGCACCGCGCACGGTCGGATTGATATGTGCGTCCTTCGGGGATGATGGTTTGAATATGGAATGATGCTTTTGAGAGGGAGGAGGTTGGAGAGAGAGAAAAGGATCGGGAGGTGGGGGAAGACTGTGTTGTTACCACAGTTACGCACGAAACATCCGCGCATGCGCCGTCGCATTTATTTCGTCCCGTCGGCGATATTCACGATCCGCACCTTCTAGGCGATGCCCGTTAGAAAATAATAAGAGGATGGAACCGATATTTCGTTTCCGTGACGCATAAAAGAGAATTTTTACGCGGTGCGCGATCAAGTCGTTTCTATCTTCCGTGCCTCAAACATAACAAAACCACGTGCGGAAGTTTTCTTCGCCTCTCTCGAAAACCTGCGGCAGATTTTTTTCAAGCTCTTAGCGCGTGTTGGTTTCCGCCCAACCAGGCACGCAAACCCGAAAGAGATTATTACCGGCCGCGTCGCCGTCGACGGCCGGCAAACCGCCTTCTCTCCGCTACCCTGTTTTTTCTCTTTTACCGCTCAACCTTCCGCACGCCACGGCAGACGAGAGCCCAATAGCGGCAGCACATACCTCTTCCTCCCTCTTTCTCTCTCCCCTCCCTCTATGAAACATCCCTCCCCCTTTTTTTACGGAGCCTGCGTTAGGGGAAGAGCTCACAACATACAGCGATGACTATAGCCCCCCTTTTCTCCGGTTGCGGACCCTCCGGCACACAGCCGCCCCATCGCCTTCCCTCTCAGCCCCTTCTCTCTTTCTTTCCTCCGCCGGCTCCCTTTTCCACCCATTCCCTACTCCCGCCCCACCGCAGGTTATTGAGTCGCCATCTATGAACTCATCGAAGTACTAGGTGGCGCCCACTTTACTGGAGCTCTGGAGGTATGGAAAACAGAAAAGAAGGGTTCATACGGAACTGATGCTTCCTCAACCCGCAAGCCGGAAACTTTCGAAACCTACAAGCAACGACGAAAGTTGCGCATTCATAGCAAGGATAACAATGTATAAGGATCGTTATGAATGATGAATTAAAGGCAATTAATAATATGCATCTACGATATAAATATTTCATTGTATATGCATATAAAGAGTTCAAGTAGGAGAAATATTAAAATAATTACAAGGGTTGTCTACAAGGATAGGCGATGCCCATTGGAAGTCCATCAATAGATGCCTATTTTTATTCGAAAAGAATGTTGGATAAACGTAGTCTTCTTCTGTCTTTTACTGGAAATCTTGTTGAATACTAACGTTAATGCGGTAAACGTATCAGCATTATAAATTTTTAAGCAAATAGTTTTACTTAGAGTGGTTTGCATCTTAAATAGAATAAATTGGTCCGACGTCAAATTGAACTATCGAATTCATTCGGGAAACATGACAATACCTTAAACGCCTAAGCTTCCGTGCCCAGAGTGGTGTTAAGAAAATCTAAGATAGACTTATTCGTTAATTGACCGTATTAAGTGGCCATTAGCTATGATTATGTCATCTCTGATCAGCTGTTCGTTGCATGAATATAATGGAAATATCCTTAATACTTTCGTTAGTCCTTACAGCGCGGTGAACTACAAAAATAAAATAAAATAAAAAAATCTGATGTGGCCACGACATGATTTTCTCCATACCTAAAATATTTCTAAAAATTTAAAATAGGTTACATGATAATGAATATTTTACGGAACTGCGAGAAAAATTTAAAGACTTTACAAATAACAGAAATAGACTCATACCGTAGTCTTCTGATATTGGACATAAGCAGGAATCTTCAACATATTATGAAACTTAAAATCTGATGTGGCCACCACATGACTTTCTCCATACCTATAATATTTCTACAAATTCCAAATAGGTTACATAATAAAAAACATTTTAAGAAACTGCGAGAAAATTTTATACTTTACAAAGAACAGAAATAAACTCAAACCGTAGCCTTCTGATATTGGACCTAGCAACAAAGCTCCAACAATTAAGAAAAGAAAAAGGAGCGTTACTAAGACGTAACTAAGCGTCAATTGTTAACAATAGTCGTCGGTAGGTGGCGTGGTGGTGGCAGCTAAGAATATAAGATATCTCTTAAACAATGCATTATATGGAAAAACGTTTCAAACAAAGATTGTAGAAACTTAAATTTTCTACAACTTTTATTCCAAATATTTTTACATTTATCAAATATTAAAGCAAATATTTCAAAATAACGGATGTGACAGGAGTAAACACCCACTTCCGGTTGACCGATTTTTACCAAAAACTAATCAGTTCTTGTGACTTTTATAAAAATGTTAAATATAAAATTTCGCGTTGACCTGGATAATACTTTTTGAGTTCGAGCACCCACAAAAAAGCTGTCACATACACAGACATCGAGAAAATGGTCTAAATGTGTATTTCCGTTGAAATCTCGAAATCGCTTTTTTCATGAAAACAATACTTTCCACTATATTACGTATGGAGAAAGTAAAAAGGAGCGTTACTAAGACGTAACTAAGAGTCAATTGTTAACAACAGTAGCCGGTAGGTGGTGGCAGCTAAAAAATTAGTTTTTAAAATATCTCTTAAACAATGCAGTATATGGGAAAATGTTTTAAACAAAGGTTGTAGAAAATCAAATAAATAATAAAGCAAATATTTCAAAAAAATCTGATGTGGCGACCACATGACTTACTCCATATTTGTAATATTTCTAAAAATTCCAAATAGGTTACATAATATTAAATGTTTTAAGAAGCCGAGAAAATTTTAGACTTGACAAAGAACAGAAATTTACTCAAACCATAGCCTTCTGATATTGGATATAGCCACAAAGCTCCAACAATTAAGAAAAGAAAATGGGACCATAACTAAGCGTCAACTGTTAACAATAGTCGTTGGTAGGTGGCGTATAATATAAGATATCTCTTAAAAAATGCATTATATGGAAAATGTTCCAACAAAGGTTGTAGAAAATTAAATTTCCTACAACTTTTATTCCGATACATTTTTACGTTTATCAAATATTAAATCAAATATTTCAAAATAACGGATAAGTGACAAGAGTAAACACACACTTCCGGTTTACCGATTTTTACCAAAAACTAATCAGTTCTTCTGACTTTTATAAACATGTTAAATATAAAATTTCGCGTTGACCTGGATAATACTTTTTGAGTTCGAGCACCCACAAAAAAGCTATAACATACACACACGCAGACATCATCGAGAAAATGGTCAAAACGTGTTCAGGGGACCTCAAAACGTGTATTTCTGTTTAAATCTCGAAGTTGATTTTTTTTCATGAATAAAACAATACTTTCCCCTATACTACGTAAATGGAGAAAGCAAAAACGGATGTGACAAGAGTAAACACACACTTCCGGTTGACCGACCTTCACCAAAAACTAAACAGTTCTTGAGATTGTCATAAAAATGTTAAATATAAAATGTCACGTTGACTTGATTAATAGAGTTTAAGTTAGTGCAACCACAATAAACTGTCAATATACACAGAGAAAATGGTCAAAACGTGTATTTAGGTTGAAATCTCGAAATCGATTTATTTCATGAAAACGATACTTTCCCCTATGCTACTTATGGAGGAAGTAACAAATAATAAATTGTTTTGACGCCCAAGTTAAACATAATGGTAATGTACCTTCAAAAAAATGATAAAAAACAAAATATATGAAGATATATATGAAAATACATAAATGAAGAATATTTTCTCCTCGGAAAATAATATTAAAATGAACTTGTTGAAAAATAATTGGAAATAAATTTAAGAAACAGAACTAACGAATAAGTAACATCTTACCAAATGTAGCTTAGTAAAAGTATGTATTCTACAGTAATCAAAATATATCCAACAGGTTATTAAGATTCAACTGTTTCTGATACTACCATGTATTTTTGCGTCTCGTTTTCTAGATTATTGACCCGAAGATCGAACTTTCCCGCCCTTGAAAATTATTTCATATTGCCATCAGATCGCCGGTGTTATCGATTAGACCTACAATCAAGATACGTATAACAAAAACAAGCGACGCCCTTGTTATCTGTGGACTAAATAATCCAAACGAGTTTTATCGGGCTAACATTTCTAACCAGCTGTTGTGCTTCTCAATGATTAGAACTTATTTTTAACAGCTGATCACTCCGTATATTTTACATTATATTGCTGAAATCGAACCGCTCGAAATATAACAAGGCATTTCAACGTACTTTAGCACGAGTAATTACAGTGTGTAATCGAAGCTAGAAGCACGAATAAACCTATATTGAAAAGTTTTATTTGTATATGTATTATAAATATACGATGTATACCTATTTTTAAACTAATAACACCTAAAATATTATCGAATGATTTTAGAGATTTGAGCTGACAGGTTACGTGCATTTTTGACTTCTGATCAGACTCTGTCCATAGTGCCCCGGACGGGAATCAATTTCAGTGCACCCTTCGTATAATCTTTATGAAGACATTTGAAAGACACATGTTCATTTATTTATTCCTCCTTCGGAAAAGAACAAATTAAAATTGAGTAAATACCATCTATATTTCTGCCTCTAGAAGAACATAAATTGCTCGTTAAAGTTATATCACCGTGGATCACCGAAATCCACGTATCCAGTAACCAAACACCGCCAAAGCCTTCGCCACAATTATATTACAGGTATTTGCAAATAAAGCATAGATACCTACATCAGCGAGATAGCGCCCTCAAGGTTTTAGAGAAACGGACAGTCGCCCGGCTCGCCAGTACCTCGGGCTGGACCGGATTCTAATAAATAATATGTATCACTTTTGATGTATTCAAATAAATATCAATATTGTTATTAAAATAGTATATTGCGATAATGACGTGAGTAATTTTTATAATTATAAAAGCAGAACGATTTATCGTAAAATACATGGCTTTATATCATTATAATTTCCTCTCCCATGGATACCAAACTAAAAAATCAAATAGATAAACATGGTATCGACCAGAAAACCATAAATATCTACGTATGGCTACAAAGCCGCAAAATAAATATTATGATAATACTTTCTTATAGAGTATTAAGATATTTTTACACAAACAAAATATATGCAGGCTTTAAAAAATCGAAAGTTCAAAATAATTATCGAGCTCACCTCATCTCTTGAATCCAATGAAAATCCAGCTAACTTAAGGAGCCACAAAACGGCTGAATAAACCAAAATACTTTCTGCTTGCATGGGCGTAAAAAATTGCAAAGTGTCTACCAGCTGTTGGGTAATGTGGGGGCCTCTCGATTTAAACTTTAATCTTTTTACAGTTGTGAGAATGGCAGACAAGTAGAGAACTGTAAAAATGTTTAGCATATAAGTCGTAAGAAGTTTGATAGTATCTTTTGTTTTATTAATGAAAATACTGACTTATACATTCGTATTGCTTAAAATTAACGAAAATATACAGCTAGTTCAGAGTAATTCAGCTTTAGATACTAGTAGGAGTGAAACTTGAATATTTCATATTTTAGTCACCTAACTTAAATGACAAAAATAATACATTGTTCTTTTCCTAACAACACATCAACCATCCATATAAAACCACTGTATAAGTATAGTTAGCTGACGAATTGCTAAGCTACAACACAACACTTTCAAATGTTTTATTCAAATTTGTTCAAATTAACATCCTTTACAACAGTATCTTAAATAGTGAAAAAAAGTAATATGATACTTCAATGTGAGGGCTTTTAGAAAAATGCAAGAACGACTGGTCTTAAAGGTCTATAATTAGAAAAGATTTCATCCAAAGTAAAAAATAAGCCAAGTGAACAGTTCCAAAGAATAAAATTATGTTCATGGCACAAACAACATAAACAAATATAGTCATCTAAAGTAGTTTTCAAATGAATTTTCAATGTGAACTATTCCGAGAAGATCGCATTAATGATTATTAATAGTCGAGCAATACGAATGTTATTATAATGTAATAATAATAAAATGCATGTATAAGGCAATATTATAAGAGAAGCGATAAGAATTTAATAATAATTTTAAAATAATAATAAAATTCATCAAAAGCTTACATGTACCTTGATTTTCCATTCTTAATTGTCAGTAATCGCAACAATCACAATCCACCAAAGAGATTTTAAATGGCCTTTTCATAGGGAAAACAAATTTCAGAATAATCTTAAATAAATAAAGATAAAACGTTTTTAAGATAAATAAAAACTTAATATCAATAATAATTACGATAAATGAAAACTTAAAATTATTATATCCCTTCAAAAAACGTAGGAATGCTAGTATCAATACAAATTCATATTAAAATAAAGAGACTTCTCTTACACCAACAATGACAATAGTTTGTTTAATCTCGTTGCTATGAGTAACGCGTTTATCTTCCCACGCGAATTCAAATGCACATTTATCGCAACGTCAACCTAAGGATCTCGTGGCCGAGGTGACTAAATCACTCATCGTATGCGATGGTGAGGTGGTTGCGAACCCCGCAAGCAATTTTAAATATTATTCAGATTAGACGGGGTCCAAACATTTATATATATATATATATATATATATATATACACTAGTAGAAGGTGCTTGCCAGCTGCAACCATTTCATCTCACCTTGAAAAAAATTCATTTTTCAGGGAGATATAACATCATGAAAAATATTTCTTTTTTCATAAGGTTTCTCCTCTGGACCGATTTTCGTTTTTTCTTTATGGAACAATAATAGAGTAAAACAATCACTAATTTTTACAATTTAAGGAATATTATAAATTTTCCACATTGGGTTAATAATGCCACACATTTCCGCCAAATTTAAATTTGTAGCACATTTAGAAGTAATATAACATTTATAAATTGTTTAAAATTAAATAATTTTTAACGGCCGCAATAAAAATTTCATGGAGACACTGAAATGTTTATTCGTTTTAATAGATTAAACTCTAAATAATTTAAAACTTTCAGCTTTCTTACTCACCCCGTAGTATCACAACATATACCTATTTGTTTAAACTTTACGAATTTTTAACTGCCAAACAAATTAAAATATCAAAATTTCTATAATCCCTATTCCGTTTTTTTACAAACACTACCTCTAAAAAAATTTCAGCTCCGTAGTATATGCGAATATACATGAACCTTGAAATTTTGTTTAAACAATTGCGAATTTTTAGCGGCCGCATTGTTGCACTTATTCAAGATTTTCGTTCTTTCTAGTAGGTTTTGCACAAAATCCCACCTATGAAAAAAATTTCGAAACTCCAGCTCATCTGGAAGTGCCTAAACATTAGTATCCTCCTGTTATCATTATATATCGACGACTCTTACAGAGGAGGATATAACATACTAGTAGTTGGTGCTTGCATACTGCAAGCATTTCATATCAAGATAAAAAATATTCATTATTCATATTTCATTATTACACATATATATTTAATTCTAAAGATTTCACCTCCGCAGCGATTTCCGTTTTTCCCACATGTTAAAATAATAGTTTAAAACAATCCCCAAATGTTGCAATTTTAAACCTTTTACACGTTCTTCATTATAAGGTACTAATGCTACACATTTTAGCCAAATATTAAAGTTGTAGGACTTCTATAAGTAAAATAATATTTTTCTAATTGTTTAAATTTAAATAATTTTTAACGGCCGCCGCAATTCATAAATGTTAAAATTTTAATGTTTATTTGTGAAAATTCACTACTCTGTAAATAATTTGAAAATTTCAGCTTCCTAGGTCATCCCGTAGTACCTAAACAGTTATCTATTTGTTTAAACTTTAAGAATTTTTAACTGCCAAACGAAATAAAATATCAAATTTTGTATAATCCCTATTTCGTTTTTTTAAGAATTCTACTTACAAAAAAAATTTCAACTCCGTATCACATGCGGAATTACATAAACTTTGAAAATTTATTTAAACAATTGCAAATTTTTAGCGGCCGCATGTTGCACTTTTTGAAGATTTCCGTTTTTTCTACTCAGGTTTGCACAAAATCCTACCTAAGAAAAAATTTCAAATTTCCAGCACATCTGGAAGTGCCTAAACATTAGTATCCTCCTGTTATATGTTATCTCCTCCTCCTCTGTAAGGAACGTCTATATAGAATGATAGGAGGAACTACTAGTATGTTATATCCTCTGTAAGAAAGGTCGATATATAATGATATACTAGTAGTTGGTGCTTGTATACTGCAAGCATTTCATCTCACCTTGAAAAAACATTAATTTTTCAGACAGATATTTCGTCATTACAAATATTCCATTAATTATTAAGATTTCACCTCCGCAGCGATTTTCGTTTTTCCCACATGTAAAATTAATAGTTTGAAACAATCCCCAAATGTTACAATTTAAAACATTTTACACTTTCTACATTATGGGGTACTAATGCTACACATTTTAGCCAAATTTAAAAAAATGTAGCATTTCTAGAAATAAAATAATATTTTTCTAATTGTTTAAATTTAAATATAAAGATAAATGTTATTTCATTTCTAAATGTGTTACAAATTATAAAATTTGGCAGAAATGTGTGGCATTATTAATCCAATGTGAAAAAGCTATAATATTCCTAAAATTTCAAAAATTAGCAATTGTTTTACTCCATTATTGTTCCATAAGGAAAAAATGAAAATCTGTCCCGGGGAGAAATATTTGTACTTAAAGAAATATTTCCCATGATGAAAATCTCTCTAAAAAAATTAATGTTTTTTCAAGGTGAGATGAAATGCTTGCAGTATGCAAGCACCTTCTACTAGTATAAATATCTGACGGATTCATAAAGCATAGGACGAAAGCGCTATTCTTAAAGAATTTTAAATTCGCCTAAAATAATTTTAAAACACGTATTTACGGTTTTCCTAACAGTATTATTAAGAAAATGGAAAATATCTTGCCTTCTGGGACGCTTTGGATGTGACCAATATGAACGGTGGCCTCATCTGGGTAATCCCTTGTCCTCGGGAGATTGTCTCTTCTTGTAAAGTACGCGTTCCGTGCAGCATACAACACAGCGAGCCTCATTCCCTTTCCCGTACACGTTCGCACGTGTGCGGGCTGAACACGCCCGAGGGCGCGCACGTCCGGCCCTACTGCTCGACATTACGCCTCCTCGCCCTTTTGCATCGCGGGTGTCCCCATCACGCTGGAGGAGTTATCCTCACTGTCCCTGGGTGACAACGATCACCTCAGCCAGGAATGTGGTATCCGCGTTTTAAAAAATTGCACATTTAATTAACTAAATTTGTAGAGTAGTAGTGTAGAATTTGTAGAGTAAGTCTTACCTAATTGGAATTTTCGATAACTCGAAGAACAAATGTCTTCCCATCAGCATTTCTATAAGCTGTATTGGACCTAACTCTCGAAATTTATTTATCTCGAAATCCAAGTAATTTCCTGTAAACAAAATGACGAATTAAGGGTGATGTCGATTCGTAATGGATGACATCACATCTGAGCCATGTAAAGAGAGCGTATGATGCCAATTATTTATTGAATAAATGAATAATCCTAAATATTTTTTAAGCATTTATTATAATTTTATAAAAGGTCATGTGATTTATGGATTCAAAATTACATCACACTTGAACAACTCGATAAATGAGACTTCATAAATTAGGTTTAGATAGTGTAATTAACAAATTCAAACGATAAGTCATTAATTTTGTAGTGATTACATTTTTTTATTGTTAAAACGCAAAAGAAAGAGCTATTTCGAATACCAAATTATCTTTCGAGATAATTCAAGATTGATTTAACATATCCGGAAATAAAATTAAACTACATTTAATTTGAAATATTTTTTCCAAGCCATTAGATCCGATTTAAAATCCAAAATGTTTTCTGCACTCATTTATGTGTTCATCAAATATGGAGAAAAGCACTATTGGAATCGTACCCACATACGCGACGGCGAACAGTCAACATTTTAGCATTAACGAGCTCCCGTAAGTCCTAATAAATTTGATTGAAATTGGATTCATCATTCTTGACTTATTAGTTCTTATATATCCTTCTATCCTTTTTAGCAACTTTTATATTAACTTCGCTTTATATCATTATATATAGTGAGGAGGAGTAACAAATAACATATAACATATATGAGGAGGATACTAGGCACTTCCAGTAGAGCGACAGACTCGAAATTTTTTTTATTGGTAGAACTATGCGCAAAACCGGCTTGAAAAAACGAAAATCTTGAAAATGTTCAACAATGTTGCCGCTAAAAATTCGAAATTGTTTAAACAATTTTTGAAGGTTTATGTATTTCCGAATGTGCTACGGAACTGTAATTTTTTTAAAGGTAGAATTTAGGGATTATACAAATTCTGATATTTTAATTTGTTTGGCAGGTAAATATTCTTAAAGTTTAAACAAATAGGTAAATGTTTACACACTACGCGGCGAGTTAGGGAGCTGAAGTTCTTAAGTTATTCAGAGTTTAGTCTATATAAACGAATAAACATTTCAATGTATCCATGAAATCGTTATTGCGGCCGCAAAAATTATTTAAATTTAAACAATTAGATAAATGTTATTTCACTTCTAATTGTGCTATAAATTTAAAATTTAGCAGGAATGTGTGGAATTATTAACCCAATGTGGAAAAAGTATAGTATTCCTAAAATTTCAAAAATTAGTGATTGTTTTCCTCCATTATTGTTCCATAATGAAAAAACGAAAATCGGTCCAGAGGAGAAATCTTTTGAATTAAAGAAATATTTCCCATGATGAAATATCTCTCTGAAAAATTAATGTTTTTTCAAGGTGAGATGCTTGCACCTTCCACTAGTATCATTATATATAGACGTTTCTTACAGAGGAGGATATAACATATAGGAGGATACTAATGTCCAGCCCAAACTACTAGACCTGGAGATCTGAAAGTTTCAGCTTTTGTAGATATGATAAAGAAACTTACAGATAAAATGAGACTTCCCACCTAAGTGAGATGAGTTCGACTCCAGAAATTCCGAAAGTTGCGTTTTTCCCATAAGAAAAGCATTGCGCCATTTTTTTAAATTAATTTTGAGCACTTGCCGGTAAGCTAGATAAATGAAATTTTCAGTGTTGCTAGATGGCTGCAATATCTATTGAGAATTATTGTTACTTTTCCTTACAGTGCCCTGGGTTCGACTCCAGATATCCCGGAATACCGGCAATTGCCCATAATGAATTTACAAAAATGGCGCAATGCTTTTCTTATGGGAAAAAAGCAACTTTCGGAGAAACCTTCAGATAAAATGAGACTTCTTACCTAAGTGACGAGTCCAGAAATTTTCAGTGTTGCTAGACGACCGCAATATCTATTGAGAATTATTGTTACTTTTTCTTACAGTGCCCTGAGTTCGACTCCAGATACCCCGGAATATCTCCCATAAGTTTAGCATGGGAAAAAGTTATCCCAGTGTGTAGACCAATCTAATAGGTTTTGGAAGCTGAAATTTTGCAGGTTTATAGAATTTTTCTCATAACTAACTATAAAAACCGAAAATTTAAAATTGTTAATTTTTAGGGGTTGTTTTAAACCCATTTGTACTTTAAAGTTTAATAATTTTTATCTTGGAAATTGTATGTTGTAGGTTTGAGTTTTTAAAATCATTTTGTAGAAAATTATACATAGAAAAAAATGAAATTTTGAAAAAGTTAAAAAACTCGACCACTAATAATTCGCAATTGTTATAACATTTTTTGAGGTTTATGTATTACCGAATGTGCTACGGAGCTGAAATTTTTTTAGAGGTAGTGTTTGTAAAAAAACGGAATAGGGATTATAGAAATTTTGATATTTTAATTTGTTTGGCAGTTAAAAATTCGTAAAGTTTAAACAAATAGGTATATGTTTAGATACTACGAGGTGAGTAAGGAAGCTGAAAGTTTTAAATTATTTAGAGTTTAATCTATTAAAACTAATAAACATTTCAATGTATCCATGAAATTTTATTGCGGCCGTTAAAAGTTATTTAAATTTTAACAATTAGATAAATGTTATTTCACTTCTAGAAGTGCTACAACTTTAAAATTTGGCAAAAATGTGTAGCATTAGTACCCCTAAATGGAGCAAGTATAAAATTCATAAAATTGCTAAGTTTGGGGATTGTATTAATCTATTATTTTAACATAAGGGAAAAACGAAAATCGCTGCGGAGGTGAAATCTTTAGAAATAAAAAAATATTTGTAATGATGAAATATCTGTCTGAGAAATGAATGCTTTTTCAGGGTGAGATGATAAGCTTGCAGAATGCAAGCACCAACTACTAGTCATTATATATAGACGTTCCTTACAGAGGAGGAGGATATAACAGGAGGATACTAATGTCCAGCCCAAACTACAAGAGGTAGAGAGCTGAAAGTTTTAGTTTTTGTAGATATGATGGAGAAACCTTCAGATAAAATGAGAATTCTTACCTAAGTGACATGAGTTCGTCTCCAGAAATTCCGAAATTTGCGATTTTTCCCATAAGAAAACCATTGCGCCATTTTTGTAAATTAATTATGGACACTTGCCGGTAAGCTAGAAAAATAAAATTTTCAGTGTTGCTAGATGGCTGCAATATCTATTGAGAATTATTGTCAATTTTGCTTAAAGTGTTATGGGTTCGACTCCAGAGACCCCGGAATATCTCCCGTAAGTTAGCAGGGGAAAACGCAATTCAGTGTGTAGAACAATCTAAAAAAGTTTAGGAAGCTGAAATTTTGCACGATTATAGAACTTTTCTCATAGTCAACCATAAAAATTGAAATTTTTAAAATTGTAAATTTTAGGGGTTGTTTTAACCCCATTTGAACATTAAAGTTTAAAAAATTTTTAGTTACTACGGGATGAGCTTGGAAGCTGAAATTTTCAAATTATTTACAGAGTAGTAAATGTGCACAAATAAACATTTCAATTTTACCATATATGAAATGCGGCGGCCGTTAAAAATTATTTAAATTTAAACAATTAGAAAAATATTATTTTACTTCTAGAAGTGCTACAACTTTAAAATTTGTCTACAATGTGTAGCATTAGTACCCCATAATGAAGCTAGTGTAAAATTTTTAAAATTGCAACATTTGTGGATTGTTTTAAACTATTATTTTTACATGTGGGAAAAACGAAAATCGCTGCGGAGGTGAAATCTTTAGAATTAATAGAATATTTGTAATGATGAAATATCTGTCTGAAAAATGGATGTTTTTTCAAGGTGAGATGAAATGCTTGCTGAAATTTTTTCCTACCTCTTTCCCTTTTCCATCTAGTTTTCCTTCTAACACGTCTTTAATCATACTCTCTCCTAAGGTAATGTTCAACCCAGTTTGCCTTCCTCTTTCTTATAGTCTGTGTAATCATTCGCTTCCCTCCTACTCTTCGTAGCACTTCATCGTTTTTCATCCTATCTGTCCATTTTATCTTCAACATTTTCCTCCAAGTCCACATTTCAAAGCTTTCCAAGTATTTGATGTCATTTTTCCTTAACGCCCATGTTTCTGCCCCGTACAAAGCTATACTCCATACATAGCATTATATGAACTTCTTGCGGATATCTTCCCTTATATTCCCCATAAGTAGGGGTTTCTTTCTTCTGAAAGCCGCTTTGGCTTTTTCTATTCTAGTCCTGATCTCATCCGTACGTTTTGCTTCTCTTGTTATGATGTTTCCAAGGTATTTATAGTCTGAAACTTGTTCTAAAGGTTTTCCTCTAATACTTATGTTCAGTTTCTCTCCTTTGCCCGATATTCGGATGACCTTGAATTTTTCTGTATTTATTTCCACACCCTTTCTTCTACCTGTTATTACTCGTCTATTTATCATTTTCTGGAGTTCCTCTTTCTTACTTGCTATAAGTATTTGATCAACCGCTTATTTTACTGATCTTATAATCCTTCCTCCAATTTTGAAATCTCCTGCGCCTTCTAACGCTTCTTGCATTACACTTTCTCCATATATCGTATATTGAATAGGGTCGGCGATAGGCAGCAGCCCTGTCTTACTCCTCCACCGATATTTACTCTGCAGGTGTCCGCATTCTCCAACCTTACCTTTACAAATTGAAGTTGTAAAATATATATATATATATATATATATATATATATATATATATATATATATATATAATATATGCATACATATATATATATATATAAAGAACGAGTGTCAGGAAATGTTTTAAACTCTTATAACAGTTTTAGTGTTTAGTGTGTTTTAACAATTTTTCCGAATACATAGAAGATTTAAATTTGGTAAGAATGCTTGATTCAGAGATACAAATGGAATGACGAAAACAAAATCACTAATCAAGACCTGGATTCGACTCCAGATGATAATTTTTATATCCCATTAGATAACACGTAAAAACAAATTTTTGCCGTACAGGATTCTCTATTTTTGGATATTTAAATTAGAAAAAATTGACCTACGATCTTCGGACTTAGACTGTAATCAAGAAAAATACACGTAGTTTCTTATTCTAATCGCCTTTTTCGAATCGAAATCGCTGAAATTAAACGTTTAAATTCAAGATTTTGGCTAAATTTTGCGTTTTTAACAAGAAGTCGCCTTGCCAACCGATGCCATTGTTGAACTCGAGATCCTATTAATCTAATGAATAAGAGCCTGTGTGCTATCATATACTTAAGGTATAGATTTTTTGGGCTAAAAAAATTTCATTCGGAGGGTAAATATCAGGTTTTATTATTTTCCTTTTCAATCGGGTTAAAATCGGATATAAATAAGTAACAATCTTTTCGTGGTTTTAAAAAAGTTCAATCTCGGGTAATTTTCGGTTTTTGTTATTTTGTAATTTTGTTAACATTATTTTAAAATATAATATTTTTTTTATTTAAAAGTTTTATCAACAATCAAAACTTTTTACTATACCTTGAGTATGGTTGAGTGATATTTTGTGTTAAACGCCTCCAGGTGGAGAGGAACACCTCGCAGGCTGCACAAAGGCATCCCGTTCAACTTCTTTTGAAAACACAGCAGATATTAGTGACATAATTTTTCTTTCGTAGTGTTTTCAACTAACATACACTTAGGCTCTTTTTTCCTTATCCTATCAAAGATCTAACAGCGACTAGATAAGGCGCGTCCTTGACTATTCGTGGCGCGAGCAAACCAAGGAAATTAAGATTGTGTTACAAAGTAAGCTTACGAATAAATTGTTTACAAAGAGAATAAACAGACTGATCACGAACATCTCGGACTGCACTGAAGTGCTGAGGGGCTTACAAGCGTCAGAATAGAAATTCTGTGAACAAATATTTTAAAAATTGTTTAAAGAAAACTAATAAGTCCGGGTTTTTTCGGGTTTTACCCGAAATTTAAAAAAGGCAATCGGAAGGTAAAAATCTGGTAAAACCCGAAAAATCCATACCCTACATATACTGCATACTGTCGACTGTGGCGCCGCCCTTAAAGGGTGTTATAAAAGAGCGGAATATTCGAGAACTATTTATGACGAAATATAAATTTATTTTTAACAAACTTTCCGAGTAGATCTTCTTCTTCATCTAAAGGCTGCAACCATGAACTCCTGTCCTCTGCCATTCTCTTCAGCATCTCGTATTTCTCAACTCCCATCACTGACTTCACGTCATCTAGGTATTTCTTTCTTGGTCTGTCTCTTCCTTTCTTCCCTAACAGTTTTCCCTCCAAGATGTTCACAATTAATCCATTATGTCTAATCACATGGCCTAAAAATTTTGCCCTCCTTTCTTCCATTCCTTTAATCAGTTTCCTTTCTTCTTTTACTTCTTCCAAAACTTCAAGGTTTGTCTTTCTCTCTGTCCAACTTGTCTTTAATCAATCTTCTCCATATCCACATTTCTGTCGCTTCCAGACGGGACCTCTCCCTCTTTCCTAACGTCCAACTTTCACTACCATAAAGTAAGGTACTACAGACAAAAGCTTTTGCAAAGGATTTCCTTACTTCCAAATTCATATGACTGCTTGTCAGTAGATTCCTTTTACATTCCGAGTAGATAGAAGATTGAAATTTGGTAGGAATATTTGACTCTTATTGTAAAAGCCGTTTATCAAAACAAATCCCCAAGAAACACTCGAGTTCGAACCCAAATTAACAAACAACCAATGGTAATTGACTTTTCTTTCGGTTTTGTTTACTTTGACGACGAAAATAATTTGGTTAGAACTTAGGAAAGTATTAATATCTACATAAATTACATAACATGGTTCTTTGTTGCATATTTTTATTGGTTAGCCACATAAATTACAATTATTATATTTTATTTTTATTTTTTATTCATGTTTAGTATACATAATAACGCTTTCACTCATTATTATCTTTGACAGAAACCGAATACCAATTGCAACTTCAACAAGTTATTGTTTTTATTATCAGCGTTAATTTAATTTTCGTTAAAGTTTTGTTAATATACCGTATTTCTCGGCATATGAGACGCACTTTTTTCCAGAAAAATGACCCTCAAAATCAGCCTGCGTCTTATACGTCGAAGGTAAGATTATTACTGTTCTCAATACTGACACAAACAAGCACACTCATCCCCAAAATGGAATAATTGGCAGTCATTCGTAGCAAAAACAATAAAATATACATTATTAATAATTAATAGTAAAAATGTTGTTAATATATACAGTAATACCTTATGCAACGTGAATTCCGTGAACACATTTTCATTATTCCGCTTTAATATATGTCCGCTCACAGAGATTACAATTCCGGTGCGTTTGCGATGTTTTGGTTCCTAATGAGCCCGTTAAATACCGCGATTATTGCCACGGAACAATAGAATTCGTGTAGATGTCATAAATATTTTATGCGTATCTAGGATAAATAACGTTACGTGTATTGAGATCGCAATGGCTACAAAAGTGAAAAGATATGCCTACGCTATTAGTTATAAGCTTCAGGCGATTCAATACGCAAAAAACGCACGGAAACCGAGTAGCAGGACGTCATTTCGGCCCACCTCCCACAGAAAAAAATGATTCGTGAATGGAGAAAATGATGAAAAACTGTTCGCCTCAACCTAATATGTTGTACTCCATTCGCACGATTTTAAATTTGAAAGTTAATGCATTGTCATTTTTAATTTCTCTATACGAATTATAGGAAAAAGTAAAGGCTATAAAAAACAAATTCTGGATTTAAACGGAAATACACGTTTTGAGGTCTCCAGAGTATGCTTTCGCTATTTTCTCGGTGTGTGTGATAGGAATTTTGTGTGGGATAAGAGAAACATAGTCTTCGTAAGATTGGTCTTAAATGGCCACAACTAAAGGAGGAAGTGATGGATAGTAGAACAGAGGAAGTTTGGTATTGTCGTATCGATCAAAATCGTTATGTACAAGGCAAAAAGAGTTGTAGAAGAATAAGGACTAGTTGAGCGTACGTATCGTTATTACATATGGATTCCATTTATTATGTATCTCATTATATTAAAATATCATCTTGACTTAAGTTTAAGTAAGTACTATCGGTAAAGGGTGTCTATACGTGCGATGTGTTCGGCGCACTCCGACAGCTTTAATTAATACGACTGCCGAGTTTACGCAGGGCACATTTATCTATACAAGTCTCAAAGCAATTACTTATGTTTTAGATCATCCCTATTTATTTTACGAATGAAGTTTATCGAAAACGTTATATTTAACTGTTAACACGCCGGAATATTTTCTGTAAATGTTGCCGGATACGGACATAATCACGGATGGAAATGATACATGACGTGGCCTTTCTTAAATGAATTGGTGAACCAAAATACTTTTTTCCTGAACAATCTTCTAAAAACCCGGGATGCGTCTTATATGCCACGAAATACGGTAATTTTAGTTAAAGTTTAAGGCAATAATAGCCCGTTATTTCATCAAATGGTAGAAAGAAGATATATAGAGAGTTAATGAGAAGGAGAGATCAGAGCAAGAAACAGAAGAACATAAAGAAGATCGACGTAGAAGAAATAGAGAAAGAAAACGAGCGAGAAAATCAACACGGACAGATTAACAATGGCAAAGAGCGAGAGAGAGCATAAACGAAATCAGATATCAAAGAAGAAATGAAGAACCTGAAGAAGGGAGAAATATAAGAAGAAGCCAAAACAGAATCGATGCAGCCAACAGCAGAAGACGAAGAAACAACTTAAATTTAAACTCAGCGAGAGGAAATGGATTGGCTATTCGACGAGATTATTCATATTTAGAAAAAATAGATAAAGAATGTCGATAATGTAGAGCGTTATTTTCTAACAGAAAAAAGCATAACAAATGCTGTAATCAAGGTACGAGAATAGCACATCCACTTCCAATGCTTCACAGAGGCTCTAACATAATCGTTGTATATTAAGTTCCGGACCAGGACTTGATGTCCGGGGGTGGCGGTGAATCGAAATTAAACCAACGGGCTTAAAATGCCCTAGTATATATATATTCTTCCAATTCCATATATTTATATATATTCTGAGAGAGTCGATTGAATTTTCGTGATGTAGCGGTCGATACAAAGCGAATTGTAAGTGGATTTATAACGGTCACTTTTGATGAATGATAAACCCATTCAAACGTCAGAAACATCCATGGGGAAGACAATATCCGAAACAGTCACATCATGATTAACGGATATCCGTTCCTTTGTTAAACATGTGCATGACTTTACAAAATTTTCTTCTGAAATAGCTAACAAACAACTAAGGACAATTATTAAAATCAAATAAGTACAATAATTTTCTATTTCTTACATACATAATTCTTATGTGATAATATAGATAAAATTGTCGACATCCTTTATTTTTATTAAGATTTTTAAAAATGTCAACGTATAATAACAATACTTCGGTACTCTGAAGTGTTCAAAAATCAATATTTTCATAAATTGTAACTTTATAAGACCAGTCTCAGCTGAAGGTATTATTGAAAAAATAATTATTTCTGAGGTTTCCACTCGAAAACTTAGAGCTACGATCGACATCGACCTCAGAAGCCAACCCACTATATTGTAAATATACCTGTATGCAAATAAATTATTAAGACTTTGATAGCCTGTTTTCATCCATCAAATTTAACCACGTTTTCAGAATTCACGGGTCGTGGGCTCCGCAAATTACTATCACCTAAGGGCCTCGCAAATCACCGTCGCCTAAGGACCTCACAAACCACTATCGCCTAGGAGCCTCGCATCCCCTAATTCCGTGCCTGCATACAACCTTTTATTATAAAATCCTTGTGAATGCCTGTATGCTCAACTATATTTTTTAAATTAACACTGTTTTTACAAATTCGACAGAAATTTGAGTTTTAGTTCACAACAACTGCATAATATACATTTAAAAATTTAAATTTGGTTACACTTAGGTTCATTACAAATTAAATTTTACACTAAAAATAAGCTACTGGAACAGTAAATGATTTCAACTTAACAATCACCAAAGAATTCGACATTTTCTAGTTAACAAGGAAACGACTTAAGTTTATTTTAACTTTCATTCAAAGAATTAAAAGCTACCAGACCAACTTAAATGGAATGTGGACGTATTTCTTAAAATAGTAGACATCACGCTTTACAAAAAGGAAAGCGACCTGATAAAAAATAAAAGAGAGATTTACGCAACGTTTCACTTTAGTTTTCTAAAGGCGCCCACACACGGTCAGTTTTACCTTCCGTCTGGCCTGAACAGTCCAGGACAGATCCAGTTCATCGTACGTGTGTGGGGAAGCCGGGTGGACTGTTCAGTTCAAAATATTGGCCTGACGGACTGTGGGATCGGCAGACGATCGACTGACAGATCGGCCTGAACTGAGCTGTTATCGGACGTGTGTGGCTTGGACTGAAGGCCGCCCCACTGTTCGCTTTGATCTTTCACATTGTACAGTACCCGTGTACAATTCTCCGACATTTGTTTTAGAAGTTTTGTTATTTTTGTTATTGTTGTATACTGTTAATTTACTGAACATTGGTGAAAAGACTTTTTGTTAGAATTTATAGAATTATTTCGGGAAAAGGAGTCATTATGGAAAGTAAAATCGAAAAATTACCATAATCGGATGAAGAAAGAAGCATGCATTGGTTGCAAAAATAAGAGAAGTTGAACCAACCGCAACCAAAAAAACTGTCAACAAAAAGATTAATAATCTGCGAAGTACGTTTAGTTGGCATTTTGAACCATTCACACCGATAACTCGATGAAACAGAAAATGCCTTGAAGCCGGCCTGAAGGCAAAACTGAACATTGTGGGTGGAAATTGGCCTTCAGGCCGAACGGTTCAGTCCTGGACTGTCAGTCGGCCTGAAGGAAAAATTGTCTGTGTGTGGGGGGCCTTATATTTACAAAAACATACAACATTTTTCGTTATTTTTGTAAGATATTTTAAAATTTTTACTACACAAAAAATCTGGTATGGTAAAAAGTGGCAATTAATGAACTAATAATTCTGATAAAATTTGAATGTACTTTTTACCTTGTAAATTGTAAACTAATAAATTAAAATGTGCGCATTCTATTCATTTTTAAAGTTGGAGAATTTAACTCGTGACTTTTTTAAACGTTCCCGTAGAATTTATGGAAACCAAAACACCGTTAAAATATTATCAACTTCATTTTAGAGCTCTGAACCTTCTTCCCGGTGTAACCTTAATGTTACTACTTTTACTCTCATTAGATTGTGGAAGATTGGGTTGATTTGTTTTGGATTGAAATACGAGAAAAACGACGAAGAATGATAGACCCAAGTAATAAAAAGCAGCGATTAAAAACTATTTCTTTCAAATTTAGATATTCTTCGCCGTATTTGTCTGCGGTGCCCCTAAAAGTAAATAATTACCATATGCACTAAAAAGTAAAATTCTGTTAAAATGATATGAAAAATTTTTAATAAAACTTGAGGAACTATCCAAAATTGTATTGCGTTGTCAGTACCTATCGCAGGTTTCAACAAAGACCATAAAAAATAGATGCAGGTATAATAATATTTTATAATGACTAAATGGAATAGAAATCCATATTACAGCAAACGATAGAAACGGCATTATTTTAATATCCATTGATCTTCGAAAAGCGATCCGAGAAAGAGAAGGGCTAACAATCTGTTTGGTGAGTAATGGTTTATGATTCCACCACGTTTGAGTTTCTTTAATACTTTATAAAGATTTTCTTAATTATTATTTGGAAAAACAACTATAATTTGAATCATTTGAATAGATTCAACTTTACCGATTAATCGGAACGAATGAATCGATCTATCCAGAAATCGAATCGGAATAGGCCATTCCTATTCTCTTCTTCATCCTCATCCCCTCCTGACACTATGACTGAGTCGTGGTCGTGCAGTAGACGGCTGTATGTGCAACTGGGTCGCCGACGGTCCCATTGTAGACGCGTCACAATATAACACATTTGACAGTTACATCAACGGCGGCTCTATAACGCAATTCAATCACGACCAAACTACGCAGAGTACGATGGGGGGGGGGGGGTAAGAGGTGGCGGTGCGAGTAGGGTTGCCAACCCTCCCGGGTTCGCCGGGAGTCTCCCGGAATAGGGCAAGGTTCCAGAAATTCTCCCGACTCCCTGATTGAGGCCTTTTTCTCCCGTTTTCACCTATAACAAAGTGATTGCCATGCGGGTTTCATATATGAACATAACCATCCTTGTTGAAGAGTTTGCAACATTACCAAGGGGTCGAGTGAGTTTCATGCACCTTTATATTCCATTGATTGAATATGGAGGGTTCGCTAGCGTCTATACAGTACTATAAAAATCTGACTTTATCCATAGGTATACCGTATTAATTATTATATTATTTAATTATAACAGTATTATAATTATTATTAATTAGTTTGTAAAGGATATTCTCGTAGGGGAATCAGATATAAGAGAATTACGTAAAAGAGAAAAGAAATCCGCAACAATGTAATTCATCGTGACGAACAAAATTTGTCACAAAAAAATAACGTCGAATTTCCGCGTTCAAAACGAATTTGTAACAAGAACTGAAACGGATTCAAAAATCGATGATAGGAAAGTGAAATACCATAGCTTCATGCGTCATATGTTTCAAGTGCCAAATTCGTACGATTATTGTAAATAATTTTAAAATCCTAAATGCTGAACCCTTTCCTTTCCCGTTAAATTCTGTTATATCTTATTTCCCCGACGTGTTACCCTGTTTATTCGGAAATTACGAAAAAAAATCTTCTAAATAATACGTTCTACGAAAATTTGATAAATACAAAAATTTTAGAGAATAATATTTTATATAACGTTTATAATAAGTAACATCTATATAAATGAAGATTTTCAATAGTTATTTGCCGAAAACGAAACAATGACAAGAGTAAACGTCCAATGCCCGTTAACCGATTTCAGCCAAAACTTATAATAAAAATTACAAATATAAATTTTTGTGTTGCTCTGACCATTATTTTATGAGTTTGAGCGCTCAGAAAAATACTATCACACATATACACACCGACATCATTGAGAAAATAGTCTAAACGTGTTCAGAGGACCGTGTATTTCCGTTCAAATCTCGAATTCAATTTTTTACGAAAACAATATTTTCTCTGCACTACGTATATGGAGCAAGTAAAAGATAAAATTAAGATTAACTATTCGTTATGTTTTCTCATCAATATAAGTATACAAGTTTCATGGTTCGCTTAAGAGTTTTTTACCTTTGAGTAACTTCTACCGGATTCTCCCGAAATTTCCTACTCATGGAGCGGAAATCTCCCGGAATCAACTCCTCACGAGTTGGCAACCCTAGGGTGCGAGTAAGAAAATAAGGGACTTTAAGCCACCTCAACTTTTACTACCATTTCATCTTCAAACAATTTACCTAGAATCAAAACTAGCTATAGATTTCTATACTCGAAGAAGACGCTAAATAATTCATATCGAATAGAGAACTGTATAATTACCTCAACAAACTTGAACTAATCAATAATAATGTAAAGTCTTCTACGTGATTTATTCACCAAGAAAAAATCTATAATTCTAAGTACTTAGAATGAATTAGCTAAGATTAAAAAACGTTAATTAATTATAAGTATAACTTATAGTTTTCGCACTGATCATTCGAAATTTTATCATTAACGGTTCAAGTACAAACTCATAAAGTATATTAATTCTTTGAATTAACTCAATTTCCACTCAGTATTCTTCTCTTCGCCTATCAGAATATATGCTTTTAATGGTGTTATTTACCAGCGGTAATAGCGGAACGCCTTATGGGCACGTCCGGTTCGTCCGTCCGTCGTTACTTTCATCTCCTAAACCGCTAGATGGATTTTAATTAAATTAAGTTTGAGTGACCCTTATTAAAATTTATCGCCTAATTGTGATTTTAAAATGAATCCGTCAATTAGAACTTCCGCTTCACATAATTACTTTAATAAACTTATACTCTATCTCGTTAAATGTCATCCATCAAGCAACAATGAAATACCAAACTTTTCTCTCCCTAGGTCTTATATGATCTGTAAGGAATAGATTAAAAAATTTATTCGGATATAGATCAACATTTACTACATGAAAGTCCAGGAGACCACATAATTACGACTTATAGTTTCGGAGATAGAAACTGTAGAAAATACCGCGCAAAACATCGCATATTTTGTTTACATCGATCTCGAAGGCGGTTATCTCGACAAACAACAATTAAAACCCATGTTTTTCTGTCCCACGCCCTTATATGATATGTGAGGTATAGTTTAAAAAATTTATTCGGATAGAGGATAACATTTACTACAAGACAGTTTACGAAACCACATAATCACGAGTTATGGCTTCGGAGATAAAAATTCGAGAAAATCCCTAGCAAAACAACGCATATTTTGTTTACATCGATCGCGAAGACGGTTCTCTCAGCAAACAATAATTAAAAATCTATATATTTCTCCCCCATGTTCATATGATCTGTGAGGTATAGATTAAAAACATTATTTGGATAGAGAACAACATTTACTACAAGATAGTCCCCGAGACCATATAATTACGACTTATAGTTTCGGGAATAAAAATTCCAGAATCGCCCAATCTTTCGAAACATTTCATATGTATTTCCTATTAAGAACGCCTTTGAAATATCTGTGTATTTCATTGATGGAGTATACCTTTCCATCTTGTTACACTTGTAAACTTTCTAGACGAGCAGAAAGTTTTAGACACCAATTTTTCACTTACATCGCTTACTTATGAATTATCACATTCACTAAAATTTTGGCAGTATTTTTCTGAAATTTACTTCAAACGCTAAAAATTCCTCCGGATGAAATGGGAATTCTCTAAATACGCGTTATTCGATTTCCAGGTGATATTTTTCCTCCCTTTCACCATCTTTTTTATTATAAATCCTTTATATTACTAGTTATAGCAATTATTTGCGTTCAACTTCCTTCTTCAGAAATTAATAAATTTTTGCTTTTACATTGATCTCACGAGCGCATTAATTTTGCAACTCTTAGCTGACTGCATGCGAATTAGGTGGCAGATATACTTAATTTGTCAGGCGATTGAAATCTTTAGAGAAATATTTGAAAATTTTGGTCGATTTTTTGATGAATGACAGCGTAATATTTTCAATATAGAATTATCGAACTCGACTTGCGGCTAAACACAAATTAACAAAATAAGTGGTTAAAAATGGAATTCAAAAATTAAGTGCTTACTCAGGTATCTCCAGTAACCATAAAAAAGTCACGAAACAAAAATTTCTATAACTTTTTTGTGGCTATCGGTGATACCTGAATAAGTACTTATTCTGTCAATTTAATTTTTATGTACTTATTTTGTAAATTAACATTTCCCGAACATATACAATGACGTAATCTGATTTCATACACTAAACGCTAACTTCACGTTTGTCTCCATACAAAATATATTGCTTGACACAAAACGTTGAGACTATTCACTGGAATCCTGCAGGTTTTAAGTTTCGATTTTTTGTGTAAACTGTGAACCATTTCTGTGAAATCATAATTGTTTGGCCTTACATAAAATTAACTATTTAAAACAGTATTATTTTGGTCATGACAAATTTTATTGGATGAATGAATAATTTATTTATTTTTATATTTACCGTTCTATAAGCAGGAAAATGAAAGAACAAGAATACATTTATCCATACGAACATATATACGCGCACACACCCACATAGAAGTACAGATACATATAAACAAAAAATATGAATTGTCCACAATGAAATACATACGAATGGAAACCACGTTTAAAGTACTAGGGAGAGGGTAATTTCGGTGATTCGGAGAGGAAATGAGACATTTTCGTGTTTCAACTGTCACAGGTTGTGATAGCGCCGTTACACGTACTCAGGTCTTCCGCTGAATGACACGCAATACATACGTGATAGGGACACGGACCAACCATACAGAGGGAGAGACAGAATCAGGAGAACATGTGAGCAGTATGCTCGATCGTGATAAGTGTCAAACTGAACGTAAAACCAATTACAGTCGCAATGGTCCACGGCCCAGATTGTGATTTAGATTACGATTCCAAAGTATTTCCTCCATTGTGATACTAATTGATTTCGAAATGGAGGTTTTGATTGAGGATCTTAACATTGATATGTAATCAACGCTAAGCGTTATCTATCGTTGTAGATCCTTCCTGAAAATTCTCCTCAAGCATGCCTAAAAGTGATATTTCAATTATTTTTTCGATAGAAATTCGAAGTATTTTATAGGTCTAATCTACTATGAAACGATGTAATCACTTTATTTAATGAATATTACTATGAAAATAATTTGTGCATTTCAAACTTAGTGTCTCCATTTTACACATGATAAGTTTGTTTTAAATTCTGGAATGGAATTTTTATATAAATCTATTCCATCTTTCCTCTTAATTTATCACTTAATAATATATAGGGTTATATTTGACTGGCAATATAACTTATCTACTTTTAATCTCTAATTTAAATGAATTGTTTAAAGAAAACATAACATTAAAGACTAGGCAAACTTTCAATTCACAGAGTTTCGATGTTAATCTAGTAATGCAATTGTGCATATTTCTATTTTCCTTTAGCGAAATTCAAGAAAATTTTTAGCGTCTCATCGGCAAAATTAAAAGACTGTAACTTATTAGCCTCAAAAGTAAGCACGGTTTTCTTTCTTCTAAGCACAAAAATCACAAATGAATCAGTTAAAGATAATAAAGAATAATATGTATTTTATTTGATCAAACATAATCGAGCTTACATAGATAGAAAATATGTAAAAATCCAGATTAAAAGGCATTAAAAACTAATTATCAGTAAATATTAATAAATTATAGGATATAAAGAATGGGAGAAAAGTTTCTGAATTTGTTATCGAGCGTCAACACGAAATTGAAAACAAAGCAAAATCCATCTGACCAGAGAGTCGTTCTTCACAAAATCCCTCTTGCGACTTCAAATTTTCCTCGGATGACAAATATTTCCGAATATTCGGTTAATAACGCATCCAGAAGATCAAGAAAAACTCAGCGTGTCGCACACAGAACGATGTATATTGTTAGCCAACACCTGTCTACTTAAAAACGGTGTATAAATGATTTTTTTGTTTTTTAGGAAAGCGCCTCTCTTGATTATGGCGCGCCAGGTCTCTTGAGTCGGTGCTGGTCGCAAATGTTCCCTTTTCTCATTTTAACCAGATAGTTTTCACTGAGGACAAAATAACATGTCTATCGACCATCCTTTACGATTATACACTACCACGCAGTCACTGAACCTTCGAAAAAGAAAGTCAGAGAACCAACAGTCAATCCTCGGAAAATCTCACTTGTGGGGCGAGATCCTAAACATGAATTTCCTTTTCTCCGCAGCCCTCGCGCGTAAACTCCTTCGCTAATGCCTCCGTCGGAATAAAAGAAAACCCTCGCTCTCCCTATCGTTGGAAAAAAATTCGGCCCTTCTCCTTCGCTTTATACCAAACCCGATTGCGCCCAAAAAGCTTCTCTCTCTCTCTCTCTCTCTCTCTCTCCTAGCACTACCATTCGCTTCCTCCCCTTTGGGATAGACCGATCGATCAACAACTAAACAACAGATCAGAAACAAACACGGTGCCACAATAAAAGTTTTTAAAGGGGAGGAAGCATTTCGCTTCACTCTCTCCCCCTATATTCCTCTCTCCCTCCTCCCCCTCCTTCCGCTTTTTATTCCTCCCCCCTCTTCCTCCTCTTCCCTCCCTACGTCACCGTCCCATCCATCTTTCCAACAAAGGCCCGGTCTGACGCGACCGACGGCAATTGGCCAAAGTTATTCAGTTACGACGCTCTTTCTCTCTCCCTCCCCTTTCCTCCTACCTCCCTATGCATCTATCTTTCTCTCTTTGGCTCTGCGCTGGCCATTCCCAGGATGAAAACCGTCTCTCTCTTTCCATTTCTCCTCTTCTCCAGTATTACGGCTAAGGGAAAACTGCCTCCTCAGCCAACGGACGTTAATACATATAAATCGACTCCGTTTGCAAAGATGCGGGAGTTTAGAGAAAGGGAAGGAGTGATGAGTGAGCAAAATGATCCAGCGAATGATATGACCACGCGTGTAAATTTGATAAGTTGTGCCGTAAAAATGATTCCTTTTGTTATATTCTAGTCAAAGTTCTTGTCAGTAATTGTGTCGACATTATCGATAATGCTTTCAAGATATTTTACGAATTCATTCAACAGGTATACACCTGTTTGTATGAGCTTTAATTTACTGAACATCCATTACAGTAAATATATTGTATGTTTTCCACTTTTTAGTTTTCATTGAGTCAATGATTTTACTCATCCAACAATGGATCTCATAAATCTACAACGACTTATTTCTTGTGATATTGTGTCAGGAAGAAAATAAAGACGGTTGTATATTTAAATACTCCCGAAAGTTTATTTTTAATAAAACCATTATTTAATTCAAAATCACTGGTGGCACACAACTAGATTCTGCTTAGTGTAACCATATTTTAGTGCAAGTGACGATTTTGCTTGCGTGCAGCAAATTTTAAGAAAAATACATCCCAATATGTACCCAAAGAAACAGTTGTATCACGTTATAAATATCGCTGTTAAAAGGTGTAATAAAAAAGCATTATCAAAAGTTATAAATTGCAATATACAAGTTCCATATGCAAAACTTGTTAATTAAGACCACCGAACTTTAAATAAAAAAAAATATTTGAAACCGCATATTGTTTAAAATTTTATTCAATAGATAATGATGTTTAAGTCATTAATTTCACATTCGAAAAATATCTACTAAAGATACAGAAAATCACTCTCAGCGTTTGAGTGAACATACTCCTCGCTATGAATCTAAGGCCATCGATAAATCTCATTTTTCGCACTCTGTAAAATAAAGCAGTAATTAAGTAACCACATAAATCAGGAGTGGGGAACCTGACAAATTTTTTCGGCCCTGTAGAAGTTCCATTTTCTTATTAAATAATAAATTTAGCACACAAATTCATATTTTTATTAAAATTTCGGAATTGTATTTCTTATAATGAAATTTTAGCATTCAAATCTCATTCATACTTGGTTTTCATTTATATGATACCTCAGAATCCTTAGATAGCTTCCAATGAAAATCTAATCTGGTTTTTCGAAGCATTTATAACTTCCAACATGGCACGCCGAATAATTCGCAACGACCAATGTGGCCCACCATGTAGAAAAGGTTCCTCATCATTGACATAAACGAAGACAAAGATTTCGGTGTTTTTAGAATTTGGCTTTCATCGGTGGACACTGAGTCCATTGGCCGCAGACGTTGATCATAAATAAAGTGCATCGAATCAAATTAATTAATCAGAACAAAGAATTTCGCAATTTCGAAGCCAGTTAAGCTTACTGTGGAAAACCTAATCGCACCCATTATCCTCAAAGGGCGTCTGTAAAAGCGTCCCCGATTCGAAATGTTAATCCAGCGATAAGTACGTATCTTCTTCAGATCGCTTCTGCCACATTAAGCGAATACGTTTTTACTTCCTATTCTCTGCGGGTTTGACCACGGGTCAATTGAAGAATATACCATTGTGACAAATGGAGAGGTGGTGAATAATCTGCTGTGTTCGTGTGTGTGGGAGGAATCGCTTTGACCGGTTTGCTTTAGTGGGAGTGAGAGGGAGGGTGGGAAGAGGAGAAGAGGGACACAGAGAAAGGTTTCGAGAGGGAAAGGGAAATTCAGGGCAGGGGTAGAATCGGTCGAGTTCAGGGGTTTGAAAGTACATCACAGGGATGTAACTGGTGCTCCCCACGGGAATAGGAAGATAACAGAGGAGAAGGGGAGGATTTTAGGTTACAGGAAGGATAAGGGTGCTCAAATGTGTGTGAAGTTTAAAGAGATGCTCAAAAGAATAAAGAAGTTTTATAGAAATAAAAAGATGCTCGACGCTAAAAGAGAGCACTCCAAAGGTGAGAGGAAGGAACGATTAGTTAGCCGGAAACGGTCATGAAAAAATGTGTTCCATCTAGGTAAGGGTAGAGGTCCACGATAGAATGATTTTAAGGTGTCCAAATGAATGTGAAGGATAAAAAGTGAAGGCGAAAATCAAAACAGAAAGCAAACGAAGAATTATTGGCATTCGTACATAGAGAGGATTAAACGATCCCCAACCAGTAACGACGACAAATCCGAAGGAGGCGCTTTCCGTTAGGGCACGATTACAGGCATTCAGATAGGAATGAGATGCGATGGAGAGGAGGGTGAGTATTCGGATTATCCGAAGGGACAGAGTGCGAGGGAGAGAAATGCAAGTAGTGAGAGAAAGAGAAGGGGAGATACGGAGAGAGAGTTGGTTGCACCACGGGGATGATGAATCGAAGCGGCTCAAATGCAACGCCACAAAACCACTACCCAACGAGATACGCCTTCTCTCATACCCTTTTCCCCGATTCTCCCTATATCTCCCTACCTCTCTCCCTGTATTCCCTCATTTCCCTCTGAATGATATCAGTTTATGTATATATCGCCCCCGCAGTTTCACCGACTATCGAAACACAAACTGACCTAACTCTCCCAATCCTCTGTGATTATACATGCACAAAAGGAGAGAGATGACGCGACACTCGCCTGCCGTCGCCAGAAATCAATTTCCTCCGAAGAGCGCGAGATTTAGAATCGGGAAATTGTAAAAGAATATCTTTTAGACAAAAAACGGAAGCAAATCACAAGAAAAAATTTTTCTTTTTAATAACTTTTATATTAATTTGGTTTCTATATTTGTATAAATGTATATATGAATGTTTTCATCCTTTTTAGGGCTTAGTATTAAAAATATGACCATAATTTACCGAGAAAAACCTCGTTTCCTGAGTCCTCCACCTTACCTCCTGCGCCAACTCGCCTATACACAGAATGAGAAGATGCGGAAATTTTGCTTGCAAGCTTTTTTAACAAATTTATCTTTCGTTGCTTCTCCTATTCCATGCATAAAACTAGTAATTACCTGCGCATGAAATAAAATTGGCTTATATTTTAGATTTGTCTATCGATGTCCAAGTCTATACGTCTAAGTCTGATTTTTAGCGAAATTCAGTAATTATTCTGAATAACAAAATCATGAAAACATTATAGACCTGCAAAATCAAAGGAAATCTCTTCTCATCTCTTTTCCATGAACATTTCGCCACCTGCTTCTCCTCCTCTCACAGTCACAATGAAAATCACGATACGGGAATTAACAGTCAATCGAAAAAAGAGAAAACCCACTTAAACAAGCATCCGAGTCCAAATAAAAATTGTAGAGATGGCGTTTTTATAATAGTTATAGAGGAATGAATCCATGTAAAGGAAAACCAGTGTAAAATTACTTGATTAACCAGAAAATAATTTACGTAAATCTGTATTCCCCATTTAAAAATTATTTATCATAGATTTAGTTAAAATTGTGTTTTTTAATAATTGCATTAATTACTACGAAGAAATAGCATGAAATTTAAGGCATGTACCTTTTTCCAGCGAACGGGTTTAATATGATTAAGTTAGGACTACGTCAATTTATTCTCGAAAATTAACTTTGCTGAGCTGATAGATGCTTGAACGATCAGTTTTTCAAAACACACTTATTTCGCCTATAACATTAAATTAATATGGTAAAAATGATGATGTACCGTTTACTCTAAAACTCTCGTTCACACTTAACTGTATGCCGGATGACGCACCTTTTTCAGAACTTATGAACTCATCCACACAGAAGGAAACCTCGATTCTAAACGACCTGTGATACATTTATTGACTCTGCCCATCTCCCTTCGTCCTTAACAAAGAAACTTTCGAGTTTATTTCCCACATCTCGAAACAGTCCTCTTTCCCTGCACGGTAAAGCCACACTCTCACTCCTTTCCTCAGCTAGTCCATTTGTGCGCACGCAGCGGTCCGTATCTAGTGGTACCCGGTTTTATTGTGAGGCGCGGAGAAATAGATCATCTCTCTTGCACACACGCTCACTCCCTGCGTCACTATTTATCCTCCTAAATACAACGAAGGGGAGATAGAGAAATCGTCCTATATGCATGTATATATAAATACATAGATCTGCTTTAGGGTGAATGAGGGGAAACGTGGAGAGAGGAAAAGGGGAGAGAGGAATGGGAAGGAGGAATGGATACAAGCTGAGAGATAATATTGTGATCCGAGCGGGCACGGTTGAGTCAACTCTTCCGTTTCCTATGCGACTGGTTTTGATTATCTTTCGGCTGGCATATGGGACGGCGATTTAAGCCGCGTGATTGAGACCGTCGCGAGTTGATCTTTCGATGTTTGGAGGGAATTAGAGGTGGTTGACAAACTGAAAATCTTTTAGCAACTTTAAGCTTTCTTATAATCGAGGTTATTTCCACGTGCGTGTCCGATTTTTTCATTTTCGCTAGCCAAAGTAGTTTCGCGTACAATTTGTGCTTAGAGTAAAATATTCACCGAATATTCAGTGTGATTAAAAACGACTGACTATATGCAAATAATCTGTAAAAATTAAGGAATACTTTGGTTGTCTGCGAATGATTAAAACTGTCTTCGACGAATAAAGATTTTTTAAGGTACAAGAAAATGCAGTAAATCAGCACTTTTCAGCACTTTTTTATTTAATTTAAAAATAGTGCTTTTGTAAAGAAAATTAAGTAAATATTAGTATAAAAACATTCTAGATTTGAAAGAAAAAAAAACAGAAATGCTTTGAATCTCATTCACGGTGGCAGCAGTCGTTGCACAATGGTGATCGATTCTTGTCACACTTCGCGCGTCTGCAAGCTGCACAAAGAACTCTAGTCTTCTTATCTTTCCCACGAGGACAGAAGCTGTATCGTACCTTATTCTGCAGAGATAGTGGTCATTCAGGAACAGGAGCTTCGATGTTTAACATCTCCTGTAAATTGATTCGCAAGGTTGATCGGAGTGTAGGGATCACAACTCGGTCTCGCAGAAACGGCTCGATCAGCGACATCTCTAGCGTCTTCAAGAAAGTTCGGCGGTTCATATTTTCATTGGTTGCTCGAAAAGAGAAAAGGACCATGACATTAATGCCGCCATGATCAAGCATTCCAAACCAAAACCTCATCGGCCATTTTCCTCGCCGTCGTGTACTTGTGGAACAGTTGATCAAAGGTGTCAGTTCCTCCTTTCGTTTAATTATATATCAGAATCATTTCTGGTTTTCCTGTTTCTTGGTTCACGATATCAGTTGAGTGCATTGACGATAGCAGAATGATTTTGTTTTTCTTCGGCGTATACGACACAAGTGTGAGGTCGTCATCGAAGGCGAACTGAGATGATCCCACTTCTCCACTTCGCTTGAAACATTCAGGGATCTATCTCTTATTTTTTCGAATGGTACTAACCATCGTGAGAGAGTGTGGTCTGTCAGCATTTTCTTGGCAATGTCGACCGACATAAACCAGTTATCACACGTAATATTTCTACAACAGCCGTAGATTGGTGTTGATAACGCTCGGATGTAATAATATGGAACAGTCTGAGTCCTCCGTCAGCACGAGTAAATATAGATAGATATAGATGAAAAATAGATAGCAGCCGTTACAAAATACTATTTCCACATGTAAATATGCATTTAATAAAGAAGAATGTTTCTATGTTTGTTCGCTAATAACTTGGGCACTATAAGAGCTATCGAATTCAAAAGTTTCATGGGTCATCCTGTGGACCAAAGGAAGGTCTTGGTCTAGATTTATAGACCGCTGGGTCTCTTATACTCCATGGGGTCAACAAAGTACTATTTCCATAAGAATGCATGGGAAATGGTGTGGAGAACCCCCAAAATGCCATGCAACCCTTCACTGATGCGGATATAAATACACCTAAATATTAACTTACGATCTTGATAAATGGCTTATTTTACGCACGAAATACAATATTTTAATTCTGTTTATATTTTGTCGTAGCACATGCTAAATCGCTCGAAATTATCCTTTAAGCGCAAAATTTATCGGTTTAGATGACCATTTTCCAGGCGCCAACAAAGCTAATTTATTAATTGTAGTCCTCTTCAGAGGAAGTTCGCCACGTAAAGATTAAAGAAAGGAAAATTCACACCGTGGCACGCCGTAGAGGAAGAATAGCCAACGCCAAGATAAAGTGTACAAATGGATTCATGCCTAAATATAGTCTATCAATACTTCTAAAGTGAGCCAAATGATTTTAAGGAATATTAGAATATTGTTATCTTTTATCATTGACATTCAAAAATTTATCGCACCATAAATCGATACATCTACTTACATTTGTTCGGTAAGCAAGACGTTTATTGTTTACGTTTTGGCTAATAGTATCGACATAATCTACATAATTTTATTGCTGCTTTAAAGGCTTCGGTGCATCTATCCATGTGTATATTAAGTAAGACGTTAATGGATAATTATATTAATCGTAAAGCTTCACAATACAATACAAAATAGTAAATATTAATGTAAACATCGCTTGTGTAATAAGGAATGGGGAACTTTTGGTAAAGTTTGGAACTTAAGCCAATTATGCTTATTAGATTATAAAAACACTTTCCATGTTATACCATCCCACTTTTTATCACCAAATTTGATTTCCAAGTTCGAGTACTCATTTTGTTTAGTAGGTCTAACTTTAAAGTATTCACGTGACAAATTAGACCCACAAAATAAGCCTTTACATGGGATAACGTATGGTTAAGTTAAATTTGAATATATCTTCAAACGT
Source organism: Tanypteryx hageni (assembly GCA_028673005.1). NCBI lineage: Eukaryota > Metazoa > Arthropoda > Insecta > Odonata > Petaluridae > Tanypteryx > Tanypteryx hageni. The sequence goes on along the minus strand of CM054112.1, from coordinate 68,580,862 downwards.
GTTTCTATTGGTTGCATCCCTAGAACTTGCGATTCCTGCCCAAGTTTTTAATGTTTTTGATATTCATGATCACATAATATGCAGTTTCTTCCATTGGAAATCAATTCGATTGAAATAACTGTATTTAAAAAATTATTCCATCGATTCTTTATGATTATTTGATAAAAAAATACAGTCGTCAAATTTGTCGGGCAAAAGATGGAAAGACAAGAAATATGGCATACCATTAAGTTCTACAATAAAAATTAATCTAGTTTTATTACTTGCTTTTATTCTCAAATCTTACTCAATATTTTTTGTCTTGACTTAAAAACCCGAGCAACGCCGGGTAATTTCGGCTAGTATGCATTTAAATGTTAGAAAAAATACAGAAACTCCATTTTTACCTACCACTAAAATTGTACAGGGTACCGGTACTCTGGGGTCTACGGGACCCCTGAACGATTTTGACACCTCATTGTACGAAGCCCAGCACGCAAATGACGGCGCCGCGTACCGGACTCTATCGGCAGTATACGAAAACTAATTTGCAAGGGAAAACAACGCCGAATTTCAGAATTTACGAACGGTACACCGAAAAAAATTGTTCGGGTCCAATGGACCCCAATGTACCATTCTAGGAATAAGTACCTATTATATATAGACGCTTCTTACAGAGGAGGGTTATATAGGAGGATACTAATGTTTAGGCACTTTCGGATGAGCTAGAGTCTTAAAATTTGGCACGATTATAGAATTTTGCTCACAACCAACCAGAAAAATCGAAAATTTTAAAATTGTTAATTTTTATGGGTTGTTTTTACCCCATTTATAAATTAAAGTTTAATAACTTTTATCACGGAAACTATTTGTTGTAGATACAAGCTATTGCAAACATTTTGTAGAAAATTCTATCCTCCGTATGGATAATGTTTTTAACCCATACCTTACAGATCATATAAGAGCAAGGGAAGGAAATTAAGAAATTTGGCTGGAACGAAGTTAACGGTATTTTACAACGCGCGACTTTTAGATGTTGTAAGGGGAAATCGATTTTTCAGATGTTTGGTGACGTCATCACGATGAGATAAAGCGTCGTTTTGGAAAACAAGCACGAATCGCCAGGGAGCTGACGTCACACGGTTTAAGTCATAACAGACGCTATCGCTTGGGTCCAGTTCGGCGCGAAATTTGAAGTCCCACGAGTCCTTGTGAGTGTTTACGAGTCGTATTAGACAGTTCTTCCGTTATAATATAACCGTGTTATAGAGGTGATTATAACAAGTGTTTGTGTTATTTGTCGTTGAAAAATTAATGTTTTTCAAGGTGATATGCAATGCTTGCAGAATGCAAGCACCAAATACTTGTCATTCTACATAGCTGCTTCTTACTATACTTACCTATATGATACTAATGTTTAGGCACTTCTAGTGGAGCTGGAGACCTGGAATTGTTTATGTTGGTAGGTCTATGTGCATAACCGACTAGAAAATTCGAAAATCTCAAAAAAGTTCAAGAATGCGGCCACTAAAAATTTGCAATGTTTAAACAAATATTTAATGTTAATGTATTTCTGAATGTGCTACGAAGCTGAAATTTTTTTATAAAGGTAGAATTTATAAAATAACCGAAAAGGGATTATATAAATTCTGATATATTGATTTATTCGGCTGTTAAAAAATTCTTCGAGTTTAAACAGATAAATGTTTAGGTATGTACTAAGTGCAAGCTAGGGAGCTGAAAATTTCCAATTATTTAGAGCTTGGTGATAAAACGCAAATTAACGTTTGAAAATCTCCATAAAGTTGTTATTGCGGCTGTTAAAATTTTTTAAAATTTAAACATTAATATTATTGCACTTCTATACTCCATTCCACCCTGAGTTGACAGTATTGCGCTCATGGCACGCGCATTTGCCAAATTTCCCGTGAATAAGATCTAGCGCCTATCCCTTTAAACTTCCTGCTTGACCCAGATTCCAAGCTGATTCATGTTATTTCACAACAACTGAATTTAAATATTTTCAAACTTCTACCTACAACAAAAAAATAATTTATAAGAAGTGTAATAGCTAACTGGGAAAAAATCACGCTATACCAATGCAATTGAAACACTTCCCTTTTTCATCACAGTTACTATATTAACACAATATATATATATATATATATATATATATATATATATATATATATATATATATATATATATATATATATATCACCAACAACCTGCAAGGCGCACTGAATCGTATAATTGCACATCAAACAACCACTTGCTACGAACTCTGGTGCGAAACTGTTTCATTTGTCAAACATTGGGTCCTTCACCCATGGGAAAATTCTTCGTCACGTGTCTCGTCGGGTTAGTCCCTTCCTTCATAAAACGCACATTTTACAGAGGAAGCAAAAAGCTGTCACCTATTGACCAACTAAGAAATATCTTGGTGCAAACCTCTTGTCTATTCACTAAAGTCATCAACCCTCCCTGTTGAGGGTTTCCAAACGAATTTGGGTCTGTGTTTACTTCCAACTAAGCGTCTTTCTTCATAGTTTGAGAGGTTTTTATAATTTTTTTGCGTCTCATTTCTTCGAGATATTTTTTGGGTCTTCAAAACTGCTTTTGAGAATAAGGCGGAGGATCCCAAAAACCAGAATTGTGAAGCGTTGTATTTTTAGCTGCCCGTATATACGAAGTTTACATAATTATCACTTGGTTATAGTCATACTAACATTCTTTAAAACGTGACATTTCGCGAAAATCCGACAAGAAAGGGAGTTTTCCCACAATAAAAAGCTAAAACAATAAAAAACGATTTTATGAATTCTGAAGGTCTTACGTAATCATTCTTAGAAAGATCTTTTGATTTTTTTCCAGATTTGAATATGGACTAATTTTCGCGGAATCCGATTTATTTATTTATTCATTGATTTTGAATTAATACCTATTGCGTTATACATGAGCTTTATATCACAATTTTACATATATACGTTCATTTGCGTAATACTTATTTATTATTACATATGTCAATGCGTGACCGAAAATGTATGAACGGACAGAAACTTTTTATATAAATTTGACGTTATTTTCTAATGAAATTATTAACATTACTAAGATTCTGCTATTGTTAGTTAAATTATAAAGCATGGAAATGTATTCATGATGAATGCTTCTCACTTCAATTTTTATTTACTTTTGGTGGTGGGTACAAAATATGTTGATTGGTTTTATACAGTCTTTAAAAAAGTTTGGGAATTACAACGTGACATTATCTCTATCTGGCGCAGCGTCTCAGCCACCGTAACTGTACCGCGCTTTTGTTTAAATTTCCGTATCATAAGAACTACAAATGTTATTGGATTGGTCTTTTTCAAAAATAAATTTCAACATTTTTGCACATTTCGTTTGCTCAATGTATCTTCTAAATTAATTAGGGAAAAAGTTTCCCACAGATCGACTTTTTCATGTCCCAAAAAATGATTTTGGAGAAATAACAATGTTAGTAATTTTTTAAAAGACGTTTGATAATTATTATATATTTATCATTAATATAAGCGTGATAAACAATCCTTTAAGAGGCATGACAAAAGAAATTGACCTTATTGGATCAGTAGAAGCCGAGAAATGTATGTTTAAAGATACATAAAATACTTACCGTGTTCACATTTTTAGTTTTTATTTTTAATAACTTTCTCGAATTTTTATAAAATTACGATATACATAATCAGGTTCAGCGTAAAATTTACTACGATGGAGCGTCATAACTTTACTTAAACGAAAATATCACCAAAATTGCAACAAATTTGGCAACTGAGAGGGATTAGAGGACAGAGCGATAGGAAAAAGCAATGAAAAAGAAAAAGGTAGCCCATAAGACACCATACTGTCAACTAAGTGTGGAATGCGCTATAGATGTGCTACAATATTAAAATTTGCCAGAAATGTGTACCAAAATGTGTGTTAGTACCAAACAATGAAAAAGGTACAATATTCTTAAAATTTTAAATTTTAGGGATTGCTTTTACTCCAATATTGTCCTATAAGGAAAGAACGAAAATAGGTGCAGAGGTGCAAACTTTTGAATTAAAGAAATATTTCTAATAATGAAATATCCAGTTGAAAAACTAATGTGTTTTTCAAGGTTAGATGAAATGCTAGCAGAATGCAAGCACCTTTTACTAGTATTATATATATATATATATATATATATATATATATATATATATATATATATATATATCATATAATAGCCTACCTCTGTATTTTTTCCTGGCCTAACCGTTTGCTGTATCAACGAAAACAAACAAACCTAGCTCATTTGGATAATATTTTAGCGTATTAATTGATGTATTTTATCATCCGATAAAATAAAACAGTAAATACAGGATTATTACTATAATTTTTTTCTACGTGTAATTGCCTGCAAAATGATTCCGAGAACTCGAACGTGCAGCATATAGTTTTCAAGATAAAAATTATTAAATTTTAATGTTTAAATGGGGTTAAATCGACCCCTAGAAATTAACAATTTTAAAATTTTCGATTTTTATAGTCGGTTACGAGAAAAGTCGTATAATTATAGTATTTAATTTAGTCCACCGCGAAGTTTAAATTTGGTTAAAACTATATTGATTAATATATTAAAAATATGTATACAGTAAAAACTATGCCGATTGTCCCTTATGAGACGCAGCATGCGCATTAAGGTAAATTAAACGTATTTACTCGCCAGAATTCAGCAGTTATAATAGAATTTTTTCTTTTTGAAGGAATTTAGAACTAATTTATGCTATTCGTTGTAGCAACAAAATTAAACAAACCCTGGAAACCTCTTTGTATAATGAAATTGATTGATGTATTTTCACTCGGAAAATAAATGAGTGATTACAACATTAAAAATCGAATCGAATAGTAAGGTTGGGTTCATAAAATTGGATAATAGCACAATCTTTGTTCCCGTCATACAGATAGGTTAAAATTCTACTTTGTTATATTTACACCAAATTATATATAAAACGAATTGCGTGACTGCAAACCGAGGTTATCAATTTCGGTGACTATAATCTTCAGGTAATACAACATTAGTTATCTGTGAATATTGTTACGCGAATGCATAGATTGGAACTCTTTATAATTGTCAGTTTGTGAAGCTATGTCTTTCCGAAAAGATAATCAATCAATTAATGATACTCATTTATGCGTGTCCACTTTGACTTTTCATGTTAGGACAATTTTTCACTCACATCGTCCTTTTTAAAATCTAAATTACAGCCAATACAGGCTATGGTCACGATATGACTAAAGATATAGCATTAATATTTATTTATATTGTAGTTATAACAAACTCATTGAAAGGCTATTGACAAAAAAAAACTAAAATTTCGTTTTCAATGTCTTGTTAGTTGGTAACTATCGTTACATGTCAGCCAAGATCCCATAAAATGATTCCCGGGGAGCCGGGGGTGTAGTGGTCAGAGTTGGCCCCGCCAGTTAAAACGACACCCGGTTCGAATCCGAGGACGCCCGGCCCCCTATTTGTGCGTAAGGAGATGAGAACGAGCCAATGAGAAAAAGAGAAATGAGGAGTGCGCTCAAATCAACACTCCGTCCTTCGGAAGGGACGTTAAGCCGTTGGTCCCTTTGGTGCCCTTCGTTAATAGCAGGCTAAAAGCTGACACCAAGTTCATCTCCTCCCTTCCTATCCGGCTCTTCATTGCTCTACCTCTTACGATACACATTGCGCGCTTAAGGCAAGTGGCGAATCAGCTGGACTCAAAATCAAATCAAAATGATTCCCACTCCTGGGATTGAATCGGTCCTTCTTGGAGAAAGTCAGGTATCCTATCCACTAGAATACATGGAAGACAACTATTTTTCCTCTTTAATAAATAATCAATTCATTCGTAAATAAATTTTATGTGAAATGGTGGAGCATATAAATATATTAAACTCGAATTAATAAAATACGGACGCCAGAAAAAGGAGGAAATGGCGAGAAACCTGAATGTGCGTCGCGCATTTTTATTCTTACTCTAACATACCTGTGAAACACTCACTCGAAGACGAAATTCGCATTATGAAAATCATGACCGTTGGGGCGATTTTGGCGCTAACGACATTTCAGAGAAGAAAAATAAGAGAGAAAAATTCCCAACTTCCCTCATTAATCCCGCCGAATTTTTCGAAGGGATAGCAAGAGAATAAAACTTTTAAAAATGAACCCGGGAATATATGGCCGGTTGCTGATGATGGATGCCGATGACAGCGCCGCGCGAACGGGACACACTTCATTGTCACATTTCTTTAGACTGTCGGCCGTCAAATAAAAAAATCCTCCTCGCTTCGCCTCCCAGCCTCCTACGCCACACCGATTCCAAACCCTATCCGCCCCCTAACAACACGACACAACCCAACCCTCTTCCGAAAAACAACCCATTTGACCGTCCACCAAAGTTCACCCCTTTTCATTGTGCGGGCGTTTTCCAGTAAAGCGCCCCCAATAAGCTCGACGCCAATTTGACGGCCGCTGGATTTCCCCCGACTCCCATTCCTCTCTCTCTCCCCCCCCTCTTCGCACATTTTATCCCCATACCCGCGCAATACGCCCACTCCCTGCTTCATATGCATTGCAAATCCTGGTCAACTCCCACCCCGACAAAAGCGAGCGTTCAATCCGGAAAACAAAAACATGCGAGACTGCGATGGGCGCGCGAGAGAGAGAGAGACAGAAAAGGGAGACGGGAAAGCAAAGTAGGAGGAGCGCGTTTTGCTGGCGTCAGAAAATAAAAAAATTAAGAGGAGGGAGTTGGAGAAGTTGGAAAGAGAGAGAGAGGAGGGTATGGGACGGGAAGTGTGAAATCACATTCAGCTTCATTCTCAGTCAGTTTAATTATTGGGCGGGTGTCGCGGCGTTGAGAGAGGAAGGATTGGACGTAGAGGGACGTAAGAAGGGGCGGTGTCGGTAGGCGTCGGGTGGCGCCATCGTGGGAGGAGATGAAGAAACACTGCAGTGAAGGGAAAACATAGCGGAAACGTCTGGTGTCACCAAAGGGTGGGGTGAAGAGGCGCGTTATAAGAAGACCGTATCTCACTCGCACTGTCCCTCTTTACATTCCGAGGTGGGATGGAAGGAGAAGCATTCGATGAGAGATGAATTCCCGACGGATTTCGAAAAATATACGATCGCGTATCACTGCTGAAAAATGAAATTGTATCACGAGTGACGTTTGCATCAGATCTTAAGTTAATGAAAAATGTTTTATGCGGGTATAAACTCCAAAATAACTCACGGATAATTATTAACCCTTTAATTGCTTCCACCGTCTGCTCTCACCGTCTATACGCAATTTATCTTTCCCGCCACGTGATTGCATTACTAGATGATTTATAATTTCTTACGCATATTCGTAATAATAAATCATGCTATTTCACCATTAATAAGGAAAAATTAATGATTCAAAACATTTTCTACGATTAGGGAAAGCAGATCGTCCAACTATTTGCGCATTTAAAGGGTTAAGAGTTTACAAGAATATTTCCAGTTTTCGAACACTAAGAGATTTTTAAGCCGGAAAAACAACGTTTGGATTAGAAGTTGAGAAGTTTATAGAATAATTGAACCTGGATAACAAATGATTTAATTAGATATGAAAGTTAGTGATAATAACTAAGCATGATGAAATGGGGAAAACCTGAGAGAACGATACAGAAGCTGTTTTTAAAGATGGAAGAGGAGAAACTATGAAAGTAATAAATGAAGCGGAAGAAGTGTATTCCATGGGCAGGGTAATAATAGCGAGGACGTCTGAATATAATATAAAATTTCTATATTTGAATACAATCTTTGAAACTATATCATGTTCAATTTTTTTAGTCTACTAGCACTTATCAGTTACTCGAAGTCAAAATAAACCCTTTATCTTATATATTTTTTTATAAATATAGTTCATATAATCTGCAGTTGTGGCTTATTATGCAAACGTACAGTTTCTCCAAAGTAATAGTATAATAAGGCACGGAAAAACAGGAAAATATGAACATTCAAATATTACATTATTGGTTTATATTTTTAGCATTTTGCATATTTTCCATGGATATGAGAGAAAGAATTCAAATGATAGGTAATCCGAGCATGATGCAACAGTTGCTTTAATTATTCAATTGTACACCATTACAACATGTTTATGACACAGGATGCATTTAGTAATTTTTAATAAATTTAATATAGTGTCCCATAACTTCCTTCGATGTGCATCAATGTGGAATTCTAGCCAAGGTTTTCCTATAGCCAAAATCAATCGCTTCGGTCTCTTATAATGCTTAAAGACTACTTTCATACCTGTCGCTCACATGGTGGTCGCGATATATAAATTTCTTTTCGAATGTAGGTTTCAGCAATAGCACGAGATTAGCAGTGTTTCTAAGCTAAGTAACATGATAAGTAAATCGAATAAGCTACAAAAGAGCAGAACAAATCGCTAAAGTGGTTTAATATGTCATTCAAAGGCTACAACCCACGCTCTTAACATTTAAATTTTGTTAATTCAATGAATTCACATCAAACAACCAGCAAACCAACTGAATTGCAGTTTCATACAAAATTGTAAGAATTTTTGATTAAATTTAGTAACAGTTTCGTCTGCTATTACTATTAAAGTGTAATAGTTACATTTCAAATAATAAGTTGCATTCGTATTCTCATTTTGAAATGTAAGAAACTCTAACGTCACAATCTAAAAAGTGACATTGCTACAGACTCTTAAAGATAAATTTCTAAATGTCTAAAAATAAACTAATTGAACTTATAGTAAATAAAGAAATAAATCTATTTTAAAAATTTAAACGTCAATTAATAATATAAGGTAAAATCTTGTACATGTACGACTCCACAAATATAATATCTTAAATGTAAAGTAGTGTAGTGCGCCAAGCCAAATAGCTGGGCTGCTTTCGTTAAAATCCTCAAGTAGAAAAAAAAATATGAAAATGTTTCTGCACGTTCAGGCCGTTCAGATACAAATCTAGGCTGTCATTGATAAGCTCTGCCCTTCAAGACGCTTCCTTAACTCATTAACGCCCAAATTATTTTTTTTTCGGAATTTGTAGTTGATTTTCAGAATATATACTTGTGGTGGCAACTGGCGTGCAACACAACACGCAAAATTTCAATAACTTTTTCTGTTTCCGAAAAATGAACTGACCTATAAATAGGACGCTGGGCGTTTCCATAGATAAAACATTCACATCTGAACCGAACTTATTTATTGTACACTTTCAGTAAATATAATACAACACTGCTTTCATTGTGCAAAAATTTCAGAAATAACACAGTAAACTGAATATGTATCATAAAAAACTCATATAAACCAAAATTTCTAAAATCTTATAAAATTAAAACCATAAATTTTGAATATTACAATTACTTACTATGATATGATATCTTGGAGAATACTTTTTACAAAACGTGATTCCACTCTTCTTACAAGGGGTTTGCTTGTGCAATCTTTGTATTGGCAACGCATTTGTTTGTCCTTTTACTCAATAATATGGTCTTTTCCATCTGGAAGTTTAAGGAAGGCTCAGCGGCCTACCTCTCTGTACTTTTCTTCCATGTCCTAATTTTAGATAAGGAACAGCTATTGCTCTTCTGAAATCCTTTTTTGAAATGAAATTTTTCCCAAGAATTTCATGGGATAATAAAAATGCATTCACTATCCCATTCTATTATCCCTGATTGTCCCTGTTGCCCTAAATTATTTTTTCTTGAGCTCATCAAGCAACGCTTGACTTGTAAAAAAGTTATCAAAATATATGTTATAACTGGGTGGGTCATCAATTACTGAAAGCATTTTGTTCACCCCTCGAGTAGGTACCTAAGGGTCCAGTACTTTGGTTCTCGGAGGATTCTTTGCCGCAATACTGAGAAAAATTGTAGCAGTAACCACTTTCTCCGAACATTGCCCATAATTTGTAACCGAACCTAATCGGTTTAACCCTAATAAACTGTTTTAATGGATGTGCCCATAGTATCTGACAATCATCTCATCTATAGACAAATTTCTACGGCCCCTGCAATATCTTTCACGAAATGTACTTCTAATTCATCATCATTTACTTCCTTTTCATCGGTAAGTTCATCGACTTCAGGTGGATGTGCAGCTATATCTGCTTCTATTTGTTCGGAAAATAAATATTCATAAGCCTCTTTCAGGGTTTTAAATATCTTACGACTCATTGTTCGAGCTGATTACTGAAAAAAATAATACAATAAAAATTTCACAAAATATCGTACCTATATGAAAAATTTACGCAACGCCCATCGTCCTATCTATAGGAGGGTACAGTTTATCACTATTTTTATGTCATCCATCGGAAATGTATTACAAATTACTACCATAATGTTACACTCATATACAAAGAGATTCAGTGGAAATATTCATAACTCACCATTTGTAGATAAAGTTTATTTCGAAATGTAAAGTCAAGACCACACTACACGAAAAAAGCGGAGGTTCGCAGAGGTGTAACTATCTCAGAAGTAAATGACATGAAAAAATGCTTCATCAGTCCCTAGCGTTTACTATTGATACAATTTTGGAAAATCCCAGAAAACTAAGTGTCCTATAAATAGGACGCTGGACGTTAATGGGTTAAACCTAGGGATTAGGTTATTCTGTCATTTTGCGTTCATTTCATTATTCTACTCCTAGAGATTTCCCGAAAATTCTTGTGATGATAAATTATAGCATTTTTATTAGATTGATATTCCATCTAAATTTTATCTGGAAATGGAAAATAAACTTGTTCTGAATTTCTTCTAAATAATTTACCGTTAAAATTAAAAATGTAACTCCTTAACCGAAAGATTTTATTATTAAATAATTTACCACCAAAAGCGTATTACACTTTGATAATAATGATTATTGCTTTTTCGAGAAGTTCACTTTTGAGGTTTTTCTCGGTCCGAGTTTCAATTTTGACAATTTGAACATTAAGTTTTAAATAATCGCTTCATAACAATCAATCGTTATTCAGGAAAGTGAATAAATTGAGTGGATATTACTTTCTTAACCTCACCAAATCACGACTAAAATGTGCTTCATCGTCACGTTTTCAGAGGAAATTTAATAATGTAGTTTATTTTGTTCTTTCTGTGATACTCAATACTAATCTAAAATAATGAATCTCAACTTCCTTTCTTACCAGAAACTCCGTTTCTTTCTTCTCCCTGTCAGTTGTTAATCTTGGAACTCGTTCGAATGGTCGACATTTTGATTTCCTTTCCGACATTTGCTCCTCACTATCTCAAAAACATTTCCATCCGACCAATAAAAAGTATGAGTAGGGGGTGGACACCTCGCCATCTCTCATCGGCCGACCAAATTCCTTTCTCATTCAACGACCCCCTCCGCTGTCTCGACAACACCACCCTCCACCATCCTCGAATGCCTCCTTCCCTCCCCCATCTCTTTATCTCTACAAACCGACACCAATTCCGCAACTTTCCAGCTTTGGCCTCAGTTTTGCATGAAGAAAAGTCACCCTTCATATAAACTGCGTGGAAGCGGATACGCCTTGACGGTGCACAGAGTATCCCTCTCTACTCTCTCCCACGTCCTTCCTATCCTTGTCCTGCCATCACTATCCCGCTTCAGTCTCCCTTAAGAAGTTTGACTGACCGTTACAAGGCGTCCACTATACCCAGCAGGCCATATTCCTTGTCTGAAGACCTTTCCTCACTACTCACACTCATGCCCCCATACGGTCACTACTACATCCTTTTCCACCCCCTTCGCTCCCTCTCTTTACCCTCTTCCTTCTTAAAAAACACCTTTCCACTCATCTCAGCCTGAGGCGTCGTAAGGTGTGTGGCCAACCGTCCTCAGCGCCATCATCAACACACACACAGACTTACATCCTCCCATTAACAGAAGAGGAGCGTCTCAAAGAGACTTCTCCCCACCTTTTCCTACTCCTCCCCTCCGTGTTACTCCACCGTACCTCAAAGATGGTGTAGTCTCCTTCACCGACAACGTCCCTACCCCTACCTCCCTTACCTTCCTACTCACTCTTCCTAAAAACAGAATAACGCGAGTGGGAAGGGCTAGTCTTAGACCGCGCAAGAGTCAATGTCTCCCTTGACGTCTGGATCCACCCCCCCCCCCTCTCTCACCCTCCCACTTCAGCTTCCAGCAACCCTTTCTCTAACTCCTCGGCCTCCCACGATGCTTCCAATTCCCTTTGTCGCGAGGCATGGGTGAGACACTCCCCATTTTCTCTCTCTCTCTCTCTTGGCCACTCCCCCTATCCCTCCTCATCCTTACTTTCCTTAACGGCTCCGCTTCTTCTTACTCCTCGTCTCACACCGTCTCAACAATCCACCTCCTCCTCTTGACTTGGCTCCATCGACTGTGTAACGCCTCCAATAGTTCCACGGTTCCCACCCACTCACTCTCTCTCCATTCCCTACTCCTCCATCTTCATCCATACCTCCGCCTCCTCTTCTATTTCCCAGCACCGGAGTTATTAACCAAGTTACGGGGGGCGCTCTCCCTTTGCCATGCAAATTGACCGCTCCGCTGGGGATGAAAGACTCACTGCTGGACGTAGGGGAGAGGTGGATGGGAGGGAGGTTGAAGAGAGAGAGAGAGAGGGGGATGGGTATGGGTGGATGGAGGGAGGATGGGCCGGTTGACGTGTGTGTGCAGGGAGATAGAGGGGAGAAGCGCAAAGTCTTGAGTAAGTGGAATGAGATGGTGTCAAAGAAATTAGAGCGACGGAGAAGCGAGACGTAATGGAGGAATACTGAGGGCAACGGATATATTGATTTGAGATGGTTGAGGCAAGTTTGAAGGGATACTGTTAGGTGAAAACTTTCTTTGACATTATATTAAATAATGATTTGCTACAAGGGGGTTTATGCAAGTTATTTCATTTAGAGATCGGGAAGCAATAAAGAAATTTAACCAAAGGAGGATGTTTATGGTGCTGGAATAATTTAAAAAAGATATTTTAATAAAAGTATTTAGCAAATATCAATTATATCACTTAAAAAATAGTCATCTCCATCCCTCTTCACTTACTTGAGTTGATCTAAGAGTTTTATCTGGTTCAACTTATGGGACGGTGCCTGTCATGGTAAAAATTAATTCAAAGTTAAAAAACTGGTAAAATTATAAAAACATAGATTAGACAAATTCGTAAGCTTTAGCTAACATTTTGCAATTGTGACTGAATTTATCTGTTAACACCAATTATTCCTGACTTGGAATACATTTCCCAAAATTTTATACTTTAGTGCATCGCATTTACTTGTAAGACAACACTCAAGAGTTTTGCATAAAACGTTCAAGGTTACAAGTATAATATGCATGATATTTCCCTCAAAGTTTTCTCAACAAATATAAAGCTATGTAAACTTATGAGAACGCGACTTCTGAGGAAGTAATGAAAATAAAAACTCTCCCATCAGCTTTCTTTCAGTCCCCTGATTCTTTATCTCAAAACGGTAGATGAATAAAGGAGACCAAACCCCCGAGAGGAAAGGAGAAAGGAGGTAGAAAGGAAAGGAGGAGGGGTCGGGAAACAGAGAGAGAGAGAGAGAGAGTGGGAGAACTAGATGAAGGATCCAGGGGGGTGAAATGGTAGGAAGAAGAGAGGTTGTCGGAGAGGTTAATTGGAAATTTCCTGCTTTCCTCTAGTTTTGAACTTTTGGAACACGTGACTGTATATAAGGGCATAACTACCAACTCCGTGGACGTCGCACCTCCACTCTAGGGGTGTTTGTGGGGGAGGGAAGTGGTGTTGGACCGAAGAGATGGGAAGGGGTGAAAGAGGAAGAAGATGAGGACGAGACACCCTCCGCACGCCGCCGAATGGAGTCAACCCGCGTTCTCTATTCCAATTTCCATCACTTTTCCGAGCACCACACCTCTTTCTATAAGCATTTCGCTCTCAATCCCCTTTTCCTCCCCATCTCTATATTACTCTCACTATCTCATCTCCCTTGTTCTCATATATATATGTGTGTGTGTGTGTGTGTGTGTGTGTGTGTGTGTGTGTGTGTGTGTGTGTGTGTGTGTGTGTGTGTGTGTGTATACACACACGTATTCATCTCTTTTACTTTTATTATTTCTCCTCACCCTCTCCCTCGAATAACTACCACCATCGCGCACGTTCTCTACCCTTTCTTTCTCTCTCTATCTCTCTGTTTTCCTTCCTCTCGTTCCCTTTCCGCCCCCTCTGGCTTTTATCCTTTTCTTTTTCGTCCACCGTTTCTCTTTATTTGCCCTTTCCACCGTTTTTCTCTACGCTTCTTCTCCTCTCGGATTCTCCCTTTCTCTATTTCCCTCTGTCCTTTACTGCTCCACCCTTCCTTTATTTTCCTCTCACCTTCCTTTCACATTCTCTTCTCCTTCCATTTCCCAAGTCGCTCTCCCTTTGCAGTCTGGCTGACTTTCCTTTCTACCCCGTTCATTTAACTTGGTTTCTTTACGCCGTTTCCCGCACGTCTTGTAGCCTCATTACAGGGCGGCACATAAATATATAATTTAAATTTATTAAATATCCGCCAGTAAAGTTGACACTTTAAATACCAAAAGAAAGAGAATAATTTCTAATTATTTTATTTTGATTAAATGAACGTAGAAACGAATAATGGTTACGCATTCGTATACTTTAGAACAGTGGTGTCCAACCTTTTCTACATGGCGGGCAGCATCCGTGGTTGCAAATCCTTCGGCGGTCCGCATTGGAAGTTGCCAATTCTTCGGCGGGCAGGATTTGAGTTTAAATCGGATTCTGAGGGGTCATATAAGCGGGAATCGAGTCTAAATAAGGCTTTTCATAGTTAACATTTCAATATTAAAAGCTTTATTATCAATGTTTTCATAAAAATGTATGAATTTATGTGTCAAATTTTTCGGATTGCTTTTGCATCATAGCTTCGCGCACAAAAACACTCCGCGAGCCGTAGGTTGGGCACCCCTGCTTTAAATCCTTCAGTTTATGTTCACCGCCCTAGGAAAGAATGCCCTCTTTCTTTTTCACTGTATTTGCTAGTATTGTTACGTGCGTTAAATTATGGACTTCTATCGTAGCATATACACCTCATAAAATTGAATACGATTAAAAAATACAGTTATTTTAAGATTTTCATACCAATATGGAATGAGAAATGTCGTAACCAATAAACCAAATACAACTGGAAAAAAACTAACGAACAGCAGCCAACAGATCTACGTTTGCGGAATACTTGCTTTTTTATAATTTTGCCAATAGTACAGCCAATCATGGAGAACGTCGTGTTTTGTTACACAGTTAATGTGAATAAATAGCATAATTCAAAAAGCTTTCGTTAGAAATCCGCCTTATGTGATATCAAATTCAAAAGGTGGTTGTACTTTATATTACGTGAGTTAATTAACATTTGCTAAGGTGGAATATTATTATTTCGAAAATAAATATCTCAGTTCTCAGAACTCCAGCCTTTCAATAGAATTTAGCACTTAGAAAGTAACGGTTGAAGAAATTAAAATACGGACGTAAACCTATCTCATGAGAATTGCCGCAATTAATCATTCATAAATAGAACTGGCGAAACGAACTATGAGCACTTTTAAAGTAACATTTCTCCGCTTGTACCTTCTGATTTTTTACATCTATAAAAATTTCAATGGTTACTATGTGATTCACAAATACCATTTAGAAGGATTGGAAATTTTATTAAAAAATCAACCGATTAATTGGAAATATTTCAACAGGGATCGATGAAAAGTTTCTCCAATGAGTAACATTCCCATAAGAATGATATATTGTAATGATTCTAACTTAATCTAAATGTATAAAAAGTTGTTAAAAACAAAAGGTTGAAGTAATGGTAACTGTTAGTCACTTTGGACGTTTTGCATAGTAATAATCGGCATATATCAATGAGTGCCACAATCTTCAAGAAAATTATGCACTGCTTATTCTGTTGGATTTTCCATAAAACTAAAATTTTCACTAAGGAATTTTAGTTTTTTAACCATCTGGTTTGATAGTCAAAATTTGTTCGCTAATTTGTCTGTTAATAATTTTTCAATAATATTTAAGTATCACAAAAAATTACTGACCATCCATTCGATATAAATGAGGACAATGGAAATAAATTAAAGCATTGAAATTAGCATTTTGTGTACTACTGACAAAAGATTGGAGTTAGAGATCAAGGGAAAGGGGTTTCCCTGTATCTAAAATATAGAAAACAATTGTGAGGCGAAAGAAAAATCGAATGAATTATATTTATGAGCAAGGATTCTTGATTTAAATATTTTGTAATCTGTCGGAATTGAATTAATCGATATTCATTGTGACGACACGAAATGGTAGGAGAAACCTTTAGTTCCATCGCTTAGGCGCCTGGTATCTAAGATCGAGAGAAGCAGAAGCCATCTGTAGGCTTCTCGACAAAATAGAAGTGTCAAGAATTTCTCCATACGGGTGGTATATGTCTCCAACTCAAGGGTGGAACGTATAAAACATCAAATGTATAGGTAAAATCTTTTGATAAAAAGTATTCTTATGAATCTTAGGACCAAAATATTTTGCACCGAGCGTAAGTGAAGTTCTTTATTCAATTCAATGTCCACAATTCGTTTTATTTACTTTCTCATATACGTAGTACAGGGTGTTCCTTTCAAATCTTTCACATTTTAACCCATTACTGCAAAAAAAACTATAAATGGTAAACGAATGTAACACATTGTAGAAGAAAGAGAAACTCAAAGAATTTCATTTTCTGACATTAAAGTTGTTATTCCGGCCGTTGTATTGCATTACATTGTCAAGAAGGAAGGGAGGGAGCAAAATGGCGACCCCTCAGCAGCGGGCGCAGGTTGTCGTGTGGTATTCTGAAACGAAATCAGTAACTATGTTAAAAAGAAATTATCGACGAGTGTATGGAGGAGATGCGCTTGATACAAAAACAATTAAGGCTTGGTTTGGTAAGTTTCTAGTGACTGGAAGTGTACTGAAACAGTCTGGAGGTGCACGTCGGAGTGTTTCCAAAGAAAAAGTGGAAGAAAACCGCATGGCATACCAGAGAAGCCCGACTAAATGCATTCGCCGAGAATCAAAGGATCTCAAAGTGCCGCAAACAACAATGCACCGAGTACTGCACAAGCGACTGCGTTTTTTTGCCTCCAAAGTGCAGATTATCCAAGAACTGAAGCAAGATGGCAAGCCTCGGCGTTGAGTTTGCTACTGACATGTTGCAGCGCATCGACATGGAACCCGGCTTCCTTACAAGCGTCTTGTTTTCCGATAAGCCCACGTTCCACCTATCGGGCAAAGTCAATAGGCATAACACACGCATATGGGGCTCGGAAAATCCTCACGTCCAGAGAGAGGTGATACGAGATAGCCCTAAAGTGAACGTCTGGTGTGGCCTAATGAAGGACAGAATTATCGGGCCATTTCTTTCGCTGAAGCCACAATAGGGGGTAATGTCTACCTTGACATGTTGGAAGTTCCTTTACTCCCAGGTAGCTGACTTGCAGGCCAACATCATCTTTCAAAAGGATGGGGCTCTCCCACACTGGAGTTTGCAGGTCCGGCAATTCCTTACAAAAACCTTCCCTGATCGTTGAGTTGAGCGTGACGGACCAATCTCTTGGCCACCACGTTCACCAGATATCACTCCGCTGGATTTCTTTTTATGGGGCTACGTGAAGAGCCGAGTGTATGCTATCCGTGTGCCTGATATTTTTGCATTACGAGCCCGCATCCGTGATGTAATTGCCTCAGTAACCCCGAACATGTTGAACAGAACATAGCAAGAAATTGATTACAGACTTTATATTGTTCGTGCCACCAATGGGTTACATGTTGAAGTGTACTAGATTGTACCACTTATTATTTAAATAAATACTTTAAGTTTTCTTTCGTTTAGTAAAAGTTGTATTCTTTTAGCTTTTATAGTATTTTTGCAGTGATAGGTTAAAATGTGGGAAATTTGAAAGGAACACCCTGTATATTGAGAAAGTATTGTAATAGTGAAAAAATCGACTTCAAGATTTTGATGGAAATACACGTTTTAGGTGTCCCCGAGTCCATAAAAATGGTTTTCACCATGCCGTCTGTCGGTCTGTTCGCGGTTCTAGGGCCCAAACGCTTACATAAAATCGAATGATATCTCGTTTTATGCAATATATCATCTTTTGTAGACCCTTTTTCATAAATCTGACATTGCACAAAAATAAAGGGTAGTTTATTCTTGGCAATTTTTAGAAAAATTTGATTTACTCAAAAATGGCTCTAAGGAATTTGATTAAAATCAATCCAATTGTAGAGTCTGATGTCACAAACAATACTGCTTAAGCCATATGTCTCAAAAATCACTATATAGCGTCCATTTACATTACAATTTACGCTAAGCTACCTTACCTAAACCCTATGACGTCACGCCTCCGCCGCAATCCACTCAAAATTTTACTACAGCTTATACAGTTAAACTAAATCGAATGATATCTCATATTTGTGGATAATATCATTCATAATTGACACTATGAGGAGATAAACGATACTGCGCAACAATTAAGGGTACTTTATTCTAGGATATTTTGAAACAAAAATCGATTTACTCAAAATTACCTACAAGGATTTTGATTAAAATCCATCCAATCGTACAGCCTGATATCACGAATAATACTAAAATATTACTATATATCGTCCAGTGGCATTATTTCTGTACAAGACGCTCAGCGCATGCGGCAGAGGGAAGGGGAAACCTGGGATTCCCTAGTCTAAAATTCCGTACTTTTCTGTTAAAGCAACGCGCTTACTTGTGAGAGGTGATAGATGTGCGAGGTTGATGGAGTCAGTCGCTTTGGTTCTGTTGCTACGCATTATTAACATTATTGGCAATGAATTGCCAAGCACACAGAGTTAATTCCAGGGGAAAGAGTGTAGTGAGACCAAATGTATATAGGTATATGAGAAAGTTTGTGCAATGTATATTGCGCCGTTTATTTATTTCGTATTTGCCACTTTAATAGCTCAGCTCAGATGCCCGATCTTCAAGGACTCCCAAACTAATCACCTGATAAACTGTAAATAAGCAGAGGTTGGAGGGCAAAATTCGTAAGAATAAACATCTTACCTTTGCTGTCTCGGATAATACACACTCTCCAATACTGCACTACTTCACAATGACGGCCAAAATGAGGCTTGTAAAACAGTGGACCTGTCGTTAGAAGCAAAACAGCTGGCGAAAATAACGAAAATGCAACTAGTGATAAGATAATATTACAAGCAGACTCGTCTCTCGTACCACTTTGGGAGCACATAAAATATGTATAAATACTTACAGTATTTTTAGTATTTTAAAAAAGCGATAATAATACGGGACCAAATTTTTTACCGAAAATGTCATCGACATGTAATATAAAGCGTTTAAATGGCATTAAGAAGTCATTATATTATTGTGCATATTTTCTTGAGAAGAAAGGCAGGATACCGTAACATTTTGTTATAAGTATTGTTTTCAATTTTCTATTTACGTAAGCGTATTTACGGGTATAAATGGCTAAAAAAAGCTGTTATTTTACAGTCATCAAGGAAATCTCTATACTAAAATTTGAAGTCATGCAGTGTTTCCAACACTCCTACGGCTGTATCACTTATTATTCATCCCGTTAAGCTGCGCAAATGACTAAAATGGAACAGACAAAACCACATATAGGACTAAACAGTCGTATTAAATGGATTTGTTTTCGATTAACAAATAATGCAAAACCGTGCAAAATGAGGTTTGAAAATCGGCAATGTTTGATTTTACGTTCGATTTAATCCATTCATCCCAGAGTGAAGCGGAACGGGTGAAGCTAATATTCCGGCTGAAACGGCCAAATTCCACTAGTGCGTGGGAGGCGTAATCAGTGTCAATCATTTTGCCGTTTCATATCGAGGTCATTTTTAAAGGTGTTCGAATTTTTCATCTCGGTATGGAAGTGATGTCGCTCAACGTGATGATACCAAAAAAAGATGGAGTAAAATATAAAGTCGATATTTATTCGAGTTTTTCCATCATTTATCCGCACTTTCTGTACTCATTTTCATTTATACGAAAGGAGGCTTAATTCTTTGCATAAAAACGATTAAATAAAAAATAATACCATCTGTAATCATTATTCGGAAAATTTATATTTAAAAGATCTCAGAAAATTAATTTTTTATAAAGATTTTATTTTCTTGCGGTTATGGAAGGATATAGAGAAGGTTAATTCACAGCTGAAACCGTTCAAAAACTATATTAGCATGCATGGGTTGATTTTTTAATCAAATTAATGGTATAATTAGCAGTTTCGTAGATTCTATATAATTTCACTGAAGTCTATAAAATAATAGGAAGTTAATTTCGCCAAAGGATTTTCTTAGCCATTAAAAGTAATAAATTAAGCTTAAATTAAAGACTAGATAGAAATCGTCCGATTAAAATTTAATGATTTGACAAGCAATATTAAATAATTACAGCAATAAGAAAACTACACTACTGTGAATTTTTTTAAACAAGTCACGGTGAGTACACACCGATGCTCATAAATGGCGAATGACATGTCGTGGACCAACATTGCGGACAAGCCCACGAAACAAAACTCAAAGGTGTACTTTATGCACCTCCTGTAATTGAATCCTCCTCCCACCAAACTGAGATAAAATTCAAACAATTGGCGCAATATTATTTTTTACCATAAAGCTAAACAAAATGAGTGTTTCCAAGATTTCCATTGTAACGAGACACGCAATAAAACGAACGCTAAAGAGAGAGAAAGAGAGAGAGAAAGAGAGAGAGCGAATGAAGAAAGCACTTTCTGCAAAGTGGAACCAGGAAAAAATCAAACGAGAGGCATTCAGTGTTAACTCTAAACCGTGAGATGATCGCGAACCCTGCCGTTTGTACATGTCAACAGGTATACAATGAGGGGGTATCAAAGAAATAGAGGGGGGAGAGTTACTCACACTGGGGCGAGAGAATCGAAGGTGATTTTGTTTTGTACTGTGAGCGAAGTTCTCTAGCCGCGAGGAGGGGAAGCATCAGAGAGAGATAGAGGAAAAGGGAGAAGAGGCAAAGAGAGTGGAGAAAAAAGGGGTTAGTGTATGTCCCGAGGAGAAGGACAGGGAAAGGTAAAGAGAATAGATATTAGGATACGTGTGAGGTAACAGAAAAGGTGATTTCTTGTTAGAAATATTGGGAGGAAATGGATGAAGAGAAGACAGATATGGAGAGGAATAGGCTTGGGAGAGAAGTAAGAGAGGACTGAGGGCGAGGAATGAGAGAAAGGAAGGAGGGATGTGGGAGAGGTAAAGGGGAAGGGAGTAAGATAGGAAAGGGAAATGGAGGGAGGGTTGAAGGGAAAGGAATAAGTACAGGGAGAGGAGGATAGAGTGGAGAGATAGAGGATGATATTGAGGAAGAGCCGAGTATAAAATTGAGGGAAACGGTGAAGTTTGGATTGGTAGCGAGAGGAAAGTATGGGGAAAAGAGAAGGAAGGAAAGGAGAGGAAAAGCAGAAAGGGAAGAAACAAACTGTTTTGGATAAGTAGAAATGAGAATAGCCTGTAGAGAGGAAAAATGAGATTTCGGGAATGGGGCGAATAGATGGGAGGAATAGAAAGACACAACAGAGGGGAGTGTGTGCAAAAGGACTCCCGGATTAACGACTTTTTCGCCATTAAAACTCTTTCCCGAATGAGGCGAGTGGGAAGTGTTTGGGTGCGTGTTATACGACTCTCTATATTGACGAGGGAGCCGATTCCTGCGACGCACACTCCGGCTCACATACATAGGCGGGCGCAAACAGAAACACCAATATGAAACTACACAATAAAGCATTAACCCGCTTACGATCCATGGAAATATCGCGGGAACAAAATAAATCCTTAGTGCGAGCTACTTATTACGCAAAGCGTGCAAAGAGCGTTCTAATACAGCAGTGCTTCTTCACGAACGAAAAATTACATGATTTTTTGTGATTTTTGCTGTTTATTCTCTGGGTTTAAGATTGTAATCCACTATTTCGTTCATTCCCATATCTTATATTCGTTAGGTAAAAGAAATAAAAACTTTCAAGTTAATTTCAAAACGTTTAATATAAATTCCAGCATAAGTTAATAAAACAAAATATAAAGAAAATATGAGAAACCTCAATCCATTTGGAGAAATCCAAACATAAATTAAAAGGTTACGATTAATCCAATTTCGAAATTGGAGTAATTCGCATGGGAATGGATTTGTAATCTTTGCGGGTGTTTAATGGAGGGCATCATTTTTTAGGCTGTTTCAAAAGGAATGTGAATGTGTATATGTGTGTGTGTCCCCTATTAACAACTTTTGAACCAATGGAGCGATTTTCATGAAACTTGGTATGAGGCTCGTGCTACCAGTACCCACCTCCGTGCCATATTTTATTTGGCGAAGATTGAAGTCCTGGGTTCGATTACAGGAACGTTTTCTTCCGATTTATTTTACATAGAAAATCTCAAAACCATCATGCTGATATGTTTTCCTTAATACATTAAAATATCTTAAAATTGTGATATTGGAGCGAGGTTTGTACTGTTATAAGAAAGAATAAAGATTCTAGTTCTTATCACTAAATTTTAATAATTGATCGTATTTTCTTGAATTTTTACTAAAAGATAGCGTTTTTGCGTTTTAAATCGAATTTTCTCGGATCGTTGCCATGGAGACGATTATTACCGAACTCGGCTTGAGCATAGACGAGTGAACAAATGGGTTATATTCTTTTCCTCTCAACTACTCTTCATCAATGGACAGGTGAACCATGCATATTAGCGTATAAAGAGTAACATTTATTAAATTCGTTTATTTAAAAAAATACATGTAAAATATAATGTCAGAAAGAGATTTTGACATTGCTTTTAGTATTTTGAACCTGATAATTCTCTATTAATTTGTTTTCCAATTTTGTATGTTTGCATTGAAATCTGAGTATATAATGAATATTTTTAAAACTGGATAGATAATAAATTAAATTAAATAATTACAAATAAACTAGTCCCATGTAGAATTACCATGATATTAAATTAGGGTATTCAGCGTACACCGTAAAATCAGATTCATTACTTTTTTATTGAAATTAATTTCAAATCTAATTTGACATATTTTTTATATATGTAATTAGCAGGTATGAAAATTACATTTTTATGGCAAATATGTTTAAGTGTGCAACTATGCAACTACAAATGTTAAATAATTTTTTCATTTCTACTCGAGTGTAAGTACTAGTAAGTAAATTTCATCAAAATTTACTTTTGCTGTCATTGGAGGTCGAGAAACGGTTCTGGTAACACCATATAAGAGATATAATTTCCAACTTGAAAACGGCCAGATTAAACTGAATGAATATATAAAGATGTTTATTAACCAAATTTAATATTTTAATACAGCGGTGCCCAAACTACGGCCCGCGAAGGGGTTTTGTTCGGCCCGCGAAGCTTAGGCGAAAAATCAATTCGAAAAATTTAACACACAAATTCATACATTTTTTTGAAAATTTTCATAATAAAAC
This sequence comes from Tanypteryx hageni, assembly GCA_028673005.1. NCBI lineage: Eukaryota > Metazoa > Arthropoda > Insecta > Odonata > Petaluridae > Tanypteryx > Tanypteryx hageni. Next base: position 68,557,316 of record CM054112.1, on the reverse strand, counting down.
TTTAAATATTGAAATGTTAGCCATGAAAACCTTATTTAGACATGATTTTCACTTAACAGCATCTCAGAATATATAGAAATTTTCCGATTTAAATTCTAACCCGGCCCGCCGAAGAATTGACAACTTCCAATGCGGCCCGCCAAGGGATTCGCAACCATTGATGTGGCCCGCCATTAGAAAAGTTTGGGAACCGCTGTTTTAATAGATCGTATAATCATGGAGAACTAATAAAATTTGGTATTTTATTCAGACACAACTTCAGTTTTACTAAATGCAAGACAGACGTAAGGAAGGACGTTAAAAACATAAGCGACTTAATAATAATAATGTACGACACGCTAGAATTATCTTAAACTTTTACATCACGCAGCAAAAGCATCATTCGTGCGTAGGAACAACAGTTTACTTTCACATCCCTACGATCATTAAATTTAAGTAAACTAAATTTTAAAAAACGAAGGCGACATCTATTACTGTACTGTACTGTACTGTATACTATACATATAAAGAATGAGTGTCAGGAAATGTTTTAAACTCCTATAACAGTTTGAGTGTTTTAACAATCTTTCCGAATATATAGAAGATTTAAATTTGGTAAGAATGCTTAATTCAGAGATACAAATGGAATGACGAAAACAAAATCACTAATCACTGGGTTCGACTCCAGGTGATAATTTCCCATTAGATAACACGTAGAAAAAATTACGCTGTAGAGGATTGGTATATTTTTTTATATTAAAATTAGAAAAATGGACCTACAATCTTCGTAATTGGACTGTATTCAAGAAAAATACACGTAGTTTCTTATTGTTACCGTCTTATTCCGCCTTCGGGACAAAATCACTCGAATTAAACGTTTAAATTTCAGGTTTCGGCTAAATTTTGCGTTTTTAACAAGAAGTCGCCTTGCCAACTCATGCATTGTTGAAATCGAGATTCTATTAATCGAATTAATAAGAGCCTGTGTACTATCATATACTGCATACTGTCGACTGTGGCGCCGCCCTTAAAGGGTGTTATAAAAGAGCGGGATATTCAAGAACTATTTATAAAGAAATATACATTTATTTTTAACAAACTTTCCGAGTAGATAGAAGATTGAAATTTGGTAGGAATGTTTGACTCTTATAGTAAAAGCCGTTTAATAAAAGAAATCCCCAAGAAACACAAGAGTTCTAACCCAAATTAACAAACAACCAATAGTAATTGTGTGTATTAAGTTCTGGAGCGGGACTTGATGTCCGCGATGGTGGTGGGACCGAACTAAAACCAACGGCCTTAAAATGCCCTAGTAATTATATAAAGCCTATAGGGCAGTTTAAAAGGAAGTGAGAGAAGGAAAGGTAAAGAGAGAGAGAGAGCGAGGGAGAAAGAGAAATCGGGTGGAGTGAGGGGAGACGGGAAAAAAAGAAAAGGGGAGAAATACGAGCTTTAAGTGTCTCTGTGAGTCGCCTCAGGCAATAAGCCGCCGTTAAATGTGACGTCGAATGGTGCCAATAACAAGTAAAGAAGGGGACTAAAACGAGTATGGGTCGATGATATTGAGGAGCAGGGTGTTGTTTGGAGACCGTTCTGCGACAAACAATGACTTCCAAACGCTCTCAAAGCTACGTTTCCCGTGGTGCACTTTTATTCGTAAAACATTTGCCTCAGAGATTTTATTAGGATGTCGTTCTAATCAAGACGAGGGAGTAAAATAAAAAACTAGGAATAAACCGAATCGTTTCTCGTCATTTTTTGCATCCCTTATACGCCAAACAACCAACAATAAACTCAAAACGGTTCAGGATTAGAGAAAATATACGTTAGAGATCTTAGGGCAACCTTATCATCTTTCTCAATATCTTATAAAGTGAATGATACAGTATTTTCGCAATATCAAGGAATTATGAATCTAAAAATCGTAATTATAAATAATCTTAGTACTATAGAAAGTACTTCGATTATGTATTGAAAATGGCTACCTAAATGACTCTGAATATTCATTAATTTAATATAGTTAAAATGTTTAATGGAGATATTTTACGATGCATTTTTCAGAAGTTAAGTCATATCCCGAGAAGTCTAAAAAAGAATTAAAAATTATGGCGAAATGTTAATATGTATACATTTTAAAGTCAAGGCGTCTCAAAAATTCTATTGCTGTCAGGTTAGTTACTTTTCATACCGCTAACCACCCCCGTGGAGCAATCGGCTGTTAACCGAAAGGTTGGGGGTTCGAGCCAACACGGAGGCGATGATTATATATATATATATATGCAGTATGAAACCTTTTATCCAGAAATCCCGTTAACCGGGTATTTTTCAAAACAAATGCATTTTTTCCAAATTTGTTAGGATAAAGAAATTTAAATTTGACGCCTCTCTAGTAATTACCCAGCTAACCGCCGTGCGTTGGACACGCTCCGGTGCTCCGAGCTTTCGTTTTTCAGTTCCTTTTACGTTTGTTTACTAGTGTTAAATATCTCCTTTCCTATTCTGCCCCATAAAATGTCTAAAACTCAAAAGCCCGGGTGCTTTAATGGACTCTAGTTTTCCCTTTACAATATAAGTCCAGTATAGATAGTGTAGTATAGTAGTATAGATTTATTTATTGAATGGTTCGAAAAAAAATATTTATATTGGTAAGTACCCGATTACTGTAACATTTTTATTCATATACAGTACAGGTATAATTTATATAAGTGCTTGAAATAGATAATATTACGAAATGGAACGCTTGTTCTGATAGTGGAACCGAAAGCAGTGGGCGCGAAATAAATGATAGAACATTTACGAATGAACCAAATTTGGATTTATTTCTTATTTACTACAATGAAGAAAGGAAAAAAATGTTTCTTATTATTTTTACTAAATGAAGTTAACACACAGATATTACTAAATTTTACCGATGCGTGTGACGTACCGGAACGTAGTTCTTGTCCGCATCAGTATATCCCAGATAACTGGCTATCCCTACACCCCAAGCTTGCCGGATAAAAGGTTAGGACCGCCAAAGTTTGACCACAATGAAAATCTTTCCATACGCGTTCCTTTATTCCTATAATACCATTTTTCGATGTTGCTGGGCTGCGCTATAACATTATTGTAACGGAATTCCGTCGAGAAGTTTTAGTTTTTTTTACTTTCTCCATGTCGTATAGGGGAAAGTATTGTTTTCATGGAAAAATAGATTTATAGATTTCAACGTATGTACACATTTCGTGGTCCCCTGAACACATTTTGACCATTTTCTCGATGATATCTGTATATGTGATAGGAATTTTGTGGGTGCTCTAATTAAAAAATTATGAATAATATCATCGCAAAATTTTATATTTGTCATTTTTATTAAAAGGAAAAGAGGTGATAAGGTTTTGGTTAAAATCAGTCAACCGAAAGTGGGTGTTTACTCACTTATCCTTTTTTATATTTGCTTTAATACTTAATCAATGTATAGAATTAGCGGAAAAAATGTTGCAGGAATTTAATTTTCTACAACGTTTGTTCGAAACATTTTTTCATATAATGCATTTTTAAAGAGATATTTTAAAAATTATATTGTTTAGCTGCCACCACCACACCACCTGGAGGCAACTTTGGTATACACTTGACGCTTAGTTACCTCTTAGTAACACTCCTTTTTATGCTTAACTAGCGTTATTGCCCGTCAAATATGACGGATATGCGTGAATTAAGTATTAAGTTAAAACAAAAATAAAAGTTAATAAAACCAACTTTTATAGCCATTAAAAAGTAAACAACAAATATATAATTCACATAATTGAGTGTTTCAGATAGTAAAAATAGTTTTGGACAAATAGAAATTGTATGACGAAGAAATAAATTACGCTATACAATTCTTGTACCCCCAAAATTATTTTTAATTTATGGAACATTTAATGTTGTCTCTCTCCCTCTTTTTCCTTTCTTTGTTCCTCTATCTCCTCTCTCTCGTATTAAAGCATTCAAAGCATGCATTCCTTACGCATAGAGCATAAGGATTAAGGCGAAAATACAATCTCGAGGTTTAACAATGACACGGTTGGCAAGGCAACATATCGTTAAAAAGCTCAAAATTTTCAAATAAATATTATTTAAACCTATAACTTGAGCGATTTTGTATTGTAAGCAAAATGTGACGATAAGAATAAGAAACTATATTTACGTTTCTTTAAAACGGTCCAGGTTCAAAGATCGTAGGTCAGTTATTTCTAATTTTAATTTGCAAAAGAGTAAAAGTCTAAGTCAAAAAATCGATTTTTAGGTGTTATCTTATGGGAAATGGCATCCCCATCCCCTTTCCCTCCTCCCACCAAAAATCAAAATTCTGGCACCGAGGTGCATATTCACATGATCCCATTCGTAAGTGTACCAAGTTTTACGTATCTAAGTTTCTTGGTGTTTGAGATATGCTGTCCACAACCACACATTGCCTTTTATTAATATCTACTAACGTAATTGCCCGTCATATATGACGGGTATGTGCAGATTATGTATTAAAATTAAGGTACATCCCATTCTCCTCCCTTTCTCCCTCGCATTCTCCCTTCAAAAATGTATCTATCTCTCTCAGCGTGATATATCTAGATATAAATCTTAAAATACAAAAAGAATATTCATTTGTCAAACATTACGCTAGACAACTTTAGCTGGCCAAAATTATTTCAACTCCCTGGAGCATACTATCATGTGAATTATATATTTGTTTATTTTCAGTCCACATAAAATATTGTTTCATTAAATTAAAATTTATAAATTTTATTCGGAGGAACTGCAATATCCCCCTCAAAATAGCGCCACAAACAGACATTTATTTATTAAATTATCATGTCAACTCTATATAAAGAAATTCTGATTAGCTCATTATATAAATTTCTGCCGAATTTCAATTTTTATCTACATCCTTGATCGAGTTATTCGCGTTTAAATAATTTTACACTCACAACCACACCATCGGACGGACAACATAGCATTTTATTATTATTTTTGCGATTCTTTTAAACCTGTCTTTCTCTCCCTATTTCCCACACCGTCCTCAAGTCCTCCATTCTTCTACCTAACTCCCGTAACGTATCGCCCAATCCTTCAATCTAAAAATATTTTGCATGCTCGGATTGTTTATTAACAACAATGCAAATCACTAAGAATGCGTCAAATTCTGGCGTTAAAAACTGATCTGGTGATCGATTCGACGCATATTCAAAAATCGATGGCAAAAGAAAACAAACTTTCGTTCTTTTAGGCGTTCGTATTTTCAAGTCTTGATCTGCTACCATGATTTTAAGTAATTTTAATATGCGAATGATTAATGCTCTACATTCAAATGTATTCCTTCTCGTAAATGTTGCTATGAAAATCATTTCCCTCTCATTCCTTCTCTCTCGTATTAAAATAATTCAAAGCATGCTTTCATTCGTAAGGATTGAAATAACAATAGGATTTCGTGGTATAACAATGTAATTGGTTGGCAAGGCAACATCCCATTAAATTGGCAAGATTTCTCTAAAATATGTGAAATAAACGTTTTACATGAGCTATTTCGAACTGTAGGTGATAAAAGACGAACAGAATAAGAAACTTTATAATGTTTTCTTTAAAATGGTCCAGATCCGAAGATTTTGGGTTAATTCTTTCTAATTAAATCTCGAAAAGAATAAAAGCCTGCATGTCGAAAAGTCGATGTTTACGTATTATCTTTTGGGAAATGGAAATGTCTTCCTCGGAGTCAAACCCAGGATATTTTTCGAGTTTTTTTCGTCATCACCTTAAAATATGCAAATTTAGTATTCCTGGCAAATTAAAAAAATATACCTCCATCTTTTATCGAGTTATTCGCATTTTTATAGCGTGACAGAGTGAGCCACAAAGGGAATAAGGGACAGAAGTAGGCTTTTATAGATTTTAGATATTCTTTAAAACGCTCATTCTCATGTTATTTAAATGAGAGAAATTAAAAAAGAACAACGTTTTTATAATAAAAAATGTAGTTCAAATCACTTTAAAAACCCTCCCATTTTGATTTATTTTTTATTCAGGCTAAAATGGTACCTTTTTCTTGCTTATACGTTCTGTAGTTGTTGCGTTATAAATGCCCAAACATGCAAACTAATTCTTCAAAATATTTATGGTAGAGATTATTGGAGATTCGTGGCTATATTCAATATCGGAAGGCTATGGTATGAGTTTATTATCGTTTAACCTATTTGGAATTTTTAGAAATATTACAGGTATGGAGAAAGTCATGTGGTGGCCACATCAGATTTTTTATTGTATGAAATTCATCACATTGCCAATTCGCAGCACTCCATTTCTTTAAGGGCTTAATAGCAGCTCTTCAAACAATTACTTTCTTTTGGTCGAAGTGCTGAAGTATGCTGATAAACCAAATTACTGATGTGTTGTCTACCGTTTAGTTGCGACCGCCAGTCTATTTCAAGGTTAAGAGAGCGAGCGAGATGGCTCATCGAAAATTTAACCCGAATGTTTGCTACATGCATTGGTGCGAGTCTTGCTATACCTACTCCCGTTTAGGGTCAGTGCGTGACGTCCTTGGGAGATCATTTTACCCCTTGATCGAACCTGCTAAGGGACAAGTGGAAGAAAAGTATTTTCGTCTATATTAGCCGATATGTCTTTCCAATTCGATCGCCAGCCATCCTTAAACATTTCCTTAAGATAGGTTAAATTAGTAGGCACACGGTTCTGTAGCATTTTCGCCCTTATTTTGTCGTAAAAGCGGCTGTTGTGGAAGTAATTATATTTTATTCATGTTATTTTGCAATTATATATATATAAGTACACGGCGATGCACGGGCTACTCCAGACGTCTTCGGCGAATGAAATTATATGTTTCATATGGTAACATAATAATCATTTCAACTTTTGCGCATTTTTCATGTTCATAAAAAGAATACTATCCCCTATACTACATATCATCATCATCATAGGTAGTCTGTCCGTAGACAGGTCCGTGATTATTCTTGGTTAAACCTGGTTCTCCATATACTCCTATATTCCGCTGTCCTCTTTATATCTTGATAACTCTCTTTCCCTTTCAAATCGTCTATCAGCTGAAACCTTTTCCTACCTCTTTCCCTTTTCCCATCTAGTTTTCCTTCTAACACGTCTTTAATCATACTCTCTCTCCTCAGGTAATGTCCAACCCAGTTAGCCTTCCTCTTTCTGATAGTCTGTATAATCATTCGCTTCTCTCCTATTCTTCGTAGCACTTCATCGTTTTTCATCCTATCTGTCCATTTTATCTTCAGCATTCTCCTCAAAGTCCACATTTCAAAGCTTTCCAAGTATTTGATGTCATTTTTCCTTAGCGTCCATGTTTCTGCCCCATACAATGCTATACTCCATACGTAGCATTTTATCAACTTCTTGCGGATATCTTCCCTTATATTCCCTGTAAGTAGTTGTTTCTTTCTCCTGAAAGCCGCTTTTGCTTTTCCTATTCTAGTTTTGATCTCATCCGTACATTTTGCCTCTCGTGTTATGATACTTCCAAGGTATTTATATTCTGAAACTTGTTCTAATGGCTTTCCTCCAATAGTTATGTTCAGATTCTCTTCTTTACCCGATATTCGAATGACCTTGGATTTTTCTGTATTTATTTTCATACCGTATTTTCTACATGTTATCACTAGTCTATTTATCATTTTTTGTAGCTCCTCTTCCTTTCTTGCTAGAAGTACTTGATCATCTGCGTATTTTACTGTTCTTATAATCCTTCCTCCAATTTTGAAATCCCCTGTGCCTTCTAAAGCTTCTTGCATTAGACTTTCTCCATATATATTGAATAGGGTTGGCGATAGGCAGCAGCCTTGTCTTACTCCTCTACCGATATTTATTCCGCAGGTGTCCACATTCTCAAACCTGACCTTTACAACTTGATTCTCATATAGATTCCTAATCAGTCTCCTGTCTCTATAGTCTACACCTATATCCTTTAATATCTTCATCAACTTTACCCAATTTACTCTATCAAAGGCCTTCTGCCAGTCTACGAAACAGGCGCAGATATCTTGACTGTATTCTATTGCCCTTTCTGATATGATTCTAACTACTCCTATAGCATCTCTAGTTCCTCGTCCTTTTCTGAAACCGAATTGATTTTCCCCTAGTATTTCTTCTGCCTTTTTCTCCAGCCTTTTATTAAGAATCCTCGTGATGATCTTCGATGTGTGTGACAGAAGGCTTATAGTTCTGTAATCTTCACACTGCATTGCCTTTGGCTTCTTCTTTAGAGGGATCATTGTTACTTCTAGGAAATCCTGAGGCCACTCTCCCGTGTCGTAAATCTTATTAATTAATTTCGTGATCGCTTTTAGTCCTTCTGTTCCTATGACTTTAAGTATCTCAGCCGGTATTCCATCGCTGCCCGTGGCTTTCCCCTTCTTTAGTTCCACTATCGCTTTTTCTACTTCGCTCTCCATAATACTTGGTCCTAAGTTGTCTTTTTCAATGTTTTCCTCATCTTCCAGTTCAATTTTTGCCGCTCCTGCCTGTTTGCAGTATAATTCCTTAATGTATTCTTCCCATACCTGCGCTACATCCTTTGTTTCTGAGACTATCTTCCCATCCTTATTCATAATTCCTTTACCACGAATTCCATTCGACTTCTGATCTTCTAATTCCAGTACCCTAGCGTACATCATATCGTACCGTCCTAACTTCTCCATTTGTTCTATTTCATCACATTTTCCTTTTATCCAATTTTCTCTAGCTTTATCTGTTACCCTTCTCAACTCATTGTTTATACGCCTATAGTTGGCTCTACCTTCTTCACTGTTAACGTTTTTCCATTTTCGTCTCTCATCCATTTTCTCCAGCATTTCCTTCGTGATCCATGGTTTTCTGATTTTCTTCTCTTGTTTTCCAATCTCTTTATCCAAGGTATCCTTGATACTGGTTTTAATTTCTTTCCATTCTATAGCAACGGTTTTCGGTTTGTTTTCCAACTTTCTTAGGTTATCTTCCAACTTCATGCTGACTACATCCTGCCTTTCTTTCAGTTTTTCTAGGTCCCAGGTCTGTCTTTCTCTTCTCGTTTTTCTTATTTGTTTGAGCTTTGTACTCACGTCAAGTATTAGAAGGCTGTGATCTGAATCAATGTCTGCTCCTTGAAATGCCTTGGCGTTCTTTATGCTGTTCCTGAATCTTTGTTTTACAAGGATGTTATCTATTTGGCATCTCATCCTATCTCCTGGGCTTTTCCATGTGTATAACCTTCGTTTATGGTTTTTGAACCATGTATTAGTCACTACAAGGTCATTATTGATGCAGAATTCTACGAGTTTCTCCCCTCCTCGATTTCTCTTCCCAAGTCCGTATTGCCCGACAACATTTTCTTCCTGTCCTTCTCCGACTATGCTGTTCCAATCTCCCATTATTATGCAGTTTACCTTTCCTCTTCCGTCTTCTTCGTAAACTTCATTAATTTGCTCATAGATCTCATCTATATCTTCATCGTCATGAGCTGACGTTGGCATATATACCTGGATTATCAGCATATCCACTGGGACTGCTTTAAGCTTTATTGCCATCAGTCTATCGTTCGTTGCTGTTATCTTTGTCACGCTTTTCATCATATCTTTCCTAAGTACCAGAGCTACTTCCCTTTCCCCACTATTTCCTCCAGAATAAACTACCGTGAATTCTTCCGAGTCGAACTGTCCTTCTCCCTTCCATCTAGTTTCGCTTAGCCATATAATGTCAACTCTATTTCTTCTCATTTCTTCTTTCAAGTTCTCTAGCTTTCATGCCTTTCTCATAGTTCTTACGTTCCAAGTCCCTATTCGTAATTTACTTTCGACAAATGTTTTCCTCAAGGCAGTCCCCGCCCGGAGATCCGATTGGGGGACTATTTTACCTCCGGATTGTTTTACCTCGAGAGAACTCATATTGTCCAACCATATAATCTTTACTAGGGATTGTAATGTGGTAGTTTCCCTCTTGCTTTCCACATCGCAGTACTGTAGCCGTTCAAATCGTCCTGATCACGCCTACAGCTTTGTTGGATATAGACCCAACCAACATCATTTGTTTTCGGCTCTATACCATACTGACAGTACTGCTGCCTACTGCCAGGCACTGATGATAGTTTTTTTTATAAAACCTCCATTCGAGGGGTTTGAACCCCCTAACTTTGCAATAGAAAGCCGACACGCTAACCACTACACCACCAGTAAACATACTACATATAGAGAAAGTAAAAATCCTATCACATACAGAGAAACCGACAAACACACAGACATCATCGCGATTTTTACCAAAAACTAATCAGTTCTTGTGACTATTATAAAAATATAAAATATAAAATTTCGCGTTGACCTGATAATAGTTTTTGAGTTAGCGCACCCACAAAAAGCTATCACACAGACATAATCGAGAAAATGGTCAAAACGTGTTCAGGGGACCTCAAAACGTGTATTTCCATTGAAATCCCGAATTCGAAGTTTTTCATGAAAACAATACTTTCTCTATACGACGTATATGGAGAAAGTAAAAACTAATTCTGAGATATCTCAGATACCTATGAATTTGGCCGAGAGGGTCCAAGGAGGTCCCGAGGGAACGGGAGCATATGTGAGAGTAAAGCTTCATTCACACTAAAAAGGACAGTCACGGTCCAGCCACACTCCGGTCACAGTAGTCACCGTAGCAGGTGTTCAGATTGTACATTCCACTCACGATCCTAAAGCATCAGTACAAGCTAGATTTGCAATCGATAGTGTTGATTGACTGTGATGAATAAGCGACCATGTTTAACCATTTAAATAATAAAGATTTGGCAATGATAGCGCTGCTTTTGGACGAAGAAGCGGAAGAGGCACAAAGATCTAAACGAAGAAGGATCTGGGTGCATCCGAGTTTTATTAACAGAAAACTTGAAGGAGAGTTTTTTTTTCATTGTATCCTCACTTGGTCGATAACGAAAGTAAATTTCTTTAGTATTTCCGCATGCCCATGGGTACATTCTATTAAAAGTTAGTCTAATTTTTAGAAATTATAATGTATAATTATCTTGCAATTAAATTTTTAAATAAAAAAATGTAACAACTGTCACTAATGAACTAACTTGTGCATAATACCATTAATTTCCTTTCTTACGTTTATTAGGAGATTCTATCCTACCGTGTCGCTCTGGCAGTGCAGTACTTTCCTCTTAGAAGAACGACAGAAGACTGCGGGAAAAATGTACACATTGGGATGATGGTCACGGGATGGGACGGTCTCGGTCAAAGCAAATATTCTCAGAAAGGATCGTTCCTTGAACGTGACCGTACTGTGCCTTGAATGTGACCGCTAGTATGAATACTCCTACTCAAACACATGGGAGAATATTTGACTGGAACGAGAATAGAGCGTGACTGGAGTGTGACTGCCCCTATACTGTGAATCAAGCTTAATAGGATTTCGAGTTCAACAGTGCAATCGGTTCTCCTTAAAAACGCTAAATTTTGTCAAAATATGATATTAAAACGTTAAATTCGAGAGATTTCGATTCGAAGGCGATAAAAGACGATAATAATAAGAAACTATTGTCATTTTTCTTTAATGCAGTTCTAGTCCGGAGATCAAAGGACAAATATGTGAATTTTAATAAGCAAAAGAAAATAAGCTTGCAGGTCGAAATATTGATTTCTCCATGTTATCTTATGGGGAATGTAAATCATTCTCAGGAATCGAACCCGGGTCGATTTTGGAAAACATTATTTCGTAAATGGCTTTTACTTTACAAATCAGACATCTTCGAGATACTCGGAAACTTTGTTTAAAATAGCATTACAGTTCCGCTTTCCCACCCACCGACGACGACGAAGTCATTGTTATATCATCATCATAGGTAGTCTGCCAGTAGGCAGGTCCATGATTATTCATGGTTAAACCTGGTTCTCCATATACTCATATTTTCCGCTGTCCTCTTCATATCTTGATAACTCTCTTTCCCTTTCAAATAGTCTATCAGCAGAAACCTTTACCTACCTTTTTCCCTTTTGCATCTAGTTTCCTTCTAACACGTCTATAATCATACTCTCTCTCTCTCTTCAGGTAATGCCCAACCCAGTTTGCCTTCCGCTTTCTAATAGTTTGTGTAATCATTCGCTCCTCTCCTACTCTTCGTAGAACTTCATCGTTTTTCATCCTATCTGTCCATTTTATCTTCAGCATTTTCCTCCGAGTCCACATTTCAATGCTTTCCATGTATTTGATGTCATTTTTCCTTAACGCCCATGTTTCTGCCCCGTACAAAGCTATACTCCATACATAGCATTATATGAACTTCTTGCTGATATCTTCCCTTATATTCCCTGTATGTAGGTTTTTCTTTCTTCTGAAAGCCGCTTTTGCTTTTTCTATTATAGTCCTGATCCCATCCGTACATTTTGCTTCTTTTTTTATGATGCTTCCAAGGTATTTATAGTTTGAAACTTGTTCTAAAGGCTTTCCTTCAAATACTTATGTTCGGATTCTCTTCTTTACCTGGTGGGTGAAATGCATAGGGATTTTCCTATAATTTTTTGACTGAAGGAGTTTTCCACCACTGAATATGAGTAATGATCAATGGCTTAATTAATTCAAACAAAAGATATATTTACTAACTATTTAAATGTTGATAGCAAAGCAATCATTGAAAAGCTACCATTACGATTTGTCAAGTATTTCGGAGATAAACATTTAATAATCAAAGGTGACCGTCAATCGGTCACCTGGAATGAGGAGTGGAATAAGCTATTGGTGCAATCTAAACCTTTGAATTTAACATTAAATACTTTAATTAAAGAATCTTCAAACGTAAATGAGTATTATGAAAGTTTAATGAATGTTGGCTGCGTAATCGGTCTGCATAACGTTACCGATATAGCTAAACCAACATGTAGTAAAATCGATTTTGAAAGATTAAATTTGGAAATTCCTATACTTTGCTTAATCGGAGAATTTTTATTACAGCGCATGTGAGAAGACTGCAGTCACAGGCGCGGAATTAAAACTCCCGTAAACTGCTACTCTGTGTGTGTGCGTGTGTGTGTGTTTGTGTGGGTGTGTGTGCGTGCGTGTTCATTATTATTATTATTATTATTATTATAAGGGATCAGTGAGGGGTTTACTCTCTCCGTCACCTTATTTATTCATCATTTTCTATTACTTTGAGGACTCGCTTCAGGTGATACTCATATTTTTCTTACTATGCCAAGTAACCTTTTCCGTAATGTCATTCATTGACAATCATGAGTATATATATTTATATAAAACCATTTTGAGTAAATAGAGAAATAAATAAATACGTTAAAATAACTGTTGAATATAAAACCTTTCCTGTGCGTGTGTGTGCGCGAGCGTGCGTACGGGCGTTGGTGTGTGTGTGTGAGTGAATGATGGAGTCGGTCCCTGGCAATGGAGCTAATACTCCCGTAAACCAAACTCCATTAGAGATTTTTCAATTGAGAAAATGCATAGTGGATTTTCAAGCCTTTCGCAATCAAAATAATGAATTTGTATTCAAAGAATTGGCTATTTGCGATATTGACAATGATTATAGCCAATCATGGATTTTTTCATATGGACATGACTATTTGTAGTATATGCGGTGTAAATGTATACGAGTGGGGAAAAGGAGATGATCCTAAAAAGGAACATGATCGATTTGAGATAACTTGTCCTTTAATAAAAAGAAATGAATTTCATTAAGACATTTTTCAATGGAAATAAAGGAATATTGATTTTATTACACTATTTTTATTTCATCCCATCCTTCCATTTGACCTTCGACAAGTTATGACTCGTTAAATAATGTCCTGGAGAAATAAGACGAGTTAGGACCAAAATATTTGTTTCATTTTGACGTATTTATAATCACCGCCGACCAAAAATTTTAACTCAATTCAAATATACCGCAAGTTGGGAAAGTGTTCACGTTAACCCCCACTCTCCAGCTCACATCCGGTGTATGCACGAATTCAGCATTTTGTAATTATACAGCTGCTCACGTCCGGTTCGCTGACTCAAGATCGCTACGCAGTCTCGCTGGGGGGCGGACGTGCAGCTTCAGCATTTTTTCAATCTTGCAGTTAGAATGTTTCATTCGGATTTGAGACTCGGCAGAGTACGGACGCGTGCATAAAGTGAGTTTCTCGAAGAAAGAAGCATCCAGATATTCTACGCATCAGATCGCTCTCCAAAGGTAATTTAATTTATATTTAAAATTATTATTATATTATAAATCTAAGCAATCATTGATTTGAAAATAATTACTTTTCAGTTATGGACTTAAAACAACTTCCAATTATACATAAAGTTGGGTCGGCTATTCGGACTTATCATGAACATGGTTGGAAGAGGATAAAATTGGAAGATCTGAACTTTATACCTTTTGAGTATATTGAATTGTATCATCCACGTGACATCCATCAGATAACGGCCACATTCCCGAATTACAAGAATTAGAAGATCGGTGTCAGAGGGAAAGGTATCAGCCATGCTTGGAGCACTACAATACAAGAGAAATCCATATCGATGGACCACCTCCTATGAAAAAAGATTTTTATTTGTGTTGTAATAATGCTTGTATTTTATTGGAAATAAAAAATTGATCAACCTGCTCAATATTTCGTTTCATTTTAACGTACTCAAATCCGCCGTCATCCAAAATACCAACCCAGAAAGTTTTATTCGATTCAAATATACCGCGCAATCGACGCTGTCAACAGCAAAATTTTAACTCGATTCAAATCCGCCGCCATCCAAGATACCAACCTAACATTGCGCATTACGAACGTCTTTGTTATGACGGCCTTTTATTAAGAATCCTCGTGATGATCTTCGATGTGTGTGACAGAAGGCTTATAGTTCTGTAATCTTCACACTGCATTGCCTTTGGCTTCTTCTTTAGAGGGATCATTGTTACTTCTAGGAAATCCTGAGGCCACTCTCCCGTGTCGTAAATCTTATTAATTAATTTCGTGATCGCTTTTAGTCCTTCTGATCCTATGACTTTAAGTATCTCAGCCGGTATTCCATCGCTGCCCGTGGCTTTCCCCTTCTTTAGTTCCACTATCGCTTTTTCTACTTCGCTCTCCATAATACTTGGTCCTAAGTTGTCTTTTTCAATGTTTTCCTCATCTTCCAATTCTATTTTTGCCGATCCTGCCTGCTTGCTGTATAGTTCCTTAATGTATTCTTCCCATACCAGTGCTACATCCTTTGTTTCTGAGACTATCTTTCCATCCGTATTCATAATTCCTTTACCACGAATTCCATTCGACTTCTGATCTTCTAATTCCAGTACCCTAGCGTACATCATATTGAACCGTCCTAACTTCTCCATTTGTTCTATTTCATCACATTTTCCTTTTATCCAATTTTCTCTAGCTTTGTCTGATACCCTTCTCAACTCATTATTTATACGCCTATAGTTGGCTCTACCTTCTTCACTGTTAACCTTTTTCCATTTTTGTCTCTCATCCATTTTCTCCAGCATTTCCTTAGTGATCCATGGTTTTCTGATTTTCTTCTCTTGTTTTCCAATCTCTTTATCCAAGGTATCCTTGATACTGGTTTTAATTTCTTTTCATTCTATAGCAACGGTTTTCGGTTTGTTTTCCAACTTTCTTAGGTTATCTTCCAACTTCATGCTGACTACATCCTGCCTTTCTTTCAGTTTTCCTAGTTCCCAAGTCTGTCTTTCTCTTCTCGTTTTTCTTATTTATTTGAGCTTTGTACTTAAGTCAACTATTAGAAGGCTGTGACCTGAATCAATGTCTGTTCCTGATAATGCCTTGGCTGTCTTTATGCTGTTCCTGAATCTTAGTTTTACTATGATGTATCTATTTGGCATCTCATTCTATCTCTTGGGCTTTTCCATGTGTATAACTTTCGTTTATGGTTTTTGAACCATGTATTAGTCATTACAAGGTCACATGGTTGTGTAGTGATTAGCCTGTCGGCTTCCTATTACAAAATTCCGGGGTTCAAACCCCGCGAATGGAGGCATTATAAAATAACTATCATCGGTGCCTGGCAGTAGGCAGCAATGGAATTTTAGAATTATATACTATGTTTTCCTTGCCACCTGGCCGGCTGGCCAAATTGCAATGTTTTTTTTAAATAAATAAATACTGTCAGTATGGTATAGAGCCGAAAACAAATGATGTTGGCTGGGTCTATATCCAATTCAGCTGTAGGCGTGATCAGGACGATTTGAACGGCTACAGTACTGCGATGTGGAAAGCAAGTGGGAAACTACCACATTACAATCCCCAGTAATGATTATATGGTTGGACAATATGAGTTCTCTCGAGGTAAAACAATCCGTAGGTAAAACAATCCGGAGGTAAAATAGTCCCCCAATCGGATCTCCGGGCGGGGACTGCCCTGAGGAAAACATTTGTTGAAAGTAATTTACGAATAGGCACTTGGAACGTAAGAACTATGAGAAAGGCATTTTTATATATTAGATACATATTTGATTTCGGCATGCTAACCTCTCACGTTGCTATTTTATTGTCGTTCGCCCTCCACAGCTCGACCGCATTCTATATTGGCTAATATTTCACAATACTGCGTTATATTTCATGTTTATTGATAAAATATTCATATAAATTTTTCTCAAACATGTTTACTTCTAAATAATTACTTGCTTTGTAAGGAACTTTGATACCCACATCAAAAGAAAATTTAAAATCTCTAATATAGATATGAAATTGGCATTGCAAAAATTCACAGCAGCATTCCTTTGATTTTTCAGGTATAAATCTATTTTACCATTCTCCATTTTTAAACGAATACATTAAGCAGTTTGCAGAAGTATTTTTCGTTTCCTTACAAATTTTATCGTCTCGTAAAAGTTATATCACATAGCTGGGCTTACATTTTAAAATTTGCAAACCAAACCTGCATTGATTAACTGTTTTTCATCAAATATAAACTACTTAAGAGGGCTTGTTACCTGCAGCTATATGCCAGTCCATTTATGTCTACGGAAGTATTCACCATAGCTTTTAGAAATTAGGCGCTAATTTTACAATATTTCTATATAAACCACATTATTTGCCAACCTTTGTCGTTCAAGCCTTGCTTCACCTTCTCCTTCAGTCTTATTAACCCGTGGTATAAACCATAAGTATTACTAATATCACGAGTTGCCTAGTTGATCAACAAGATACAGTTGTTTTCGATCGATAATGAAGAATTGAAGTAGTTTTTCCCACATGCAGATTCAAGAGAACTATACGCAGCTATTTATGTAGTAATCTATATGAAACTTGGCGCCGTTTTAGGAAATTTGACCGCTATAGATTTATTTCAAACAATGTAAGGATATGAATGATCAATTGACTTATAATATTTATAAAATTTAATCTACTTTTAACTAAAGGCTTGCGTTCACTTTAGTCTCCATCAACCCATCTCTAAATATGATATATCTTTATCGAAAATTTTAGGGACACCAACATTAGTTGCCTTTGACTGCGACGACCTAAATGCCATTAAACCGAAGCTATAAATAAAAGGGGGAATCAGAGGGAAAGAAAAAACATTTTCCTACCTTTGATGCGGTGTAAATTTTCAGCGATGGAAGAAGACATTCTCACGCGATGAAAGAGATTCCTCTTAACACACTCAAACGCACATACACACGGCACTTCATCACAAAATTACCATACCACATCACACTTTGAAGCTCACGAAGGAAATAAAAGGTGAAGATTTGACATTGGAAATGGAGGAAAAGGGAGGGATTCATAGCACCTGGAATGGAAAAGAAACTAAGCTCACTGGTAATGCTTCAACGCAATAAAAGAAGGGGCATTTTAAATAAAAATAGCACAAACTTCTATTTCGATTCTTTCTCGTTCCCACCAAGTTAATGAGTTAAACTCTAATGACGATTTATAACTAAAAATTGTGTTAACAATATGAAGATTACTATCTTTTTAAAATTTTAATGAAAAGTTAAAAACAGAAACATTTATACACTTAGATCTTTTAATTTTTCTACATCTATGAATAATTTGAAAATTATTTACTGCTGCTGCAGAAAATATTGTCTTGAGGGACTGCATCGCCTTCTCTTCGAAACGGAGATCCCTTTCCGGCAACTTCCTTAGGCACTTCCGAACACAATCACGTCTCAAATAAAACTGAGCTAAGCATAGCAAAACTATCCCGCCAAATCTTAATACGTCACGAGTTTTCTTCTTGACGTTAGAGGGAAAATAATCAATAACTAAGTCCAAGGAGGAGGGGGAGGAATGATGCTCGTTCCTCAGTCCTATTCTTTTGCACCGTCAAATTAATGCCACTGGTTCTATTGAATGCGTGTAATATCTATTCAAAATCTCTTCTGTTAATTTATGAGCCAGAATATATTAAAATAAAGAAGATTGGTTAATCAGATCGATGAAATCACATTCCACTTTTTGGAATTTATTCATCATAATCACAGAAAAAATAATTTTGTAACTTCCTTTTCCCGCGGAAGTTGCAGAGCTATTTTTCTGATAATGAAACCTGGTGAAATTTCCATTTAAAGTAATTATATTTTTCAAAGTTTATTGCACATTATTTATCGCTGACCATTTTATATTGAATGATATATTCTATTTAACAAAATAAAACTATTATTATTACAGGACATCGGTATAAGATAAACGGCATGCGTTCGCTTGGTCGTAAATTAAGACAGTAAATACCATGTTCAATGACACGTTAACTGCTAAAATAATAACGTAGGAAAATAATCCTACCTTTTCGGAATACGGAGACGTCATAATGATAGCAATTAAGCACCTGAATTAAGACACTGAAGATGCAGTCAATATGTGGAGCTCCATAATTAATATAATTGTATTTAAAATTAACTAAACACGCAATATTGGTCGATAAATTAGAACTGTTTCCAGAAATACAAAATTTTAATAATAATGGAGAAACCTTTTGCCAGTTATATAATCTCCCTTGATTAATGCGACTTAAGCGTCTAC
The DNA here is from genome assembly GCA_028673005.1 of Tanypteryx hageni. Lineage (NCBI taxonomy): Eukaryota > Metazoa > Arthropoda > Insecta > Odonata > Petaluridae > Tanypteryx > Tanypteryx hageni. Next base: position 68,538,342 of record CM054112.1, on the reverse strand, counting down.
GAAAATAGTTCACAGAAGAAAGCAAACAGTTATTTTAACCATGCTTCTGTTTAGTCATGATTGTAGACGAGGAAGTGAAGCGAGGAGGAATTAGGAATCTTGCCTAACAAATTCCTTAGAGTGGTGGGTGCGTCGTTAGAGGCAAATCGTGTCGAACACAAGCCGAGTAGAGCGCTGGAGGATAAATGAAACAGCGGATTTGACCACATATTCGTCAAAAAAGGCTATTAGTTAAGTAGCCGCTCTCAAGGAAAATGTTTGAGGAAAGAATAATGAGCGATGGGAGGAAGACGAATTCATTTCAAGTAAGAGATACATTTAGCGATGCAACAAATATTTAAGACTGCTCTCTTCGACTTCTTACTTCCGCGAGGCGAATTCGTCCGTGCAACGCTGAACCTCCTCTTTTCGGCATATATTTATGGGAGAAAATTATAACTAGAAATTTAATTCAAACTTGAATGAATTTGATTTTTTCCTATGCATGGTTAATTTAATAATAATTAATACCTCTTGAAAATACTTACCCCTATCAGAGTCTATCTTTCCGTTGCCATACAGACTTAATCTTCGGTGTAGAAACAAGGAATGTTGAGCGGAATGAATTTAAGAATGCACCCAGTGGAGGGCAATGGGGTCGTCCAAGGGGTGGGCGATCCCCCACATCGCCCCAGAGAATACATTTTTATTCTATACCTCACAGATCATATAAGAGAATAGGAGAAAAATATATGGATTTTTAATTGTTGTTTGCTAAGAGAACCGTCTTAGCGATCGATGTAAACAAAATATGCGATGTTTCGCTCGAGATTTTCTCAAATTTTTATCTCCGAAACCATAACTCGTAATTATGCAATCTCGCGGACTATCTTGTAGTAAATGTTGTCCCCAATCCGAATACATGTTTTAATATATACCTTACAGATCATATAAGAGCATGGGTTAGAAAACATGGATTTTAATTGCTGTTTGCCGAGAGAACCGTCAGAGAGATAGATGTAAACAAAATAGTGAATAAGCTTTTGATCAAAGACGATTTTTTTACGAATTCAAAGTAAATAAAATTATTATTTATCTACTAAACACTTGTACACTAACTTTTTAACGTTAGTTGACTTAGTTTAGAATAATGGAAACGATGTCTAGATATATTCTCAATGCTAAAAACATCCCTTTAGTGACAAGAAATTCGGGAAGTTTTGATACTCGTACGAAACAAAACATTAATTCCTCTTCGTATATTTTTTGTCTCCCGAGTGCACAATTTCCCAATTTCATCGTGAGATAACCTGGACCATGAGAAAGGATGAAGGAGAGGAATGAGAAGAGGAGGAAGAGAGAAGGGAAACTGCCCTTCTACTAGAAATTAATAATCCTTCCTCCGCCTCCTTCATCCCCCCTTCCATACCTTCCTCAAGCCTGGAACAATCCAAGTTTCTTGCTCGGACATGTTTCAACACTTCACCCATTCAAGTCACCCCCTACATCTACCCCTTCCAGTCAACCCACTACCCTCACCCTACCCTCTCCCATCGCCCTTCGCCTTTCCCCTCTTTTGCCGCACCAAAATAATGTGTTCGACTAACCCTCATGTCGCTCCCATATTCACATGCACGCGCTCAGAACCCTCTCTCCCCTCACCTCTCTCAATATTACAACTCATCCGAAAGGCCCCGTGACTTTAACTTTTGCGACGACAAAAGCCATAAAAAATATTATTTTCCCTCTTCTCTGCCACTTCCTTCCCTTTTTGATAATATCAATCTTTGCTTTTCTCCCCTCCTCACGTTCCATGGAGACTTATTGTTGCTGCTCACGCCGTGTGGCGTCTCTTATTTAGGCTTCCGCGCGAAGAGACGACCGCACGACGCGCTTCGAAAAAATGAATTGGATTTTTTTTAGGACACGAAAAAAAGTTGAGTGCTCATTTCGAAAAGCTGAGCCACGCAAAAATCGTCCCGTACGAATTTTCCGATGATTTGACCTTTTTTACGAATGAATAATATCTTAGTCATGGTAGTCGGACTGCAAAAGGACTAGCTTTATGTAGCGATGAAAACTTTTGCCGTAAAAAATTGAGCGATGAAAATTAATATTGCGGAAGATTTCAACAACGGCGAGACGTCCCTTTGTGACGAAATAAGTTTTCACCTCAAACATCATGTCCACATGAAAACACACTACGCAGAGTTAAAATTTCCGGTTATTGTAATAAGGAAATTTTTAAAAGTAAATTTCGTTAGTATGAGTCAGCAATAATAAGGTTTCAATTTAGTCTTGAATATACAGATCCTAAAAACGCAAATCATCACAAATCTATAAATGCGATCAACATGATAAATTGAAGTTATAGGCGGTTACGTGAATTAATTCCTGCATTGCCAAATAAATCGTATCTAACTATTAAGTCTTTGTTTAATAATTAATAATACTCATCGTTTGTGTAATTTATTCTATAGGAACGTTTGAAACAAAAAATGAGCTACAGAGTTAAAATTATAATTCGTAAATATTTGAGCTTTTATGTAAATACTGATATTTCAGGGCGAGTATGATATAATTCAATTTATTATAAATAAACTTCTGCAATAAATTACTTCTTGATTGCTCTTACGATATGCCAAGTAAAACAATGTGCAAAATAACTGATATCCTGCAACTGTACCATATAAACTGACAGAAAAGATTCAGAAGATTAAGCTCACGAAGGAAGTAAAAGCGACGATATTTGGCCGAAAAAAATGAATGAAGGAAGCAAGAGGGAGAAGTGATGTAGCAAAATAAAGAAAAACGTAAAAGAGCGGAATGAAAAACAGCAGGAAGAGAAGGAGTAGTTGATAGATACGTCTTCGGAACACCTCGAATAAATTGTATGAGATTCTTATCGCACACCTGACAGGAGAAGCGTGCGGAAGGCTGAAAGTGAACAGTCGAGGAGGAGATTAAGGAAAGAGAGAGGAAGAGGAAAGAGAGTGATTGGAAGAAAGGATGAAACAGAATATAAAGAAGTAACACAGGAGAAGGGTGAAAGAGAATTAGGTATAGAACACAAGACTCGTCAAAAGGATAGAGAGAGATAAGAGAAAAGGGACGGAGAGGAGGGGAGATAGAGGAATAAGGGGAGGAAGAGAGAGAGAGAGAAATGATGGAATAAGGGACGCAGAAAAGCCGAGGGACTCGCGTGTATGATTGATGACAATGTGCGGGATGCCTGTCAAAGGATGATTTATGCCTCGTGAATTTGGATGCTTTCGTTTTTAAATTGCGGAACTACTGGCGTTGAAATGATCTTGGGTTTCGCTCAGGTCTCATGACATACCCCTTCTACACTCTCCCCTTTTCTGTCTCTCCTCCCCCCTTGCATCCCCTCATCAAAACGATCTCTCTTTTCTCTCTCCAGGTCTCACCCCTTTCCTCACCTATATGCATCTCACCCCATTGCCACTTTCCTTCTCCTACCCACTTCCGCTCCGACACACCCTCCCACGTCCCTTTCCTACAGAACTAAAAACCAAAACCCTTCCCAGGGAATCTATCCAACTACGGACCTTTCCGGACCCTTAAAAAAGGAGACCGCTCTTTCTCCTCCTCTTACTGGGCGTACGCGTCTTGCCAAACCCTTTCAAAACCCCACCAAGCTTTGACGATAATCAACGGGCAATGTATGGTGCAAAACTGCAACCCTTCCTTTAAACTCATCATCATGACGGAAGCAAAAGTTTGAGTTTTGGGAGACTCACACATCCCTTCTCTAACCGTAGAGAAAGGGGGTGTCATTATTCCCCCCTCCTCTTTCTTCTTTCTCTCTCGCCATCAGCATCCTCTTCTAACTCTACCCTTCTCTCTCTTTCTCTCTCCATCCTATTCTACAATCTTTCTTCTCCTATCTTTACCTATCTTCATCCGTACATATATTTTAAATTTTCTTTTTATCTGCCCCTTTTTTCTACACACGTCCTTGTTTAATCACCGTTTAGTATCTGTTATTCGTGATAGGAAGAGGATGCTTACTAAGTCTCTGCCAAACAATTATAATGGGGAATACCTATCTACCTCTCATTGTATACGTTTAATTCGCTTTTTACCTCTCCATCTCCCTCACCCTCCTTACCTCTATCTCCTCTCTTCTCCTTCCACTCTTCCTCTAGTTCTATCTCCCCCTCTTTTTTCCTCTAACTCTTTATCTCCGTCACTCTCCCGTTTCCTAACTCCCTTACTCACCCTTTGACTTACCTCTCACTAAAATCACTCCATCCCCTATCTCCTCTCAATGAAGCCCTCCCCCGCCTCCGTCCCTCCCTATCTCCACCTTTCCCACCCCTTCCATACAAATATTCCCCTCTCCACTTCCGTCCCTCCCCCTTTACGCCATCTCCCCTTTTAAGCATACGCACACACGACACCCTATTCCCGGCTCGCATTTCCCAGTCAATTGTGTCCAGCGAGATCACCCACCCGTGCCTCCCTCCATTCTCTCACTCTCTGATACTCCATCTCTGCGTATCAACCTCTCCCATCCCCTACCCCAATCCATTTACACACACACGCTTGGAAATAAAAGTACTCGCTGAGAGGTAGCGATGAGTTTGTGATTTTTTATGTCGTTTTTTTCGGATGTGAGAGCAGGTGGGGGAGATGGGAAAATGGGCAAAGGAAAAGGTACGGATAAAACCAAAGTTTGTGAATACTTAAAAAAAGGTATTGCATATATTTGAATGGAGGATATTCATATAGGGCCTATTCAAATTTTTTCGGATTGATTAGTTTTAGCTTAACATTCATCATGTGACAGCCTTTGGTATTGTTTGATATTCGGGTTGCAGTAAATGAGAATCGAATGATGATAAACTAGCTGGATGTGTCTCATTTAAAATTGGAATTAGATTGTCAAGGTAAGTCATTGCTAGGGGTAACATATATGATAATGCATAAGTTTCATTTGATGTTATATGAGAAAGGGTTAAAATTCGATAATGACTACTTGGTATTCCAATTACGGAAGCTTACGTATTCACTATGCACGTATCGACTGCTGTTAGTAAGAAGTACGCCAGACAACTTTCATTCAGAAATTATTTGGATTCAATCGAAAAAGCTGTCCAAAAATATTTTGGAAAATTGCACAGCACTAATCCATTTTTAAATTTAATCATACAAATTAATAATCGTAGCAAATTTTATAAATTGTAAATTTTTATTACGTTAAGTTTAACGATTTTAATTACCATGAAGTAACCCTTAAATATGGTTTTTATTCTTAAGTTATTTGACTATAAATAATATTGACGATCTCAGAATATTTTACTACCTTCGATGAATATTAAAAGAGAATATTATTAATTATCTGAATATTTTTCTTGTGACGTTCAAAGAAAATTTTAAAATTTTATTTTTTGGCGTTTAAATAATTAGTTTTTATTATTTTCTCTATTAATTGAATTTAATGGACATTTTAATCCATAAAATGAAAATTAATCAATCTTATCGATTTTGTTTTATTAACCCTTAAATGTTTATAATGTTTTATTCTGAAAAGTACTTATTATGCGTTATAAACTGTACTAATTGTAAAAAATATCTTGGAAATCAAACACGTAATTCATGTTAGCTACTCAAATCCATAAATTTTTACTATCCTTTCATTCGACAAGTTAAAAAAATTTTAATTGCGTAATTTTTTAAACCTAGCCAAGCTAGATTGTTCACACTTGGTTAAAAATTATTGTGATTAATATATATCATCATCATAGGTAGTCTGTCCGTAGACAGGTCCGTGATTATTCTTGGATAAACCTGGTTCTCCATATACTCCTATTTTCCGCTATCCTCTTCATATCATGATAACTCTCTTTCCCTTTCAAATCGTCTATCAGCTGAAACCTTTTCCTACCTCTTTCCCTTTTCCCATCTAGTTTTCCTTCTAACACGTCTTTAATCATACTCTCTCTCCTCAGGTAATGTCCAACCCAGTTAGCCTTCCTCTTTCTAATAGTTTGTGTAATCATTCGCATCTCTCCTATTCTTAGTAGCACTTCATCGTTTTTCATCCTATCTGTCCATTTTATCTTCAACATTCTCCTCCAAGTCCACATTTCAAAGCTTTCCAAGTATTTGATGTCATTTTTCCTTAGCGTCCATGTTTCTGCCCCATACAATGCTATACTGCATACATAGCATTATATGAACTTCTTGCTGATATCTTCCCTTACATTCCCTGTATGTTGGTTTTTCTTTCTTCTGAAAGCCGCTTTTGCTTTTTCTATTATAGTCCTGATCCCATCCGCTTCTCTTTTTATGATGCTTCCAAGGTATTTATAGTTTGAAACTTGTTCTAAAGGCTTTCTTCAATACTTATGTTCGGATTCTCTTCTTTACCTGATGACCTTGGATTTTTCTGTATCTATTGCCATACCGTATTTTCTTCCTGTTATCACTGTTATCATTTTTGTAGCTCCTCTTCCTTTCTTGCTAGAAGTACTTGATCATCTGCGTATTTTACTGTTCTTATAATCCTTCCTCCAATTTTGAAATCTCCTGTGCCTTCTAAAGCTTCTTGCATTAGACTTTCTCCATATATATTGAATAGGGTTGGCGATAGGCAGCAGCCTTGTCTTACTCCTCTACCGATATTTATTCCGCAGGTGTCCACATTCTCAAACCTGACCTTTACAACTTGATTCTCATATAGATTCCTGATCAGTTTCCTGTCTTTATAGTCTACACCTATATTCTTTAATATCTTCATCAACTTTACCCAATTTACTCTATCGAAGGCCTTCTGCCAGTCTACGAAACATGCGCAGATATCTTGATTGTACTCTATTGCCCTTTCTGATATGATTCTAACTACTCCTATAGCATCTCTAGTTCCTCGTCCTTTTCTGAAACCGAATTGATCTTCCCCTATTATTTCTTTTGCCTTTTTCTCCAGCCTTTTATTAAGAATCCTCGTGATGATCTTCGATGTGTGTGACAGAAGGCTTATAGTTCTGTAATCTTCACACCGCATTGCCTTTGGCTTCTTCTTTAGAGGGATCATTGTTACTTCTAGGAAATCCTGAGGCCACTCTCCCGTGTCGTAAATCTTATTAATTAATTTCGTGATCGCTTTTAGTCCTTCTGTTCCCAGCCGGTATTCCATCGCTGCCCGTGGCTTTCCCCTTCTTTAGTTCCACTATCGCTTTTTCTACTTCGCTCTCCATAATACTTGGTCCTAAGTTGTCTTTTTCAATGTTTTCCTCATCTTCCAGTTCAATTTTTGCCGCTCCTGCCTGTTTGCTGTATAATTCCTTAATGTATTCTTCCCATACCTGCGCTACATCCTTTGTTTCTGAGACTATCTTCCCATCCGTATTCATAATTCCTTTACCACGAATTCCATTAGATTTCTTATCTTCTAACTCGAGTGCTCTAGCGTACATCATATCGTACCGTCCTAACTTCTCCATTTGTTCTATTTCATCACATTTTCCTTTTATCCAATTTTCTCTAGCTTTATCTGTTACCCTTCTCAACTCATTGTTTATACGCCTATAGTTGGCTCTACCTTCTTCACTGTTAACGTTTTTCCATTTTCGTCTCTCATCCATTTTCTCCAGCATTTCCTTCGTGATCCATGGTTTTCTGATTTTCTTCTCTTGTTTTCCAATCTCTTTATCCAAGGTATCCTTGATACTGGTTTTAATTTCTTTCCATTCTATAGCAACGGTTTTCGGTTTGTTTTCCAACTTTCTTAGGTTATCTTCCAACTTCATGCTGACTACATCCTGCCTTTCTTTCAGTTTTTCTAGGTCCCAGGTCTGTCTTTCTCTTCTCGTTTTTCTTATTTGTTTGAGCTTTGTACTCACGTCAAGTATTAGAAGGCTGTGATCTGAATCAATGTATGCTCCTTGAAATGCCTTGGCGTTCTTTATGCTGTTCCTGAATCTTTGTTTTACAAGGATGTTATCTATTTGGCATCTCATCCTATCTCCTGGGCTTTTCCATGTGTATAACCTTCGTTTATGGTTTTTGAACCATGTATTAGTCACTACAAGGTCATTATTGATGCAGAATTCTACGAGTTTCTCCCCTCCTCGATTTCTCTTCCCAAGTCCGTATTGCCCGACAACATTTTCTTCCTGTCCTTCTCCGACTATGCTGTTCCAATCTCCCATTATTATGCAGTTTACCTTTCCTCTTCCGTCTTCTTCGTAAACTTCATTAATTTGCTCATAGATCTCATCTATTTCTTCATCGTCATGAGCTGACGTTGGCATATATACCTGGATTATCAGCATGTCCACTGGGACTGCTTTAAGCTTTATTGCCATCAGTCTATCGTTCGTTGCTTTTATCTTTGTCACGCTTTTCATCATATCTTTCCTAAGTACCAGAGCTACTTCCCTTTCCCCACTATTTCCTCCAGAATAAACTACCGTGAATTCTTCCGAGTCGAACTGTCCTTCTCCCTTCCATCTAGTTTCGCTTAGCCATATAATGTCCACTCTATTTCTTCTCATTTCTTCTTTCAAGTTCTCTAGCTTTCCTGCCTTTCTCATAGTTCTTACGTTCCAAGTGCCTATTCGTAATTTACTTTCGACAAATGTTTTCCTCAAGGCAGTCCCCGCCCGGAGATCCGATTGGGGGACTATTTTACCTCCGGATTGTTTTACCTCGAGAGAACTCATATTGTCCAACCATATAATCTTTACTAGGGATTGTAATGTGGTAGTTTCCCTCTTGCTTTCCACATCGCAGTACTGTAGCCGTTCAAATCGTCCTGATCACGCCTACAGCTTTATTGGATATAGACCCAACCAACATCATTTGTTTTCGGCTCTATACCATACTGACAGTACTGCTGCCTACTGCCAGGCACTGATGATAGTTTTTTTTTATAAAACCTCCATTCGAGGGGTTTGAACCCCCGAGCTTTGCAATAGAAAGCCGACACGCTAACCACTACACCATCATCACCATCATATATATATATATATATATATATATATATATATATATATATATATATATATATATATATATATAGAACAACCTAGGGAGGGAACTAGGAGTTAATTAGGTAATTAAAAATCTTCGAAATAGGATATGAATCCAAAGGTCTCGAAAACGCTAGTTTGACTCATGAAATTCAAAAGGAAATATTAAGCTCACCTTATGGATTGAACTCAGAGATGAATCTTGTTGCCTTAATAAGATTGAGTAAACAAGATGTTCATTTAACCTTCACAAATATCTTCCTCGGAGTTAGTTTACCAATAGTTACTTCAAAAATGATCTTGGTCATTAATATCCATCATCAAATTCCTGAAAACAGTCACACGTAAAAATTTGGTAAAAATATTACCTGCAAATTATATTCGAGTTTATTTCTAAAAGAAATTTTCTAAAGGTATGCGTAAAACTATGTACTCAAAAACGTAATTTTTCCTTGCATATTTAACCCTTAACTGGGCGCGTATAAACATTTCACGTAATTTTAAATTCATTCTAATTTTTTAAATCAGTATTTTAATGTAGTTAATGATTTATAATTCTCATTAATAAAATTATCTTTTGTACTTTCTAAATTATTTACGAGCTAAATTTTAATGATATACGAGTACTTAGGAAAATATGACATTATAGTATTAAAAAATTATTACTCTAAAATATTAAAATAAGCGCCATTTTAGGCTAATATAACAATAGAAGAAATAATGCTCAAAAACATACCGTTATTGAAATATTTAAACTTTTACAGGCAAATCGCGATGCGCATATAGCACAGTAGATGCGACGCACACAGATTTGCGTCTGTTTTAGTCCTCAAAAAGAATAGCTAAAAGCATGCAAACAACTTGTTCGACTACTCAGGTAATATTGATAGGTTACATAAAAGAAAAATGCATATGAAGCAAAATTTACAAATTGACAGTACTTAAGGGTTAAAATTGTAACTGAAAAATTAAAGATTTTTCTTCGCATAATTGTAATCCAAGAATACGAAGCCATGTTTATTCCAATAATCATTCGTTTTTATGTGAAGTATTAAGTTTTTAAAAGTTGAAATCGGTGCCTGAATGCATATCACGTAAACCACCAGTAAAAGTTTAATATTCAATAATAATCAAACTATTACAATACAGATATATGTTTCGAATATTACTGACAAAACATTCAACTGCAGACTCTTCAGAGAATGTATTTGTGTTATGTTTGAATTGAAAGTACTTCTGATTCCATTAAAAAAAATGATTTGCTTATAAAATAAGCAAGATATGCATTATTGGAAAACTAGATAGCAGCAGAAGAAGCAAGTGCTTACGGAATATAAGGTAAGAATGCAGGAATTGTTGTTTTACAGAAATCTTTCTTCCCCCGAACTTTAGCCTGTATGCCAAAAAATTACATTGCCATAATTTGAGTAGAAAGAGAGAACGAAAAAATCAGACAAGATTATCGTATTAACCATAGCATGGAAAAGTTTCACGCAATTTACGATGAAACTTTTCTAGCGGTTTACTTCAATTATGTAATTACGGGAAAGAGCGTAATTAATCTACCTACACGGCCCTCATTGACCCGTTCAGGAAAACGAAACCGCTGTTATTCTCTCTTTCCCAAATCGTAACAACACCGACCACACAACACGTAATTGATGACACGTTTAAACCTCGCATTTCCCCGTCCTGGATCATCAAAATCCGTTTGATTTATGCCCAAATTTGAATAAACCCCGGCAACATAAATTGACGCAGATTTTCGCGCATTTGCCAAAATCCACGGAAAATTACCGTTATATTTCCCTTCTGGAGTATCTTCAATCAAACGGCGTCTCTCTTTTATCAAAGAGGGAGTAGAAAGGGAAGAGAAACCCCCTCTCCTCCCACTCCTCCCTCTTTTACCGGAGGCTAACAACTTCAAGGACGGATCGATGGTGGTCGGTTGTCATATACGGTGTTTTGTCTTACGATGCTCAACGTGGGGAATGGCTTTTTTGTCTGCGGAAATTTCCATCCATCCTAAAGCCTCACTCCACAACCAACCCATACTGATATATACGTATACTTATAATGGTGTTGACATCTACAGCGGTAAAAGAAATATTCTATCTCAACAAATTTTCTTCTGTTGCCTCAGAGGTCCAAAATAATGAAAAAGTGTCCTCTGGTTCCTCTGTATCCCTTTCAACTCTTCGTTTCTCCTAAATGATACTCCGCTCATTCCAAAAATTACATAAAAACAGTGGAAGGAACGATCGTCTTCCACAATCCTTGGACCATTTCTATACTTAATACCTTAACAAAGCGCTGCACTGTTCTAGTGTTAATAGCGAAATGTTTGTATTTTAAAATAATTACGTAATAAATGCATAATATTTTTCATTTTACTTTATCTATACATTTTCTACTGAAATGCTGCGTGTGTGCCAACTCCTCAGCCTCTTCGACAACCTCATTCTTATCGTCTTTACCCCATAACACCCTCCCTTCAAAATTCAAACTTATTCGCAGTCACATCCCGTCATTCTCTTCCTGCGTCTCCCAAAATCGGACATAGACACACCCCCACAAGAAGCCATCCTCCACCTGCACCCTCTGCTGCGACATCCTCCTCTTTTCCCCTTTCTCCCTCCCTCCTTTTTCTAACCCTCTCCTCTCTCCTCAACGCAAGCCCCTTTTCCTTGGGGTCCAAGCAGCCGGCGGCGCCCTTCTCCATCAACAGAATGCTCCGCTAGGGAAAATACGCATCAATCTTCCATTGAATACCCGCAAACGATGTCACCAAGTCCTCCGCGTTTTTTGTTGAGTCCCTCAACCGCCTCCTATTCCCCTACTTACCATTCTCCCCTTTTCCTTTTTCCCTCTTTCTCTCTAGTTTCTCTTCTAGGAATCTTTTTTACAAAAAACATTACCCTATACGCTTATCCCCTTGCCTCCGCCAATCCCTACTTCTTCTCCCGGCTCCTCCGTGCCATAATCGCTCTTTTGCCATCTCATGACCGGAGCGGAAAAACAAAAGCCGACTTAATTCGTGCTTACAAGTATGTCGAGATGTAGAAAGGATAAGAGAGATATAATGAAAAGGTGGATTAAAAGAGAAGAGAGACGAACGAAGAGTAAAAATGTCCTAAGAAATAGCATAGGAGAAATGGAGAGTAAATGAGAGAGATAAATGGAGAAAGAGAGGATAAGCAAAGAAGGAAGAGGTCGGGAGAAAGCTAGATAAATGGAAGTAAATGATTTGAAAGGTGGTGAAAGAAAGAAAAGAGCGAAAGAAGCAAAATTGGGGAAAATACGTACAAAGAGATGATAAGTTATTGTGAGGGACTGCAGAGAGACGGAAACAGGTAAGTAGGGAGAGAAAATGAGAAAGAGAGGAACAAGGAGAGCATAGCAAGCAAGAAGGGGAAAAATAGAGAAATGGATAGAGGCACCAAGAGATGAGGCGTTCCAAAAAGGACTTAAAAGCAACGACCTTATGTCGGGCTTTATATCCGTTTCCGGCACGTCACACTGACCGTCGAGGCAAAAAAATTAGCATCTTTCGTCAGAAAGGCTTCGTTCGGAAAAAATTACTTATAAGCTTGCTGACCGGAAGGGAATGTCCCTTGATAATAATCTGAGGAGTAATCCCACACCTGAATTCCCGAATGAAAGATGGATATCGAGATGGCCAAGGTGGCATGGGGAAAATCCTCCACGAGGCGACATCTGCCTTCATTTGTTCTACGCACTCCTTCGTTAGCTTCATCGGATTTAGAGATTTTTACAAAGATATATTAATCCTCTTTTGTCATGTGGTCAGAAGTCTATAGCATTTCCTCAGCCATTGGAAAACGTTTTTGATAAAGAATGAATATTTATAATGGAAGACGTGACAGGAGATAGGAGAAAAGTAAGAATTTTTTAAAAAGATCGAAGAAAATCTAATTTGAGAAATTTCAGATTTTTATAGCAAAATAAAAATTTACCTTTTCTTCGTGGCGACTGAGATTGTAAACTAATAAAATTATACTACTTTGTTAAATTACGTCAATGACAAAAGAATTAATTCCAAGTAAGACGAACTTCAGTATTATCAATTACATATTATTGCATTTATAAACTGGCACTGAATTATGTTTTAGTTTCCAAAATTTCTCTTGAAAATTAATATTAAATACCAATTCCTCAAATAGTTAAAGGCGATTTTTTAACTACAAAATAATTCACTTAAAACACCATTTATGCGAAACACGATATAATTACAGAGTTTGGTGAAGTATATTATCTTCAACTATGAATACATTATGAATTATAAAAAGGAAATATCTCAAAATATATCTCAAAATCTAGTAAACAGCGGTAAAATGAATCGATATTTTAGTATAAACACTCAAACCTTTCAAGTAGATAACGACTAATTGCATATATTTGTCAAATAAACATGTTTATATGCCATAATGTTCTGTCAATATTAATAAGAAAATAAAGGAAAATAAATTTTTGCTTATGTTCCGAATATGACAAAATTGCTAGTTGTCCTCTCTATGTTAAGGGTATGTATGACATCCATGTAATATAATTTCTCCACATTAACTACAGTATGCATAGAATTTAAAATAATTCAAGATTTAACAAAAATTTTCATTTAACAGAAAGCTTATACAATTTCTTCAAAACGTAGCGATTTAATTGAAACATATAAATGTAATTAGCCAACTAAATTTTCCTTTCAATCTGTGAGCTTGTTAAATTTATTATCATAAGTCACTCTTATCAATATAACAGACTGATAAATAGAAGATCAGAATTCCGATTCCGTTTTAATAAAGCGTTTAATAAATATTTATTTGCCGAAATAATTACATCAAACGCTTTCCTTTCTGCAGCTAAAACTCATTTCCCGAATAATTATGAAACAATCCCATCCCATGGCGTCGAGAAAAATGATAAATTAACAGCTAAATATTTCGACAATACCACATGGGCGTAAAAGGAAGGAATAATCCGTAATTTGGTACAGAGAGAAACTTTCCGAATTATGAATTCCAAACAGTCTATACCGCTCATTTTAAACCCAAAACATTGATTAATACAAATTTCATTGGCTTAAAAAAATGTTAAGAGCTTAAAAAATTTGGTAGGACCTGAAACATTTCCAGGGTTCATTTTTCTCTCCGAAGCTCAAAGGGCAATGAATTTAGCGTTCGTATATTCAGAAACGCATCCCAGAAACATGCACCATTCTCAACAACCTGAAAAGCATCACTAAACGCGAACCAACAAAATAAATGACTTTTCTCGACAAGTAGCATGTCGGAATAAAATTGTAACAGATAAACCAAAAAGTAACCTAAGAAAAAATTAAAATAATCTTTCGCTTAATGAAGAGGGAAAATTATCAATCCCACTCAAAACTTATGTAAAAATATCATTATTGAAAAATTCGATAAATTAAGGAGGGAAAAAGAAATGACAATGAGCCCGCGCGGTACAATCCGTGGGTATTTAGGTAAGAAAACCTGGCTGACGCTTACAATATGTGGAAGCGTCTTCACGTCGAACCGAAGGGAGAGGGTTGACGCGTGTTTGGCGGAGAGAATCGGAGGGTGGGAATGATAGAGAAAGAGAGGAAGACGGAGGAAAAGGGCGTGAGGGGGATCGCTGAGAGGGAGAGAGAGAGCGAGAGAGGGAGGGAGGAGTCGAGCACGACGAAGGCAAAGCTTCGGACTCCCGCTTCCTCGACGCCATTAATCAAGAGAGATATGACAGCGAATTTGTATGCCAGCGATATTGCACATGCCAAAGTCTATTTGATTAATATGCGATTGCAAATAGCAACCCATTTGCCAAAGCCGAGATTAAATTTTAATGGTCTTCAGCATCCGAATTCGATCAGTTTCGGTTGCTGGGGTTTTGGAACAGAGAGCGAGTGAGCGGGAGGGAGTAGAGATAGCAGTGAGAGGAGCGAGACAGTAGGGGAGGGAAGGAAAGAGAGTTCATGTAGCAAAGAGGATGAGCGTTCTTATTTTTTATTTTAGAACGAAAGAAAGTGAAGGAAGGGGTGAGCGTGTTAGTTGCGGGATAAGATAAAGATGGAAGCACGAGAAGGCGTTCAGTTGCAAAGAAAGGAGGTAAAGTTCCAAATCTCGATAAAAGGGCGAAAGTTTTAACCTCGCATAAACTCCCCGTCAAGATCCTTGAAGACATAAATGCGCGCGAGCCGAGCGGATTGGGGAAGAAAAAAGGAGGTTGGAAAAGTGTTTGAGAGGAAAGTTGCCGTAAAATGGATGGAGGAGGAGGGGCGGTGGGCGTGGTGGTGGCGGCGGTGTGGCATGTGGGGCGGAAATATTCGCGGCTGTCTCCCCAAATGCCTTCCTCCATCTCCGCGGAAATAAGTCAAAAAAACCATCTACTGGGTTAACCAAAACGGTTTGTCAAGTTGAAATTTTTATTTGTTTATAGTCTACTGTTTCGGCCGTTACTTTGTAGACATCCATGATCGAGCCCCTTTAATAAAAGTATTGTAGGAATTTACTAAGTAATTTTTTTTGTTTGTTTGTTGCTGTACATTATCCAGCGTGATGAGCTCAATAACATTTTATTCCTACCACCTATCAGAAATACAGTTACATTCAATAAGATATAAAAAAATCATTAAACTTTTTAAGATACCCTATTGCCTCGGTATATTTTTTATTTGGTATGACAACATGCAGAGTTCAAAATATTTACACATTTGATAATTTGCGGTTTTATACTGATCCTCATACAACATTTAGTAAAAACATAGAAATGCAAATTGTATCAGTGAAATTATAATAATATTAGCGCAATTGCCCGTCAAATATGTCGGGTATGCGTGGATTAATTATTAAATTTAAGGCACTTCCCATTCTTCCTCCTTTTCTCTCTCCCTCTCTCCCATCCTCCTCCCTCCCATTCTCCCTCCCTCTCCCCTCCTCTCCTCCTATGGAAAAAGAGACTTTCTAGTCTCAATCTCGCCCTAATAAGGAACATTATATATTATATCTCTCCCTCCTCTGTCTCCCTCCCTCTTTCCCTCCCTATCTCTCTCTTTTCTTTCTTTCTCTCTCTCTCTCTCCTTCTCTCTATCGTATTAAAGCATTCAAAACATGCATTCCTTACGCATATAGTAAAAGGTTTAAGATGACAATACAATCTCGAAGTTCAACAATAACACGGTCAGCAAGGCAACATGTCGCTAAAAGCTAAATTTTTCCAATGAATATGATTTAAACGTTGAACTTGTATTTTAGGCAATATGGAACGATAAGAATAAGAAACATAATTTACTTTCCTCTAAAACGGTTTAGATCCAAAGATCGTAGGTCAATTCTTTCTAATTTTAATTTGCGAAAGAGTAAAAGCCTTTAAGCCCAAAAATCGATATTTACGTGTTATTTTATGGGAAATAGAAATTACCTACTGGAGTCGAACCCGGGTCTTTTTTGGGATTTTGCTCGTAAATAGCTTTTACTATAAGATACAAACATTCCTACCATATTTTAATCTTCTACCTACTCGGAAAGTTTGTTAAAAATAGTATTACAGGCAGTCATAAATGAAGTTATTGTAGACGGAGTAAGAGAAATATATATAAGATAATCAACAAATAAGATAAACAAATAGATGTATATCTATGTTATAACATTGGTTTTAGGAAAAATTTTAATTTCATAGAGGTAGAATAAAACCTTGTATGTGATTGCAACGGCTAAAACAAACGTCCACGATAAGACTAGAAGCAGCGGGTTTTGTGCTAGTAGGTGAAAAGAGTACTCATTTCATTTTATAACACTCGGTCTGTCGAAAAATACCACTATTGCCTATTCACCTTGCTTCACTGAAAATATTAAACATTAAACTTTCACGAATAATTTTTACTCCACTTCTAGTTTACATATAAACAGTTTTTGAAACCACAAAGTTAACATATTTTATAACGAATAATGTATTATTTATGCATGCAAGTGTACAATGGTTACTTTTATCAACATTTTTACGATTGATATAAATTTGATATTCGTACCGGAAAGTTAAAAATTCCTTTATTCAAATATACTCCAACTAAAAAGTAAAAGGGCATTTTAATAAAATACTTATTTATCTTGCACAATCTATCCCGAGGTAATTTTTTACAACTTATATCCAGAATAACTGAAAATTATATACAATTTATGTCGAGAATAATATTTAAAACGATGTTCTCTTTTTGTGCAAATATTAAAGCTGCATTAATTTTAATATTTTGTTGTCCTATTCAAACTTTGCGACTAGTAAACTGATTTGCATAGAAAATCTGTAGTAAATTTGCTTGTATCTTAAAACTTAGTAAAAATGTTTGAGATTTTGTGAATTTATTAAACATTGATTATTAAATCTAAATAAATTATTCAAAATAAGTTAATTATGAAAAACAAAAATATCTTTTATCTATATCGTGTATAACATAACATCGCTGTATAATTTTTATCTTTAGGGAACGACAGATTTTTGGAAGTTTGTCTGTATGATACGTAGGTTTGAGTCAGGTAGAATACCGGGGCGTGATCCCGAAAATTTTGCTTTGTTGCGCGGAAATCACGTCCGTCCCATGTTAATGACGCACAGGATTGACTCGACCTCTTTATACTTCCCCCTTCGTCCATATCGGCCCAACCGGTTGGATTCCTTCAATAATTCATAGTTTCACTCTGACATCGACTGCATTAGAGACACTCTAAATACGTCGCGATCGAAGATTATCCAGGTCATATTGCTCCGGTCAAAAAATCGCCGACGGATGAAGTGACGCTCTTAGCTAAATTGGGTCAACTCTCCAGAATATTTCTGAAATGTTTTAATTCGTGTGGACGAATAAAACGAAAAAACTTTTTCTGAATTTTTTGCTATCAAATGTCAGAATGTGAGTTTTAGAGACGTATTATAGAATTTTTGAGCAATTAAAAATCGTAGCACTTATAACGAAGAATATCTTTTCAAATAACTGAATGAGCTTGGATGTCTAATTTAATATCAAGCGAAAAAAATAGGTTGTACATATTATTGTCATCTATTATATTTAAACTAATGAAATTCCTAACATTTAAACATTTCCTTTTCATTTTGATTACATAAAATAGGTTAAAAATAAGTTAAAATAGGTAAAAATGTGTTATTTATGAGGCGTTACATAGAGTAATATATGTGGAATAACATTAATATAACAAACAACATGAAAAGAAAACTTGAAACTAGGAAATTAAACATTTAAGTATAAATATTGAATAAATCAACATTTTGTGAAAATCAACAAGAACAATTATCCTTCAACGTAGCGTTATATCGCTTATCTCTTCATAATTTCTATTCTGCCTAAATACGAAATATTATTTGATTTCGTTGAACCGTCTAGGCTCTAGGGCAGGAGTGCACAACATACGGCCCGCGGGCCAAATTTGGCCCGCCGACACATTTTGTGTGGCCCGGCAGGATTTAATTCAGTTGGTGCTTTCCTTTTCCGAAAAAATAAAAAGTAAAATTTGTTACGGATATTTATCGCATGTCGGAACAAACATTCTCTCTTATGAAATTAAACAAAGCTTCATTACGTTCAGCACTGACATATCAGAGTTTAAGAGACATTCTAAGAACAGCAACTACCAGCATTATTCCGGATATAAGTGGAATGTCGAAAAAAAACGGTGGAACATCTCCCATTGAATAAGTAAATTATATTTGTTTGTCACCTCATTTTTGTCGCATAAAATTGCATGTAAAATTTGTCACGATAATTGCTGAATCTACAATAGTGTACTTAAATGTTTTATGTACAAAACTCTCAAGTTCGATTATGGCCCGGGTCAACTTTTGAGTTGTGCACCTCTGCTCTAGGGCCTCGCACAGACAGACAGGTGGCTTGGCAAAAAAAACTACGTATATGAGAAAGTAAAAATGAAACCCATTAATTATATTGAATTCCAAAGCCGGTGCAGCGCTTAGTTTTAACTCAGCATAACTGCATGACACCCATGTGATAATTCATTTATGTGTTTACTTTTTCATCTTATTTTATCACGTTCCTTTAATTATGTATTGTAAGAATATAAATTTCTTTTAAATATATATATCCATAAAATAATCGAAATAGTACTTTTTAAATTAAATATTTATTTAAACTTAGATTTTTTCGCATATCCTAGTTAGTGGAATAAATTCGCTCAATAATTTGATTTCTTGATATTGTAAAATAAAATCAACGGTATTTATCACCATGATTGTATTTATTTGATTTTTTACTTCGACTCTAGTTAAGTGAAAACCTTATATATATATATATATATATATATATATATATATATATATATATGTTTGTTTGACCTCTCTGGATTATATTAGTTCATAAAGAAAACTTTTTGGCGTGAGGAAATCATTCATTGTTTAGCTGATAAGAGAATAAGGGCGAAAGAGATGAAGAAAACATGCAAACTTTAAGCATCTGAATATCGAATCATTATTGATAACGAATTTGCATATACTCAGATAAGCACGGAGAGATAAGGAATTTTTCATTATAATAATGTTCCTGTAATATTTATTTTGCATACGACAAAAGGAAATAGGAGAACACATTTAGGATAGGGAAGGAGGAGATTGGAAGAAAATGAAGAGAGAGAAACAGAGGGAGGGAATAAGTGCAGATAAAGAATAGGAGGGAGAGAGCAAAAGGTAGGAGAGGGAGAGAGAAATGGATGGGGTGAAGAAGGAAGCTTGGGATTGAATCAAGGGTGGCGAAAGAGGGGTCGTAAATTAGAGGGGAATCAAAGCAAGAGGATTTCCAGGACGGGATGAGAGGGAACACGGACATGAATCACTGTTAGACTGAGATAATCACGAGAAGGGGACAGGGGCTATGTTCTAGGAGAAAGAGAGAGGGAGGGAGAGATGTGAAGGGAAAGAGAGAGAGAAGGGAAGGGAGAGAGAGAGAGAAAGGAAGGAAGGGAGAGAGAAGGGAAGGTAGCATGGGAAGGGGAATGAGAAAGAAAGAATGAAACGAAAAGGAAAAAAGGAGAAAAACTTGAAGGAGGAAACACGATGTTTCGCATGTAGGGAAGAGGAAATTGACACGAAAATGGTATGATAATTATATATATATATATATATATATATATATATATATATATATATATATATATATATATATATATATATATATACGCAGAATCATATAAAGTACTTTCTTGGACAAATAACTTGTTTTTTAACAAGATAGTTTTTAAAGGCCGAAACAACTATTAACTACTGGAAAAATTAAATCACTAAAATAATTTAAGTCAATACTAATATACGATAAGTCCTTTCAACAAGAGTTAAGAATTACAAATTCTGTGGAAATTTATACAAGTTAATAATACTATGTGCGTATTTAATATTCGTGTTTCCATCCCTATTGTGCGATTCTATCAAGTATCGGCCTCTTCATTGAATTACATAATGCAAGTAATATAACTCGTTAATCAACAATAATTTTAAAGAATTGTTCATTATAATATATCATACATATTTATTTTCGCTTATAGGTGCTTTAGCACATGTATTATATGAATTTGAATATTAGAGCTTTTGTTGCAAAGCATAAGAAAAATCAATGACAAAGTAGAAACCTTTTGACATTACATGAATAGATAAAAGCAATTTCCATAAGAAACTACAGATATTAATATGTTAAGTTGGGAATATTTTTTAAACGAGAAAAAATTCTCTTATAATCGCGAATCGAACCCGTGTCTTCCACTATCCTGGCGGATATTCTGCCACTGAACTAATTCTCCCGTTTCTGAATGCGGATGTCTTTTTCGCTGAGGTCGAGCTAGCCAAGCTTGTATCAACTAGCTCCGACGGATGTCCCCCAGGAGATACATCCAAGAAACCTCCTCCCTCTCAAATGGTGAGAATTTCAAGCTAGAAATTGATGAAATAAAGTGATCTTAGGACCTTATGCAGACATAAACTGTAAAGTTGCGAATGTCTACAATCATTTGTGTACGTACTATTTATGCTTTTAATTGACATGAGCGATGCTTGTACAGCGGTCAAAAACTTTATCACGTTTAATGTTTGATTTTCGGTAAATCTGAGACTGTGTAAGTTACGCATAAACGCTTTCATTGAAATTAAATAAATTTTAAGCCAGTCATTTATTACACCCCAAATCACCCTTCTTCCTCAAACTCGCTGATCCCTACACGATTTCCAAGATTCGGTAAAGAAGACAAAAATCTAATCCATTAAAGGTTGTTTGGTGTAATTAAATCGATATATTCCAAAGCAAAGAAAGAGGGTCAAAGCTGAAAACGCATCGAAAGCACTATAGACCGCGATTTAACAAATGGAATTTTCACTTTTAAAATAATAAAATTTTTGGCAGTGTAACTATTGCAAGTTGCAGATATTTTTGGCGATAATTATTCGATTTTATGCTTAATAATACATGCCTAGAACATAAAAAAGTCGGAAAACACGGAAACATCAACCTGATCCACCTTTTTTACGATATTTATTAGTCCTACGCCGATCATATAATAAAAAATCGAATTTCCGCAGCGAGAAATTACAGCCAAAGATGAGCGAGGATAGTTATAAAACGAAATTCTAAGCAAACAAACGAGAACTTTCAGCGCGTGCCTCACCCGTAAGCATTTCATGGGCGTCGTCCCTTTTCACAATCACTCCTCCACGTCGACACCTTGCAAGCGAGAGTATAATTAGATATTTTCATTCGGCGAAAAACTAATCAATTCCCGCCTTTTAAAAACACTTCCAGGGAAAGAGAGAGGAAAAAAGGGGTTCGAGATATATCGACAGGAAAAGAGGGGTTGCGGGAGGAAGTCGAGAGATAAGAGGTAGGGGGAAGAGGTAAGGGGAATAGGTAGGAAGAGTTCATGGAAGGGGAAGGGGAGGAGGAGATTGTTCTTAGGCCAGTAATATGGGGGTTTGGATGGACCGAAGGCGGGTGGTGGGGAGAATAGATTGTGATAGGGGGAACAGAGGTAAAAAGGGGGAGGGTGGGGGAAAGAAAGGAGGCTTGAAAGGAGAGGGGGTAAGGCAGAGGACTGGGGAATGGTAATGGTACTGCTTTATCCGTCGAATGCAGAGATTGGCTTCGTAGAAAAGGGAGTCATTACGCCTTTAATTGGGTCATCCCATCTTGTGCAGGCTGCCATTTACAGGGAGGCGTCGGGACGGGAGAGCGAAATGTATGAGATTCGTTCTAACTTGCAGTCTCGGCTTTATTTGTTTACTCATTACGTGTACGACTTTACTCTTTCGTGCCTAAAGGATTTAACACTTTGATAAATTGAGAACGGAAGTGAAACGCGTGATGATAAGCTAATGCAGGGTTTGATTTTGATTTATTTTTAAAATGGCAAAATTGTTAGCTTGGAACAGGCGGACGTGAATTAATAAGAAATGTCACAACGCTAGACGACTCAAAATAATTAAATAAGGGATATTATAGCGTTGTAGGTTGATAAGAATTTCCATGGCGAAATCGCGTGTTAATATCGAATCGTTATTAAGTTCAAGTAATATTCCATACTTGCGGAAAAGGTTATTTAAATGGTGAAGGATTTTTAAGTATGCATATCTCAAATTAAGTACAAAATATGTTATTGTTTTTCCATTCTGTACATTATAACTATAGAACCGTGTGAAGATATTTATAATATACTGAAAAAGAAATTAAGATATGGACTTCTCATGTCTCCTCCATTTTTTCTTTCTCCATACGTAGTATAGGAGAAAGTATTGTTTTTATGAAAAAAATCGGTCGAGATTTCAAAGGAAATACACGTTCCCTGAACACGTTTGGACCATTTTCTCGATGATGTCTGTGTGTGTGTATGTGTATGTGTGTGACAGCTTTTTGTGGGTGCTCTAACTCACAAACTATTAATCAGGTTTATGCGAAATTTTATATTTAACATTTTTATGAAAGTCACAAGAACTGAATAGTTTTTAGTAAAAATCGCTCAAACGGAAGTGGGTGTTTACTCTAGTCACTTATCCGTTATTTTGAGATATTTGCTTTGAAATTTGATATATTTAAAACATACTGAAATAGAGTTGCAGGAAATTTAATTTTCTATAACTTTTGTTTGTCTAAGAGATATCTTAAAAACTAAATTATTTAGCTGCCACCACCACGCCACCTACCGATGACTATTGTTAACAATTGACGCTTAGTTACATCTTAGTAACGCTCTTTTTTATTTTCTTAATTGTTGGAGCTTTGTGGTTATATCTTATATCAGAAGGCTATGGTTTGAGTTTATTTCTCTTTGTCAAGTCAAAAATTTTCTCGCAGTTTCTTAAAATATTTTTTTAAATGTAACGTATCCAAAATATCGGTTGTCTGATTTGATCAAATCCACGACTCGAACAGTACATTCATAAATGCATCATAAAATAAACATTCATTTTTAATCGATGCTCTTGTATGCATCTCATCGTACTTTACTATGAATGTCAAGCACAACACGGTGGGCGAATTGGACGGGATGAAGACCGAAGAATAAAGGGGGAACAGAGGAGGGTGGAGGAGAGAAAGAAAGATCGGTGAAATCCCTCATGGTGTCTGGATGGAAGAGAAGGGAGGGAGGAAAACGAAGGGGTGGGTGTCGGGGGCGAAAAGTATAGGGTACACAAACCCCAAAGGAGAGAGAGAGAAAGCATGAGTTGTTGAAGACGGTCCTTCCCTTTACAGACAACCTCCTGCGGTACAGGTATACGTGTTTATATTCCCGAGTGCGGACTATCCCATCACTTCCACGATGTCTTTCCACCTCTACCATCCCCTTTCCCTTATCTCCCTCTCCGTCCCTCCTTTCCTCCACCCCGTCTCGGCCTCATCCTCTGCTCCAATCCCCTTTCACACCACGAATTCGTGCGATACTGCGGTGTGTGTATGTGGGAGCGGGTGGCGCCTGAAATTATGTTTCTCCTCCTTCTCGCTCCTTTCTGTCTCCGCAATTTCCCTCCCTCTACCGGTCTCCTCCTCTCTTCGCAACTTTAACCCTCCCTCTCCTCTTCACCACATACCTCCTCGCTCCCTCTCTTTTTTCTCCCCTCCTCCACATCCTCACCCTTTCTCCCCATCATTTCCACCTCCATACATATTGTATATAACATCTCTCCTTCCAAACTATTCACCCGCAGCACGTACCGTTCTTAGCTCAAACATAACAGCATTATAAGTCCTGAACTTTTCTTCCGCTCTCTCCCTCTCACGTTGTCCTCAACTTCTCTACCTATCTGCCGTCTCTCTCTCTCTCTCTTTACGTCGCTTCTCACTTTCTTCATGATCCGAGTGATCTCGTCGTCCCGTCATTCTACCATACTTTTACGCCATCTTCCTCGCAGTCCCTTTTGTCATATATCTCTTTCAACTTAATTCTTCCTCATCCATCCCCCATTCTCTAATAATCCACATTTCAATGTTTCTTTTTTAAATGGATTGCTCTCTTTCCAATTTCAATTCTGCTGTATTCCTTAACACTTACAACTAAAATGAGCCACAGATAATATTTTTAATAGAAAACCATTTTTAAAAAATAAAACCGCTGTCCTATTTGATCCTTTTCGCACATTTTGTTAAAAGAAAATACGTGCTAATGCGATCACACTGTCTGTTCGACTGTGGACAATCGAAAACTTCATTTTAAGATATTTGGAAAATTCTCCTTGAATTATGTAGCTCTTATGTCTATAAATTTTATATCAATGGGATTTTCCGGGTAAGATCATGGATTTTCTGCTAGGTGGCTTCAAAGTAGGAAAATTCAAATTTTGAAATGGTACTGTAGCCAAACTACTGAAGCAATAAAATGAATTTTTCGCATATGACAAGGTCTAATAAGGATCTGTATTCTAACGGTGCCCCTTCCCAAGGGGAGAGGTAGATTTTTTTATGAGCTTTTACAAAATTTTCTTCTTCTTTTAAGGTGCTTAAATTCCCCAAAAACTCCAAATTTTTGGAATTTCTAAAAAAAGAAATAAATGTGTTGTGATTTTCCACCCGAATATCTGGAACTTTCCCAAATAGAGAGACTTTGGGAATTAAAAAATTATCGCGTCGAAATAAGCAAAATAAAAGTGAAAATTCTTCTTAAGACGCTGTAAACAATTTATGATAAATTCTATAATTGTTGTCAACATTCGCAAGTGTAAATTAATTTCAATAAAATCTTTCGATGGTTAAAATATTCGAAAGAAAACCCAAACAGGACGTATAATCCATTTCGGACCCTAAACACAAATCCCAAAAGCCAGCAGAAACCTGAAAATTTTAAGAAAATGTCCTTCCACCTTCCACCTATGGCACGCGTGCCAAGGGTGGCACGCGGAACCATTTTGGTAGGCACGCTAAAAAATGAAATAAGAAATAAAATGTCCCATTCGCTAATACAGCGACATGGCAAAAGTGATCCTAGAAATCTAATAAATGTACGTATTGAAACGATGCGAAAGAGATGCTTCGTTTACAAGAGGTAACATTGGTTATATTATGATTTTGGGGGGATGTTTACTTTCTTCATATACGAAATATAGAGAAAGTATTGTTTCATGAAAGAAATAGAATTCGAGATTTTAACGGAAATACATGTTTTAAGATCCCCTGAGCACGTTTTGACTATTTTCTTAATGATGCCTGTGTCTGTGACGGAAATATTGTGGATGCTCTAACTCAAAAACTATTAATCAGGTCAACACGAAATTTTATATTTAACATTTTTATAAAAGTCAGAAGAGCTGATTAGTTTTTGGTAAAAATCGGTCGACCGAAAGTGGGTGTTTACTCTTGTTACATATCCATTATTTTGAAATATTTGCTTTAATATTTGATAAATGTATTGGAATAAAAGTTGTAGGAAATAAAATTTCCTACAATCTTTGTTTGAAACATTTTTCCATATAATGCATTGTTTAAGAGATACCTTATATTTTTAGCTGCCACCAACACGCCACCTACCGACGACTATTGTTAACAATTGACGCTTAGTTACGTCTTAGTCAAGCTCCTTTTTCTTTTCTTAATTGTTGGAGCTTTGTGGCTATATCAAATATCAGAAGGCTATGGTTTGAGTTTATTTCTGTTCTTTGTAAAGTCTAAAATTTTCTCGGTTTCTTCAAATATTTATTATTATGTAACCTATTTGGAATTTTTAGAAATATTACAGATATGGAGAAAGTCATGTGGTGGCCACATCAATTTTTTTATATTTGCTTTAATATTTGATAAATGTAAAAACGTACTGGAATAAAAGTTATAGGTAATTTAATTTTCTACAACCGTTTTTGAAACATTTTCTCATATAATCAATTGTTGAAGAGATATTAGTAAAACTAAATTTTTTAGCTGTCACAATTAAACCACCTATCGGCGAATATTGTAAACACTTTACGCTCCTTATTATTTTCTTAATTGTTGGAGTTTGGGACTATATCCAATATCAGAAGGCTACTGTTTGAGTTTATTTCTTTTCTTTGTAAATTCTTTAAAATTTTCCCGCAGTTCCTTAAAACATTTATTAACATTCGACCTATTTGGAATTTTTAGAAATATTACAGGTATGGAAAAAGTCATGTGGTGGCTAAATCAGATGTTTTTGAATATGTATATGTGTCTTATCACTGTAAATTTCACTATCTATACCTCCCATTTGTTTAAAATTTAAATTAGGATTGCTTACTAAAATCCTATTAAACCAGGGGTTACCAACCTTTATGTTGGCAAGGGCGCCTTTGACTTGAAAGCGGCGGGCGCCAATATTTTTATTCCCCCCCCCTCCCCTAGCTCAACACTTAGAGCTCAGCTCGTAGCTACATGTATATGTATAATCTATTTTAAATATTGATAGTAGGAACATTAATTTTACTTTTTAAAACAATTTTTTATTAAACTTAAAAATACAAAGTATAGAAAAAATCAAACTTTTCATCAAACAATAAAGCAAAATTAAATTACGAGATTAATTTAAGACCACTTAAATAAGCCGCGATACTTGTTTTAACATAAATACATACTGGAAATTGGTGTAATAATATGAAACTATGCAGAATGGCATAAGCTGTAATTTGGGAATACTCCCATAAATACATACGTTCATGGATACACTACATATGCATTTTGTATTATAATATTATTCATTTTTAGATTAGTATTTTCTAGATTCTGTGGACGCTCAAAACTCTAAGTTAAAAGAGCTAAAAGTTTTTGGGAGGACACGTAAACAAACCTCGGCGGGCGCCACAGCAAACCTTTGCGGACGCCGTGGTGCCCGCGGGCACCGCGTTGGGAACCCACCCCTGTATTAAACAATTGGAAATAATCATTAATTGTGCTTACAGATACATTAGATTCATTCGTCTCTTTCTGGATTTTCCTCTCTGCATCATATCAAAAACAAAGACAGCTTGTAATGCTAAATTTCCTACACCAACGAACGAATTTTTTAAAATAGAAAAAGTATAGCTGCACATTCTTTTATTACTTCACTATCTTTCATTCACCCCGTCTCTTGCTTTTTATTTTTCTAGATTCATCTTTGAGTCACATTTCGGACATCTTTGACCAACTGTTACTATTAGACCTAAATCTTTGGCATAATTATAAGGTTGTTCAATATCGTAGGTTAGTTTATCTAACATTTTTTGTTCATTTTGATGGTTAAAACACCCTCCTCCTCTCCAAAATCATCATATAACCGTACCATCATCAATCATCCACTTCAAATATACTTACGACGTGATAATTTAAATATCGCTAAGAGGTTTCGTTCGTATTTGGTGGGATAATTTCTCGGCTCTCTATAATAGGTTAATCCGGAAGAAACCCTGAAGACAACTTAATGGTTGGTGGCATTGGTGACTGAAAACCTGAGGAACTCGAGACATCTAAAGGCTTAAATTTGAAGTTATATTAAGTAAATTGAATATCGGGTTCTGATTGACCGGCAATTAACTTTGTCAGTAAGACTTGGCTGAAAAGTGCGCAAAAGCGATGTTTATGAGTGCTTTGAAATAACCATATGGCTTAAAGTGTTTTCAAGTGAATTTAGGTAATTTGTTTTCTGAATAGCAAACACCTTATGGTCAGGTCGTGTCCGTCTGTCCGCATGTTTCATCTCAGAAACTACTGAGCGGATGGGAATAATTTTGAAACACGAAAAAAGTCTCCTATGACCGGCAATTTAACCCGGGTCTTCCACTTGCCGGGCGGATATTCTACCACTGAACTATTGTAGCAGATCAATTTTCTCGTTTCTAAACTCGGATGTTTTATTGGTTGGGACGGAACTAGCCAAGCTAGTATCAAACTGCCCCAACGGATGTCCTCGAAGGGATACACCGAAGAAAACTCCCTCTCAAATAATGAGATTGCCAAGCAAGAAATTGATGAAATAAATCGATCTGAAGATCCTATGCAGACAGGCAAAAGCTGTAATGTTGGGAATAATTTTGAAACGAGAAAAAAGTCTGCTATGACCTGGAGGAGTTTTCTTACGGAAAGATAGCAGTCAGTAAAAAAAGTACCTTATGTAATTTGCTCTGTAATTCTTCCTTCACTTGCTATCCTTCCAATTATTCTCCTTTTTCCCAATTAAGGTGTTAAATGTTTTTTTTCAGAGCGTCTATTTATTTCTGCGTGTCTATTTATAAGATACTTTTAGAATTCTATTGCAAATAATAGTTTCTAAGAAAAATTTTAATTTTCGGCGCAGAGGTTTTTACAATTTGAAATTTGGTTTTCTCAATATATAATAACAACGGTTTTTTGCTCTATTATTTCTTTTAAACTCACCGGTTCATTTCCTCTTCCTTTTACTTCCCATCTCCATTCTTAACTTTCTCGAGCTTACTTTTTCTTCGTTTCTCCTTTTTATCTTCGCACTTCTCTACCACTCCCGCCCTCTTACTTTCCATCTCTTTGCCTCTCCATCTCACGATCTATTCATACATAAACATACCCTTCCATCTTCCTATCCTCCTTCCTCTGGCGCAAACCCTCTCCTACTCCATGTCCTTTCAAAACTGGACTTTACCACAACGACAACAAACGTTGACGACCTCAGAAACGATGCTACGCTGCAATGTAAACTTGAAGGTATGTGCTACTATCTTTCTATATTTTTTACGAAGATATTTTGTAGAGTAAGTAGAATTATTTGTAATATCTGAAAAAATTGATCAATTTTTCTAAACTATTCAGCAGATAATATTATAGAAAGATATTAAGTTTTTGAATAACACTAGGTATGTACTTTCAGTATTCATAGTCCTCTACCAAGCAGATAAGTTCAGCCTGGAGATACACCTTTCACCCACTGTTGGCACACCTACGCATGAGTGGTAGACTAACTCATAGGTGTTTGACGCTGGCTATTGAATGCTATAAAATAATAGAAGAGCCCGAACGATTAGGGCAGTGATTTTAGTAAAGAATGCGACAAGGGTTAGTCATTTATACCTTTAAATTAAATGAATTGGTTCGTAGCGCTACTGAATTTGAGAAAAATTTCTAGTTCCAACTCGAGGCCACAATCTAAGAAATACGATCGGAAATTCGCAGAAAAATATTAACATCTTCACAAAAACGATATATTTCTCATAACCAATCCTCCTATTAATAATTATGCGATGTTGTCCACATATGATGAGGTCACATGAATTCATATTTCAAATGACGTAAAATAACCTGAGAACGGCTGCATCAATTTTAAAAATTATTACAGATTTTATTATATTTACACCACATGACGCTTTTGACCATTCCCCATGTAAAACAAAGGGCCGAATTATATTCCACTGACTTTTCGTTTTTCCATTTGATCGGCAGGAATCTGATGAGCAGAATTGTGCTTTTTAATATTTATTAATATCCCATAATTGAGATTTCTACGGGAGATTTGCATTATTTCACAGGGAAAATACTGGATATACTCATTGTCGATTATGCTTTCTAATTCGTATTATTTCACATTTTGTGTATATATTCAAAATTATACGATGTTTTAACATTTCAAACAAGATGATCCAAACGGAACTTATCGTATGATGCCTACTTTCCATTTGATCATTTACTTAATACTTATATTGGCTTCAATAGCTTTGAAATCCCGCGGATATGTTACACTTTGTGTTCCCAAATTCCATAATTTAGCGTTATAAAATATTACAAATACATTCGAACGGAATATTAAATTGATCACGCATATTTGTGCGGCAAAAATAACGCGTGTATGTATTAGACTATACCGAATCCGAATCCAACAATAGTTGTTGCTATAGCAACACTCTCATGAGTGATAAAAATGGCAAAATTGCCAGTATTTACGCTAAATTCTAATAAATAAGATAAGTAATCAAACTTCTAAGATAAAAATTATAATCTCAATTCCTTTCCTCAGAGAATGGTACAAATCCCGCTCCAATATTGCAATTTTAAGATATTTTAATGAGCAAGAGAAAATTATCCTGCACGATGGATTTCAGATTTCCCATTTAAAACAAATGGGAAGGATAGTTCCCGGAATCCAATCCGGGACCTCAATATTCGCAACAAAAACTATCCTCGGGAGCTTGGTCCAAGTAGCAAGAGATTTCCACCTAGTGTCATGAAAATCGGTCTATTGATTCATAAGTTAAGAAGGGGGACGGACAGACAGACAGACACAACGAAGAAATTATAAACCAATTTCCATTTTGGAAAGTGGACTAAAATAGTTATTAGGGTTACTGGCATTGCTGACCACGGGTTTTCAGTGCATTTTCACTTAATTTACAATCAAACCAACGTATGAAGGATAAAAATCTATTGAATATTTTCCTAAAAACTTTCGTTTAAATATAAAAAATGAACGATCACGCTAAGAAACTTCTTATTAATGTCAGTAACGATAGCAGCAACTTAGATAATATCTATTTCCGATAAAATTAACATTTATTGTGCCTTGAGCAATATAACATCTAATGATCCACTTGAATGCGTGTAGTCTGAAGGATAATTATAAATGAGAAAAGGGAACTACAGGATGCAGGAATAAGAAATCAGATGATACCAGGAAGTTTGTTTCGTGCAGCAGTCACACGTTCTCCGAACTCACATCATCCAGAAGAATATGATTTGATCATAATACGTAACATCGATTTAAAACTTTTATTGGAAATTCATAGACTAAATTATGATTTCAACCAAAGATTTAAACATAGGTATGATGACATCATAATCACAACACGCGAAAAATCACAATACTTTTTTGAGTTATTGTCTTAAATCAGGTAATGAAAATGTACTTTATATTTCAGGTATTAAATTCGTGAAAAATTAGTCAATTTGTTTGAAATTTATAGGTGAGCGAAGCGAACTCAGTCAGACGGGGTTGGGCTTCGTATAGAGCCAGGGGCGGAGTTCCTAGTAAAGTATAATAATCGATTGAAATTCTTAAGTTCAGTAAAACACTTTTTAAGTCGGGCTTGAAGTTCAAAACATTAATTATCATTAAAACCATTCAATCGCCACGAAAAACCCCAACGTAAAACTGCAAAACTGTAAAACGCGAGAATATTCCCTTGGGAGACAAGAACGCCTCGACGTCTAATTAACGTACACCATATGTACACTTTAGGCCCCCGAGTTGTATCAAACACCTCTCGACTTATTACTCAACCACGGGGCGCGCATTCTCGAAATTCAAATCCTTTGCTCCGCCTTCCCACGCCCGACGCACATATGCACTCACACATTCCACACCCATCCTTTCATTGCTCCCGTGTTTCTAAAAATCAACACCAAACATGAGTAATCTTCCCCTAGCTATTAAAATTTTATTTGAAATATAACGACAACTCCTTCTAGAATCTCATTGGTTGGTTCATCTCTTTCGTTATTTGTATTTGTGTATGCCTGCGTAATATTCAATGCTAGTGATTCTATATAATAGAGCTTTATTAATTTATCACAGCTCCTGGTAAACATCGGGTTTTTCAACTTTTAGAGAATTATCATTAAAATAAATTATATGTTACTCTATTTTCCACATTTCTATAAGAAATGAAAAGTTTTACTCAATTAGATTTGATATTTCTTTCTATATTCCATTTCAATGAAGCCAGCAATGAATTTATGAATTAAGAGTATAAAAAATTAGGTTAGTTGTTTAAATCGGCGACTACATGTTATATACGAGTAAAAGAAATTTTTTCGGAAAAAATCTTTGCAGCTCATGACCGACGAAACCGGAAGGTATGCAAATCAACTAAGGTAACTGAAATTCCTATTTAAATAAGAACTAGAAACTTATACTTTTTTGTATTGAGTAAGATAAGATGAATTAAAGTGCTTTAGGTGTAGTATAATGGAAGGAGAGAACCAATATTTCCTAAGAGATTTAAAACTTAAACTGAAAAATCATATATCTGTAAAACAGACAAATCTATTTATCTTTCATTAAATACATAAAATATCTTACAATTCCCAGCTTTCTTTATTAGTACTATCTAATATATTCTTCCTGCTAGGGTTATCAGAATAAATAGACACATCCAGCTATGAAAGTCGATAAACTAGTTCTGCCTTTAATACATATATAAATTATCAGTGAAAATATTCATTCAGTTATTCTTTCATTAGCTCTAACGGCGAAAAAGAGCATAAGATTTATATCGCTTTTTATAAACGAGGAAATTAGACCAAAATCTTGATGTAGCTGCCTTCAACTAATCTTCCACGAAAACAGAAGCTACGATACTAACTTCTCTTCAACCTTCCCCAGTTCTGATTAACCATTATATGCACCATGTGGGCAGAGAAAGAGAGATAGGAAGTGGACCGTCCCCGCATCCATCGGTATTCGACAAACTTGCCCTCCCAAATTCCTCTCTCAGACCGTCCGAGAAGGCCGCAATCTAATAATCTCCTCATCTCCAAGACAACCAAACTCCCAGACGAGAAATCTTAAACACCCATCTTCCATCTAACCGTCCTCCCTCCTTTCTGCAAACTCTCGAGGAGTATATATATATATGTATGGGCTCTTGCTATATTCCTCCTTTCTCCCTCAGGTGAGGAAGAAATGGCGGAGGCTGTTCCAACAACCGTGTAAACATCCCGCCATCTTGACGAAGATCGCTCCTACGCAAGCACCCACGAACACGCAGGCACGTAAAAACGGACGAGCGCAACGTCCAGAACGGCTCCGGACTTCATTACGCTCGGGACATCGACTCAAGTAGAGATGCGAGGAGGGACGAAGGGTTATGATGAGTTGGTGGGAAGGAGGTAAGGAGCGGGAGAATCAGTGTGAAGAGGAAAATGGGATTTTGAGCGGCGAAGGTTAATACATGGGCGAGCACGGATAGAGAATGGCCAGGATATGAAGGAGTGGCAGTAGGGTTCGCCGTGACGTCTTGAGATGAAAACTGAAGGGTGAAGTGACGTAAAGGATCTTTCACGCAGAGCGGTGGTACAATGACGGAAAGGGAAGGCGGCAGACTAAAATCTCTCGGAAAGGGGGGGGGAGAGTGAAAAGAAGAAAAAAGAGTGCGCTGCAATCGAGAAAATTCTGCGTTTCATACTACCATAAATGGCCTTCAAGTTAAATATGTTCAAATTATTTAGAAGGCAAATACTTCGTGGTATTCATGAGATTAAGGATACTAAATTATATTGCTAATTGAGGACTTATATTTCGATAAATAACATTTTCAGTGAATAATAATAATAAACAATCTTTCTACTTTAGGCAATATTATTAATGTAACATGATGTTTCCTCGACTAGGTGAAGAGTAACATTTTCATCAAGCATGCAATCAGACCCTTATTTAGCGTCACGGCGTGTCAGTCGCTGACGGAGCTAAAGAGGAGGTGGCGGTAAATCGAGATAAATGCTTGCGCTATGTAATCATAAGATGGAAGTTCTGTTCATAACGATTGATGGGCGGTATGAGGGGGTGGCACTATATAAGTGGGCCCTAAATCTGGATCTGACTGTACTTCGAATGAATAGCTAATAATTATTAGCAGTCCTTTAAAATTTTTAATTCCCAGTTGACATTAACATTCTTTTCTTTAAAATAATAATACTTGCAATCACTAACACTGAAGTAAGTTAATAAACGAAAGTAAGAAGATTCAGTAGGTAACTGGTAAAAGAGGTTTAATTATTCTTTGGCACATGCAACTTTAAAGTTATAAACGTGCAAATTTACATTATTCGATAAACCTACTGCAAATAAAATGAAAATCAGGCAGTTTGCTTTGTAATCTGACGAAATATTTTGACAATGTTACAACGATAATAAAATGAAAGAAAATTTATGTTTTTAAAACAACTTTTGGAGCTCTTTTATACGGGTATAACCCAGGTACCAGGAGCTTTCGATAAAAGATATTTTATAACATGTGGGTCTTAAATTAACAATGCTAGATTATTCCATTATCAAAAAATCCCAAATTCATTGAGAGTTTTCCTCACTCGCATACACAGTAAATAAAATGTCTTTACAGATTGCGACTACATTTTTCTGGAAATTTTATTCAACGATAATTTTAAAATCCGACGATTCTCTCTCGCACCACGCTTTACACTCATGTAAACACAAAACCCTCGATACCCTATTTCTTGTTTCCTCCAGCTTAACAAAGAAAACACACGTTCTCTTCTCCCGCCCTAAGAAGCGGATTAAACGCAAAGGATTCGAAGCGCAAGATATACGAAAAGTGTTTCTCGGAATCGTTGTGAGAACATCGCCGCGTGTAAACACATGAGGTACTTGCCCAAAACTTGCTCTTGCCCTTCTCTTGGTTACATCCCGACACTATATGCATGAATAATGTCGACGGCGCCGATTCTTGTAGATAATCATCCTCATCTACCTCCCAGCGATGTGCGATGAATTTTTTTCGTACACATCCAAACTCCACCTCTAGTTGGAAGAAAAAAATAGAAAGAGAACGCCAGCTGGAGAGATCTTCGAGCCGCTAAATGAAGAAGAGAAGGGAAGTCTTGGAAATGAAAATCAATTTTAACGCGATATTAAAAGAGTAGTTGGGAAAGTTTGCTTTGGTCATCGACCAAGAGACTGTAAGGGAAAGGGGAGAGATAGGGGAAAACACATATCCTGGAAGGATACAGATAAGAAGCGTGTTTGCATCCGCGCATGTTTAAGTGGGTTTGGAGATCGTTAAGGATGCCGAGACTTTCCCTCTGTCGCCTTAGTTAGCAATCTCGACCATAGGTGGCAAAACCCTTTTTTTTACTCTACTACATCTTTCTCCTTCTCTCCCTTGCCTAAGAGAAAATCAAGGTCCAAAACTCAGGCGACTCTAGTGCTTACGTCGATTAGCATAGAAATCCGAGGGGCGCACAGAGACGTGAATGTGTTTCCGCGGATGTGGAAGGGCAGTGTTTATAATCGAAATTCGCGATCATCGCTATGTGTGCGGTCGTTCGCGTTTGGACGTCTAAAAGCAGTTCTCCTACGTGTTTAAGTGGCCCAAGAAGGTTGTGAAGGTTTATTGAGGGTACGGTTCAGGAAACGTTGTCGTCCTCCGTCGCTATTCCCTGTGTACCTTCTCTCTATCATTCTCTCCGCTCCGTATCTCACTCCGTGTTCCTTTGTATGCGCCTCCTTCCTCCCAAAAATCTTCCTTTCCTCTTCCTCCTTCTAACCCCTTTCTCTCTCTTACTCTCTGGCTCTATCCGTCTTAACCCAAGGTACACATCTCGGAACACGCGCCTCTCAAGATCTTCGCAGCCGGAAAACACTAAAGGTACACATACGAACATATAAATAAACATATATATATATACACACACACACATGAAAATTCGTTCAAGTCCTCGATTTGAGATATCCTCATTTGTAGTTTATTCTCGACTATCCCAATTAGTCTTTTATCTATAACTATGTATATCAGTCTCTCAAAATTAATTGCTACTGGTCTAAAAAATTAGATCATCTTTTCATATCAGTGAAAGTGTTTAAAAACATAAATCTGCGAGATTGAGATGAGTTAATTCTTCCAAAACATGATAATTGTAATTTTTACCTTAATTTGTGCATTCGCTGTGAAAAAAATCGCTTTATTTTCGCCTTTAATATTTTCAAGTCTTAGATGTTTATGGAAATTAGGTTGCATTAACATTGGTAATGCTAACTGTTGGGAGATTTATCATTGAACTAAAAAAAGACGACATTTTTGTCATGATAAAGTCATTTGGCAGCATTTCTCCCGTTAAACAAGTCCTTCAAGCTTACATATCTGTACGATGCAAAAATCACGATCTGCATCCAGTCTCCCTTGCAACCGTGACACCAACAAAAATTGTAGATTAAATGTGAGAGAAACTTATAGAAACAGGGAGGAGTTCAATAAAAATGCTCTCAGGTATATATATTCATTATTGTTAATTTCACTGTTTCACGAATGCTATTGGAAAATATTTTGTTGAACATTTTGACTTGCCGCAGTAGATAGTATTTACCATGATTACAAAAAGAAATATCGCAGGATAGATAATAAAAATAAATGTATGCATACTTCCAGAATCCTAGAGCCAAATATTTTTCGAGAAATTTATATTATAACAAATTTTAAAATACACTCAAGAAGACAAAATTGCATACCATAGCCCAGATAGAGCATTTTAACGCAATTTCCAAAATGGAAATAGGCTTATAATTTCTTCGTTGTGTCTGTCTGTCTGTCCGTCCCCCTTCTTAACTTTTGAATCAATAGACCGATTTTCATGACACTAGGTGGAAATCGCTCGCTACTTGGGCCAAACTCCCGAGGATAGTTTTTGTGGCGAATATTGTTGTCCAGGATTCGATTCCGGGAATTATCCTTCCCATTTGTTTTAAATGGGAAATCTGAAATCCATCGTGCAGAGTAATTTTCTCTTTGTACTATTCTCTGAGGAAAGGAATGGAGATTATAATTTTTATCCTAGAATGTTGCTTACTTATCTTATTTATTAGAATTTAGTGTAAGTACTGGCGATTTTGTAGTTTTTATCATTCATTATGAGAGTGTTGCTATAGCAACAACTATTATTGGACTCGGATTCGGTATAGTCTAATACATACACGCGTTATTTTTGCCGCACAAATACGCGTGATCAATTTAATAATCCGTTCAAATGTATTTGTAATATTTTATAACGCTAAATTATGAAATTTGGGAAAACAAAGTGCAACATATCCGCGGTGATTTTAAGGCTATTGAAGCCAACATAAGTATTAAATAAATGATTCAATGGAACGTAGACATCGTAAGTTCCGTTTGGATCATCTTGTTAGTTTATAATATAGTTGCAAGGATTGTGAGATTAAAAATCTGATGTGGCCACCACATGACTCTCCATATCTGTAATATTTCTAAAAATTCCAAATAGGTTACATAATGATAAATATTTGAAGTAACCGAGAAAATTTTAGACTTTATAAAGAACAGAAATAAACTCAAACCATAGCCTTCTGATATTGGATATAGCCACAAAGCTCCAACAATTAAGAAAATAAAAAGGAGCGTTACTAAGACAAGACTAAGTGTCAATCGTTAACAATAGTTGTCGGTAGGTGGCATGGTGGTGGCAGCTAAAAATATAAGATAACTCTTAAACAAACAAAATTAAATTTCCTACAACTTTTATTTCAGTATGTTTTTAAATATATCAAATATTAAAGCAAACATTTCAAAATAACGGATAAGTGACAAGAGTAAACACCCACTTTCGGTTGACCGATTTTTACTAAAAACTAATCATTACTTGTGACTTTCATAAAAACGTTGAATATAAAATTTCGCATTGATTTGATTAATAGTTTCTGTGTTAGATCACCCATAAAAAAGCTATCACATGCACACACACGCTCACCCACACACATACATCATCGATTAAAAGGTCAAAACGTCTTCAGGGGACCTCAAAACGTGTATTTCCGTTGAAATCTCGAAGTCGATTTTTTTCATGAAAACAATATATGGAGAAAGTAAAAATGGATTAATCTCCATAAAGATAATGATGAAACAGAAGATTTTTAAAATTCCGTATTGACTTCACTATAGCTTTTTTTAATCCACCAGGTATCCACCAGGTACCGCATTATTTACCAAGTTCATTTATAAAACAATATTGGAAAATATGAACACTAACAGTTAATAAAAATAATATATATAACCGCAAAAGGCATAACACGGTTTAATAAACAACATGCGCGTCATTGTTAATTAAAAATTGATCTTGGTTCAAGAGATCGCATTTGGAAATCAAGCTATACTAGGTATTAAATGCATTTCATTTTTAAAATCCGTTAAGTCTCTAGTTTTCATTAGCCAAGAAATTTGATGATACATAATATTAGATTTACCCATTAGATATAGTCTCCTAATTTTATACATTTTGATATTAATTAATTTGAGATATTAATCTCTGCAGAAAAGACTAAGAAATTGGAATTACCCAGCCCCTTAAACGTACCACATTCGCCGCAGTTACGCGGTGGAATTCCGAATAGCATCGGATAATGCAAGCGCATAGACACGCAAGAAACGAGAAGATTGGAACTGTAGATGGGATAGAGGAGGAAGAAAATCAGGAGACGCCGTAAGCCAAGCCAGGAATCTTCTCGGAAGGAGGAGGAGACACTTGCTAGGGTCACTTCGACAAGGAATTAAGCTCGACCGCAAGAGGAGGGGGTTGAAGATGGGGTAGGAAGGGAGAGGACAAAAGGTTGCGGGGGAGAGCCGTTAGTGTAAACAGCCATTTTGAAGCGGACGCCAGGGCGGCATTACGTTAACTTGTAATGGGGTTTCCACGAATATAGCGACGCTCGGACCATCTTGCGGAGTCATCTCTAAGTAAAGGAGGAGAGTTAGGGGGTGCGAGGGTGGAGAGGAGGTAAGAAGGG
Organism: Tanypteryx hageni; assembly: GCA_028673005.1. Classification (NCBI taxonomy): domain Eukaryota; kingdom Metazoa; phylum Arthropoda; class Insecta; order Odonata; family Petaluridae; genus Tanypteryx; species Tanypteryx hageni. The sequence goes on along the minus strand of CM054112.1, from coordinate 68,499,395 downwards.
ACTCGTTGGTTCTCCCAGAATGGGGATCGACGCGGCACAGTCCACGTTTCACATCGAGGTTGGATGGGAAGGGGTAGGAATCAAGATTTGGCCGAGAATATGAGTAAGGTGGGGGAGAGGGTGAAGGGAGAGTTGACGTTGTGCATATGCATACGTTTTAAGGCGCTTGAGATCCTTTTGGCGAGAAATATTCTCCTGAGACGCTGTATAGCCGGTCGTAAGACTTGCGGAAGGAGGGAGAGAATGGGGCGAAGGGGCAATTTAAAAGGAGAGAAGTGTGAGGGGCATTACGGGCTACGGTAAGGATCAGGAGAGGGTGGAGAATCCACAACGGCCTGAGTAATGGCATTTGAGAGGGAGCGGCTAACACTTGCTAAAGCTGCAAGAGAAATTTTTTCGGAGACCATCTAAAAGTATGTTTGTATGTGTGCGTAACTATGGACACACTCGTTACCCTCGTCCAAGGATTAAATCGCCCGTGCATTCTTTATTCGGTCGCATAAAGAGAGGAATGTATGTAGTGGATGGTTGAGGGTCATTTTGCGATGGGGGAGATGGACCTTAAGAAGAGGTGGGGAAATAAGAGAGGTTAGTCCTGTCCTCTTAGCGGCCGTGAACGTGAATAATGCACAACTTCATGATGTCTCCAGGTATTTTACTCTTGAGAGTATGGATGGGGAGGACAACCTCACCTCACTTGGAAAGTGACGCCTGAGACAGTAAACCCATTCACCTGCGCATCTAGCCATGTTAGTGGTTTGTTGGTCGAAGCACCGAAAGTGTGCACTGTGATAAAATGAAATGCTACTTCTCAAATTCCTATCTAACTTTCCCCTTGTTTAAAAATAGACGATATTCACTATTAGGTTTAATTAAGCACTGTGAGAATAAGGTATTGGCTTCATTCCTAGTAATGAATCATTGGTCAAATCCTTCGTAAAATGAGCTTATCAACAATGGGCGATTTATACCCGTCAGTATTTTATCCCAAACCCAAACTTTGCCCCAGAATGTCGATAATATACAATAATAAAAAAGGAGATAAATTGAAGTGACAAAATTATAAAATAAATAATTGAAGAGAAATCTAAATAAAGTATTTGCTTTTTTAATATCCACATCTAAACACAAATAATTTAATTTATATTTAATTTTTTCCTTTTTCAATGCAATCACAAAATGCGATTTGCTTTCATCATCATTTCGCTCTATAATTAAGCTAATAGATGAATCCTGAAGTTACTTTTCATTTATATCATTATATCAAATTTTTATTTTTGTTTTAATTGTGGAGAAACCAGTGTGAAAGGTATATGACAGCATGAAATTTTATCAGTTTTTCAGCTGAGCTACCACTCAGCTGCCGAACTAAACACTCGCTACTTTCTCCTCTCTCGTTCCTCAAATCATATTACACTCCCTTCTTCCATCCCTCTAGCGCACAAGAACCAACCAATTTCATAGCGCGCCACCGCAGCTTCCCTCACGCAACGCATCATTCCGGATTTGCGTCCGCTAGAGAACATCGCATTACTCTGCTCGCTCACATACACACTCATCCAGAACCTCCACCTGATTTACTACATCCACAAACCAATGATTCAACGCCTCCTCTTCTCTTCGACCTTTCATCTTTTTCCGCACTGGCGCCCTCGCCGCCGATTTTCACAGTCAAATGGCGACGGAAGAAGTGGCACTCCCTCTCTCTCTCTCCCTCCCTCGAACCTCGCGACGACGTCCACGAAGCCGGAAAATTTGATTAAAACGGCCTCCAAAAATGGCGACCCGATTCATGTCTCGACTCGTGAGGAAAAATAATTTCAGAAGTTTTACGTACTCCTTGAGCCGGGATCGATTGTTTCATTGGGCAAGACGAAAAGGGTTCTCTGATTTTTAAGCAATATCTTTTTAATTAATGTTTATTTATAGACTGACTATCTTCTATTTTAACTTTTCTTTAATAATAAGTAATCATTTAGATATATACAAAGTTAAAAAAAATTCTTTTGGGTTTATGGGTGCACTGATATAAAATCAAAGAGACAAATGAGCATTCATTTCATGGCGATTTGAATTTATTTTGAAAAAACATCTAACGAACTTTTATTAAAGCGACAATTTTCATTGGTAAATCTCTAAATACTTTAAAGCTTATAAAATTTATATATACATGAACTTCATAAATTTCCAGTCCTCATTAATATATACATTGAGGAAATAAATTGCTAACTTGATAATTTTGCTATTCAAAATACTCGGAGTTATATTTGGTCGTTGAAATCTTATTACTTATGCTAAAACTTTCAAATGAAATCACTCCAGAGAAGGAACAGATAAATTAAATGATGCGCCCACTTAAAATATTCAGGCACCTAAATTTAGCTTTCCAGGTATATTATGAAAAACTAAAATTTTTATGATTAAAAACAATAAAATATTTTCTTCGATGCGTGGGTCATATTTCTAATCTTTTATTTAATATTTAAATATGTAATTAAATCACGATAGACAAACTTTTGTAATTTAATATATAGTCAAACCCCGATTTGGTGCCACAGTTTGTCCATCGCTGACAGCTTGCTCTATGCAATTATAATGTGGAAGTTCTATTCACAACGATAAATGGGCAGTATGCGGGGGTGGCACTACAAAGGAGGGCGCTAAATCGTGGTATGACTGTATATACTGACTGACTTAAATCCTATAATAGAAGAATTCATGTTTGCTTGAAATTACAAATAAAGAGAGTGTGAATTTTAGCAATAATTTCATTTTTTAAATAAAAATTAAGATTTTTATATTGTAGCGTTCTCACGCCTTATGACGAACCATAAACCTCCTAAATTTCATCTTACAAAGTTTGTTTCCGTTGTCTTTAAGTCGCTTCTTCTTTGCCTCTTTTTATTCCATTCTCCCGAGTTTACTTTGATCGTCATCCCAGTAAAATAAAAAAACCTTTCACGCTCTTTCCAACCCTCTTCCATCCTACTAGCCTTCTAAATGGCCCACCATATCACCCGTTCGATTTCCGTCCCCATTCCAACCACCTCCCTTCCTCCCTCTCCTTCCTCCTCCTTTTCCTTAACCCACTCGCACTAACTCAGACACCCCTTCTTTCGCTCTGTTCTCGCCTCTTACCCGCCTAGCTCTTCAAATCTCCATACACTCCAAACCATAAATTCTCTACCGCTCATAGACTTAGCGCTAACTTATCGAAGTATTCGGAAACATTGGAAATCAATGCTTCCGGTCACATCAACATTACTTTTTATTTAAAAAATCGGCTTAAAATGATCGCATAAACTTTTGGAGAGCTTTTTAGTGGCTTTCTCAATCGAAAAATTACTGCCGTGAAAATTCTTCGATAAGATTTTTTTGTGCGAAAACTTATGCTGGAAATATTTTTTGAATTTTCAGTACCGTAGTAGGAAATGATTTTGGTAATCTGTTTATCAATTTAAATTATTTGTTTAATTTTATAAATTGATTTCTCGTGATGATCAGTAAAAACATAAGTGAAGATAATAATTTTGGCGCACGCCAATGATGCATTAACGCATGCAGCCAGAGAATACCAGGAATACCTGCGCAATTTGTATAATTAAATGTAGTGATCAAATAAATTTTGACCGTCCCATTTCTCATTATTACTTATTTTGTTGAACAAACGCTGTTTTACAGTGTGATTTTCTGAATGTAGTACATATTATTCAATCAGCATATCATATGCGTCTTAATGATAAGCATAACATTAATTTATGTGCAAATTTGACAAATTTCATTAAATATCCACAATCTTATTCGCTACTCGACCTTTCGTATTCCTTATAACACGCTTATCATGTTTACCTCTTCTCCTAAATGCTTTTCAACCGTGTAAAGACAATTTGGATAATAATAATACCATGAAATTTTGTCCAAGTAAAAATTACGTATAAATTTAAAAACAGTCGAATCAAACATTACTTTTCCTTGCTTGAAAATAAATATTTAAAACAAAACTTTGGAAAATATGCTCAGATATCACATATTTTATGCATAAAAATAAAACTTTCAGTTGGGCTTCTTTACCTTTCTCAAGATACTTCAAACTTCTCCTCCTGCTTCACTCTCCAAAATGCATAAAACTCTGACGATATCCATACATCGACAGCTTTTTGTCCCCTTTTCCCTCGAGGCAAGCCCATCCCACAAACCCTCGCGGTCACATACATCACAGAGCCCATAAAGTCCCTCAAGGTCCCAAAGATATCTCAGACTACGCCCACTAACACCGACAGTGCTCTTATGTTTTCCACATCCCATGATATATAGTGTCACTCTTTCCTCTCATACCCTCCTTGGCCAACAAACATCGGACACTCTCCATATCCTTCCAAATGGAGTGGAATATTTTATTCTTTTGTTTCAGGACAAGGACGCGTTTTATAAACTTCTCCTCCTTGGCCTGTAACAAGGTCGTGCAGTAACTATTAACTGTATCGTAATTTTTTCATTGAAACAATTCAATTGATTTAGTCAAGTAATGGCCTCACAGAAAATGGGAATAATATAAAACAATTTTACGACTCAATAGTCGAGTGATTTTAAACATCCACGAGGACGTTATTTTGTTAAATTACAACAATATCACAATATCCTACAAAAATAATACTCTTATATTTTTGTTGATGTGATTAAATTTGCGTATAATTTTTGTCGATGAACTAGTTGGCGCTGATGAAAAAAATTTCTATTCGAGTCTTCTAAAAGGATAAATTTTCACCACTGTGAATAATATACGGATTTACGAATCTATGGCAAAAACGATCTTTTTCCAAATAATTTAATAATGTCCAAGGTAAGTTTAATTCTCAAAAAATATAACGTTATATTTTAGCGTAAATATGTTAAGAAAGAATAGGCAATAATGAAATAGTATTTCTAAAAATAAGGCAAAGGAAATTAAAGAATTGACATAACAGGATTTTCATACGATACGAGGATATACCACGGCTGAAATAAATCCTTTCACTTTCACAGTCGTCTCGTACATAACCCTGAATGATTTCTGCTTAGCACGACCTAAAAATAAATTCTTCTTCACCACAATAGCGTAAAATATTATCTGCCATTTTTTCCAAAAATAAGGACAATTCGCGCACGGTTAAAACCGAATTTATACGTGAATTTGTCTCCGAATACAGCGTTCAACGAAAGACATACGATAACCCCTACTTCCTCGAGGGATAGACCTTTCTCTCTTAGATATACACATGCACGCATCCCTTTCACCTTTCTCAGTCGAGGTTTTTATTTCTTCCCCAAGGCGAGAGGGATGATACCCCCTCCACCTTCCTCCTCCCACGGCACCACACCATTCCACCATTTCCAAACCCCCTAACTCCCACCACTTTAGCACCCCCTCCTATTCCCAACCCTCTCCCCTTTCCTTCCCCGACGCCTTCCGCTATCGCTTCCATCCCAACGAAAATACCAATCCCTCGACTTAATGCATATGTCATTGGAAATTACTCCCTTCCATCTCGAGGTTATCGCTCCGCACCCCCTTATGTCCCCTCTATCCACACTACTCCCACCCCAGCATCCCCGTCCTCTACTCTCCTACCCCTCTCCTTGCACGAAGACTAACCATGACGATACCCTCCCACTTTCGCATACGCTTTTCATATCCCCCTCCTTCACTCTCTCTCTCACTCTCTCTACCCTCCGAGGAAAAGGCCTTTCTCCTACCCCCTCCCCTCTACCGATGCTACTCAAACTCCTCCATCTCTTATTTTTTCAAAAACTCGGGGAGCTTTGATACCCAGTCATAAAAGCCATCCCCCATGACTCAGAATCCATCTGTGCAATATTGATAAAATTTTGAAAAATGGATATATCCCTCTTTTTCCTCCTCCGCTCTCTCTCCGTGTCTCTCTCTTTCCTTATCCTTTCCTCTTCCCTCCCTCACTCTCCCTCCTTTCTCCTCCCATCCTCACACCTATTCTCGCATGCGTGGGTCGACTTACACACTCGCTCGCTCATTCTTCCTCTTTCACTAAAAAGTATTTATTTTTCACGCCTATAACCCTCAGTAAATTCTTTTAGATCCCTCTGAAATCCACAGATTTCTGGTGAGTTTTATAAAAAGGATGAAAGGAAGCAGGTGGATAGATTCACAGTTTGTCAGCGTACCAATATTCCTTAAGAACGAGAGATGGAGAATGAAATTTTCTCTCACGAAGTACTCTCCTCATTGAGAAACCTCGGTCTTTTAAATGTCCCACCATTTTCGTTCTCTAATGAGGTGATTAAGTTCCTTCTTTATTTCTGCACCTAAAACTCCTCTTTTGACCAATCTTAGTTCTCACTTTTATTTACATTACAAAATTTTTATGTTAGACTGCGTCAATGTTTTGTACATAGTCTAAAAGAATAGAGGATCGATGACCTGTTGCGAAACTCTCAAGTGCTATCGATTTCCAAGCATCTGTTCAAATCGAAAGTAAAGCGAAACAATTAATACGGTGTACATTATTAATAAAATCAAATATATACAATAAAATGAAAAGATTTTGGGGAGTCTAACTTTCTCTCAGATTAATGCCGAAGAAAGTTAATTATGTGAAAACTGTTTATATGGTTAACTGCAAACCAAATAAAAACTTTATACCTATTTGAAAAAATATCGATCTTTAAGCAAAGAGCATTAAAGTATTTCGCTGTGCCTATTGGGATTCAAATATAGCATTTTCCAAATTCTGCACTTATCACTTTCACTACTTTCCGGTTCACTTCTTTCGCGGCTTGGATGTAAATATTGTTTTCTCGCGACTTTCCTTTCGCCGTAAGATAATTTCCTATTTATTTTTCCTCCCATCTCTATTCCACCGCCGCTTTTTCCTTTTTATTATGGATTCACTCGTTTTCTCACCTTAGCCTTTTCCTTCCCTCTGGAAAAAAGCTGAAACCCCTTTGAATAACCTTTAAACCCTGAAGAATTTCACACTTTAGCGAGCATTTGCCACGGCGCGGGGGGAGTAAAGAAGTTTCTCCTCTTGTGAATAAAAGGAAGAGATAAATGGAGAGAGAGAATGGAAAGGGGAAAGGAATTTTCTGGGCCGCAATGCATGTGAGATACGATTTTATCCCGGATTAATGCCGCTTCCCTCTCTCTTCCTCAACGCTCAATACTCCCTCCTCGCCCCACCCCCACCTATTTCACTCCCTCTCCTTCCGGCTTAAAGCAGAGAAGATTTACCTTATGAAATGGCTAGAAGTCGCGTGCACTATAAGGCTTTCAGTTTTTCGCATTTTTTATAAAATCAGAAGATTATCTATTCTTAAACTTAGTCTTTCATTTCGTTGGGTAGGTATGCCTTTTTATTCTTTCGTCCATGCCCTAATGATAACGGTCGTAAGAGATATTCTGCATCATTCGACTGTTTCATTTCGCTGTAGCGTTTTATCGCATTTTTTTCCGTCGATAGCTTTACAGTTTCTCTTTATTACTTGTACGATTACTTTGTCGATTCGATACTAATCCATTGTTTGCAAAATTATCTTGTATTATCATATATAGATATTAATTATTCGTAAATATATTCAATTATTTCATCTAAGTGCAATACGCCAATGAACCTTTTATCCCATTCAATAAAAGTAACGCTATAGAGTATTCGTTTAGTTAAAAAACGGAATATTTTCTCAAATTTTTTAAACAAATCTCCTATACATGAGAGTATAAAACAGTCATCTAGTTACTTCAGCAAAGATTTTTAGCGAGTTTTCAAGCATATAATCAACACATCATCCTAATTTAATGTATTATAATCTAATGCTATAATTTTTCCGCCTTTCGACATTGAAAATTATAAACAGAAAATTAATGCTTTAAAGACTATTTATATTAACGTGGATAAAAAGGTTTTTTTCAGAAAGGCAAGTATAAATTTCCCAATTTCGAACTTTGCAGATACATTGATTGTATTTTACTAAGGACTTCTAAAGCACATAACTAAAGCCAAAAATAGTATATACGCATGTTTTAATTATTAAAATAAAATTAATATTTTCAGTTAAATTAATTTTTCTATTTGTATCATTAAAAACATATACAAAATTATTTCTCGTTAAAAATTCTTCAAATCACTCCGAGCTAACATTTATTTTATTTTTCTTACGTCTAAAGTAGCAAAACGGCCGCGATAAAGGATAATTGCCACAAAATGACCGAAGCACCCCATTTAGATATTGTTTCGAACCTTCCTCAATGCCTTTGCTAAAAGAAAAAAACGATTAAGTAAAATTATTGGCGTTGATTTTTCCGAGATGGGAGAAATCCAATAAATCAATCGCTTTTATTTTTTACGACTGCATGGGGCGAGGAAACCTCCGGAGATAAGGGATCACACAAAGCCGGAAATTCGCATATATATCCATATACTGAAACCCCTGCACCCTCTTCTTGCATGATACACTCTCAGACAATGAAACAGTAGGGAGTTTATGCCCCTGACTACTGATTCCTTTCTCACTTTTTTCGCAAAAAGCCCGGAAAACGGTCAAATCATCCTCTGATAACCTCCCCCTCCTTACCTACCATCTACACTCGCCCCATCACCTCCCTAAATCACCGCTGCCTCACCATCCCACGCAGTACCAAAACGCACACCACTCACTCACTTAAACCCACCTTAAACCACAGAGAGAGAGAGTGGGAGAAAAAATAAAACACCGACTGTCCCACTCCTCTTCTCACTTTCCCTCCACACTCGTAAATCTCATTCACTCCTCTCTCCATCCCAATCCATCCGATTCCCCATCTCTACTCACCTCTCTCTCCTTTTCTTCTATCCCTTTTTTATTTTTTATAACCTCCTCCCTTGTCACCCCTCACCGGGCGAAATCATAATTTCCATTTCCACGGGTGGTGGGGGAGTGGGGTGGGGAGGTAGCGAAGGGAGGTGGGGGTGAGAGTAAATATGCGAGAGAAGGCAAATGGACGCCCTCTGACTCCATTATTTATCCCATAAATTGGACGCCTGGCGACTCCGCGGGAACCTTTCAACCGGCAAACTGCTTTTATCAAATACGACCCCACCTTCACATCGCTCCCTTACCCCGTGTCCGCCCAAGCCTCCGCCTCTTTCCCTCCCTCTCTCCTCCTGCTTGCCCCACCTTCCTACCCTCCATCTCATTCTCTCCCGTGGGCTCCTCTTTTCTCACCGCATACCACCCACGACTCCACAGTTCTCTCTCCGTCTCCATTTCTATCTCTCTCTCTCCCCTACCTACCTCCCATAATCCCTCCTTTTATCCTGCCTTCGACTCCACCATGACGCTCTCAACTTTTCTTCATTTCGTTTATTAAGGTAAGGGAATAGGTATTGCACCGGGTATCGGATTAGGTGGCGTACCAGATACCCGATTATGTTATGGACCAAGCATCGAATTATATAGGATAACAATTATCGGATTGGTCAGCTAATTATGAAACGTATTAAAATCTATTCAAATTGAGGATTAGGAGGCGGATTAGGTAGCGTATGAAATAGCGAAGTATATACTAAAGCAGGCAGCTGATTATCGAAATATATGGCAGGGAGGGTAACACACCAGTAGAAGGTGTCTGCGGCTTCGCTGGTTGAACCGGAAGGGAGAACGTCCGGAAAATATCTCTGCAACATACATTTCAAAAACGTGCCTGTACCCATAACCTTCTCGCCTATACAATAATGTCAGTGATACATTAATAGGCATTCACATTTTTTCGAAACAATAATGCTGCTTCTGGAGTGACTATAGCTTGACGTTAAACTCGATATGTCATAATGGCACAAGACTTATTTTTTTAGATATTTACATGGCTTGTGCTATATTTTTATGGCACCAGGCTCTACAAATGGACGAATTTTAATCAAAATCCTTGCAGCCATTTTTGAGTGGATCGAAATTTTGCGAAAATCGACAGGACTCTTCTTTTGGTTCATTTTAACAAGGTTTCTATTTCGGATGATATCAATATAAATTCGAAATTTTATTAGATTAGGTTAAATCGTTTAGCATCTAGAGCAGTGGTTCCCAACCTGGGGCGCCGCAGCTGATTTTTAGGGATGCCGCGATAAAATTAGTTTTGTAAATAAATCAACGATTTGGATGTGTTTACAGGTAACTAGGGCATTAATGTTTTCTCTAATAAATTGATTATAGTGTGGTACCAACAAATGGATATGTCCAAACGTTGTCATACTCGTTTGTGAAAATATAAAAACTTTGTTTGATGACTAGGGTGTCGCGAAATTCTGTTTATCTTTAAAAGGGTGCCGCGCCTACAAAAAGGTTGGAAACCACTGCCCTAGAGGCATGCACAGACTCCAAATCAGAGACTACAGACTGAAGACGGAACAATAAGAACAACTTTTTCGGATCTCATAAAACGTTCCTATTCATCAAAACATCGAATTCGAATTTTTTCACAATACTTTCTCTACATACTTCGTATATGAGAAAGTAAAAATTCGGTCTATTCATAGATATTATTCAAACTGGCATTGATACGATATGTAGTTTTTCAAATTTAGGAAACGTCTTACTTCGACTCTTGGAAAAGGTCTGCTCAATCTACGGTGAGAAGCAGCACAGAGAGGTGATCATTTCTAAGCTGTAGACGTGTATTCTCTCGTTTCATAATGGATTGGATGTATCCATAGGCTCGGGAGTTGCAGATAGATCTGAAATTATATATCTCTTCAATTCTAAACATACTGTGCATCAATTAACGAATTATTACGAATAGAGAGCTGTATTAACTTTGCTAACCAGGCCACCATTATAAATTTGGTATCGGTATATGTAGATTAGGGTGACCAACAGTCTCAAATTTGGAGGGACAGTACTTCCTTTACATCACTAGTCCCGATTTATTAAATGTCCCCGCTTTCTGAAGAATCATGATTTATATCCAAAATTGTCATTTAATCACCCAAGGAACACTCTCATTGATAACACCAAGCTATCTAATATACTTATATTAAATTTATCTATCCAAGGCTGATCCATCAATATGTGCTCCATGAATATGCCTCTATAATATGTCCCTCCTTATAGTCGGTAAATATTTGAAAATGTGCCTCTTTAGCTTCCTGAAAAGTTGTTCACCTTAATGTAGATGAATCATTATAACAGGTAAGTGTAAGTAGCGGACATAATTGGTGAATATATCAAATAGCTTTCAATGAGAAGAAAAGTTTTAAGAGGCGTGGAGAATTAGGACTAAGATCAAAACAACTGATGTGGTAAGTAAGATACTAGGATAGTAAGGAAGAAACAGCCGGGTGAAAAACAGTAACCGGTGTGTAGAAATTTAATGTGAACATGGCTGCGTTTTTTAACCGGTGTTACACATTACACGTAGATTTTTAGGCTACATATATTCAAGCTATCACACAATTAACTTATAGCATTAAATCTTTATATGTATAATTAAAATTATTAATTTCGTGGCAAATAGTATCTTTTAAAGAAGAAGATACTAATATTAGTGACTACGGTTACCATCTTTACTCCTACCTACACTATTTCATAAGTAGCGATACAACAATAGGTATATAGCTGCACGCTCAGTCAGATGCAGATTACAGTAATCTCAAAAGAACACTAGAGAAAATGTGTCCTAGGTGATTAATTCAGGAAAATGAACCGAAAAACATTTGACAGAGAGATTTTTCCACATTAATTTCGGTTGTCACAATAAATAATTATTTAAAAATATATCATGATAAATTTAAATATGATATTGATATGAGTTGATTTACCTTCGACGACATCATCTTTTATTTCAATTTAGCATTAAGAGTTTAAATCTATAAACGCCGAGAGAGTCGGGGTGACCTCCTGTCTTCACTCTAAAGTAGGGGTCTCAAACTCACGGCCTGAGGGTCGCATGCGGCCCGTGAAGGAAGCTGGTATACATTAAACTGCCAAAACTCAATGTATTTCTTATAAAATATTTCACGCAAATCTAAGAAATGTGAGAAGTATGTTAAATCAGCACTTTAAAAATATACGTAGTTTATTTCTCATTGCGATTTATAAAAATTCTGCACAGGTGGGATACTAAGTATTTTATTCCCGCTGCAAGCGATTATCTTGCATGCCCGAAGAACCTAACCGTCGACGCCGAATCTATTACTATTTTTGGAATGAATGGGTTTAAGGCCGCATCATAGGGTTGGGGCGATTACTTTCTTGGGAAGAGGAGAGTGAATGTCCAAAGAACATGAAACGGTGTGAAGACTGAGAAAGTATGCGGCCCGCGGACTTGGTAGAGTGCCTTAAGGTGGCCCTCGGTTTCGATGGACGGCCTTCATGCGGCCCGCTCACCGACGTGAGTTTGAGACCCCTCCTCTAAAGTCTCCGAATCTTGCGTCGAGCTGACGTCCGCGTAAGTGGCGTGACAGTGAATCGACTCTCTTATTTCGGCAATGGACAAAAAACATTATGTCCAAAGCGCACTTTTTCTTACTAACAAAAAGATTATAGGAAACTTTGCCCGAATCACTGCCCTTGAGAATTGTAATAAAGCACTTTTTATCTTTGAAAACAACTCTAATCATTAAAATCTATATGCGAACTCAACACGGAATTTTTGAAATATCAATTTACCCAAAGGGTCAAAATGACTTTATTTATCCACTTATACGACAACTTTGGTGTGACAACTAATAAAATGTCATTTTACAAGCTAATATAGATATAAGAATGGTAGCGTAAGATAATGTTCTCTGCCGGTTAGATCCTTGCTTGGATTTTGGCAGTTGTGTTCGTCATTGTTACACCTGATAACCTCATTGTCATTGGCTTCAATTACTGCTTACGAGATAATGATAAACTAGCAACTATAGAAGCCATCAGTTAAACTTCACTCATTAATTACTCTTCAACGGTTATGGAAAAGGTGTTCTTTGCACGAAGTGCCTGAAGTGAGCACATATAGGGGAGGTCGTTTCCATCCGTCCGTCCTTCCGTACGTCCATCCACTCGTCCGTCCGTCCACATGTTAAAACTAGGGAACCGCTGGACGTATTTTAATGAAATTTGGTATTGGGAAGTTTTGATAAAATTGGTTTACCGATTCCAATTTTGGTTAAAATCGGACAATAATTACGTCCACATTCTATGAAGACCTACAATGTTCCTTTGTTTCAACTCTGGAACCGCTGGACTTATTTTGATGAAATTTGGTATTGGGGAGTTTTGCTAAAATTGGTTGACCGATTCCAATTTTGGTTAAAATCGGACAATAATAATAACGACAAATTTATATAAGGACTTACATGTATTTTACAATGTACCTCGCTAGCTTCTCGTTAAATACTCATCTGAGCGAAAAATATTGAGAACATTGTGAAATCTCAAAGAACGCATTTGGAATCTCTGTGTACTCCGACATGGAGTACACCTTTCCAATCTTGTTTAAATTGTACTTTTTGGCACGTTGGTCTACGCAAAGTCAATAATGCTAGGAAAAGTCAACACTCGATCATTTGTTTCTACTATTATTTTCCCATTAAATCCTCTCTTTCTTCTGCACTCCCATATCGTCTAATCTCTCCTTTTTCCATTCCCATTTTCCATACCGCACCTTTATAACTCTCCACATCCGAGCAACCCTCTTGCGGGCCCGCCGCGTGTCTCTATCCATTGTTACACGACCAAGTAATATCCGCGAGGCTGAAATCTCGCCTCTCACCTCCACCGCAAACTATATCCAGTCGCCACCAGATGCCACCTCTTCCATACCTGTCTCTTCTTTCTTCATCGTTCCGCCCTAGCATAAATCAGACTCCATTCCCCCACCCAAGGCTGCAGGATTCCTTGTGCGATCTCTTCCTTTCCTCTCTCTTCCTGCTACTTTCTTTACCTCTGAACCTCCCACTCCTTCATTTCCCCAAGAGGTTTCCACTCTCTTTACTTCTTATCTCGCTCGCGCTACAAAGTAGACGAAGCCATTCCTCTCAAGTTGATTCTATGGTGCGAGTTTTCTGTTTTAACATGTGATTTATTTCCCAGAGTTGACGTGAAGGAATATATATGGGTTTATATAGGTTATTCTATAGATTATGTTCTCCATTTGCCTCTAATGAGGCAGAAAATTATCAACCTGTTACACAAAGCGCGGAAATAAAATCGTCTTTCAAAACATGTTAAGCGCGACTGAGTTGTTAAAGGCAGGTTAATCGTGTCATAACGTTTTCTGTTTTTATGTCTAAGCATTTTCTATTATCTTTTAGTCTAATCAGCTGTTAAACTAATTAAAACTTCCGTTCATGACTTAAAGTTATATGGGTAACTCAACGGTTGGTCTGAGGAGTTACCTATATCACTTTATACAAGTCGTGGTCTGAGCTCGTCAAGTTAACTCGATGTCACGAGCTGAATATCGCGATAAAATCGTGACACAATTTTTTATTCCAGAGGAGAGAATTTTCAACCGAACAAACATGAACGAACATTGGAAAACATCGACATCATTTTGCTTGGAATGTCGCCACTAAAAGGTGTACATCCGCGAACGTTTCTCTTCTTGTGATTATCTTATTTTTGGAAAACAATGAGTGTTTCGCCAAACATATGATCTCGAACGTCACTTATTACTGATTCTAAGCGTTGAGAAGATATCCAAAGATAACTATTAATTTGCCTGCGTTATTCAGGATAATGACACCTAGGGTTGCAATACAATGTCTATTTTGTTCGCCATTTGTTTCTACGTCGCTCTCAAAAACAAAAGGTCAGGGGATGGTGTCGAGGATTCGTGGCATAGGTAAACGAAAGAAATATGAACGAGAAAGAGTTCAAATGCAACGCAGAAGAGGATAGGCAAAAAGGATAGGAGGATAAAAGTTGCGGGAGTTTGGAGGGTTGGAGGTGAGAGGAGAGGAGAATTTGTGATAGTAAGATGGGGTAGGAGAGTGTAGAATAGGAGATGGGAGGGTTTAATTGGAGGACTACGTCGTGGGTCTCCGGCGGTTGTTAAACGGATGACCCCTGAAGGAACAATGGCGTACAGAATATCGCGGGCGGTCGTGAGGTTAAGGAGCGAAATGGCCTAGTCGCGCGAGATGGGTGTACGGATAGTGAGAAAAAGCCTGTTTTTTGCTATGAAGACCCGGGGTCGAGTCTTCTGAGAAAAATGCTTTTCATCCCTCCTTCCACGTTTGAGAGTCATTTATCCTTGAAATCTTCTATAAGATTTCCGTGGAGTCCAGGAAAGAGAGCAGGATCGATTTAAAAAAGAAAAGAGGAAAGTTTGGGATGAAAAGGTAGGATTGTTTGCTGGAAAGGATAGAGAGGCGAAAGTGGTTGAAGTAAAGTTGGAGAGATGATGGAAGGGAGTTGGAAAGGAGTTGGAAGAGGACTGAAATAGATTAGACAATGTTGAATGTGGTTGTAAGCAATGAGAATAGAAGAGAGAAAACGGCGACTGCAGTAGAAAGTCAGTAGATGATCAAATATAGGGAAACGTGATGGAAAGAGAAAATTTTAGCCAGGGAATATCGTTTCATTGCAACTCAAAAATTTAAGTTCGCAGTCATTTGATAAATAAACGAGAATATAATGGAAAGAGTTTGAGTTTACTTTGTGAGTGGTTTTTGCATGTTTCTGCGTGTGCGTGTGTTTTCCTTTGACTTAGGTCCTGCGACGGTGTTTGCCAGCAACCTGCAGTGTGTGTGAGTATTCTCTTACTTTTTTACGGTGAAGGAGTTTTTGTTTGTTTATTCACTATTATATTGTTTCACCGTGTCTCGCAACCCCCCCTTTTCATATGGCACTGTCTTAATTTTCTAAAAATCAATTTTCACAAATTAACCACGTAATAAGAAATTTTCAACATGGATCCGTACGCATTTAGTTAACAGTAGGTTCTCTCTTGTTATGATTTATATTTTCTTGGCAAAACCGAAAGCATTCTGATAACTTTCTGTTGTGTAGATTCCATCCATGACGCAACTGTTCCAGCTTGATCCAATCATTTCCGTATGAACTCCCCTCAATCAACAGATAACGCAAACACCTTTTGATTTGCTCAAGAGAAAGAATCAACGCTGTTTTGTACTAAATTAAGTTTTCACAGAAAACATTAGAGAGCTTCGATAGTGAAACGTAATTTTAATGAGCTCTGACTATTTTTAAACCAGATAATTATCATGTGCATTCATATTTTTGTAAAAATACCTCATAAGTACGGTACTTTTGATAAGTCTGGGCTCAAAAGAAATAAAAAAGTGTAAATTAATCATTCCCCCTTTCATTTCAAGAAAATCTAACCTATGATTAATACAATACAATAATATAGCGATTGAAATTGCCACATGCACATTTCGGCAACAAATTAGCAGTCCTCAAGGACAAGTAACCGTTGATTCTGAGATTATTACCGTCAGTGGCTCATAGTGCTTTGTGGCTGAAATTCACATTTGGTTTTCTAATTAATTTATGAATATAACACATCTTAATTATCGGTTAAGTTACAGGTGTATATTGACATACTCATTTAAATTCTAAATTTTTCTTTTCCAATCACACATAACATAAATGGAATTGCAGCTTTGATTTTTTAATGAAAATGTTGTTTTTTACTTTCTCTAAAAGACGTTATTGTTGCTCATGGCTTTATTAAATGTTCTGCGAGATTATATGAAAACTTCCGTAGAAGAAAGAAAAAAGTGCGAACGTTACGGAAAAGTACCCATATTTTTAATAAAGTAATATTTTACTGTCAGCACATAAGAAATAGATAGGAAAAACGTGAAGATTGCTGATTTTATCCAATCGTTGCTTCCCCTCGGTCGCGATAACCTGATAATGCAAATGTCGATGCCTTACAAGTCTAATAAAATTTAAATACTAACGCCTTCGATCAGAGAGATTTTTCAGAAATTATTTTTGCTGTCGTGACGACGTAATGGTTTTATCATTGCTGCATACTGATTTTATCATATCTTTGTGAATTTGAAACATCATCTCGGAATACGTGACCGGAAGGGAGATACCGCCAATCAATACGAGAGCATTAAGCCACGATAAATGAGATACAATAAAAATATATTTATTTTTCGACAAAACCTTTTTATCACAGATGAACTGGCAAAATAAATCGATTCGGGTATTCGTATTCAAAAAAGTAAAATTAACTTTCCTAGTATATACGCCAAAATCAACTTAGAGTATTTTTCACAAAAGTAATTGTAAATGATAAGAGATTTCAGAATGGATAAAGGTACATTAGTAATGCCTTCATATTTTACACAGATACAAACTTTCATGAGAACGTGGTGGCAGTTGCGAACGTGCCATCTATGGACAGGTTATTAATCATATCATATCTGCGTCACTAAACATATTATTTCAAATGGAATTGTAGAAAATAAAATTCTTTTCTTTAGTGGCATAAAAAGAAAATGTTATAAATATTATAACGAGGGAAAAATGCGCTTTCATTTTAATATGATGAGAATCAGATGCCATTCATAAAAGCAAAAAAGCAATTTTATTTTGTAGTAAACAATCCAGCATTACCTCCGTCTGATATAGTAAGGGTCGAAGCAAAGATAAATCTGAATAAAATGTTTATATCCTAACAATTTTTGTATATTTGTGTTCAGCTACAATTTAGTGAACCAAATTAAATAATTTTAAGCAATGTATCGCTAAAATTGAAAATTATTAAACAAATTACCGGGCAATAATTATTCCCAGGATAGATTAGTAAAAAAACTAAATATCAAAATCTGATGTGCCCACCACATGATTTTCTCCATACCGGTAATATTTCTAAAAATTCCAAATGGGTTAAATGATAATAAATATTTTAAGAAACTGCCACAAAAATTCAAAGACTACAAAGAATAGAAATAAACTCATACAGCAGCTTTCTGATATTGGATATAGCCACGAAGCTCCAACTCAAAACGTGTATTTCCGTTGAAATCTCGAAATCGATTTTTTTCATGAAAACAAACTTACTTTCCCCAATGCTAATGTATGGAGAAAGTAAAAATTTACGGGAAATGTTATTATGAAGCTATTGAATTCCAATTTTAATTGAAATGATAAGAATATCTTACATCACAGTATTTAGTGGAATATAAATAAAATAAAAATAAATTTCAATACACCTACCTCTGCTCAACGCACATCATTTTTTGCTTACCAAGGACACAAGAGATATAAAACCTTGGCTAACATAAGTTTATTTTCTTAACTATTGTTAACTAGTCTCAGTAGTTACATAAAACCCTTTCTGGGTAAATATGATTGGCATTTAAAATGCTTGATAGAAGAATCATAAAATAGCAAAGAATATGCAAGAAGAAAGCAATGAGCAGCAGCAGAGGAAAATTTATGTTATGAAAGAAGGAAAGAGAAGAGAGGAAGAAAGAACATGGAAATGAGATATAAAAAGGATGATAAAACAAGAAAATGGAAGGAATAAAAAAGTAAAAGCAGGGTTTTGAAGGAAACAACGGAATGAGTAAGAAAGGTAAAAAGAGGCGTGAAGAACGATCAAAAAGAAATGATAGCGAGACGAAAAGGAAGAGGTAGAGGGAGAATGGGAAGAGAGAGAATGGGCAGAAAGAGGAGAGGAAATAAAAGGAAGCGAGTAGAGAACGGTGAGGGGAGTTAGGAAAGGAAGAGGGAGGAGGAGAAGAATAGGCCAGTGGAGGGAGAATTCGAAGGGGTTGAGTTTGAAAAGAGAGGGAGGGGGTGGAAATGGGAATTGATTTGTATCTTCCGAGACTCAAGGCAATTTATCCTCCCCTCTGAAAACGTTCCCAGAGATTGGGTATCAATTTTACAGGCACTGGGCCATACTTAAAGTCATATCGCACGGCTAATTTTCCTCACTAAATTGAACTTTGGTATCTGCGGAAAGCTTTTTCCTTCCATTATATTGAGTGCTCCGTAAATGCCGAAAGAAATTCCTCCGAATGATTAAAGCTTAGGCGAGAGTATGTTTTTCATTTTGATGGTTGACGTTGAGATCACATAGGATTTTTATTTTTTGGGGTAAACAATAGCCTAAGTCTGGGAATAAGCGATATCGGCGGTACTATCAAGGAATTTTTGCTTACTATAAACTACTAACCCAAGAATGTGTTAAATGGAAAGTTTTTCCTTCATTTTAGTACTTACACACGTAAGCACCCACAAGTTTTAAGAGTCATAATAACCTGGTATTGAGCCACTGACCTCACGAACGCTTCCTTTCATTTAAATATTTTATAGTAGATTAAGATTGTAAACCTTAACAATCGAAGAAATATTTTTATGCATTCTTTGCACGAAGTGAACGCATATAGAGGAGGTCGTTTCCAACCGCCCGTCCGTCCGTCCGCGTGTTAAAACTTGGGAACCGCTAAACCTATTTTGATGAAGTTTGGTATTTTGGAGTTTTAGTAAAATTTGTCGACCGATTTCAATTTTGGTTAAAATCCAACGATAATTACGACCACTTTACATGAAGACCGACATGTAGTTTTAAATGTTCCTGTTTCAATTCGGGAACCGCGGGACGTATTTTGATGAAATTTGGTTTTGGAGAGTTTTAGTAAAATTTGTCGACCGATTTCAATTTTGCTTCAAATCGAACGATAATTACGACCACTTTACATGAAGACCTACATGTAGTTTACAATGTAACTGTTTCAACTCGAGATCCGCAGGACATATTTTGATGAAATTTGGTATTGGGGAGTTTTACTAAAACTGGTCGACCGATTCTAAGTTTGGTCAAAATCGAACGATAATGACGACCACTTTACATTAAGACCTACATGTAGTTTACAATGTTCCTTTGTTCCAACTCGGGAACCGATTGACGTATTTTGATGAAATTTGGTAGTGGGCTGTTTTACTAAAAATTGTTGATTTCAAAGAATGCATTTGGAAACTCGGTGTATTCCGACATGGAGTACACCTTTCCATACTTGTTAAAATACTTAAACGGTAAGACAAAAACAATTACCGTATAAAATCCTTTTTGCTATTCCAAAGTCAAAATTTTAATTTAATCTCTTACATGTCAGCTTTTGCTACTAAAAATATATTATGCAATGGTTCTTTAACGAATCTAAAATTTTGATGTGCAATATATAATTTTAGCGTACCTTTTACCAACTGGTATCTTTCAAATAAAGTTAACATCATTCTTCGAAAAACTATACTTAAATGAGAAAATGAACCAATTACATATACTTTTATTCCCACGTGCTTCTTTGTTCTGATTAATCCAATAAAAACCTCATTCAAAAGTAGTTAAAATACTATTCAGCCATAAGGAATGCTAAAACTACAAATATTTTGATCATTCAATCTCAATAAATAAATTATGAAAAATATACATAAATTTATTCCTAAAAACTTGCAACAGTAATTGTCGAGACAAAGGTAACGAAGTTTTTGTAATATTTCTGTAGAATAAGTAAACGTAAATGTTACACTTATGTTATCAATAGTAAAAGCATGTATAAAACAAAATCCATCGCGGTAAATTGGAGGACTTTCGGCATTTGAGATTAGCGAACATCGGATGCGAGGATAAGACTATCAATGGCGATAAAAACATTTCCGAGAAATTTCCTCTCTCTCATCTAAACACACATGGGTGTTACGTCAAAGACCGATAAATATTTGCGGAGCTCACCACCGAAAAACAACTCGTGTTCGATCTCCTTCACGTCTTCCCAAACAGCTTGGCCAACTTTTGCGTCGAAAAGAATGCACAAATTATCACAAACGAGTGATCTCATACAATTTCGCGAAATAGGTTAATATCGGAGATAATAGTAGCGAGAGAGTTATATGAAGCTGTGCTCGTTAAAAATGCCTGATGGAGAAAATGTTCACGTATCTTATAAAATATTATACAAGCAACATCGGGTTATTGGTTGCGATAATCGCACACTTATTTTAAAGCAGATAGACCTCGCCTTATGGATTTTTATTTGACCTTACATCCATATCATTTATAGTCAGGCACGTCTTTAATTGGAATGCGATGCAATCTGAGACCCGTAACTTTTACAAGGCTTTTAATATAACGGTAACGCTACTAACTGATGAATTCGGCTCTATCATGCCAAAGGTTACTTTTGTCGAAAATCATTAATTTTGTAATACAAATACAAATAATTCACCGAAACACTTTATTATTATAAATAATAACAATAAGAATTCTACAGTAAATAAATAGCAGATTAGACCACGGGGAAGATAATTGACAACTTGAAATTCTAGCTTATACAACCCTATCCATTATAAATTCACAAGGAATCCACACGCACTCCACTCCCCTATGAAATATTTAACGCGATCAACCACGAGTAAAATTGACTTTCTGATTATAATAAGCAATTAATGAATTAGCGCCAGAGATGGTTTATGTGTGGTTGATATGTGCATAAGGTTTGCTGATACATTTATGGCTATATGTGTCAAAAGATAAGCAGGCAACTTCATTTTCTCATGTAATGGAAATACAAGTCAGAAATTTTGCATATTTATATTCATCCTATTCATAAAGTGATCATATAATAATTTTTTCGGCTAAAGGCCATGCGTGCAATGCTGAAAAATTCATGTGGAAATTCAACAACTATAGGATTATTTTGAGAAGAAAAGCGATAGATATAAGATCATGGAAAGAGCATAATTTTATATTTTCAGCAAAATAAGCACGATCCAGAAAGTGGAATCGTGACAACGGACAATACTTAAGATATCGACTAACAAACATAAGCGAAGTTCTAATTGCTAACGTAATTATCGATCACTTCCTTTTGCGCGTGAACGACGGTTAAAATAGGCCACCTGCCAAATAAGAAACTTCATCGGAATTTGATCAAATACACGTGCTGAATCCAAACAATCTTCGCCTAGCCGATAGGAGAGAGGAGCATATTAACTGTTATTCCGACACAGTTGTTCTCTGAATAAATCTCTTTATTTACGATAAAATAGAATTACTACGTACTATCCTCCTTTTTATTTGCACTCATTCAATTCCAATAGGTAAGGGGTCTTGTCTTTGTCTTCTAATCACCGACTAAATGTTCACGAACTGTTCATAAAAAAATTATTTACAAGTCATAATCCTTTAACCCAGAGATCTCTAACTTAGAAAGGAAGAAATTTTTTGTAGACAGAAAGACAATCAGGCCGTAATGTTTAGCTATATTATAATATGTGTTCGTTCAAATTATATCGTTATGCTTAAAATACTCCATCTCACGAAACGCGGTAGCGAGTCGAAGACATTCATTCAGTGTTTCATTTCTCATTTGGTTTCGTGTCGTGAATTTCACTTGCTTCATTACAAAAAATGTACATCGCATATATAGTGTACTACCAAACATTGAATATATCTTGAGATTAAAGTCTCTTACCTCGGGGAAACGCTCCTTGCAGACCAACTTCCAGAAACTATTTTGACATTTTTTGTTAGCAACATTTCATGTTAAACACTCTGTTCACCTCAAGAATCTACCATTTTCTGTTGATGTTCATTTTCAGGGTTACAAATTGAAAATCACTGAGAGAGCTTATATTCAATCACCAGAAGATATAAAACGCTATACCCGTGCGCTTGATTCAGCTCAACTGAAGGCAAGAGGCTGACGTGTCACGTAGCGCCTAGATACCTCACACGCGCACAACGCGTCCCTGTTTATGCAGAACCCGGAGTGGGAGTCTCGCCTTACTAATGGAGGGGTCATGCTGATGTTATTGTCATTTTTGTATACATGACACTAGAATTGCAGAGCCTGTCATGCATATTGTAAACTCCCCAATATAACTCTCTTATAGAACTGACTTCTTGAATGAATCGACCCGCGGGTCCGTAGTTGGACCACCTTGCTTCAGATAATCGAAAATGTAACCGAAATATTAATGAAGAAGACAGTGAAAGAATCGTAAAATCAATAAGAGATAGGCAGGTCAACAGATATAACTCTACATAGGGTTACCAGACGTCCGGTTTTTCCCGGACATCTACTCTTTTTTTAGGGTGTCGGGGACGTCCGGGCGGGATTTTAACACCTGTCCGGAATTTATTTCCTTCTATTGTACGTTTTTTATGTTAGTTACGTTAATTTTTGAAAAATATCTTAAGAATTAGTACTAACATTCAAGAATTCGTTAGATCCCCAAATTATATAAATCTTTGAATAGAGAAGAGATTTTTAAGACAAATGCTATTTTTAGAATACTTTTGCGTTCACTTTCATTGGAGTACAACCCCAACACCCGTGCGTAGACTAGATATTTAACTAGTTCTATAATAATCAACGAACGATGTTTAAACCACAAATATACCAGTACAAACTTCGTGTATTGGTTAATCACAGATATAAAAAGGCTATGTAATGACAACCATGAATATAGTATATTGTTTAATAAAGCTAGGATTTTTCGATATCAACATTAAAAGTATATTGTAAAAACTTCAGAAAAACAAAAATAGAAGTTACGCACTAAAGTCTCGAACAAGACTAAGTCACACAGAAAAAAGATTGAAACTTGCTCAGCCTGTTTCCAATTCTTGTCTGAAATCTGAATCATAAAAAGCTTTATAGCAACTCGAAATAAAGTATCTCAATACGCAACCTAATTTTGCCAAACGGGTTGAGGACCGTACAAAATCACTCTGGGGGTCGCATCAAACGCAGGCTGATGCTCCTGGGCTAAGCCGTTGGAAGTTAAATATGTACCTAGTTAACTAATGGATGATTAATTTTTGTCCGCTGATTTGATTTTACCCTGCTATATTTAAACGACAATATTTTTTGTTTAAATAAACAGGAACTGGAATTTGTATCCTGACTAATTTTGCTTAATTTTTCAAAATAAAAATGCCACTGGGTGGGCACAAATCACCAACCTTTTGGTTAACAGAAAAGCGCTAACCAATCGCATCGCAGAGACGATGTGCAGAAATTAAAACATTAAAACTTTCAAATATTTACAACTGTGAACATTAATACATTAATATCAGTTGACATTAATTATAAACAGGAGGCAAATTTTATAAAACCTCTGATCACACACGTTCAAAATGGCATTTTGTACAAGTAAAAGGCCTGAATAAAGTTATTAAGTAGACTAAAGCAGAATTCAAGGGTTAATGCTGAGTTCTTCCTTTCCTCCTCACCTCAAAATCCCGTCTTAGCGCCATTTCAAATATGTGTGTGTCTGTGTGCGTGCCTGCCTGCGCGCGCGCGTGTATTATTTCTGGCTATCTCAAATGGGCGTATATTTCAGTGCATGATTCAGCACCATCTCAAACGGGCGTATATTTTAGTGCATGATTTTATAAATTTTCTCATTCTGCGCTGCGTTCCTCAAGGCGCGTTTACACTCTTCATTGCCATTGAGCAATTCAATTAAATCAGCAGCATTGAACTTCAGCATTGAAATATAAGTTGTTTTCACGAATCAATGAAATTGATTTCAGCAATTCAATTTTTGGATAATAAGATGGATCATGAGACGAGATATTTTAGAAGCATCGGAATCTTTGTTGAGGAAATGGGCCGCAGAAGATCGCGAGATGATAAAAATCATCTCAGAATGTCTCCGGAGCCTCCGGAGCGATTTGAAGAACTCTTGGATATGGTCCCGCCATTAATTCAAAAACGAGATACCGCTTGTTTGTACCAAGACAACATTGGTACATAAATATCATCTATCCCTGCTCCACTTTTCTCAGACTACTTTACTTTTACTAGTTCAAATGCATAGCGCTTCGGAATGCTTTTCAACTTGGCCTTCACATCTTGTTCCGTCACTCCCGGTAAATTTAAGTCAGAAATTAAATTTTGAATAGCATTTTTTCTGGCAGTCTTGATTGTATTATCACTGTTTTTGCTATTCCACAAGCACAAGTAGTTTTTTTAGCAAGTCCAAAAACAACGGTTTATGGCCCTCTCTCCACTTAAAAACTACGATTCTTGCGTACAATTCGAGGAACGACCCAACAAAACTCGCTTTCTTCGGTTCACTCGTCATTGACAGTTTAAAACCAGAGCATCTGTGATGTCTCGAGATGAAAATACTTTCAATCTATTGAAATTCTCTGTTTACACTAATCAGTCATCGTTCAATGTGGGTGATTCATTCCCATTGTTTTCATGGAATTGAACAAAAGTAGAGCTCGACCCTACTTCTCTCAATGTTCAATGCGATTGCTGAATGACATTTAATTTCTGTTTACACTTTTCAATTTTTTTTTAATTTGGATTATTCAACCGGATTGTTCAATCGAATTGAACCGTGCAAACGCGCCTTCGGCTTCAATCAAATATCTTTAAATAAACGTAATAATTACAAAAATCTCTTCATAAAAATTACATTTTAACATTACGTTTTATTACTATGAGAAGTTGGGAATAATTTTGAAACGAGAAAAAAGTCTGCTATGACCGGGAATCGAACCCGGGTCTTCCACTTGCCGGGCGGATATTCTACCACGAGAAAATTGATCTGCTACGATAGTTCAGTGGTAGAATATCCGCCCGGCAAGTGGAAGGCCAGGGTTCGATTCCCGGTCATAGCAGACTTTTTTCTCGTTTCAAAATTATTCCCAACTTCACAGCTTATGCCTGTCTGCATAGGATCTTCGGATCACTTTATTTCATCAATTACTATGAGAAGTGTTCAATTTCACGGCCTCCGTGGCGCAATCGGCTAGCGCGTTCGGATGTTAACCGAAAGGCTGGTGATTCGAGCCCACCCGGAGTCGCTTATTGTTTTTAAAAAAGTCCGAGCTTTCTAACTGGAATGCACAGTTTTTCCGTAACTTTCAATCTTTCATTTACTGTTCTAATTAAAAATGTGCCATCATGCGTTCCCTATTTAAATATTATTTGCTCGGAATTTTTTGTTACCTGCAAATACAATCCCAACATAATAATAGGAATTATGTCTGTTAAACATTGCGTGCTACATACAAACAAATTCATTGAGATTTCTGCGGCTATTACGTTTGCGTCCATTCCATCACAAAATAATTTGAAGAATGTATTAAAGCTAAAGAATTAGGTCAGGTTAGGCAAAAATATTCTTAAGTAATAGATGTATGTAAAAATAATACATGAATTATGCGACCTATAAACGACACTCTCTCAAATATCCCAAGGACATCGATGTATGTAATGTGATACGCGAGAAATGCGAGCTGTAAACGGTACTGCCTCGAAGCGTCCCACCCATGAACTTTTCCTTTACGCCCTCCCCTTCCCGTTTTTGCCACTGCAGCAGTTCTATAAATCGACGAGTATTTTCATCTATAATGGTATAATTTTTTCAGAGCCGCTCACATTCAATTCCTTGTGGCCATCGCCGCAACGCAAGCCACTGAGCCTGTCTCGACCTGCCCGAGTGAAAGCTACGCTAATGATTGCAAGGCACCATGGGAAGATGGCTTCCGAGATACACTTCCACCGAGAATCCGTTTTCTAAGAAGGTATTCCCGAGGTAATTTCAGGGATAACTTACATATATTTACGTGCAAATGAACATTTTAAAGTATATAATTATGGATTAATACTTTGAAAAGGGCTGCTGAAGCTATACAACAGTTATGCTAAATAAGTACATATACATGGATTAGAACAAAATTCGAAAAAAGAACTGCAACTATAGGTAACGAATTTGTCCACAAAAACATAACTAAAATAAGCACGTAGATATTAAAAAATATATATAAATTATTTTGAATTCAAATCATTTGGCGTCATATATAGTGTTACTATTATTAGTATATTATACAACAGAGAATTATTCAACACGCCATGTAAAATGTTTCGATCATAGGCTGGCGATGTCGTTGATAGGATATGGAACAATTTACACCATATGCGATGCCATAAATCTAATTTATTTGATAAGATAAATCCTCACCTACATAATTGATGTTTCCGGAACCTACGTCAAATCATTCTGGTAGGTTCGTGTCGGACCATTATCGCTGGCGAAGACTGCGCCAAAGCAAGAATTTTGAACAATAAGTATGAAACACTTGAGATCATAAATCACATATACTTCTCATTCATTGACAGTGCGTGACTTAATACATATATTCTCACCTAATTCAAATAACATTACCTGCGCCGACGTCACATCGTTCTGGAAGAATTGCATCAACCAGACGAAACCTTCCACTGATACGCTGATACCAAGGTCATCTCACCTCTAAATCCTGGAGAAGACTTGACGTCACGTAACGGAAACCCTGGCGCTCCCTGTGGAGATAATTTTAAACTAATTTAATACCTTATTCGTTCTATCCAATTACAACAGAGGTGGGCAACCTTATCTACATGGCGGTGCGCATCGGTGGTTGCGAATACTTCGGCGGGTCACATTGCAAGTTTCTAATGCTTCAGCGGGCCCGATTAGAGATTAAATTAGAAGTTACCTAGTAATTATCAGGTTTCGAAAAAATTCAAATCAAGCGTATTTTTTGTAAATTATGTTTTAAGAGTTAATAGTTCAAAAATAAAGGTTTTAGCATCGTAATTTTACCATAACAACACGAACTTGTGAGTTAAATACTATATTTATATATATTTATAAAAATAATAATTTCTGATGAAATTAAAGAGAAGAGAGAAATGAGAATTATATTTCATGTAGTATACTATAACTCAGAGGTCTCAAACTTAAATCATGCGTGGAACGCATGATGGCACCGTACTGCGAGCCGCATTCCATGTTAAGAACATTCTTCTCTACCCCCACTGCGAAGTGTGTTTCAAACGGGAATGAAAAATTAATTCCCGATATTTTGGACGTGTTGTTTTAATACATTTCTTAAATTAATTAGTTTTTAAAACAAATATTTTATAATGATTACATTTGAGTTTGTGCTGCGTTATAGTGGAAAGTATCTTATTGCGCGAAACGCGAGCCGCATAACACCCCTGCTATAGCTTACTTTTATTGAAAGTAGTTCAAGTGAAGCTGGAACTTTGTGAACTACCACCGTTTTCATGATATATTGCAGGGGTGGCCAAACCGCGGCTCGCGAGCCACTTGTGGCTTCATTAACTCAGTATGCGGCTCTTTAAAAATGTCATTCAGATACGTACGTTTTTCACTGCAAAACACAATGACGTATTGAGACTTGAGACATTTTGGGGATGACTAAGGGTAGGCTGACCATACGTCCCGTTTTCTCCGGGACAGTCCCGTTTTCGGGCCGTTTCCAGACCGTCCCGTCGTTTTCGGCAAAAAAAGTCATTTTGTCCCGTTTTAAAGCTTTTCGAGATTAAAATTCAGACTTTCCAATTTTCTCAAAATATGGATAATATTAGATTTTAACTGAGAATATTTCTCTGTTTAGGAAAGTGAGAATAAGGCTAAGTTTTCACTTAATAGAACAGGCACACAGATTTATTTGTCTGACCGTTTCCATGAGCCCCGGATCTTTCAATGTTTAAGCTGAATAGCTAGTTGCATCTTTGTTGCGGGGTTAATCGAGGTATTCAAACAAATCAAGGCCGACCCGTCAACATTGTCACAGAATTCATGGTTCGTTCTAATTCGCTTAAAGAAAGAATGTCTGTGTAGGGCTTTGATTCGGCTGTAACATTCTTCTTAGCTTTTCCCCGATCATATTATCTTCGAAGTTCAGTGTTAGATGAAGTGAAGCAAGCAGAGGTAGTTGTATACATTGTGATAGTGGGGTAAAATCAAAAGAAATTCCTGTGAAAGGTAAGACTACTAATTAGCTTATTTAGTGGCAATTTATACTTATGAAATTTCATTGGAATTATCCGCACATCTTACTTTTTATAAGAATGTACATACACGTAATAAATGAGAACCAGAAAATTTAATTTCTATGAAAAACCACTTTTTGAATAGAATTGCTTAATTTGATTGCATTATTGTCTTAGTGATCATTTTTTATCTTGCTCGATATTAAGCAAATATTATTTACTTTCATTTCGTAAATTACTTTTCTTATAAGTTTACTGAGATTTACAAGATTTTAAAATATTTTTTTATATGTATATTTTTTAGTAACCCATAATAATAAGAAAATGGCGAAGAAAATTTGTTAATTTAACGATGACCTGCAAAAGGAGTTTAAATTTATTAAACAGGACAGTACTTTTGTAAATGACAATTCTAAGGAGTACTGTGGAATCTGCGGTGTTCACTTTTCTGTTGCTCATGGAGGTAAGAGTGACATAAATCAACACCTGCGAAGCCGAAGACATAAAGATGCAGAAAATGTAGCAGGGGCTTGTAGAAGTATCAGCTCATTTTTTTCACCCGAGGATTCGACATGTGAAAAAACTGCAGCCAGTGAAGCTCTTTTTGCATTTCATGCAGTGCGTCACGGTCAGAGTTTTCGCACAAATGACTGTTTGATCAAAAAGATTTACCAACCTAAGTTTTCATCTGCCCGTACCAAATCGGAAGCAATTATTTGCAATGTTTTGTCACCTTATGTATTAGAGCAAGTTTCCGTTGATTTAATTAAATGCAGTAGTGTAACTATTAGTTTAGATGCTTCAAACAAAAAAGAGAGCTTTTTCCTGTTGTTGTTCGGTATTTCTTCAAACTAAAATCGTAGAGTTTGCTTCTTTACCTGGTGAAACATCCGATTCACAATGCAATGCTAATTGACGTTGTAAATACGTATTGTTTGCAAAACAAAATTGTATGATTTTGTGCCGATAATGCAAACACCAATTTTGGCGGTTGTAACAGAAATAGTAAAAATAATATATGGCGTAAACTTGAAAAAGGACTTGCAAAGAATGTTATTGGAATTGGTTGCGGTGCACATATCATACACAACTGCCTTCAATGTGCTATTGACTGTTTGCCATTTGATGTTGAATGCTTTGCGGTTAAAGTTTACAAGTAATTTCACATATATGCAGTTCGAGTTCAGGAGCTTTTGTAAATTTGCAGGAGAAGATTATTCTAAGTTATTAGAACATGGAAACACAAGATTTTTATCCTTAGGACCTGCGATAGACAGAATATTATAATGTTTAACGGGTTACGTTCTTACATTTTCATTCACAACAAAAGTTTCCAATGATTTTGAAAAACCTATTTGAAGATTCCTGCCTAAAATTATGGTTATCATTTGCGAGAGATCAAATTTCAACATTTCAGAAAGCAGTAGAATCTATAGAATAAACAGATGTGTCGGCAACTGAAGTAGCCTTGGGTGTTAAATCTCTTAAAGAAGTCCTTATTGCTAGGAATGAAGAAAGTTTTATTACAACAGATGTAAGAATTCAACTTAAGTCGCTGGTGGAATCTGAAAAGATAAATCAATACGAGTTTTATGAAATCATTTCAAATTTTTATTCTACCAGTATAGAATATTTGGAAAAATGGGAAAAGAGCTTTGGGGTATCTGATAGGTTTGAATGGATATTATTAAAACAGTTACCTCAGTGGAAAGAGATACATAACCGTTTGGAAGAAATTAAAGATCATTTCAGTCGCATAGGAGTAGATGAAACCCAATTATTTGACCAATGGATTTGTATGAAATCCATCATAACTAGAAAGATAGGAATTTGGAACTCAGAACATATATCTACCTCAAATAAATGGATCGAAATATTTTTGGAAATGAATAGACTAATTGTAGCCTATGGAGATTTTTTTAAAATCGTCGAATTGTTGTTATGTCTTCCAGGAACAATAGCCTCAGATGAAAGAATATTCTCTCTCATGAACAAAATTTGGTCGAATGAAAATTCGAGAATAACCATCGATACTATGAAAGCAATGCTAATCGTGCGTGTGAACTTTGACATGACGTGTAGTGATTTCTATGACAAAATTGTAAAAGATAAAAATTTGTTAAAGAAAATAAGCTCGGCAGAAAAATATAACAGCTTAACTACTAAACATTGATAATAAGTAAAGATTTTTTAGTATTTTTTGCTTTAGTTGCCGTTTCTTGTTTAAACTGTATAAATATAA
Organism: Tanypteryx hageni; assembly: GCA_028673005.1. Taxonomy (NCBI): domain Eukaryota; kingdom Metazoa; phylum Arthropoda; class Insecta; order Odonata; family Petaluridae; genus Tanypteryx; species Tanypteryx hageni. The sequence continues at coordinate 68,468,381 of CM054112.1, read as the reverse complement.
TTATACTTTCTGTATTACTGAAATGCAAGAAATGTAAGTTTTTTTATTGTAAATAAACAAGAATGAAGAATTTAGAAAAAGGAGGTTTTATGCAGTCCTTACCCTTCGATTTTTATTTTTAGTCAATAAAGCAAATATTTCATTCTATCAAAATGGTCCCAAGAATTAGCATGTTATTTATCTAATTTTTAAATAAATTGGTTCCTCACTGTTTGATTCTATTATATATATTGCTACCGAAATGAGATCAAAATATCTTATCTAACGGTAATATTTAATTTTAAAACCCTATCTGTATCGTAAGTAAAATAATTATTTAAAAATTGCATTTTTCCTTCTAATAGACTTGTAAAGACTGAGTAGCGTTTCTGTCTTTTTAGTTGAAACTTATCGCTCAACTTTTAAAAAATAATGTCAAGTTTACGATTAATTTTTATACACTAAAATATTTCGTAATTATATTAACCTTTAGAATATATGAAATAAAAATATTCGGCAACAAACATAAAAGAAGTAGTTTACTATTATATTAAAATTGAGAGCTAAAAAGGAAAGCAAACGTTTTCATAAAAAATTTCATTCCTATTAGGATTATTCTTTCCTTGAAAAAACTGTTGACGTAGCGGAGAATAATTTTTCATTTCAAAAAAGAGCTTTTTGGAATCAAAAACGTAGTGAACTCATTTCAACTTATACTGCTGAGACCATATGGACGCATGAAGTATGGGAATTTTCTCTCTAGATAAATAAATAACTAAAGATAAATTTCCAATCTACAGAATTACTCCAATTCCTTCAAATCATGTATTTATTGGAGTGATATAAACCACCCTTTTTAAAATAGTCGTGCGGAAAAATTGTCCCGTTTTCTTCATGGGAAATGTCCCGTTTTAACTAATTAAAAACCACCAGCTTTATAATATATAATATGAAATAATTCCTCTTATTTCATTGTTTCTACGACAAACTACTACAGCAAGACTTGGACGTTACCGCAGCGAATGCAGGACATTGTAAAAGAAGTATAATAATCCAAACGGAACTTATGATGCCTGTTTTCTTACACCGCGGATGATTTGCTCTCACAATCAGTGTTCCCAAATTTCATAATTTAGCGTCATAAAATATTACATTGTAGTTGTGGCAGCAGAAACTTTATTTTTTTTAAATCTCTTCAAAAATGCCTTATATGGGAAAATATTTCGAACAAAGGTTGTATAAAATGAAATTTCCTACGACTTTTATTCCAGTACTTTTAAATTCATCAAATATTAAATAAATAGAATATCTTCTTAACAATGCGTTCTACGAACAAATGTTTCAAACAAACTTTATAGAAAATAACATTATCTATGAAGTTTATAATAAATAACATTTACATTTTTGAGGATTTAAAGAGTTATTTGCCAAAAACCAAAATATGACTAGCGTAAACATCCACTTTCGGTTGAGCGATTGTTGCCAAAACCTAATCAGCTCTTCATTATATAGTACTCTTTCTAAATATAACATTTGGCACTGATACAAGTTTAGGTTTTTTAGTTGGAGCGCCCACAAAATACTATTATATACAGACAGACCGACAAACAAACTGACAAACACAGACATCTTCAAGAAATTGCCAAAACGTGTTCACGGGACCATAAAACACATATTTCCGTTGAAATCTCGAATTCGATTTTTACTTTCTCCATATACGAAGTAGGTATTAAGTATTGTTTTCATGAAAAAAATCGAATTCGAGATTTCAAAGGAAATACCTGATTTAAGGTCTCCTGAACACATTTTGACCGGAATTTTGTGGGTGCTCTAACTCAAACACTATTAATTAGATCATTGCGAAATTTTATATTTGAAATTTCTACTAAAGGAAAAATAATTGATCAGTTTTTGGTAAAAATCGGTCAACTGGAAGTGGGAATTTACTCTTGTCAATTTTCCGTTTTCTTGAGATATTTGCTTTAATATTTGATTAATATAAAAAATACTGGAATAAATGTTGTAGGAAATTTAATTTTCTACAACCTGCGTTTGAAATATTTTTCCATAAAATGCATTGTTGAAGAGATATTTTATAAACTAGTTTTTTTAGCTGCCACAACCACACCACTTACCGCCGACTATTGTAAACACTTTACGCTCCTTTTTATTAGTGCTTTTCGTCATTGCTGAAAAGCACTTATCTTCGTGATGTCTGTCCGTCCGTACGCATATATCAGGGAAGAATTGGCTTAACCGATTTCAACCAAATTTGGTACATAGAATCTTCACATAAATATAAAACCAAAATAGCATATTTTAACCATATCGACTGAGCAGAGGTGCCAAAATTGCAAAATTAAACTTTTCAATAATAATAAATTTGGAAGGAAGTGGCTATACCGATTTCAACGAAATTTAGTATGAAGAAGTTGTGCAACATTAAAAAACAAAATCAATATTTTAAATGTAGATATAGATTTCAGGACTGCCACAATACAAGTAATAAAAAAATTCTTTTTACAAGTATGTGTTGAACTGTTCACATCAGCATATTTGGACCGAATCAACCAAACGGGTGCCACACTTACAAATTAAATTCTTTCAGTAATTACGGATTTGTAAGGAATTGCCTGAACAGATTCCAACTAAATTCTGTGCATAAGATTTGTACAACATACCATAATGAAATCAAGATGTTTAAAGTGGAGATAAGAGCACCACAATAAAAAGTAAAATTATACTTTTACACGTATTTATAGAGAACTGGCAGCATGAATTTTATTCGAATATGGTACATATAATCTTCATATAAATAAATAACCATAACAGCATATTTTAACCGGGTCGACAAAACAGAGTTACCACAATATCAAGGTTAAAATTTTTCTGTAACTATGAGTTTGGAAGTTTTTAGCTAAACTGATTTCAAAAAGAAATTTCACTTGTAGAGCAAGTATAGAATGGCAAAATGAAATGAACATACTTCGAGCGTATCTATAAAGCAGGGCTACCACCATATAAGGAAAAATAAGTTTCTCATTTCAAAGCAAATACATTAATATGTATCATTACACTACGGCGAATTTGACGAAAAGCACTTATGTACCATGGGAAACCCGGGCACATCCCTACTTGTTTTCTTAATTGTTGGAGCTTTGGGGCTTTATCCAATATCAGAAGGCTAAGGTTTGTTTATTTCTATGTAAAGTTTAAATTTTTCTCACAGTTCCTTAAAATATTTATTATCATTTAACCTATTTGGAATTTTTAGAAATATTACAGGTATGGAGAAAGTCATGTGGTGACCACATCAGATTTTACGCAAAATTCGAATAAATACGATCGATAAGCAAACTTCTACGATACTGATAATTTCCATTCCTTTCCTCAGAGAATAGTACAAATCCCGCTCCAATATTCCAATTCTAAGATATTTTAATATGCAAAAGAAAATTATCCTACATGATGGATTTCAGATTTCCTATGTATATCGAATGGGAAAGATAGTTCTTGAAATCGAACCCAGGGCTTTCAATCTTTGCAAAACAATTATCCTCGGGAGCTCAACCCCAATAGCAAGAGATTTCCTCCAAGTTTTATGAAAATCAGACTATTGTTTCAAAAGTTAATAGGGGGACAGACGGACAGTCAAACACAACGAAGAAACTATAAGCCTATGGAAAGTAGGCTAAAAATAAATACTTGAGAGTTATTTACAAGGATAGAGTATTTTATTGGTCCAATGATAGGCGTTAATGGCTGGAATATTTTTTGTGCAAGTTCTTTATGTGAGGGATCATATTTAGAGTCGTCTTATGTTCAGGTAAAACGATAGACCATAACATGACACAGAGAGAGAAGATTAACGCAGAAGAAAAGCGCAAACATCCTTGGTGGCTCATAAAATCATCGGATATAACGTTTCGTTTTCCATCGTGACAAGTGTAATGATTAATATCAATTTGCAGTAAATGTGGTACCTGAGAAAAACGTTAGAAAAAATTTCTTTTCTCTGTCAGTACAAGCACTGAGAATAGCTCGCTAAGGATACGTCACTTAAACAATTAAGCAATATTATCTCGAAAGAATCTAGATTTCAAAGTTTAATATCAATGGGAATTTTGTTGGATATTCTCATCTTTTCACGTTCCTTCACTTGCGAAATCCATTGCCATCCGAATGAGAAGACAAGAAAACTATCCCACCGCTCTTTTACCACACCTTTGCTACTTATGGAAGTTTTTCCCTAGTGCACACTTAAATACGAACACAATATACCAAACAAGAAATCCAAACCAGGACTAATGCAGGCTGGTTTCCCAAAGTTGACGTCCCGAATTGATTACTTATACTGACAGGAAATGGTTCGATATGTGTTAGTCATTCCAAGGAATTTTCATACCATAAATACAATTTTTAATTCATAATTTATCAATGATAGAGAAAAATTGGAAAATAAATTATGAGCATTATCAGGTTTATAATACTAAAATCAATGTTAAAATCACTTTCTGATATTATATTTTGCATGTATTTTTTAAAATAAACGAATTTAATAAATGTTACTGTTTACACGCCAATATGTATGGATCAACTGTCCATTGTTGAAGGTTAGTCGAGTGGAAAAGAAAAACCAGTGGTTCACTCGTCTAAGCTCAAGCCGAGTTCGGTAATAATCGTCTCCATGGCAACAAACCGATGAAATGCGATTTAAACGCAAAAACGCTGTTTAAGTATAAATTTAAGAAAATACCATCAAATATCAAAATTCTGGGATAAGAATTAGATTCCACATTTCTATTCCTCTTAGAACTGTACAAACCTCGCTCCGATATCACAATTTTAAGATATTTTAAAGTAATAAAGAAAACATCTCTGCACGATGGATTTGAGACTTCCTATATAAAAAATAGGGAAAAAACGTTCCTGGAATCGAACCCGGGAATTAAATCTTCACCAAATAAAATATAGCCCGGAGGAGGGCCCTGCAGCACGAGCCTCATACCAAGTTAAATGAAAATCGGTCCATTGATGCAAAAGTTGTTAGTGGGAGACACACATAGAAACACACACACACACACACACACACATACACAACCATTTCATAAGGCTATGTTTCCTTTGGAAACCAGCCCAAAAAGGCGATTTATATGTATGAGAGTGCATGTATAAGTATTTGTGTGTGTGTGCATGCGCGCGTATTTATGGGTCCCCCTAAAAATGGACTCCGTTGTGCTTCTCTCCCGAAAGAGAAAAGAGGTTTTTCTCCCCTTTATTACTCTTCGGCGCTATTTCACCCATTCACCCTCACTCTATCGTGGACCTTGTAGGGTTTGAGTGAGCGGGAGGAGGGGTGAGGAAGAAAGCGAAGGAAGGAGGAATGTGCATAAACCCCTTTGGGATTAAATCCGATTTATGACGGACCCGAAACACGAATCCACACTCACGATTCCTCAACGCTACGGCGATATCCTTTCCCAAAATGGTAGAACCTCTTTCGTTCCCTCTCTCTCTCTGTCTCCGTAAACTCGCCACCACCCCATTTCGCATAATATTCTTTTTTCTCCCTCTCACTTTCTATCTATCTATCTATCTCTCTCTATCTCTCTCTCTCTCTCTCTCTCGCCCCTCCTCAACTTCGCCCTCTTCGAGAGAATTTTTTTATTTACAACTTGTCTCCCTCATCTCTTGCCTTCAAGTTCTCTTACACCACTAGCAGAAAATATATATTTAATTTAGTTTATCTTTCTCCGACAATTTGTTATATGCTATGAGTTAATAATTTGAGAAAATCAACAGCAATTAAGAATAAATAACAATATAAATAAATGAAACTGAATCGCATTAAAATAACGGAATATGTTTACGTTATAACTGTAAGGGCCCAAGTCTTCATTTCTGAAACATATACAAACTTTTTATTTATGCCAGCTGTGTTTAAATAATAACTTGATAAATAAAAATGTACCTACGCTATCTCAAATGCTTGGATTAAAATAATAACAAATTGAATTTTAAATCCACTAAAATATAATGCAGTATGGCGTTATATTACATACATATAAACATTGTAAGTAAGAGAGGATGTGGGAGTTACAGTGGACACCTACATACCTTTAAACAGAAGAATCACTGGTAGCGATAGACAGTATTTCCTACATATGTATTTATATATCAACGTAAATTATTAATAAGAGAGATTCTTAATTATATATAGGTTAAGCTAAGTGTAGTTAAGTTGTAAATTAAACTATCGCCTACAGTAAAAGGCTATACAACTTTAACGACCCTGTGACTTGAAGTGAAATGAATGTAATCTTGATAGCACCTCTGAAGAATTTAAATAGGGTAACAAAAACAGCCTCGTATTGGTTTGGAGAAAGAAAAAACATCTCTTATGATACGTATTTCTAACTGCGTTCCCGATATTGACTGCACATCTATAATTCCATTTCAAATTTTTTTAATTAAGGTACACTACATGTAAATCAAAGATGCAATAAATGTCAAAGCTTGATAAAAAATACGGCGTAGCAAAAATTACTCAAACATGTAAATTTCTCCATAACTTGTCTACAGCTATCTTGTTCAACAGTCTGCAACGACCACACACCCGCGTCCCCTTGGTGTTAATACACCCCCTGCCACACACCCTTGCGGTGGCTTGCAGGGTAAACTGTAGATGTAGATGTAGATAAGGAGCGATGCTTCCAAAACGTCACACTGTATTCGTTCGCCAGTCGAGCCATCCTCCCCTTCATGCCCGAACAGTATTCGTTTCTTCTGCCGAGCGTCAAACTATACGCTTATTCCCTTATGCTTCGATTCCCTTTCCACCCCAACACTCCCACGCTAGGTCCCTCCCTCCCTGTCCACCTCCCCTCTCCCGTGGTTTCTCTTATCGTGGTCCGTCAGGCCACTTGGCGCTCGATTCAATTCAGCGCCGTCTCGTTTGCAAATACAAATTCTTAGCCCTCTCCCTTCCTTTTTCTCCGAACTCCCTTCCTTTCTACCCCTCCCCCCTCCATCTACTCCTAACCTCCACCTCTCACAAAACACCCGCCCCGTGAGCTGCCAACTCCTTCCACCTCCTCTTCCCTTTACCAAGACCCGCACTATCTCCCTGACAGCCGAACCACTGGGCAACTGCTCGCTCCCTTTTCCCTCCACGGAAACCTCCGTGGATAGCAATCCCGTTAGGAATTAATTCCGTTTGTCGATTTGCTTATGACGAAGAATATCGAATGGGTGAAGCGAGGTTTGGAATCCAAAGCAGGGATATTTGCCCGCTCCGTTTGTAGTTCGGGAAGAGAATCGTGGACTTTTTCTGCGCTATTCAAACCTGGATGCAGGATTGTTCCGGGTGTGACTGCGCATAAACATTATGGAGAAGTCGATTGAAAAGTCTTGAATCAATTTTAAAGGAGAGGAAAACAAAAAACTTCAAGAAAAGCGCTCGATAATCCATCCGTATGCAATGGATTAAAAATCTATGGCATAAACGCGTTATGCCTAGATTACATAAAATTAAACTGTGGTGCAGAGACCTTATTTGTAAATGAAATATAAATATTTTACGGAGTTAATTTTAATGATTACATTACTGAATTTCAAATTATCAAAGCAAGCTTTCCCGAAATTCATTCATAAAGCAACATTTTTTGTTGAAGTCAAATGGATTATTTTACTAAATTGAATTCCATTAAATGCACTTTTATAAAAACCGCCGCTATTCATCTCTAGAGTACGTGCGAAATATGATAAAAATTCTGTAGACATTGAATAATAACAATATGTAGGCATTTCATTAGATTTAATTACTCTTTAAAAACAACCTATTGCCATGAAATATGAATTAAAATAAATATATGAAAAAGAATTAGAAATTAATTAAATTTTGATTTTTAAAAATATTTCTTTAAATTGTGAATCGAACAATTTAGTTCATTTGGCCCTATATTAAAATGTTAAAGATTACTAACTTCGAAACAATTACCTTCGTAGTTTAATTCATCCGAGGATATGGTCGAAGGAAAATAGGACAGGTTGTATAATCTATTATTATAATTAAAACAAATTATTCTACACCTGTATGAGTTTTCAAATAAAAAACGCTCCTCTTTTTTCCATCTCCGTCAATAAGGAAACAAGTGCATCGGTTTGACCCGTTCGATCTTCGACTCCCAAGTGCTCCTCAGACGCCGTCGCCCACACACATCCAACCTTTTTGAGACGCGGCCTCGTTCCATAAGCCAATTTTCTGGAAATAGGAAATCGATTCCACTCGGCCAGACGACCTCGTTGTCTAATGAGTGCCACTTCGATGCCTCGCAATTAGTCGCGACCCTATTTTCTGATTCCAATCATGTTCTTGTCTGTTCCTGTACCCGTCCGCTTCGCAGAGGAAGGTTTATTAAAAAATAGGGAATTTTTATTCCTTCGCTACGGAGAGAGAGAAACAGAGAGGACGGTAAATCACTACGGCGTCGCATGCGCTCTCTCACATCGACAGCGTCAATTAATATCACAAGAAAAGAAGAATGCGGTCCGCCGACGCAGATAGGATGCGGCAACTAACCCCTCTCCCTTCCCCTTCCGAAGAGGAAGGAAAGTAAAAGAAGGTTGAAAAGCAAAGCAAATGAAAGACGAGTATACTTAAGAAAAAGCACGCGTAAAAACAGGGGATTATGTTTTTTCATCAGCGCGAGAGAAACGGGGAGAGAGAGGATGGCCTCAATATATTCGTGTGGGGAGGCCCCCTTCTGCGAACGTACATCTTCCTATCTTTCCATTCCATTAAAATTACGTTTACAAATCGGCTCGGTGCGGTGCGGAAAGGGGGACGGGGAGGAGAAAAAAAGGCCCATATAATGCGTTCGAACTCTTACGGGCTGAGCAAACTCCGGCCACGGAGAATTCATTGGCGACTAATGAATTGTTCTCGGCCTTCCCGTTCCACCGTCATCTCCGTTCTCTTATGCCGGATCATTCCCCCATCTCTCACGTAGCAGCCGGGAGGAGTGGGAAAAAACAAGAGCCCGATGAAAGCGGCCAGGTATAAAAAAGGTTGGTGAGGCAATGTATAAAAAGAAAGGATTGAAATTAGGTGCCACAGATACGTTTAAGATGGATTTCTTGGGTACGCCTCAATGTTTGTCTTCTTCAAGTTAAATATATGAAAGTAAAACGATAGTATATGTTTACAAAGATATAAGGGTCGGAAGATACTACCTCTGCGACAGTAATTATAAATTTTTTAGATATTATTAAATAAAACATCCACTTCGTAAACCTTAATTATATGGAATTCCATTTCAATTTAATGAAATAACACAAATATGCTTATTCACTATATTATCATCAAATCAAACAAAATATTGATTTTATGTTGAAAAAATTAAGAAAATTGTTAATAACTATCAAATCTAATGAGAAATTATATTCACTACGCTGACAGTGAAGTAAGTATTTTCTTAGGAGATCAGAGTGAGAACTACCACAAAAATTTTTAATTTTTGTACTTAAATAATGATGAAGAATAAGAAGAGAATATAATAATCCGCTGGTAATGCCAGGTGTTGAAAATATCCAGCAAAATCGGAGTAGATTATTAGAGGTGAATGTTTCTAACACCGCCGTCTTCTTGAATATATCATTTGCCATTATTAAAATACACCCGATGAACGGTAATCTATCATCATGATTTATGTTTCTTAAGTATACTAAGTAAATATATTGAGTTTTTTAATTGCGACAGGGCCAAAGAGATTGAGCATACCGGTGTTGAGCTAATTTATCCTTGTAGGTCCATTCATATTCCCGTCACAATAGCAATAAAATATTTTAAAATTTTATTAAACCAGCTACGGTCAAAATTAAAGTTATTTTATTTGCTACGTCGAAAAATGAGCCTATTGATCTCAATAAATTAAAGGCGGCGTAGGAGAAAAATGACTAATAAAAGGTCCAAAACAAGATAAAACAAAGAGATGCCACATGATTGAACCCTAATAACCGCGCCCTACATATCATCAAATCCCCAAACAACATGAAAAAACTAAACATCAAGTTAATCAGATCGAACCTTCCCTTATTTTTTAGCATTTAAACTTACATACGAAACGCATACATTATTATTTTTTCAACCCATCCATCACGTGAATGATCGGCGATTTGTATAAGGACGTTTAAATTAACATTCATCCTCCCAAGAGTTTCTTTATTAGCCACACGAGAGTCAATCCATGACGGGAATTAAAACACTTTGTGACGCGAGGGAAAGTAATCCGTAAAAATACGAGTGGAGATTAATTCGAGTCGTCTTTTAAAATAGTATAAAGAGACATGAATGCCGGTGAGCATTATACGTTGCGTACTTAATGCGGCGAGGAGAAATAACACTAGGCGATGAAAGACGGATGAATGTGGAAAAATGAGATGAGTTAACAGGGAGATAAAAAGTAGAAGAGGTGGGAGAGAGGACGGTGGCTTTAAGGGGAAATGGGAAGAGAAGGAAAGCTATGTTATGGAGATTAAGTGTGTAATCTTTAGTAATGGCGTTCAGACAAATGACTGCGGTGTCGCTTGACCGCTTGTCCGAAGAGATATAGAGGATGAGGGTGAAAAGGTGGGGAGGGACGGGTGGGAAAAAAGGTCTAGGAGGAGGGGGAGGAAAATGGGAGGAGGGAATAGAGGCCGGAATAAAAGGCCGATGAGAAACGCAGGGGAAGGATGAATTTGACTCGAGAACAGAAAAATGGTAAATTACATGGTTATGGATACCTTTCTCTGAATTTTTAATACAATTCGTTTAAAACACTGATATAAATGCCTAACATGGCAGGTTTTAGGCATTTGTGAGCCGTGGAGCAGCAATAGGATCCGCATGAGTAGGGTGAGGGGAAATGCAAGTTCATCAGATTCTGCATAAGCATTTGGGAGGAACCAAGTTTTCGGCACGTTGGGTGCCACGACTGTTGGGACCTGAACAGAAACTTTGTAGGGTGAATGAATGTTTGTCGACAATTGCAACACCTAATACAAGCATACGGCAACACATTTTGACATCGATTAATAACCACCGATGAAACTTGGATACCCTACTTTAATCCCGAAACAAAAAGTCAATCCAAAGAATGGATGCGAGCAGAAGAAGGACCCCCTATCAAAGCCCGTGTGGTGCCGTCATTCGGAAAGGTTATGATTACGGTTTTTACTTTCTCCATATACGTAGTATAGGAGAAAGTATTGTATTCATGAAAAAATCGACTTCGAGATTTCAATGGAAATATACGTTTTGACCATTTTTTCGATGATGTGTCTGTGTGTGAGAGAGAGAGAGTGTGTGTGAAAGAGAGTGTGTGTGTATATATGTGATAGCTTTTTGTGGGTGCTCTAACTCAAAAACCATTCACCAGGTCAACGCAAAATTTTATATTTAACATTATTATAAAAGTCAGAAGAACTGATTAGTTTTTGATCAAAAATCGGTCGACCGGAAGTGAGTGTTTACTCTGGTCACATCCTTAATTTGAAATACTTGCTTTAATATTTGATAAATGTAAAAATGTATTGGAATAAAAGTTGTAGGAAATTTAATTTTCTACAACCTTTGTTTGAAATATTTTTCCATATTATGCATTGTTTAAGAGATATCTTATATTTTTAGCTGCCACCACCACGCCACCTACCGACGACTATTGTTAACAATTGACGCTTAGTTACGTCTTAGTAACGCTCCTTTTTCTTTTCTTAATTGTTGGAACTTTGTGGCTATATCCAATATCAGAAGGCTATTGTTTGAGTTTATTTCTGTTCTTTGTAAAGTCTAAAATTTTCTCGGTTTCTTCAAATATTTATTATTATGTAACCTATTTGGAATTTTTAGAAATATTACAGATATGGAGAAAGTCATGTGGTGGCCACATCAGATTTTTTGGGATTGCGAAGGAATAATTCTAGTAGATTATCTTCCAAAGGGTTCTACGATTAATACAAAATATTATTCAGATTTCCTTTCTGGGCCATTGGCAAAAAGCGGCCTGGAAAGCTGCATGCGAGACCGTTGTTGCAGCGAGATAATGCGAGGCCTCATACGGCTCGTCGCACAAAGGAAGTTTTGGGTGATTTACGATGGGAATCGTTGCCGCATCCAACCTATTCTCCTGACTTAGCACCTAGCTACTTCCATTTATTTCCAGAAATGAAGAAACCACTAAGAGGTGTGCGTTTGAAGTGAAAAGTGCTATAGACAGATGGATAAAAGACATGCCACAATATTTTTTTGAAAGCGGTGTAAAAAAAAACTAATTTCCCGTTGGCAAAAATGTATAAATCTCAATGGAGATTATATTAAAAAACTTACAATGTTGCGCACATAGTCTTGCTTCCCTCCTGCTGTCTTTTGGGTCTCTTTCTGTGTCCTTTTCGGGTTTTTCCCATTTCCCCTCTGGTTCCCCCTCCCCTCCTACCATACCTCAAATTCTTTAGCATATATATGTTTGACTTCAACTTGTGCTCCTGATGACGGCGATTACTCGTTGTGTCTGTATACTGCTGCGGAATGTACTGCATGTACACTTTATTAAAAGTTTTGTTTACTTTGTGTACTTTATTTTCCAAACAGTTTCAGTCTAACTTGCACAATGCTTAAAGAGAAGAACTGTTAGTATGACATTAAATTCGTATGTGAGTGGGTTCAAAGATTTTTCAATAGACGGAAGTTTTATTCTGTAAATACTGTGAGTGTAACCGCGGCAAAGAAGTTCCAAGCTCAGCAGCATCTTCAAACTTCGAACATGAAAAAAATAAATAAATTAAGTTGGAGCGTAAACGTCAATCCTTAGTGACCACAGCATTAGCAAAGTCCGGACCAACACGCAGCGAATTTGGGGAAGACTTGTGCAAGGCGTTTGTCTCTGCAAACATACCACTGGCTAAGCTGAAGAACGAGTATTTCGTAGAATTTCTGCTATACAAATCACTCAGTGCCAGGTGAGTCAACAATTCGGAAAATTATGTGCCTGAGTTGTGTCAAGTGACTTTAAATAAAATGAGAAAAAACTAGTGGCCAACATATTTGGATGTTTCTTGACGAAACAACCAACGTGGAACAGAGATGTGTGGCCAACTTTGTATTTACGGAGGAGAAAAGAGGCAAACCACATTTACTAAATATGGCGGTGCTAGACAATTTGAATCATTCAACAACTTTTTTTCAACAATTCACCGAGTCTTTCGTAGACTTCTGGCATTGCACCGACGCTGCCCCTTATATGTGGAAAGTCATGGGAGGTCTTCAGTTATTGTATCCGAAACTGATACATGTGTGTAGCACACGGACTTCACCGAGTACATCCTTTCCTGATGTTAATTCGCTGATTTCTACTGTTAAGAGGGTACTCCTAAACGCTCCAAGTCGCAAGAAAAAAATTACTGATGCAGGCGGCAACGCACCGCCACTTCCTTCACCAATTGCTACGAGATGAGGAACATGGTTGGAAGCTGCTGTTTACTATGCAGACAAATATGCATCAGTGAAAAGGGTAGTTGAAGTCCTCAACCCTGAGGAAGCTGCGTGAATCGAGGAAGCGCAAGGCGCATTGAAAAAAAAAGCAGAATTCAAGAGCAACTTATTTTTATTCGTGCCAACTTTACTTGCATATCGTCAGTAATCACAAAATTAGAATCAAAAGGAAAGCCACTACGAACCAGCACCAACATTTTAGAAGACGTTGAATGTGCAATAAGTAGTTTAGGAAGAAAGGAGTTCTACAAAAATGCAGAATGTGTTTTTTAAAAATACAGGTTTACAAAAGTTAAAAATCCTCAATGGCGTATTCCAAGGAAAAGAAAATATTGACTGAGTTACGCCTTAAAATATCGAACGTAGTGAAGTTGGATTATGTTCCAATTGTGTCATGTGATGGTGAACGCGTGTTCTCCGAGTACAAGAACATTTTAAGTGAAAATAGGCGTAATTTAGTGTTTGAGCACCTATTACATAACATAGGGTTGCCACCCGTGCCGCTTTTAGCGGGATCGTTCCGCTTTTTTAATTTTTGTCCCGTGTCCCGCTTTGTTCTCAAAATGTCCCGTTTTTGCCACTTCTGTATTTTCTCTAATATGAAACTCTGGAAAATGAATATAACACCAAAAGCCTGACTACCCTTGTCGTTTTAGAAGGTCACCCTTCTGTTGCTATACTCGTTTCCCAGTGTACCCGCTGCAAGCGCGTCAGCCTGCCTGTTGACGCTCTTGCGCAATGTGCAGTACGAGTGCACACGACTCATGTAGTTCTACCTTAAACTAAGTTATCAACGCTTGTTACGTCTTTGATTTGTAAGTACTTAGTACAAGTTTTATTAGTAGTTTATTAGTATTTTATTGTTATTTTTTAACGAAATTTTTTTTCAGAAGCATATAACCCCAAAGCTCACTCCCCGTGCTAATATGGAAATGGATTATGATGATTCTTACTCTGAAATTAAAACAATGAAAAGAATTCGCCGCCAAAGAATAAGAATAGTGAATGGCTCAAAGATCCAAAATATTCACCGTGGAATGCAAAGACTGATAGGTTATTTAGTCATTGGGTGGTCATATGAGGTGATTATCCTCGTGCGGGAGGGCCGTGGTATCAGTAGCGTGCAGAAGGAGGGGCCGAGGGTGCGACGACCCCGGGCATCTCCATATCGGGGGCATCCAGTCAAAGAGTGAAATAAAAATGTAGTTTTTGAAATCGTCTCTGTTAACTTTTTTTGTCCTCATGCGGCCTCTTCGTGTGGTAAAGGTGTTGAAAGGAGCATAAGATGCCTTAATGAATGCATTATTTCGCACCAAGAGCATTGTAAAATATTTAGTTATATTTGTTTATGGTTTTATTTTGCTTCGTAGCATGAAATCAAAGTGTTCGATATATTTTAATCTGTATAAAATATTCGTGCGCACGCGCATAAAACGATTCTAGTATCAATGCGTGTATTGATGCGTCATATTGGAAACGAGGAATTATTACAAATCTTATATAAAGTCAAACAATATCGTCCCACGTTATTTTTACTTCTTCTCTTGAATTGTAAACGTAATCAAGTTCCTACAATTGTAAACGTAAACAAGTGCTAAACTCCCAATCTTACACGTATTTTGTGATTTAAATATACAATCTACGCAGTGGCGCGTAACAGTTACATACTGTATTTATGAAACATGAGTGGCCTCCGTTGGTTAGAAATCCCGTCACCAAGTAATGTCATATAAATGCCATATAAAAGCATAAGTAATTTGTTAACATTTCACAGGCAATTTGAAGCATATAATGCAATCGCATACAATCAAGGAGTTGGCTACGGGCCTCACCAAACCTCTGCACGCCACTGCGTGGTATACGCTAATAATTTCTCAAATTTTGATTTTACAAGCATTGATTTCCGAAAATATATAAATACTGCAGAGGGGAAAATGTTACTAACTACAGTTAATCAAAAAATAAATATCTATAATGTTATAAAAATAATTATACATATGCACCAATAGTTCCATTTTTGTGATGATTTCTTTATTGATGTATTTGTTTCTACTGTCCTTATTTTAAATTGTATACCTTTATAATACAAGTCCATCAATAATATATGTTCATAATAAAAAATTCATGTTACATGTGGGAAAAACGAAAATCGCTGCGGAGGTGAAATCTTTAGAATTAATAGAATATTTGTAATGATGAAATATCTGTCTGAAAAATTAAGGTTTTTTCAAGGTGTGATGAAATGCTTGCAGTATGCCAGCACCTTCTACTAGTATATTATACCTATATTGTTAGTGGAATAACTAAAATGCAGTATGAGAATTCCTTTTAGCTCAATTAACAAAATAATAAGAATTTTGATCTCTTCGAATGACAATGTCCCGCTTTCCATGCCTATAAATAAGGTAATGTCCCGCTTTTCATGTCTGGAAATCTGGCTACCCTAACAAATGATAATTAAGAGTAGGTAACCATGACTTGTAAATAAGTAGATTACAAACTAAATATGTATTTCAAATTACGGATTGTTTAAATAGACCGGTCAAATTAGACTTTTTTTAAGGTTAGGGGAAATAATAAAGATTTGAAACTTGGCACATTTGTCCGTTAGGGAAACCTAAATAACATATCAAAAGTTTACATGCCTGACGTCCACGCGTCGGCCGTTTTGGTGCCAATATGGCCGCCGCGTACACTTCAGGCATGTCAACTTTTGATATGTTAGTTAGGTTGCCCTAACGAACAAATCTGTCAAGTTTCAAAACTTTATGAATTACTTCTCCTAAAATGTCTAATTAGACTGGTCTAAAAGAAGTGTCAAATTTCATTATGTTATTTCTAATATTATTTGTTTACAGTTGAAGAAATGTAATTCTGAAAATAAACGATTATTTCATTATTTTTGAAGAAATTTAGCAAATTTTAGTGCATATTTTGCCCAGTTTAGTGCATATTTTGCCCAGTTTAGTGCATATTTTGCCATTTTTAAATGCATAACTATCCGAACTCTAGTTATGACTATACATTTTTGTTAGAATATACCACATTAGTTTACAACATATTTTTATTATGGTATCTTATTGTCCGTATCTTTGCAAAAGTTAGTTTGGTTATTTTATTACAAACAAATTTAATATCAATCTCACCTTATGGATTCAATCATAAATGATTCGTTTACAACTGTAACCATAACACTAAACCAGATGCCAGTAGCCGTTCTCTAGTAATTCATTAATCCTTCATTCTAATGATAACTTAATATGTATTCGTCAGGACAAGGACAAATCATTACTTAACAAACATTTTACTAGTATTAAAGACATGAAAAAGAAAAGTAGGTAATATGAACATAATGGAAAATAAACTCCAAGTGTGCATTTTCAATGTTAAAAAGATAACTTTACCCATGATTATTATACACAATTTATACCTTACCATGAACTGCAAGCGATGTTGTTTGATTCATTAAGTATTTGACACTAAACATTCTTACAATGTCTGGTTTTAACCAAGCAAATAAATGCTCCAATTGATAACGCCCATTCCTTCTAACTAAACAACTTTATGGTTGTTATGGAAACAAATGAAAAACAAAATTAGATATACGAAATCATTTTTGATAAAATGTTTTACCTAAAGTAAATGCTTTTTTTAAACCAGTTTTTTAGTCACCTCAATATTTATTCAAGAAAATATACCATTTATCCAATAATATAGTTTTCTTCCTCTTACAATTCAATTTGTTTAAAAAACTAAAATTGAGTAAATAGGTATATATTTTCGACGGAGATCTATACTCGGCAGCAATTCACGATATCGTTGGTTTTATATATCAAAATTGTCCAATAGTTTCCACATTTTTAAATATAAGGACAGGGATGAAAATTCATCCATAGCTTATAATGAACGAGGTTGCATTCTTCTAAACGAAATTTGATTCAACTTTCGATAGATGGCGGGATAGCTCAATTTGTCGGCTAATACGCGATCTGTCCCAGGCAATGTCGGATTTGCATTAAGGCTTTGACTTAGGGGCATTCAAGTTTTGAATCTTGAGTTTTATAAAATTTCTTCTATTTTAAATCTAATGTAAATAAGTCTTTGGAAGCATATTTACCAATTTTTAGTATAATTAGGGGGCGGCCAAACTAAAAAGACCACCACACAGGTAAGGCATTCGCCTTGCCCGTTTATGGGGCATAATTGCATGATAATTTGACATTAAAATTCTTCAATGAAAAATTATTAAAATGCTTCAGCTTTGTTACAAAACTAATATTATAAACCAATCCTCAGATATTAAGAGCTTCAAGTGGTAACCACAAACGTAAGATCTTTGTTATCCAACAAGGAATACTAACGATCAGATTGTTAAACAAGTACGTACTGAAATCAATTTGACTCGATGACATAATTACTTACTAATCTACAGATATCAAATTACTACGTCGCGCTAATTCTAATATCGACCGGAATGGATAAAGCAAGGAAAACTGATTTTTGTACACTGCATAACTTTCGTTATGCGACTAAATGCCCTCTGCCTTAACTTTTTCTTGACGCAGCAACGCGAGGATTTCCCACTAATACTACTTCCCTCTTGACTCCCCCGTGCCCAACTCTTATTTCCCACACACCCCCATCCTTTCCCGACTCCTTCGATGACTGCCTAAGCGCCTCTTTACCGCGAGCCCTTCTCTCGCCTCGCCTCTTCCTGATGGATGGTTCTTTCCGCCGGGATTCTTTGTCAGCCGGTCAATTCATCACGAGTCGCTCATCGCGGTGTTGCGGGAAGGATGGAAAGGGAGACGGGGGGAAGGTACAGGAGGTATGGTGGGCGTGGCTGAGGATGATCGGATGTCTCCTCCGCCTCCACAAGCGTTACGTCGGTATCGGAAAAGTATGGAGTAAGGGAAGGGGGGCGATGGGGAGGAAGAGGATTCTCCCTCTTTTCGCGAAGAGTTGCTCCCTCTCCTTTCCCCTCAAAGCCGAAGCGTCCGTTTTGAAGGAAGGCAAGGAGTCGATGTGACGATAACGCCCGAGAATGATACGCAGTTTAGTGGCCATGGAAACGGAAAGATGGTGCGCGATCGGCCTTCTCGTCGGGGTAGTAGGGACGCGAGGGGAAAGAGATGGCTTTTCTTTTTCCAAATGGCGTAAACATGATTTTCTTATAGAACGTGGCGACTGCGGATAGGGCGATCGACTTCACACCATTTTCTTTGTGATATATACAATCGCGATTATCTAACCATAAACAATAAAATACAAATTTTTTTGCGTTCTTTGTACGAAGTGCACTAAGTGAACGCATATACTAGGGGAGGCCGTTTCCGTCCGTCCATATGTTAAAACTCGGGAATCGCTGGACGTATTTAGATGAAATCTGGAATTGGGGAGATGTACTAAAATTGGCCGACCGATTCCAATTTTGGTTAAAATAGGAGAAAAATTACGACCACTTTACATGAAGACCTACATGTAGTTTACAATGTTCCTCTGTTTCAACTCGGGAACCTCGGGACGTATTTTGATGAAGTTTGGTATTGGGGAGTTTTACTAAAATTGGTCGACCGATTCCAATTTTAATTAAAATCGGACAATAATTACGACCACTTTACATTAAGACTTACATGTAGTTTACAACGTATCTATTCCAACTTGGCAACCGCTTGACGTATTTTGATGAAATTTGGAATTGAGCTGTTTTACTAAAATTTGTTGATCTCAAAGAACGTATTTGGAAACTGTGCACTCCAACATGGAGTACACCTTTCCATACTTGTTTCTTTTGAAGTTTCTCAGCATTGGAAACTGTGATATTATGGCAAAAACCAAGTAAGTTGGATATCTACACACACATGGTGAACATGGCTTTCTTACCTGGATGTCCCAATATTTACTAGGGCCCTCAATCTGCATGAATTTATTCAATTCCAGCAGCAATTTTTCTCCATAAGATTTGGCCAGCAAATATTAAATTACTATGCAGATTTATATGGTGCCAGGAAAATGCCAGAATCAGATAGTAACAATGTCCATAGCAAAGAAGATGAGGCTTTTTGGGGTTTTTAGGAATGCATTCTTATTTTACCATAGCTCTCCAGTTGAATTTGCACGTTTTTCCAGATCTTATTACAACTTACATTCTTTGCACTACACAAAGCCACATCTAGAGTAAAGCAGTTTGACCTTTTTTAATGTTTAATAGAGCAATAGGGGAATATAAGAATAATGTTCAAACAAATAGAAAAACAGCAATACTTACTGTAAAACATGCAAAACATTCCAGAGATATTGGTAGACATTAAGTGTTGATCAAGTCAAAGTTAAATTTTTAAATTTTAATAAATAATGCAATAAACAATTTCTGTGGCACTTTCTGTGAAATAACTTGTGTTTTTATCATGGAGATAAGTATGAACATGTGGCAATATTGCAACTCTGCCACTGTCACTTAATATTCATTATGACCCTGAATGTACTTCCGAGTTAATAGAAGATTTTGTGGATGGCCGCCATCTCTCTACAAATAATTAGTATGTCCTCCAAATTATTTAAGAAATAGGTATTAAACAATAAAAAATTTTAATGAAAAATATTAAACAATAATACTTATGAACTGCAATATGAGCAGACAATATTCAAATTTCACTTTCTACAAACAGTAAAACTACTATATAAGTCTTGGGTACAAACATCTTATAATATTTATGCATAAAATTAAGTAATAATGCACAGTGTGACCTATTTGACCACAAGTTCAGTTCAACAAGGAATAACTCATGATTTTAAACAGTCTTAAAAAAAATATACCAGCAACATTTTCTTAGTTAATTGCTGCAAGGATGTTTCTCCAAGAATTATTCACAACTGTTTAAGTATTATTGCCAAAAGCAACAAGATAAAAAAGGTATTTCAAGATCAATATTGCTGTGATATTAGCACCATCCTAACAATCACATGTGGGCTGCAATATAAAATGGAACAACAATAAAGCCTTTTAAATATAAAATAATAACTTATAGTAGTAGAAAAAATGGAGAGGCATCAAAAACTGATGCAATCACACTTGAAAGATCATGGAGATCACCATTCTGAGAGGTTATATTAAGCCACCCCAGCATCTTTCGCCATACTGTAGAATGTGGAGTTTTTGTCATTCAAAAGGACAACTGGAGAGTCAAACTCCACAATATTTCCTTTATCAAGAACCATAACCCTGAAAAATACAAAACAATGAGAAAGGATTTGTTCAACGAGGAATTTTAGAGGAAAATATTTCAACTTGATATCCATAAAATAGATATTTTCCTGATTCTACAAGATTTTAATACAGAAAGTACTGTTTTTGTGAAAAAAATAAAATTTGAGATTTAAACAGAAATAGTCTTATGGTCCCCTGAGTACGTTTTCACTATTTTATTGAAGATGTCTGTGTGATAGGAATGTAGAGTGTGCACTGACTCAAAAACTACAAATCAAATTAACACAACATTTTATAATTAAGAGTTTAATTAAAAACTCAAGGTCTGATTTGATTTTGTCTAAAATTGGTCAACTTGAAATTTTTCCACTTATGCCAAATATCTCCGTTAGAAGTACATTGATGTAAATATTTGCCATTATCAAAGTTGTAGACAATATAATCTTCTACAAGTTTTGTTTGAAGTATTTTTTTCATAAAAGGGAATGTTGAAAAGATATTTAGATTGTCTGAATGTTGCCAAGTGATATCTTTCTTTCTATCACTATGATAAAAATTTCTAATTATTGGGAATGATGACTACACTGCCAAGGGTTATTTTAATAGTGATCAAAATTATCCCAATGGTATTTAGCATCATACCGTATTTGTCAGTGTATAAGACGCATTTTTTGTTGCGAAAACAAGTCCTCAAATCACACTGTCTTATACAACGGAGGTTCAAAAGCCAGAAATGAATTTTAATTAAATTTGGTATTTATATAATTCTCCTTCCTTTCATACAGAAAAAGATTTTCTATATTCTGTAGTCTTTTTTCTTAAATTTAAACATTATTTCGATGTTTTTGTTATTTTCTATTTACATAAAAATTAAGTAAACATATTTTATTCAAATTAAAATTTGAAATTATTTAATACATTTTTTCTTGCCTTTTGATTTAAAATTGTAGAAAGTCATTCAATGTATGAAATATTTTGAAGCAGCACAATACAGCACAAAGAGAGTTTGTTTCTTTTCCAATAACATTATGAAATCAAATGTTTACTAATGATAAATCAATTATAGAACAACAAATACAAATTAGTTCGTGATTATATTAAAATATCTGAAAAGGATAACCATGCTTTTCCTAAAAAAATTAGAAAGATGATAATACATATATAATTATGACATGATATAATAATGATTTATTAAGTCAAAACATAATGATACTCGCATGACACCTGCCGTAAGGTTTTATAATGATTACAACACCTGCTGAGTGAGTTTTGGACTATTTCAACTGAAAATATAAAAAATATGGTGTAATCAATAAAAGTACACAACAAAAGATGCTGTGACATAAGTTGGTTGAGTTGGATTGAGATAGAAATGGATGCCCAAACTGGTTAGCAGTGAATAAATAAGCCTGCAAAATTACCTGAATCGATCTCAGCTTATTGAATATATTGCCAAAAGTTGGCATTCCTTAGGTATCCCTCCATTGAGAAATAGGTAATTCCCCTCATTCATTTCAAGCTATGTGTTTTGCAGGAGTGTTTATTTATGTATTTTTATACTTTAACTTAGTTCAGTTTACTGTTTAATTCCTATTTTTTGTAATATGGATAAAAGAAAATGAATTTTGTACACTGTATCATTTAAGTTAAAAGTAATAGCTTACGCGAAAAAGTATGGAAATAGGGCAGCAGAGAGATATTTTGGTCCTCCAACAACAGAGAAGATAGTACAAGATTGGCAGGGTCAGTAAGATACTTTCGAATTCTTACCCAAAAGGTTCCATTTTGGTCTGAACTAGAGGCTGATGTGTTAAATTGGGTATTGAAACATAGGAAAAATGGTATTGCAGTGTCAACAAAAATGATTCAAATGCATGCCACAGATCTATCCCGTGAGAGGAAAATAGAACAATTTAAAGGTGGGGAAGCATGGTGCTACAGATTCATGAAGCGTAATGAACTTTGTATGTGCACTAAAACTAAACTTGCTCAGAAGAAGCCTCAAGAATGTGAAGAAAAAATTGTGTCCTTCCATCGATTCATCATTAATTGCTGAAAGAAAAATACTAGAGATAGGTCAAATTGGAAATATGGATAAGACTCCGCTCACTTTTGATGTCCTCTCAAACAGGACTGTAAATATAAAATGTGAAAAAAGTATTTCAATAAAAACAAGTGGCCATGAGAAAGCTCACTAGACAGTAGTGCTGATGGAACCAAACTACCCCAGATGGTAATTTTCAAGCAAAAGAGAATGCCAAAAGAGAAGATCCCAGCTGGCATTATTGTACATTTTCATGAAAAGGGTTGGATGGATTACAATGGAATGAAAATGTGAATAGAAAAGGTATGGGGAAGTAGGAAAGGAGCTCTGATAAAGAAGAAGGCTCTTTTGGTGATCAGCAGGACTGTAGTTGAAGGTATACGCTGTATACCCACTGCTTTTTGGAATGATTATAGTATACCCTCTGCTTCGGAAGATCCAAAACTACTAAAATCATTCGAACAATCCCAAACTACTAATTTCTCTCGAGACATCCGATTCTGAGATATTCTGACTACTAATGTTTTGAATGGAATGAATATAATCGAATAAATTGATTATGATATCTCGATTATGCCCATCACTAGTCATAGTATAGACTGTGAGTCAGTTATTTCTCTTGAGTTTTCATGCCAGTAATATAACATCTCTATTTCATTATAAATCAAACCGTTTTTAAGGAGTGGAAGTATATTTAGCAAAAGAAAATCAGAAAATAATGAAGTACCCAGTGATAAAAAGAAAAAAATCTCACCTGAAATTGAAATATCTAATACAATTACATCAGAGGCTTCTACAAGTGGCACTAGCATTGAACAACCTAATACAACATGGCCAGAGGTGTGGAGTAATTTCCAGTGTTTAGAATTTAAAGAGAAATATATGTGGCTTATAAGTTCAAACAGCAAAATTGGATGTGATTTTTGTTCATCTACTAAACCCCTGGGAGCTTCTAAATGGGAAAGATTGCATATTTCTGAAGAATGGAGCAAATGCTTAATTGAATCAACTGGAAAAGATCCTCTAAGTAAATTATCATTATGTAATAAAATTAAAAAGTATGTTGAATCAGGTCACAAACTAGCAAAAAGAAGAAAATCAATACCAAAAGGAACATTTACAAGAATGTTTAAAAAAGATGAATATTGCAGCAGAAGCAACAACGGCAAAAGTATTTAGAACTGTGTACTATATTGCAAAGAAAAATAGACCGTTTTCTGATCATGAAGATACGATTAAATTGCAACAGAAAAATGGAATAAATCTTGGTACCATTCTCCATATTCTGCAGCAAATATCATAAAACATATAGCGAATGAAATGACAACTCGTTTAATTTCACGAATCGTTTTTTTAAATTCAAAGTTGTGTGTCCTTATTGATGAATCTACGAGTTTTTGAGTAATAAAGCAACTCGAATAATTTATCTAAAAGCATGTGTTTCTGATGAAACAGACCCAGTATATATTTTTCTAGATCTCTGTGAATTGAAGTCTCAAGAAATTGAACTTATCGAAAACACACTCTTGCAAACTTTGAAAAAGTATAGTTTCTAAAAGGAATATTTAAGAAAAAACTGGATTGCAATTGCTACTGGAGCCAGCATAATTGCAGGCAAATATTCTGGTGTTGTAACTCGATTGCGACAGAAATACCCACAACTTTTTACATGGCACTGTTTTAACCAGGGGTTAGAATTGTTTGTATCCGATGTAATCAAAGATGGTATCCAGAAAGTTCATCGCCAGCAATTCATCACCGTCAATTCATCACCAGCAATTCAACGCCGTGGAAAATTCACCACCAGCAATTCATCATGATGGAAAATTCACCGCCAGCAATTCATCGCCACAGAAAATTCACGGGCATGGAAAATTTGTCGCCATGGGAAATTTATCACCTTGTATTGATCATGTTGTTAACAAAGGCTGTATTAAAAATGCATGTATGGACTCTATGCTAACAGAAGAATATAAGGGCAAATAATCCAACTATAGCGGTTCTAATAAATACAATAATGTTTCATTTTTTGACCGGGGACGAAATGGAAGTAATCCACATTTAAAAGTAATATACCAATTGTTTATGACAACCGAATGAGAATTTCAAAATAATGATATGCAGAAAAAGTTAACAAACAGCAAGGGAGGGGGAATGGGAGGAGGATGTAATAAAGAAATGGAAAAGTGTGTAGTGAGGAGGAAGTAATCTTCGTATTCTTGTTTGAGAGAAGACAAATGAGAACAGATATTTGCAGATATATCCAAAGGAAGAGTTAAATTATTTTCTTCTAAAAATGATTCCATTGCAACAAATGATTCAACATTGTGTTTTTTTATGCGTTGTATCCACAAAGCAAGTTTTCTAATAAAACCCTGGACTTTATCATTTGCATTAAATATAGTTATTGCCCTTGAAGCTGTTGATTTAATTCATTTGATTTTGAAAATACATCAGAGAGATATGCCAGTCTAATGAGCCATTTTTCATCGGTAAGGCAACCAACGTGCTCAAAATTTGAATTTGTTAAGAAAAGCATTACTTCTTGATGAAGATTAAATAATTGTATTTTACCCCTGGAAAGCCAGAAAACCTCTGTGTGCAAAAGAAGTCAGTGTTAGCTTCCCATTTCCTCACAAAGAGCAGCAAATAACCGGCTATTCATGGGTCTTGATTTGATAAAATTGACTATTTTCACTGCTACATCTAATGTCTTTAAATTCGTTTGGCATATGTTTACAAGCCAAGGCTTGTCTGTGAATGTTAGTGTACCCAAGTAACATTAGGAACAATTTCTTGGATTCGAGCCATCATACCACTATACTTTCCCATCATTGCTCTGGCACCATCAGAACAAACACTAACTATATTGTTCAATATGGGGTTAATTTGAAATTACTAAATCAAATAATGATTTTTAAAAACTATGCTTATAAGAGAACATAAATATGCACCAATAGATATAATGCCAGCAAAGGCTAGAGACAGACTGAGAGATATTTGCAAATCCAGTCACTTTCACTCGTGTTTTGTTTTCAGAGAGGTGATTGGATCTCAGTGGATAAAAGAATACTGTGTAAACAAGGGAAGATATTTTCCATTGCCTGCTGAATGCCGCCCATAGTGGAAATTTTCGAAGTAATGGACTTCATAAAAGAGGGTCAGCAGCCTTTTATTGAGGGTGTGAAAGCTTTGAATGCGAATCATTTAGTTGCGTGTGGCTACAAAGTCCAGCTGTAGCTTCTCCGTGCTAGGGCTTGTATTACAGACAAGCAATTTAAGCTCTCACCTACACAAAATTGTCATCAATTTATTAAATGGTCATGACGGGCAACATAATAAAATAGTAAGTGCGCAATTCACTTGAAAGGCAGGCTCGGGAAAGTGCCTCCTTCACTCAGGATGTCGCAACAGATAATGGCGGCGGCCCAGGCAGAAATGCTGGGTAATGACTCCGAACAACCACCGCCATCTATTGTGTGGCGGTTGAACTTATGACTCTCGGTCCAAACAGGCAACTGGACATACAGACACATTTGTTCGTACCTCTGAAAATTCATAAGTCGAATGTTCGTAAGTAGAGGAGCGCCTGTACTTGTTTATTATATCAATAAAATTTGTCATCACCTCGGACCACCTACAACAAGCTGATGGATCACCAGTGGTCTGCAGACCACAGGTTGAGAAATGCTGACATAAAGACATTTCTATCCTAAATCCAACAAAAATAAACCCAGGTGACTTTCGCCATGGAGAAATAAAGAAAAGAAGAATAAGTAGATGCTTTTATATTAACAAAATGGAAGCCATTCAAGGATTAAGGGAATATACTGAAAATGTTGAAGGTGTACCTAAAAAATTAAATTCGGTGTTTATAGCAACTTCTATACTCCCTTGCTCAACAGCTGAATGTGAACAGGGTTCAGCCTAATAAACAACATTATTACAGATTTACGTGCAACATTATCAATAGAAAATGTATCTAATTTAATATTTGTAAACTGCAATGGACCTCCAATAGAACAATTTAATCCAGAAGGATATCTGAAATCATGGCTAGCACAGAATCATCGTTCATCGATGGGCACTCAGTCAAGAGTTTGTTCTAATATTCTAATGTATTTCTGTAAAAACAAAGGTGCAACTAAAATTTAACATAATTAAAAATTATTAGTTATTATTATTATATGCTCTAAATTTGTTCATATGCAGATGGGATTGTAAAGTTATGTTTTTTCATTTAATGTTTTGTATACATCTTTACATTTAGTGATGAATTAAAACATTACAGTCATTTACTTTTTTGTATAAAACCTTCCTTTTTATTTTACTATTACGGTATACCCTCTGCTTTTTTATGACTACAGCCCTGGTGATCAGTACCGCTCTTATCTTACGGAACCCATGAAGAAACTATTTCTGAATTTCAACACTGAATTGGCTAACATACCTGGGAGACACTTCTAAACACCAACCATTAGATGTCTCATTGAATAAGCCATTTAAGGATAATATGAGAGAAGAATGGAACAAATAGATTGGGGATGACAACATACATCAGCTGACTGAAACATGCAGAATTAAGCTGCCTACCTTCATGCAAGTGGGTTAAGATGTCATGGGCCAGGATCAGTCCAGAAATTATTGTGAAACCTTTTTTGAAATGCGTAATTTGCAATGCCTTAGATGGCATAGAAGATCATTTGCTATACAAAGATAATTCTGAAGTTTCTAGTTCAGAGGAAGATTTTCTTGGGTTTAGTGAGGAAGAATTTTCCGAAGATGGCGATTTATAAGGTAAATAAAATTTTTGTTTTTAATCAAAATATATTTTTTAATTTAACAATAGATATTTTTAAATCTATAATTATGTCAACTTGTGTTGTTTTAAGTATTTTATTCAATATTTTTATATTATCTTATAAAGGCACTCCCTGGGTTATGTAAGCCTCAACTTATGTAAACTTGCACTTACGTAAGCAGTCCCATAAATTACTGAAAAAAATTTCATTAGGTTTAAGTTCAAGTTTACGTTAGCAGTTTTCATAAGCGAGCAGGAACTAAATGTGTGCGGAGGAAGAATGAAAGGCGTGGGTTGTAATGCGGTAGTCTCACTATGCTACCCAGCCACTGTTGCCAATCTAGTGAATTTTGAGCTAGATCTAAAGACTTTGGGTCCGAACTAGAGCCTTAAAAAAGGTCACAGCGATTACCTACAAATTTAGCGAATCGATTTAACAATCTACCTAATTCTAGCAACTGGCTATGATTATGGCCTATATCTGCACTCATACAAATACAAAAGTAAATTACATTATAATATTAACATAGTAACAGTAAATGATGTTATTTCATTTTTATCTGATGCTATACAACAACACACGTCTACAAGTAGCAGTAATAATTCCTCTAGCTAAAACAAGATTTATATATCGGCCATTCATTTATTCTTCAAGAGAAAATACAACTGTTAGTTTTATGTTATATGTGCAATTTCCTTACCTCTGTTGTACTGCATACTATCCATAGTAATTTTCGACTTACTCAAATTTTGAGTTACGTTATCGGTGCCGGAATGCATTCATTACATAACCTGGGGAGTGCCTGTATAAGGGAGCTTCTTATACACTGACAAATACGGTATGTTGTAAACAAATTCTCTTGAAAATATTGGCAGTGATCCCAGTGCAGCCAACAGTAATTTCAATCTCACACAGATATTTTGTTATCCATAGCATGACAATTTTGTTTACTTATTGTTTTTTCAATGTGAAAAGTGATTCTAAGTCCAATGGTGCCCAGAAGGCCTTTGTAGAATAAATCTTTTTTTATGCTTAATAAGTGCTTTTCAGAAATATACTTCATCTTTAGAGTAATGCAAACAAAATATTTCCTCTGTGTCTGTGACCCCTGGGCAATTTTTGAATACCTGATGAAGAATTTTTTACCATTTCTTACACTTCCTATTACTGCTGCTACATCAGAATACTCATTTTCAAAGTTAAAATTAATAAAAAGCATTCTTAGGAGCATGGTCATTTCACTGGACTTGAAATTATTTCTATAGAATGGGCCCATGCTATTAAAATTGACACCTCAGCAATTGTTACTAATTTTGTGCAAAGAAAAGCCCGCACGGAAAATTTTTCTAAGTAGTAAGTTAATGATGTGATAGATACTACCAATATATATATATATATATATATATATATATATATATATATATATATATATATATATATATATATATATATATATATATGTGTGTGTGTGTGTGTGTGTGTGTGTGTGTTTTTGTAACAGTGTATTTTTAATATTAACAATATTATAATAAAAATTAAATTCATAAATGCAAACAAGGTTTCATTATATTTTTATTTATAAAAAATCCCAATTAAAATTTTGTATTTTATCAAAAAACATTACGTAATTTTTCAAAAATATATATGGGGAGCCTGTAATGAAGTCTTGAACCAGGGCTCAATATTGTCACCTTACTATGCCATTGTTCTATGTGTTTAAAAATTATTCACTAGTGTAATTGCTGATAATCACTCTTGAAAGCAACTTCTCATTATTATTACAATCATATTCATTAGTCTGTATGGAGGAAGTCATGAACTAGATGCATCAGATTTAATATCCTTAAAGATATATGCAAAATAAGGCAGAAAAAATAATAAAACATTGAAATTTAATACGAACATTTATATTTGAATGTCATTTAAAAAATTTAACTAACTTTTATTATTTTAGATAAGATTTCGTCTTGGCTTTCATGAAATTAACTTACTGAAAACTATTCAATCACAACTACACACAATACTTAACAACCCAACTCAATTTCAGTCAAAGCAATTTATAAATTGAACTGCGTCATAAATTATGCTTTACTTACCTATCACTATCCATTATCGTGTGCAATCTATGAGCAATTGTCAGTATGGTGCAACACGCAAACTCCTCTCTAATGGTAGTCTAAGGAGAACAAAGCCCGATGAAAAATAAACCAAAATTTTAAATTACAATATAAGAAAATATCACTTCAATATTTGGTGAATAATATAAGAAATAATGCTCTGAAAACATATTACCTGTATGAGTTCATCAGTCTCTAGATCAACGGCTGCTGTAGCCTCATCAAGGATAAGTACTTTAGTCTTTCTGAGAAGAGCTCTGGCAAGACATATTAACTGTCTTTGTCCAACACTAGGAATTCAGAAGAATAGGAATACTGAAGACCTCATCAATGAAAATTTAGTGCATTTTTATTTATTTAAAGGAGTAAATAGTATTATTATTTGTATTTGAATAACAATTTGCAATATTTAAAAAAAATTATCATCATCATCATCATCATAGGTAATCTTTCTGTAGACAGGTCCATGAATACCATATGTTCATGTGTACCACGCACACCTTTTTTCCCATGAAATCTCCGTCGAAAAACAGGGTGCGCATCTTACACGAGTATTTCATCTTAGCCATTGAAACAGAATGTATTATACCAATATTGCTGAAATTGTCTTTCAGTATGAAATTGACGCAGTTGGTGCTGATTACTCATTAAAATACCGGAGAAAAAGTACCAATGAAACAGCTACAAAAATTCTGACTTAGTCGATTTCATTGAAACAGAATACGTAAAAGCTGGAATCAGTAGGTTATAGGTTGAAAGTATGTATGTAGTAATAGTTTTTCGAATGTTTGGCACTGCCAGATCAAATTTCTCAACGATCAATTCCGCTCCTCTGAAACAGTATACATAACAGTTATACCTTGCGCACTACAAATAGCCAGAGAGTTAGGTGTTAGTCATGCTGAGTTCAAAGCTAGCAAGGGATGGGTGCATAAGTTTTTTCGTCGGAATGGCCTTTCGATAAGGAGAAAGACAATGATTTCTCAATGCCTCCCCGAAACTTATGAGGAGAAACTTAAGTTTTCAGCGGTATGTTATACGCCTGAGAGAAAAGTACTCATACTTATTAGGACAAATCGGAAACGCAGATCAAACATTTGTATTTAAAAATGCCATATGATATGACAGTTGATGATAAGGTAGGGTGACCAGGCGTCCTGGTTTTCCAGGATTTGTCACGGTTTTTAGAGTTTTGTCCCGGTGTCCCGAATTCTTTTTTCAGGACGTATTAATGTCCCGGTTTTTTCTAGTAATAGTGGTGGTTTATGCAGTTGTTTTCCCCGTTAATACATAATTATTTTGGAAACCAAACTACTTACTCCATTTATCTTAAATAAAATGTCGTGCAAAACTTTCACTTTCAACTATTTCCAGCTAGTGTGTGCATAGTGAAATTTCTGGAAAGTCTAAAATGTATGGGTTCCTAGAATGCAGGATGGAAAATACAGGGACTGGCCGTTCAAGGTGAAGAGTGGTACAGTGTGAGTGTCGCACTCTGTTTCCCCCTCCCTCCCGTTCTCCCAAAAATGCCTCCTTGAGCAGAATAGCGAGGCCTAGCTTGATAAGAAAGAGGGGCTTCCCATTGCTTGAGACCACCCCCTTAACGATGTGCATTAAAGCAATTACCTTCCATGCTTACTGTCTGAACCCTGGTAATTCTCCGAACGCTGTATTGAGTAGTACAGAGAATTCATTGCTACCATTCTTTCTAGTACACCATTCACTATCCTTTCCAATTTGAAATATTCAAAATATAATTTCCAAGTGTCTTCTTTAAGTATTGCTAAGTTCAGTCAGTCACTACTCTGCATACACATTACGCTGTGGTACCTGGTGAAAGCAATGTCGTGACCTGTTCTCTGTGATATTTCAAGAGAAGAAGAAAGAATAGCAATTATTCTTTTTGGCGGTTAACTGGAGTGGATGTCCAAATCCACAACACATCTACAGAGGACATTATTTATAGTTTACAGGTAAGAACATTTTCATTTACTCTTCTAGTTATATATTTGTGTAGGTTAGTGAAATATAATTACAAAGTGTAAATAAGCCCTATGGGCGACTTATTGTGTACTTTACACTTTAGAAAAAGTATAATTGTGTACCTATTTGCAGTGAAAAAATAATTATTCCTTAATTTTTACTTTTCAAAATACACGAATATATGGAGAAAATGTTTTTTTCTGCAAAAAAAGTTTCCGAGGTAAATGTGGAGCACCCCAAGAATAGCTTTTCATTATTTTATCAGTGATGGTGCATGTTTAATCGTGTTACTATGAATCTTTAGAATGCCATTTGTTTCTGTTAAATATTTGTTTTTTTTTGTAGAGCAAAGTTTGTTTGGCTTTCATTTTTAAAACTGTTAATGAAAAGTACCATGCATATAAAAGTTATTTAGTTTTGCATACCATAAAATTATTTTTTCATTGAAAAAATAAACATTATTTAAAACTTTTAAATAATCCTCAAGTCCAAATTTAAATTGTTAATTTTTTTTATTTAAGGGATGAAAAACTGTGTATTTTTACGTACATAATCTGCCGAATTTAAAGTAATTATTTATTTTAATTGGAAACAGTTTTTGAAGAACGGCTAAGCTGAAATGCCGAAGAGAAAATGTACCTTTAATGATGAGTAACCGAAGAAATGGAGTTTCATCAAGAGAGGAAGGACTGAAAATGAGGTGGAGTGTGAACTGTACAAATGCTACATAAACATTGGTCACGGTGGGAAATCTGATGTAACCGACCATGTTAATACAAAAAAAGCATAAAATCAAATTAACTTTGCCTGGAACTGCTGGTTTTTCGCAAAATATTATGCAGTACTTTCAAGTGAAAAATCCAATCGAGGACCGTCTTACTGTAGCAAGTGAGTTGACAATGGCCTAACATATTGTTAAACACCATCATTCCTTTAGATCAGCTGATTGCAACAATGAACTATTTAAAGAAATATTTTGTGACTCAGAAATAACTGTTAAATATGCATGTGTACAAACTAAAACTGCATCTCTTATTAAAAACGTTATTGGGGTATTTTATAGAAAAGAATTATTGGCAGATTTAAAAAAGTCACTGTGTTTCGGAGTATCTACAGATGCAAGCAATCACAAAACTGAAAAGATTTTCCCTTTAGTTGTTCATTATTTTTGCAAAACAAAAGGAATTCAGATAAAATTATTAAAAATTGAATCACTATCAAATGAAACTTCCGATTCCATTGTTGATTTCATAATTAACTTGCTTTGTGAGTATGGTGTTGATATAAAAAAGTGCATTGCTTATGGAGCAGATAACGCTAACACAAATTTTGGGGGACTGTTAAGAAAAGGTACAAACCATGTCTTTTATAAATTACGCGAGAAATTTAATCTCGATTTAGTAGACATTGGATGTTCTGCACATATTTTGCATAACGCAGTGCAGATGGGAGCAGATAGATTATCCTGTGATGTAGAAATGGTCGTGGTAAAAATACTGTCGTACTTTTCAACTTATACAGTATGTACCGAGCGACAGAAAAATCTTTGTTCTCTATTAGATATGCAGTAGAAAAAGTTACCGACCCATTCAAAAATTCGCTGGTTGTTTGTACAGTCATTTGTAAAAGTCTGTGGGCAAGCTCGATCGCGCCGCTCACGGCCAAACAGTGAAGTTAAAATATATGTTGGCACTACGTGATTCGCAGCGAGAGAGGGGAAGGGTGGTGTGGGATATATGTTTTGGAAGTTCGAGCGAATGAGGGGAAACAAGAAATGGCCGTAGAATTGCAGGCTACCGGGGTCGAATTGAGACCGCACCTCGCCCCTGAGGAAAGGTCTCGAAATTGAGACCCAAAGACGGAAAAGCGTTTTCCATGTTCATGTCAGACCCGGCTACGATTCAGCACAAATCCTCCACGTCTCTGATATGGTTCACCAAGGATTTGGTTTTCTATTTTTGCCGATATACCGAGAGTGTTTGGAATGGAGAGGGAAGTGAAGGAAGAGGATTACGAGAAATGAAGTTAATGAAATTTACCAAGGGCTTGTTTAGCATCCAGCCGCATAACGTCAAATTAAGAATTATATTAATCCTTCAATTTAACTTTAATTTCTGTAACTCACGGATTGTATGTGGAAAGAATGAGATGGAAACCTCGTGAAAATGAAAGCTATTAAATTCTCTAATACGTTTAAATATGTTTTTCTTATAACAAATTATTACTATTTTGGTTTAGTATTAATGGTTTAGTAGACCTGCTGTTTTGCTCAGTTTCTAACTTCTTTTGTCAAGTAGGTTTTTAAACGGGTGGATTGGGCTGCGGGGGCATTGGACAAAGTTCCGGTGGGCCGATGGTCTGTGAACCTGTGGTGCTGCCTTGGCCAATAGGTTGGTAGCTTGAGTGTTACCAAAATGAGCCAGAGGCAGGCTTTTTTTTGGTCCGTTTCCCACTTCCAATTCGCCCCTAGTTATACACTCGCAATTAGCATTCATCGGGCATTGGAAATGGATCGAGCTCCGTTTGCTGAGACTTCACCTGCGGTCAGAGGAGAGATTGTGGGGATGGTGGCTGCTGGAC
The DNA here is from genome assembly GCA_028673005.1 of Tanypteryx hageni. Classification (NCBI taxonomy): domain Eukaryota; kingdom Metazoa; phylum Arthropoda; class Insecta; order Odonata; family Petaluridae; genus Tanypteryx; species Tanypteryx hageni. The sequence continues at coordinate 68,434,141 of CM054112.1, read as the reverse complement.
ATTCGGTCGCCGAAGTAGCAAAGCAGTTCGGTGTGCACCGAAATTGCGTGTACAGATGGGTCAAACGTAGCAACGATGGGGACCGTGATCTAAAAAATAAACCGCGAACGGTCCGGCCCAGATTCACGACTGAAGATCAAGATTTGGCGATTCGGCAGCATGTAGCAGAGCATCCTCTCACAAGGCGTGGATTGGCTTCGGTGCAACGAGATTTCGGTTATGATCTATAGGGCTAGAGCGCTTGAGGCTGGACTGTGCTACCATAAGCCGTGCCGTAAGCCACAGCTTACAGCAGGACATAAGACATCCCGCTTATTCTTTGTGGAAACATATGCGTAAATGGGCCAGGCCTTCTGGGATATCGTCATATTTTCCGATGAAAAATCATTTCGGAGGATGAGGATGGCAGGGTACAGTTGTGGCGTCCCCGAGGAACAAGAACATCACAATTTTTTTTTCTTTATTTTTTTCTTCTCGCAAGATTTTGTGCTCTGCTGTAAATCTGTAAATATTATAACCAGAAATTTTTGATATGAAAGAAAGTTTTCCTGAAATATGTGTTTTCAGGTACGAGCCGCAAAATATGGTTCGCACTAAAAAGTCAGGGCACCTAAGTGTAGGTTTTTGGGGTGCGATGACTGCAGCTGGACCCGGTCCTTTGGTGAGAATCCCGCCTAGAATGACGGCAAGAATTTACAGTGATATTCTTCGCGAGCACCTCCTGCCTTATGCGAAGGAAATCGTCCCTGAAGGCGAGGAAGTCGTATTTACTCAGGACAATAGCCCGATACATACGGCACGCATTACAAGGGATTTTTTTAAATAATCGTCCCGAAATACGAATTCTTCCCTGGCCTGCGCGTTCTCCATATTTTAACCCTATTGAAAACCAAAGGGGCATCGTTGTTCAGGAGTGGTTCGCAGAATACGAGCGCACTCCTGAATCTCTGGAAGAACAAATCAGGGAGATATGGACTTCTCTTGGGCGGCGTCCGTAAATATTCCAAAATGTAGTGGGGTCCATGGGACGGTGACTACGTAGCGCAATGGAAGTTCATGGAGATATCACAGAATATTAAACTTGTTAACATTTCTATGTATTTTATTTATCTAAATACCCGCTAAAAATGACATTTTCCTTATGCATAAGGGAGACTGGGGCTAGTTGTTACACTTTTCACTAATTATTTTTTCTCTTTTATACCTGAGATGAATTGACAAAAGACTTTCCTTGCTATGTTATCATTTTGCTTTATAAATTATATTTTTATGCGCTATTTGCGTAGTGGCTGATTCCAAATTCAAAAATTCGAGCGACAAATTTTTAAAAAACTTAATATCTTCATGAACCCTCAAGGGAGAGGATTTTTTGTATTAGTGAAAGATTGGTAACAAATTTGTTACAATTCTTCATATTCTTCCGATATGCACTAATTTAGGACATTTAAAAAACTGATAAAAAACGCAATGAAAATGCATTTTGCTTATAAAATAATTCAATTCTATTTAATGTATTTGTTGAAAAGAAGAACTTCTCAACGTTCTCTGGCAATGGTAAAAATTTGATTAAGTGAAACATAATTTTAATAATGCAACAAAATATACTACAATTTTCGTCTATTATGTATTTCTAGTGCCAAAGTCGACTTAATGTATGCTTCCAGTAAACTGGAATACTAGTTCGAATGACAGATATTACTATATCTATTGTTATTAAAACTTACAATATTCTGCAGTATAAAATCATCTTTTCGGTTTTTATTAAAAAATAACTCTAAAAATACAACCTCAATTCCATGAAATAAGCGAAAATTTAAATTAAAAATTTTGTATTAACGCACGCGTCCACATCCTTTACTCCGTTGTCGGTTCAAGTCCCTAGCGATCACAGTAACGCAGCCAGTGTTAGTCCAGCGGAAATGGAAAGCCATATCCTTCGGTGAACCATTTCAGACGTGGAATATCCTCGAGGATTTGGGCTGAGTCGTAATGAGCATGGAAAACATTTTTCCGTCATTGGGTCTCAATTTCGAGACCTTTCCTCAGGGGCGAGGCGCGGTCTCAATTCGACCCCGGTAGCCTGCAATTCTACGGCCATTTCTTGTTTCCCCTCATTCGCTCGAACTTCCAAAACATATATCCCACACCACCCTTCCCCTCTCTCGCTGCGAATCACGTAGTGCCAACATATATTTTAACTTCACTTTTTGGCCGTGAGCGGCGCGACCGAGCTTGCCCACAGACTTTTACAAATGACTGTACAATGCAGTAGAGAGAATATTAAAAATGTTTGAAGCACTGAAAGAATATTTTTCTTTGGAGGAAAAATCCCCAAAAATTATTGTGAAATTTTTTGAATCACCAGTAAATGAAGCATACTTCCATGCAATGCATAACATTCTAGGTTTATTTAATAAACAGATTCTAAAAATTGAAGTTGTGCAAAATAGCGTAATTGAAGTAAAAAATTACATCCAAGAAACAATTGACATTCTTGCATTACGCATTGATGAAAAATGTATTCCTTTAGGTGCCCTTTGAATTTTATCAGATAATAATATTCAAAAGGATGAAATAGAAACATTTAAAGAGGAAATTTTTGGGATGTACATTACAACCTGTGAATATCTAAAAAATGGATGGAACCCTTACTGAAATTGAAGTATATGGAGTGGATGCTCTTAAAAAATCCTCCAATTTGGGAAGATGTGCAAAATATGTGTAAATATATTATTGACAAGGACTTTCCAGTTGACGAAAATTTGTTATTTAATCAGTTTTCATTGCTTCAACTTTTGATTACCAAAGAACTGAAAGAAGGGACTAACAGATCTTGCTATGGCCGGTGGTCATATTTTTTTTTCAAAATTTGTATTTAAAGAAGAGGTCTCAGAATTTGAGAAATTGTGTAGCTTTTTGTTTGCCATTCCAGCACACAATGGAAATGTAGAAAGAATATTTTCGCAAATAGAAATTCAATGGTCCAATGAACGAAATCAGTTGGATATAAAAACCATCGATTCCATAATGATGTGTAAATTCAACTTAAATTTACCATGTAAAAGTTTTTATGACATGATTAAAAATGATGAAAAGTTGATCAAAGCTGCCAAAAGTAACTTAAAATATTATTGAAAACACTATTTGTTCCTAATATGTTACATTGTAATACCACTTATTTATTTATATTTATGGAAGAAATATGTCATTTGTTTGTTTTTCAATAAAGTAATGTTTATATATTCTTTTGTAAACATATTTATTTGAATTTTAGAATATTAAAAAAGAAAATACCCATTGTCCCAGTTTTTTTTTTTAATGTCCTGGTTTTTCCCTTTCTAAACTCGTTTTGTCCCGGTTGTCGTCAAAAGCATCTGGTCACCATATGATAAGGGCACAAAAACGGTTCAAGTGATCACTGGTGGGGGAAAAAAACAATGCACTGTCATGCATGCAGTGTTGGCAGATGGAAAGAAACTTTCACCGTACATCATATTCAAAAGGAAAACTCTTTCGAAAAATGAAAAGTTCCCAGCAGGAATTTTAGTAAGGGCACAGGAAAAGGGTTGGATGAACAATGATCTAGTTTGACTGGATAAAGTGTGTGTGGGAATATCGTCCAGGTGCCCTTCTCAAACTCCCCAATATGTTGTTGCTGGACAGTTTTCATGGCCACCTGAGTGAAGACATGAAGGAACGCCTTAAAAAGAGATAAACTGACCAGGTGATCATTCTGGCAGGAATGATGACTGTGCTTCAGCTTCGTCCTTTCAAAACTCATATGAAGAGGCAATACACAGAATGGATGGCGGGTACTGTTCATGAAACTATGCCAAGGGGTAGGATAAAGAAGCCAGAATTGATGCAGATATGCCAACGAATGGAAGCTAATTCAAGAGGATGTGATAGTTAAAAGCTTCAAGAAATGCTGCATCACCAATAAATCGGATGGTAGCGAAGACAGCATTATTTGGGAAACTAGCAATGAGGAAGGCACGAGCTCTGCTGGAGAGGGTGATAGCATGAGTGACGAAGATTAAAAGTCAGTATAAAAAGCTCTTTCTTAAATATATTTATATATTCTTCTGCATTTATATCAATTTGTTTAATTTCTATATCGCAATGACAACTAATTTCGTTATTTGTTGGCAGTTTTTGGTGTCAAAAAACTGACGCAGTTGTAAATATTTTAATTTTCTCAGAAAATTTGTTGTTCTTTTCCAAAGATTTTTAAATAATAAATGCTTTTACTTTAATATAAAAAGTTTTCATTTTTGCCGATGTTGTTGTAATTATTTGCCGATTTTTTCGCAAGTTAATTTTTTTCCTATATCTTGATGCTGAAAAATGGGGTTCGCATCTTACATGATTGTGCGTGGTACACATGAACATACGGTATTCTTATTTAAATCTGGTTCTCCATATATTCCTGCTTTCTGCAATCTTCTTCAAGTCTTGTTTTAAAAAATATAATACAAATTGAATGCTATCATATACATATTTTTAAAAGTATTATACAATTCATAGATATTTTTTAAATGACCAATTAAAAATATTTACTAATCACACCTTAAATTCTCTCCTCCTTCAGACACTTCATGCTGTAAACCAGCAACAAGAGACTTAACAAAAGTATTCAGGTGTGCATGGTCTATAGCTGTCCATATCTCACTATCCGAATGCTTCTCAAATGGGTCCAAGTTCATCCGAAGAGTCCCAGAAAACAGAACTGGATCCTACGTGAAAAACATAGATTAGCCTAAATGCAACGATAAGAGAGTAAAAAAATGTTCACAAAATGAAACTAAAGATGCACTTCATGGAAAGTATTACAGAAGTCACACTGATTCAAAACTAATAAAATGTATTTCAAGTATTTGAGTAATGAAATATTGGCAAAAAATAATAGTTTCAATAAAAATACAGCATGCAAGGTAAGTTGGATGGAAATTTCTCAAAATTCTATTTGAAATTTTAGTTTTAAAAATAAGTTTGTGATAATTTGAGTTAAATTATACCCTATTTAAATAACTGATTCTTTCATTAAAATAAATAACACTACAGCTGTATGAAATATGAACTGAAGGATGAGTAAGAAAAAAGTTTTCTCCATTCAAATAACTTTGTTTCAATTCATGATGGTGATACAAAAGACTGAAAACTAGGCAACAATGTAGAAAAAAACTCTTCTTATTAACCTTTATCATAAGGATTTAAATCCCCTATGTAGGAGCATGCACCCATATTTAATTCAGGTTATTTAAATCAAATACGTTTGAATAGAAACAAATTTTTATATCTTATAAATAGGGTATGGATTTTTTGGGTTTTTACCTGATTTTTACCCTCCAATTGCCTTTTTTAAATTTTGAGTAAAACCCGAAAAAGCCCGAAATTATTAGTTTTCTTTAAACACATTTTTTTTAGATTTTGTCACAATGTCTATTCTGGCACTTGTAGGCACCTCAGCACTTGAGTGCAGTCCGAGATGTTCGTGATCAGTATGTTTATTCTCTTTGTAAACAATTTATTCGTAAGGTTACTCTGTAACACAATCTTAATCTCCTTGGTTTGCTGGCGTCACTAATAGTCAAGGGCACGCCTTAGCTAGTCGCTGTTAGAGCTTTGATAGGATAAGGAAAAAAGAGCCCAAGTGTCTGTTAGTTGAAAACACTACGAAAGAAAAATTATTTCACTAATATCTGGTGTGTTTTCAAAAGAAGTTGAGTGAAAAGCAAGATATTTGTGCAGCCTGCGAGGTGTTCCTCTCCACCTGAAGGCATTTTAGACAAGAATCACACTCTCAACCATACTTAAAGCATAGTAAAAAGTTTTGATTGTTGATAAAACTTTTAAATAAAAAAAAATATATTATATTTTAAAATAATGTTAACAAAATTACAAATGTAATTTTGAAAATAACAAGAAAATGCATTGAAATTGAATTAAAATAAGAATTATTACTTTCACATAAATTGCTATGGGCTTAATATATTTCAAATTCATGAACATCATCCCTCCCATTGGTTATGGTCACTTCTGCATTATTTTTTAAATGAATATCAAAGGGAAGTTTTCGTATGATAATCATCAAAGCAAGGAATAATGCACAGTCCTACGTCACATTTTCAGTACCGTAATTTCATCTGAGAGTGTTTTCCTTGGATGAACACATGCAGCAACACAATGTTTTTCCCTTTGCTGGCCAGTGTTTATTGTCTTTGGCTTCCAAGCAGCCCAAACTGGTACCGTGAGAAAAAGGTCTTTCTTGTAGGGCAGTATGGGTGGGAAGAGCACTTGAACCCTCCTCCTTCATGTGTCTCATGAGGACAAGTCGAAAATCTTGGTGATAGAATTTTCCCCCACAGGACTTCAGGAGGATCCAGCTGTTCAAAATTTTCAGGTGCTTGAGGTGAAAGAAGAGCTTTTTAGTCCAGATATTACTGCAGCCGCACAATTCAGAGGTTTGAGGATGACTAACATAAGTTGTGTCATACAATGCATTTCTATGGACTTGGAATGCCCACCAAGTCTCAAAAGACCACTAGTGCAGGAATATGCACAACTTGAAAATATATACAGCTACTTTTTCCAGCCATATGATTGAAGAGTACAAGAATTTCTCATCTTTGGGAAGGAGAGGGTTTTTCGGAATAACCTGCAATAAACCCACCCAACCATTCCTTTTTATTGCCTCCCTGAACTAAATGCTTGTTCAATGTGTCGGAGTACACATCAGCTCTGTTTCGTTCTGAGTTCCAAAACGTAAAAATTCCAAACTCAGACCTAGGATTTATTCAGATATGATGCGCACAACTTTTCAATATTATTTTACATCCCAGAGGGGGGAGAGAGAGAGAGAGAGAGGACTCATTTGCTGTATAGCTGTGCCCCACTTCCCTAGACAGGCACTTCAAGAAAGAACCCCAATTCCCTTTTGGACTTTGTAATGCTTAAGTCATCCTTCTAGATATTCACACTCCAATATTTTCACACCACAATCATGTTATGCCAATCTGCTGGGTGGCTGGGGCATCCAGCAGCTGATTTCAAGGCATGAGTGACCTCTAGACAAACAGAAAAGGCCTACTAACTCAGCATACATTTAAATGTACGATGGTCCTTTAAAGGTTAAAACAAAGTTATTTAAGTGGTGAAAACCTGTTGCCCTTTTTCCTTTAAATAAAATACCATATTTAGCCGAATCTAAGATGACCTCAAATCTAATACTCAATCAGAAAAAAGATTTGATGATCTAATTACATACGATTCCTGCAAAAATTAAAAATTCCACAAAACTAGCAAAAATTTTTAATGGGTCCAATAATTTTTTTAAATATCATAGATCTTTATATTACAGCAGTCATCATTACCCTCTATGCTCTCTTCATCATTGTTCTTGCTCTCACTATCTTTATCACTCTAAACTTTGTCCGTGGACTTCCACAAAACATCATCTTCACTTCCACCCATGGCATTGGATAGCAGCACTACTATTACTTCTGTATTTATCTGTTGTCATGATGCCTTGATACATTGGCAGAGCATTGAAATAGTAGGTTTCCTTTTGGTGTTAGAGGGTGATCTCCACTCAATAACCACTCAGAATATAAACCATTTAAATTACCTTTAAATGGCTTGTTGTCAGCAGCATCAAGAATTTGAAGCTGTGATATCATAACTCCAGGTATTATTACAAGGTCAGTATTCATGCATTAATTGAATTTTTAACTTCAGGAGTTGTATGTCCTTTGAATGCATCTAGTACAAGCATCCCTCTTTTTCTTAATAGTGGTCTTCTATTCCAGACAACGTGTAACCAATCTCTCCTAAGTTCTTTTTACATTCATCCATTTTCATAACATCTATTATTCCAGTCAGCATTTGTTCCTTGGGCATTGTTTTTTGTTTTAGGATAACATATGGTGGTAATTTTGATCCATCCACTAAAACAGCCAACATTACTGTAACTCATGTTTTTTCATTACCTGTCATTTTTATTATCACAGATTTTACACCTTTTTCATTGACAGTATAATTAGATGGCATGTCAAAGAAAACTGGAGTTTCATCAGCAGTATCTTATCTCTACATGATCAGCCATTTTAAGGATGAGAATGACATATTTAAAAGGAATGTAAGTCAAAATCACAATTAAAGAATTTATGGTGTAAAACTATTGAATGGGGAATCCTTGGTTAATTATGCCACCATTTGTTTTGACATCTATGAAATGATATTCGTCAGTAGAGAAGAAAAGTGTAGTTCACTTGAGGGAATCGTTCGTGCAATAATTGTTCACTGAATGTTATAGTTCAAAAATAAAATTCAATAGATCTCTAGTTTGTTAAATAACATCAATTGTACGTATTCGGCATATATTTCAAACACATATTCAGTATAGGTATAATCCGTTCATTCATTGAAAAGGTTTGTTATAAATTTTTGTTTGTGAAAAAAATCATTTTTTTTAATGTATTTTTTTAAAAAATAATACTGTATTAATTTAAATCTGGATAGTAAGTTTTCAATGAAAATTTTCAGTAGATATAATTATTTTATATTATGTTTCATACGCACAAAAAAACGTCGATAAATGCATAACCCTATCTTATACCTGAATTTAAGATGACAACCGATTTTCTCCAGCTGAAATTCAGAAAAAAAGCTCGTCTTGGATTCAGGTAAATACGTTAAATACACCAAACAAAGGTTTCCCTAGTTAATTATATTAATTTTTTAAATGACTGTAACTACATCATTTTATTGAATTAAATATTAAATCACAGGAAATCATTATCAATCATTGAACTTCACACTGTGTCTTCTGAATAGAGACTTGTACAAATAGTTTACAACAAATAACCCCATTTCAACTATCACTAACCTGAGGGATTATTGTCAGGCGTCCTCGTAAGGCATGTAAACCCAACTTTGATATGTCTACTCCATCTATCAATATAGTACCACCAGCTGCCTCAATTATACGGAATAAGGATAGGGTCAGAGATGATTTACCAGCACCAGTTCTCCCAACAATTCCAATCTACAGTCACAGAAAAACAACATTGATGAATTAAAGCTTCAACTGAAATAAATTCCCAAACATTCAAAGGAAAAAATCACATGTATTCATTAAAATGAGAGAATTCATTATTTGATCTTAAAGCTATGCGTTGTTAAATGAAGCAATTTCAAATGTTAGTAACAAATTTTAAAAACAATTTCAGCAATACTGAGTGAATCAAAATAAAAACTAGAAAAACAAGTTATAATTTCAACATATACCTGTTGATAAAAAAGCAGTGCTCAAATTGGAAAATTTGAACAATGGGAACACATTCTTATCCGATTTATTTTGTATCAAGTGGAATGGCTTTCCCATGTGTTCCTGCCCAATTTGAGCACTGATAATAAGGACAACATGTGATAGTCTTTGTGATAAAAAATACAAAGAAATTTATCAAGCATCACCTTTTCTCCACCTTGAACCGTAAAGTCTATACCCTTCAAAACCAAATCCAGGCCATCTCTGTAACGCACTTGGAAGTTTTTGAATTCAACTTTACCCTCTGACGGCCAATCTTTTGGCAGTAAGTTAGACTTAATTTCCCATGGAGACTCCTATGAAAAATAAAAATAATTCATACATAAGGTGGGTCTACAAGACAAGAAAATGGTGAATACATTTGCATAATGCCAAGGGGAATATGAATAAATATTCTCATACATTTACAAATTTAAGAACAGAAATTAAAACACAATATGGCTGAATTTAAACTTGGTTAATGAATTCATGAGAGCAAACTTAAAAATATCAAAGCTGTAGAGAATTACATCAATATAATACTGTCTACAAGAGACAATAACAGGACTGGTAAAACCTAATTCAAAGCAATTCATCTATTTAAATTAAGTAATTTTTGAAACTCAACAATAGGTTAACTTCAAATTACTTCCAATATTCAAACTTAGCATGGTGGTATACAGTTTCTAAATTTTGCATAATTTTCAGTTAAATGGTTACATTTTACTAAGGCAGCAATTTTCAGCCTTTTTTTCACTGATAGTACTCTAACCTCATCTATCACATTCTGCAACAACCCTATCACATTGTCCATTATTCAAGTTGTATCAAGAAGACGTGACAGCCACAAGTTGAACTAAGGAATCAAATGGAATGTATAGTGACCTAAGTAAATATGTAATATGCTGCAATAATGGCTATATCAATAAATTTTAACAAGATGATCCAAAATGGAACTTATGATGCCTACTATCCACATAATTATGCAATTAATTCATTAATTTAATTAATACTGAATTTTAAGAAAATGTGGGGTAGCAATTACTTATATTGACTTTAATAGCTTTAAAATCACCATGGATGAGTTGCTCTTTGTGTTCCCAAATTTCATAATTTAGCTTTATAAAATATTACAAATACATTCCAACAGAAAACTCAATTGATCAAACGTATTTGTTTGGCAATAATAATGTGTGTACTAGACCAGATGTTGAAAACTGCATGATTATTAGAACTTTGTTTGCTAATTGAGAATATCCATTCTTAATCTGTATCCAGAATATGCCAAGAGACACTTCCATATGCTTTAATTTCAAAGTGTGATCGTTGCAAATATCAGCTAACTTCTCTTCCTCTTTGAGACAAAATTACAATTGTTTTGATGTTGCTGCAATGAAAGGATATCTCAACCTGTCATAGCAATATGAATATATTTGGAATATATTGAAGAATTTTCTTTTCCCAATATTTTGAGATCCTTGCAAACCAGCAGCGCAATTATTTGATGCAGCAGCATTTGAGAACATGGGCATATTGCCCTCTTTTACTCTCACTTTCAAAATTCTTAACTTCTCTTTCAGTGCATTAATCTCACCCGAAGAAGACAGGATATATATGGTTTTACCTTGCATACCGTAACTTACCTCATTTAGAAATTCAAATATATCCACCAAGTTAACTTGGCAGATCAAGTTACAATGTTTGGTTGAAATTGTTCTTCATTTATTTTGCCTCATGTTGTAGAAGAGAACAGTTGGGTGCCACTAATTAGTTTAGGCAGTGTCCCCGTCCTTTGCTTTGGCCACCTACTTAGGTATGGTCAAGAATATTGAGAGGCATTTGGATGCAGACTAATATCCATTGACGATTTTACTGAAATGTATGTACATATGTAAAAAGTTTTAAGGTTAGGCTACCTTTGATTATTCAATAACCTGAAAACCGATAGGGGTAGGCCTGTCTTCCATAGTGTTAAAAAAAAGGTTACTACCTATATTTTGACAATTTATGAACTGAAACTTCTGTAGTACCCCTGAAAGATATTTGCGGCACCCCAGTTGGGAACCACTGCACTAAGGTATCATGAATTTTCATAAATAAATGAATCTCCTAAACTGTGTCACAAAATTTTTATAACAGACAAAATACACCTGCTTTTTTAAATTTAAACTAGTAGAGAGCCTGCAGTTCTACTGTGGGAAATTTTGAGAAACGTCAAAAAAATATTATAAATGAAGAATGATGAGAAAAGAAGAATAAAACATCGGGAGAGAGTGGCAAAATGAAGAACAAACAAATAAGAACAAAAATGATAAAAGTAGTAACAAACAAAGAGCAAAGAGAAAAAGAATAGTCAAATGTCGATGAAGTATGACAAACTGTTTAGTTACAATGCCTTACAACAAATAAATACGTTTTCCACCTCTCCTTGTTTTTACCCTCTCTCCCCCTTTTCATTCTCTCACTCTTTCTCTTCTTTCCTCCCATTCTCTCCCTCTCTCTCCCTTCCTCCCATTCTCTCTCCCCCTCTCACTTCCTTCTTCCCATTCTCTCCCCCTCTCATTCTTCCTTCTTTCCATTCTCTCTCATCTCTTTCATTCTCTCCCTTCCTTTCATTCTCTCCCTTCCTTTCATTCTCTCTCCCTTCCTTTCATTCTCTCCCTTCCATTCTCTCTCTCCCATTCTCTCTCCCTCACTTCCTTTCTTGCATTCTCCCTCTCTCTCTATCTTCCTTCCTCCCATTCATCATCTTTCTTTCTTTCTTACCCTTGATAGTTTTTTAATATTTGAAATTGAAGAAATAAATTGTCGTGCCATCTCTTATTTTCATGGATAATTAACTGACCTTGACTTCATTTTAATGTCATAGGCTTAGGATATTGAGTTTGGCAACAATATCGTTCTCCATGGAAAGGAAAACTTTTTCATTGAAAAAACCCGAGATTGTGTAGTTTAACGCACAGTTTTGGAAAAATTCAATCTGTATTTGAAATTTCACCATAGAAAATAAAACAATTTTCTTTGCACTCACATTCAAGTCCTGACTTTGTACGATGATTTGTAGTAATTTTAATGTTCAAATGAAAAATAGTCTACACTCATCTCCATGTTTTTAAATGGGGAAAATGAAAACAAAATAAAAAAATTGGTCAAATGAATCAGTTTAAAAACCAACCTACCACCCTGTACTATTTATTGCACTTAAAATGACATAACCCATTTGTCTCTTCGTTACATAGTACTTTAGTTATAGATACATACTTATACTTGGCCGGACATCGCCTCAGACACTAAAATATTTTTGATTAGCAAATAAATTGGTAAGTCATGGAATACATTATTTTATAAATTAATTTTAGAAGGAAAATGTAGCAAATCCATTATGTCCAGATTCAAAATATAAAGATCTGAACAACTCTGCAGAATTTGAATAAAAGAAATTTTTTATATAATTTGGGGAATGTACATGAAAATGACACTAATTGCTCTCTGTTTATAAAAAATCTGTACTACTTCCATATAAAAAGGTTTTATATGTAGATATAGTATAAATCTTTCATAAACAGAATGCTAATTGTTTCATTTTTGTGGAAAATATGCCCATTCCCCTATTATGGAGGTCCACCAAACATCGGCCTCACCAGTGAATTATATTTATACTAGTGGTACCTGCAAAAACTTTTGCAAAGTCAGAAATCTGCATATTTAAAAGTAATAATAGCCCATTTCTCCTTATAAAATTAGGCAACTGACATTTTGAATTTCATGATTGTTTTTAATTTATATGTGCAATTTTAATTGCTTCTCCCTTATGAAAAAGGTAACATTCCAATATATAAATAAAGATTTATTCTTTTAGTCAATCATTAAAAATGCCCACAGTCCACATGCCATTTACTGAATAATAATTACTGCAATTACTAACGGTGCAATATATTAAGTTTGATGTTGCTACAAGTATTATTTCGATGCTTCATAAAAGGCACAAAGCGAATAATGCAATTCATTCGTCTATTTGAAGGCTTAATGGATGCTAATTCAATCATAGGCAACAATGTGGGCTGCCTTGGCAACATCTGGAAAGAGTACGCCATAAAATTTCGAAAAGAAATGCGTGTTTTTTTTAGGAATTCTTCTGTGTAACATCTAAACATCGCAAGAATAAGATATTTTATAGTTTTAGTCATCAAATAAAGCAAAAATGGAGAAATTCAGGCCATATTTATGTATTTCAATGGATGAAGGAAAGAATCCTTGCACCTAGAAAAATTGAAACTCCTGTGTAATCAGATGGAAAAATATAATTGCCTCCTGGAGTTGAACTTGGGACACTTCCATAAACGAAAATAGTTTACCAGAGGTCTCCTAGTTGGCAGAAACAAAATGGTGTTTACAGCATTTCTCTATGAGAGACTGTTCAACAAATAAAAGAGGACAGACATTGAGTAATTATATATAAAAGATAATTTACTATTATAGTTAGAGCAAATTCTCAAATTTAATTAGAAATCTCTAAAATTTTGTGGCATACCATAAGAAAAGATTATTTACTATGATTATGGTATTCTTATGATAGAATTACATAAAAATATTGCTAAAATCATAATTACTTTCTTTGAAACTAAGCAATAAACCACTAATTAATTAGTTGTTTTACATATTTACACAAAATTTTAGCATACCGATCTTGTTTCTCCATATTCTTTAATCCTTTCTACTGCAACAATGTTGGTTTCCACTTCTGATGCCATCCTCACCAACCAGTTCAAAGCCTCTGTAACCTGTTGATATGTATATAAAATCAAACAAATCCATTCAAGCAATTATGTATTGATATCTAGGTAAATTTAAATTTTATCCTATTGAATTGGCAACAGTGGTTGAGTACCATAGTCGAGCTACTACATTACAATCTACACCTTGCATTCTTCCTCTGCACACCTATTTAGTTCCCACTCACTTATGAAAACCGCTAACGTAAACAACAAAATTTTTAAAATAATTTATGGGGTCACTTTCCTAAGTCAAGGCTTACGTAACCTGGAGAGTGCCTGTATTACCGAAAAGTTTAACTTTGCAATTGTGGCACCCCTGCTGAGTCGATCCAGTCCAAATCTGTCATTTTGAACATTAGCATATTTGCATATTCTATGTATCTAATTTAGTTGAAATCAGTTCATTCATGGAGATGTTAGGGACAAACACGCATATACACACATGGACACCCAGGTGATCTCATAAGACTACTTTCCATTTTTTGGAAAGTAGGCTAAAAAGCAAAGATAAATGCTAAAAGTAACTGCAATGATACAAAGACCATACCCATGCTCCATTTGGAAACTAATATAACTAATACCTGAATATAAACAAAAATTTAAAACAAGATGATCCAAACGGAACTTATGATGCCTACTTTCCACATAATTAGTTATTTAATACTAGAAGATTTACCCGGCTTCACACAAGTTGCTGTTTAAATGAAATATAGAACATATTCTATTACTAAAATTTATAGACTTTATTTAAAACTTTTCATATTGATTTTTGAAATACAAATTATTTTATTCCAATGCTTTTTATAGACAATATTTCTTGTATACTATATTATTACACCACGTTTAAGCACGATTCATTAAATAAGAATATTTATTAAGTAACTAAATAAATAAACCAAAACAACATAAGGTCCTTGGACTTGACAATGTCATTGTTGTCAAGGTATTTATCATTAAAAATGCAAATTTATTCCAAATTAATGGGAATAAACGTGAAATGCGAGTAATTTCGAGCCAAAGATGAAAAAAGACAATAAGAATAAGAAACTATGGTCATTCTTCTTAAATACTGTGCAGGTACGAAGTTCTTACGTCAATTTGTCAAATTTATATAAGCAAATGAATGAAAGCCTGCACTTATAAAAGTCAATTTTTACGTGTTATCTTACAGGAATTTAAAAAAATGTGAATAACTTTTTATGGGAAATCTGTTGGGAATTTAAACTACCCTATGGCCATTCCCTTGATGCCCCCAATAATCGTGCCAAGTTTCGTTAAGATACCTTTGAAGGTGTGGATTTGTATAGCATAACATACATACATCCAAACTTTTGAAATTATAGTATAGATGTTGGTTTTAATAGCTTTAAAATCACAGTGGATATCTAACTCTTTGTATTCCCAAATTTCATAATTTCTCGTAATGAGTGATAAAAACTGCAAAAATGCTGGTATTTATACAAAATTCAATGAAATACGATTGATAAGCCAAGCTCTACAATAAAAATTATAATCTTCATTCATTTCCTCTGAGAATAGTACAAATCCTGCTCCAATATTACAATTCTAAGATATTTTAATGTGCAAGAGAAAATTACCCTGCATAATAGATTTCATATTTCCCATATAAATCAAATGGGAATTACTGTTCCTGGAATCAAACCCAGGACTTTTAATCTTTGCAACAAAAACTATCCTATCAGTCTATTGGTTACAAGTTAATAGACAGACAGACACAATGCAGAACTATAAGCCTATTGACATTCTGGAAAGAAGGCTAAAAAGGAAAATCATTGTATTTCCAATAACTAAGATAACAGCCAAGATGAAATTCTTTAGGATGAAAAACCTTAAACACCAGTCTTCAAGTGAAGAATACAATGATTGGGAAGTTAAAATTAACTAAATAATTTACACTTAAAATTCTTATATATGAACAATATTAACGCTTTAACCTTCAAATGGGCACATGAGGTCTTTAGGGACCCCAGACACTTGTTTATGTGCATATTTCCCTTACCTCAACTCTCAGAGTCGTAATGGTCTTTGTCATCTAATAAGATAATATAACAAATAAATTAATGACATTTTAACCATCTGGGGTGATATAAAAATAATTTTTTATGAAGTAAACATATAACAGCTTTTGATGGGCATGTGGGGTCTTTTGAGACCACAGATATATTTCGATTCTCAAGCTGTTACTCCTTCACGTGTCTGGTAATTTGAGACGTTACACCTGCAAACAGTGGTGTTACAATGTATGACGATTTATTGACACACTGAATTAGTATTTGTCTCTATTGTAATCTTTTTGATGGATGAATGTAAGGTGGTCTGATGTTGTTAGACACAAGGAATTGAGAAGAGTGCCGGATTGAGGTGTTGCCATTACAACTGGACAGCTAGCTGGGCTTCTATTATTTCAAAGCCTGTGTTGAAAATCACTGTTGCTAAACAGGCTATTGTGCAGATGGTTCCATACATGACGCTCATTATACAAGCTCAAAAAATCTTTCTCATCTAATATGAGTGATCCATTTCAGTAAGTAGAGATATTTTATTTTACTTTAGAAAAAGTTATTGCTACATATTATTTTCATCTCATTGAATGTAGTCAAGCTACTTTGTTGTATTCCTTCCAAATAATTTACAATGAAAGAGATAATTATCAATAAATAAAATAATGACCAATTTAATTACAAAGAATTTGTTTTTGTCAGTTGTAAATTATTCTCTAAAATCACACTTGAATAAAATATGGTTTGTAAGATATTATAATTTTCCTTTATCAGAGTTGACGGAAGACGTGTCTCTGCGAAGAGAGGGAGACAACTGATAAAAGAAATTTTGTTTGATGAATTAGATAGTGATGATGGCAATATCAGAGATGTTGAAAGTGAAGACGACTTTAGAGCAGATGAGAGTGTGGATGATGATCATGAAGAGGATATTATTGAGTCGAATCTAGAAGCTGATGACAATTCTGTTGGTGATGGTGATGATCCAAATCTAAATGTTTCTAGTTACATTTATATTATGGGGGAAAATGGCATGAAGTGGAAATTGGAGCCTGCTCGTGGTCATCTATTAGGATCACACAATATATTATGGGATAGAGCCAGTCCTAAGGGTAACCCTCCAAACACTATCAAACATGCATTCAATGCATTCGTCACCCCAGAAATAATAAACTTGATCGTGAGAGAAACTAACCGAGAGGTGCAAAGAATTCATTGAATGTGGAACAATAGTCATCCAAATGAAGAACCAAAAGTGTGGAGATCAGCAGATGATACAGAAATAGAAGCATATATAGGACTTGTTATATCAGCGGGTGCTTATCGAGGAGGATTTGAACGAACTCTGGAGTGAGGAGCATGAACAACCAATTTTTTGGGCTACAATGAGACTTAACCACTTCCCTGATAAGGCCGAGTTGACTCGTCCAACAAAGATCCGTAAATTCTGACGCGGATGAGTTAACTCGTCCTATGCCTCTTTTTCCTCTCGAAATCTGTTCTGGACGAGTTTACTCGGTAGCTGATAGAAGTTCACATTTTCACCGCAAGAGGACATGTGGGTGTTGGATTTCGAGCTTCTTAGCAGTATTTTTAAGGATGACTGAATTATTTTATCGTAAATTGAAGAAATAAGATATCCTTGCAGGATGTACATACGAAAAACGTAATACAGTAAATCTCATTTATATGTCGTAGAAGGGGAATGAAAAAAAACACGTGAAAAAAACATATATGGGAATTGACTTTGCGTCGGTTGGACCATTGAAAAAATATGTATAACTGCGAAAAACATATAACTGCATAATGTATAATTGAATTTTTTTTGTATTTTCAAAACATCCATAGTAGTGGGCGATAAGATTTTTGCAAGTCTTTTTTATTATCACTAGCTATAACTTATTTTCTTTGCGACTGTGTTTCACCTAATGTCTTTGTTCTATGTGTCTATTTGTCCATCCGTCTGTCCACTTGTTCATGCGCATGTTATAACTTCGCTTCTGCCAAATGAATTTTCTTTATTTGGCAGTTTTGCAAAAAGGAATACGATATTGAGAAATTAAGTTTCAAATGGATCATACATTTAGTGCAATAACTGTAAAAAAATGTTCTATTGCATAAAACAATTTTCTATTGCGTAAAACGACAGTTTGTAATGAAAATGAGTAAGCAAATGAAGGAGAATAATATAATAATCGGTATGATTTTATTTTGTTAGCATCTAAATATTTTTATAACATATAACAGGGCCTTTCGATGTAGTCAATTTCATAAACAAAACTAAATAAGCATCCCTTGGCACTTTTACTATTTTCTCTAAAATCAGGATCTTTTTGTTTTTGGAGATCCTTCGGTTTTCAAAAAGTTTTGACATATGGGTCTCTAAGTGGCGGCTTACTGCAAGGCCCGTGACATGGACAAGGGAAGGAATTTTCTCTTCTAACACACCAACCGACTGACCCACGCTGCCAGGTCACTGATCCTAAGGGTTTCCCCCCTCTCCCAAGTGCATTCACCGTTACTCGAATTTTTGTGACCGCTTTATATTTTCGAAGGGGTATCTGAGTTAGTTATTCGTCGAGCTCTTGAGCGAACACGTCTTGCATCTGCGTTCCACTTTTACATCGTTACTGTTTTCATTGTTCACTGTTGATTTTTTGCAAGTTTTCCGTTATTGTTTTCATTGCTTTGTTATTATTGTTTTAATTGCTTTGTTATTATTGTTTTTGTTGGTTTTTATTGTTTTCATTGCTTTGTTATTATTGTTTTTGTTGCTTCATTATTATTGTTCTTATTACTTTGTTTTTACTGTTTTACCGTGTGTTACTTTACTCTTTCTGTAATGGAAAGTGACAAGGAATGCGATAGTTCTGATTTGGAAATGGAAGAAGTGGACATCAAAGATTCCGGATCAGAGTCAAGTTTTTCGGAAGAGACTAGCTCCAATTCCAAGGTTGCAGTGGAACCTGTGCACGAAGGACAGTGGTGTGAAGTGAATAATTCAGGAACTCCTCCTCCTGCACCGGCTAGGTTTTATTTAGACGGCGATTCTTCGAAAAATTTCGAAGTTGATCCAGATGGTGGTGTGTTGCAGTTCTTTGAACTGTTTTTTGATGATGACCTTATTGGCTATATTACCGATCAGACAAATAACTATGGTAATCAGTCTATCCATAATAAACCATCTGGTTCAAAAGAACAATGGCGTGCCACCAGTGGTCCTGAAATGCGTGTGTTTTTTGCACTTATAATGCTGCAAAGTATTGTGAGAAAGCCTGAACAGGAATTTTATTGGTCAACAAGACCAATACTTTCTACGCCATTTTTTGGACAAACCATGTCTTATCAAAGATTTGTAAAAATTAGACAATATTTGCATTTTAGCAACAATGAGGAGTACAACCCTTAAACTCATCCTAATCCAAAATTAAATTAAATATGGCCCATTTACCAAATGCTAGAGGAAAAGTTTGGCAAGTTTTATACACCAGAAAGAGATATAACTATCGACAAAAGTCTTCTGCTGTACAAGGGACGACTAGGTTGGCATCAATTTATGCCTCTAAAATGGGCGAGGTTCGGAATTAAAACATTTGTTTTTTTGCGAATCAAAAAGTGGATATGTGTGGTCAACAATCATTTATACGGGTAAGGGTACCATTCTTGATAAAGACTTGGAGAATATGCCGATGTCGTCTCAGGTGGTGATGTCCCTAATTAAACCCTTATTAGATAAGGGGTATTGCCTAACCACCGATAATTTTTATACCTCGCCAGAATTGGCTGATTTGCTTGTTTCTCGGTCTTGTGACACTTATGGTACTGTGCGTGTGACAAGAAAAGGAATGCCAGCAGCATTGAAAACAAAAAAAAATGAAAAAAGGCGAGACAGTGGCATATCAAAAAGGAAAACTAATGGTGCTTCGGTGGAAGGATAAAAAAGAGGTGACTCTGTCGTCTTCAGTGCACAACAACGAGATGCAGAGGGTAGAAAAAAGAGGCAGAGTGACGATGAAGCCAAAGGTTGTGGTGGACTACAATGACATGATGGGAGGAGTGGACCAAGTAGACCAGCATTTGGCTGATTACCCGATCCCAAGGAAACGGGGGAAAAAATATTATAAAAAAATTTTCTTTCACTTTTTGGAATTGTGCATTTATAATTCTTTTGTTCTCTATCGTAAAACGGGTGGAAAAAGTGTACATTTGGACTACAGACTAGATTTAATAGAAAAAATAATTGAAGTGTATCACCCCAGTATTATCTCTCCAAGGGCAGGTAGGCCACCAGCATCACAACATCCCCGCCGCCTCACTGAGAGGCACTTCCCTGAACTTATCCCGGCCACTGAAAAGAAGGCTAACCCAACGAGAAAGTGTGCGTTGTGTTACCGAAAACGGGATGCAAGGGGGAAACAAGTACGAAAAGAGAGCAGATACTATTGTGAAGATTGTGATGTTGCACTGTGTGTAACACCACGTTTCATAACTTATCATACTAAAGCAAATATATTAGATACTGTGAAAAATATTTTTAGCTTGTATATGGTGTAAATAATTAATTAATTCATTAGTACTTTTTCATTTATATTAAAAACTTAACTACAAATGTGTAATTCAAGGTGAAAATACGTGTAAATTGTGAATAAGAAAGAGTAAAATATTAGGTTAAATAAAAGGTTCAAAACAGAAATGACTACGATTCTCTTCATATCTAACTATAACTTTTCGAAAAATAAAATTAAAAAATGCGATTTTTTTTGACCGACTAATGGAAAAAACCTGTCAGGGAAGTGGTTAAACGATTTCAAGCTATCACAAGGTATATTCGTTTCAAAAACAAACTCAAAAGGGTTTCACATGTCTCTGAAGATAAGCTAGCAGCATTCAGGGATGTATGGGAGATGCTTGTTTCAAGGCTGTCCTTGGCTTACAGTCCTGGAGCAGATATTACCATAGATGAACAATTAGTTGCTTATAGGGGGAAGTGGCCATTCAGGCAGTTTATGAAAAGTAAACTAGCCAAGTATGGCATAAAAATATGGTGGGTGTGTGATTCAGACACTTCATTTCCATTGAAAGGACAGGTATACCTGGAGAAGATGCTGCACGGTACAAGGGAGGTAAATCAAGGAGCCAGAGTGATGAGAGATCTCGTTGAAAATGGACGAATAAAGGTCGCAATGTTGTTGCTGATAACTTTTTTACCAGTATTCCTCTCGCTGAATATCTACTAAGCGTAAATACTACATATGTTGGAAGAATAAAGTGGAAATCCCTAAGGAAATGCTACCCAACAGAAATAGAAAAGAAAACTCATCTATATTTGGTTTTCATTTACATTTGTGTCTTATGTTTCAAAGATGTACTGTAATTCTCTTATCTACTATGCACCATGACAAGTTGGTGACCGGTGAAAATCAAAAGCCTGAAATTATAATGCACTATAACGCAAAAAAGGGTGGAGTCACCATGGACCATATGGTTACAATTTATAGTTGCAAGAGAAACACTAAAAGATGGCCTCTTGTTTTATTCTATAATATGATCGATGTTGCCGGCATTGCTTCCCTAATTATTTGGTTGAGCTATAATAAGAACTATTTTAGAAACAGAAGGAACAAGAGAAGAACATTTCTTCTAAGACTGGGGTGTCAGCTGGTCCACCCACAAATAGAATGAAGAATGGAAGACGGTTGATGCTTTCAAAAAGGGGTCAGAAGTGGTTTACAAGCACTAGGCTATAACTACTCCTAAAACCAATTGATTCCAGCTCGTATGTATAAGAAAACGTTGCCATCTCTGCCCTAGAAATGCTGACAAAAAATAAAAACCTGTGAAATTTGTGGGAACAGTGTTTGTTCAGTACATTCTAACCAGACAATCAAATGTAACACATGTAAATGAGTCGTTCTATAGTTAATAACTAATTTCATAAATTCAAATTTATTTTCAATTTTCTTTTTTATTTAGTGAAATTGTTATCTGACTTTACAAATAAAGTTTGTTCATAAGTATTTTATGTAAGATTTTTATTCTACCTAATAATAATTCAGCTGTTAAATCTTTACAAAATAACGTGATTTCTGCTAAAAAAAAACTACACTTGAGGTACTTTTACCAATTTAAATAAAGAATTAAGTGAATAGAATAATTATAGAATAAAGAATTAAGTGAATAGAATAATTATAGAATAAAGAATTAAGTAAATAGAATAATCATAGAATATTAACAATGTACATAGAGAGGGTCGGAAGCGTGATAATCAGTTGGGGTCTTTGGATACCCCAGGTCCCAATCAATGTACATTAAATGACATGCCCATTCGAGGGTTAACTGAAATGTACAGCATACCAGAGCTAGCATTGCGAACCCTCACTGCCACACATGGGTATACCTGGTTTGAAACTATTTTTGAAACATTTTTTTATTTTTCCAGTTGGCTATTTGATGCAATTGATTGTTTCTGTCTGTGATGCCATCTATGGGCACTTGTTCTGATCTGCTTGCACAGGCTTTGCTTTATTAAGAAGATAATAAAAAACTCAGCAGTTAAAGAGTTAGTTTAGGATTTCTGTAGTTTATTGCAAAAACTGTCTATTAGTTTTACTTTATTATTTATTACTATAAAATTAAATAAACCAAATTAAATTTGAGGTCTACTTGTATTCAGGCATTTACAGTAATAAACTTCAACTGTAGAAAGGGGATAGATGGTGATCCACAAAAGTGAGAAGCTTGAAAACTCCTGATCAAAAACTTTAGTATCTTACCTGCAGGGCATAACTGACTGAGAGTCCAACCACACCAGGACTTAAAGTTTCTCGACCAATAACAGCAAATAGGGATGCAAAGAATATGATCAAATTCCCCACCATCTCCAAACGAACAGCTAACCACCTTAAAAAAATCAACAACAAAAACTTGAAACAGGATATCAAAAATACAATTAACCCTATATAATTTGCTTGGATATATGTCAGCTGTAATGCTCAACTGTGTCACTGCTCTTAGAGTCATTATAAAAGAGTGAGAAAATCAACAATTGTTTATGATTGATTGTAATGGTATCATTAACACACTTTCCGATAAGGTAGAAGATTGAAATTTAG
Organism: Tanypteryx hageni; assembly: GCA_028673005.1. Taxonomy (NCBI): domain Eukaryota; kingdom Metazoa; phylum Arthropoda; class Insecta; order Odonata; family Petaluridae; genus Tanypteryx; species Tanypteryx hageni. Next base: position 68,410,926 of record CM054112.1, on the reverse strand, counting down.
TACAAGTATTTGACTCTTATAGTAAAAGCCATTTAAGAAAAAAATCCCCTAAAAAGACCTGGACTCGACTCCAGAAGATAATTTCTATTTCCCATAAGATAACACACAAAAATCAATTTAGCAATGTGCAAGCTTTTATTCTTTTGCTCAGAAAAATTAGAAAAATTTATCCTCGATCTTCAAACTGGGATTGTTATAAAGGAAAATGGATGGTGTTTCTTATTCATATTGTCGATTGCCTCCCTCAATTTGCAAACGCTCAAATAAAATGTTTAAATGACTTTTTTTTGGCAAAATTTAGCAATTTCATGAAGATTTGCCTTGACAACCATGCCACTGTCAAAATCGAGGACCCCATTATTGTCTCAATTCTCATACGAGTAATATATTCGTACGTATTGAGCACCTAAATATGAGCAATCAAGCATTTAATGTGTCGTCCTGAGTCTTAAATAATGTTCAACAGTTTTCTATGACAAAACATTAAAGTTTATGTTATACATCCATTATTTTAGAATTTTGAATAACATTTTGATTTTTGAATAAATAAGAATAAATTATTTCCAAAAATAATAAGTATGAGATTTTAAGTTAAATGATATATAATATATTTCTTCCCGTCATATTGAAAAGGCTTTTGTACTAGTAAAGATAATAAATTGCAGTATAACTGACATTCATGGTAGCAATTTCATAATGTATAAGGGCTCTAAGATAATTTTAAAATGCAGGATTTAAAAATAGATCAAAACAAACAATTATAAAATCTTAACTTACATCATAGAAATATATTGACAATAAACTGACTTCCGTCAGACTTTAAGATATTCTATCTTGTAAATAGCTTTACCTGTTAGCCACAATGCTAGGATAATAGCACATTTGATTTTGGTCCACTTTCGTTTCATTCTCCTTGATGAATCTCTCCTGAACTCCATATGCTCTGATAGATGGTGCTCCTGCAGTGAATTAATATAAATAAGCCGCACATACAAATAAAAAAGATGGAAAAGTATACAGGCAGTTCCTGCTTAACACGAGAGATATGTTCCCAAAAAGTGGCGTGTTAAACGAATTCGTGCCTAGCGAATACATAAATCCCATGAGAAACCAAATAAAATGTGGGAGATATGTGCTCAAGTGAGAGAGAGAGTCGTATCACAGTGAATATATAAATTTTTTATTTATACATAAATATACATAGAATATTCATTAATTTATAATTTGCATCTGCAAATTCAAAACAAATCTACTCATAATACTTTCCACGACTTTAACAGCGAAAGTGACGAAAAACATGAAATAGAATTCACGAAAGTTGATTTTCCTTCAGTGGGGGCAGCAGTGTCTTGTCATTTATTTCGCATGTTTTAGTTTAGTGCTCTCTCATTTGCGTACAATTTCTCTTTGAATGGAATGCAAGAAGTTTGAATCAGTTTCTCTTTTTCCGACACCGAGACTTTAATGGTGAAAGTGATGAAAAACATGAAGTAGAATTCGTGAAAGATGAGCTTTGCCTGTGAGTCATACCTGGAAACTATCAAATCTAAAAAGTTTCATTAGCTTAGTGGTGGCTATTTGATATTCGTCATGATCATGATGATCATGATCTACAACTACAAGTGTGCTTTTTTTCGCAAAAGGTGTTACAATCAGAATTCGTCTTCCCAAGCTTATTTTGTATGTTTTAGTTTAGTGGTCCCTCATTTATGTACAGTTTCTCTTTTATGTCTTTCACTCTTTTGTGGAAAATGTCACAAAAAATGGCTACGCAAAGTTTTACTTCGACTTTAGACTGAAAATTATACATTATCTAGTATTTTGCGAATAAATATAAATTAATATACACGTTGCCTTAATGGCAACATTTTTTTATTTTATTTTTATGCAATGAATCGTGTTGCAACTCGTGTAAAACCGGGAATTCTTCGTGTAAAGTGAAAAGGTTCCCCAAACTACCTGTACTCCATAAATGGAATACACAGAGATTACAAAGGTGTTCTTTATGGAAAATACGTAAGAAATGGTATAGAAAGATTGGGTGATTCTCGAACTTTTATCTCCAAATTATGTGATCTCGCAGACTTTCTTGTAGTAAATGTTCTCTATCCGAATAAATTTTTTAATCTATACGTTACAGATCATATAAGGGCATGGGATAGTAAAACATGGATTTTAATTGTTGTTTGCTGAGAGAACTGTCTTAGAGATCAATGTAAACAAAATATGCAATGATTTGATTGAATTTTTTTAAGTGCGTCGACTGCTATGGTCATTTTGCACTGTCAACAACTGGACACACACAGAAGGGGTGAGGGAAACCCGTTGCCGGCATTAGCCTACTCTTTGTGAAAAACACCCAGGGGGCCAACTGCTTAACATCCCTTCCGAAGGACGGAACGTTGAATTTTCGGGGTCTCTACAAATATATACAAATAGGGAGCCAGGTGACCTTAGAAAACATTCTACTTTCGCAGGATTCGTGTCCGCTGCCCTTTCCAGCAGCAGGCGAGTAGCAGCCAGTGTTCTGACACCACCGGCACCACCAATTAATTAAGGCTATATAATACAATGTACTGATATTAGCATCTTTGGTATGAACAAATTCAAATTTCATTAAAAAATTGGATAATGTAAAAGTAAGTCATTTTACGTAATTTCATCCAGATATGTGACCACTTTAGGAGCATATTATAGAGAACTTTTACAATATTTAAAATTCATTGGTAGAATATCATTTTGCAAGACCAAATGCAGTATCAGTTCATTGAAGATGGCAACACAATATTGCTTGATGCAGTTCATCAAAGATGATTCACTTTAAACGATACATTTTTCAGTGGTTTAAATAAATAAACAGCAGATTTACCTGAAATGCTTTCCCCAAAATGAGAGAATATTGGTGACCTTGAAACTGATTCAAGTCGCTTTAGCTGCCTGGATGTAGTGACATAGAATTGCTATGAAAAAAATCAAAAGAAAAATTATGTATTATTGTGATCATATGAACAACAATCCTTAACCTTGTTTTAAAATATTCCATACAATTTCCATGGAATTTCAAAGAAGAAACTTAAGTTTAAAAATACAAAACTTAATTACCTGAACCAAGTAATAAAGAATCCCAATTGGAACAACCACTGCTAAAAACATGGGAGTGCTGAAACTTATCACAAACAAAGTTGCCAATACCTGTAAAATAGAAGCCACACTGAAGTCGTATCTTACAAACAGTAGCACAATATTAGTTTGAGAGATTTATTAGTTTTCAGAAAAAAATAGATCTTCGCATCATTATAAATTTAGAATTTCTTCAAATACCATACAGCTAATTACATTCTAACAAATTTCAAACGGAAAACAAAGCATTAAAAGTAACAGGTGAATTACCCATTGCTATGCAACTTCAAAATTCTGAATCTTATGAAATAATTTTCTGTTGTTTTGATCTTTACTGCTGGCTTATGAAATACTTTTTTAAATTAAAAAATACTTCCAGTGGGGATGAAAGCTAGTACAATATATTAAAGTTAACAAACCAAACAATTATTTATTATATAAGGACATTATCAATCTTCATAATTTAAAGAAGTAATGTGTTTTTTATTTAATATGATTTATTATGTATTAAAATTATGATGTCATAATATGTGTACCTTGTTGGTTGAAATCAACAAGTTTATAATGCAATCTATCAATTCCCCATTAAAAAGTATTGAATTGATGCTATTACAATACAGATTACCAGTTCCCACTTAAAAGTATTGGACTCGTTGCCATGGTAGTTGATGTTTTCCATTGTAAGAAAACTGAAAAAAATCCCCTTATTTTCTGATTAAAAATAATTTTTATGCTGATTCTACTGGATTTCATTCTCTCTTTAAAAAAATTAAACTTCAGTCTTTCATCCAAAGAATGGTTTATGTCCTGACTTTGTATCTTAATTGTAACTACTTTAAAAAAGCAATTTTATAAAGCCCTACAGTGTTTTCAATGCTATTCTTATAGGTGTTTAAAATTGGACATTGGGGTCAAAAACACCTCTAAAATATACATTTTTTTGGAGTTTCGGATTTTTTTAGAGATTGTACCCCATGACATATCTTCCTTCCAAATTTCAGCTCTGTATCACTTCTAAAAGTACCTTAGGTTTTACATCCTATATTTTGAAGTGTTACGTATTTAAAAAAATAATTATATAGATGAATAAAGGAAATGCAGTCTCTACGTACAAAATACTGTTTTCTCCACTATACAAGGATTGGTACTGATTAATTCCATTATAGCTGAAATAAATAAGTTATTAAAAAAACAACAGGGATAAGTACAATCAGCAGAGATTAACTCTAGTTAAATATAAAACCTCAAACTCTGCTTAAATCAAACGTTTTCAACTAAATACAAGAAACATGTACTATAATCATTTTTCTTTAAAGTCAACACACATTACTACATTAAACATTGTAGCTAGCCTAGCTACATGCAAATTCTTATTTTTAATGCATAAATAAAAATTAGTAAAAATCAATAACATTAATCACAACAAAGGCAAATATTCCAAGAAATGTATAGAGAACAACTTTTTCTATATCAAACAAAATAAAATCAGGCATCATTCTAATAAATTTGCTAGTAACAGTCGAACAACTCATGACACAGACAGCCAGGTGAATGGAAGAACGCCAAAGAACATACAAAATATCAGTGTAATAAATAAACCATTGAGCTTATTGCTTAAAATTGACTAATCACTTAAAACATTGAGCGTAATTTCATGCAATTATTTTACAACCCCCTCAGAAGAAAGAATATGTATACAGGTAATGCAACTAAAAAGTCTCTTGAAAATTTATAAATAAGTAAAGATGGAGACTACAGTGAAATTGATGTTAAAATTAAAATTTAACTTGGAAATTTATGGTACATACTTAAAAGTTCTTATAAAAATTATTTACACAAAAGTACGTGGTCTGATAATTGAGATTCATAGGCCCTAGCTAAGAAAAATAAAAGATTCGGCAGCTTAAACACTAGTCTTCTGATAATGTTTGGAACTTGCTGTAATTAACATAACCTCATGGTACAGATTACTTGGCCATAAATGTGAATTTTTTCTAATTAGACATATAATTCTTAATTTTTTAATATAATTATTCTTAAATTCTTTGAATTCTTCAAAAGCTATTCAGGATGCCTTTGCCCTCATTAAATAAAATTTTGTAGCTCGTGCTGTCACCCCAAACACTCCCAAGAAATGACATGCTTCATGGTTTGAAGTTCTTACGAAGAACATATGTTTGCCAGAATTTTATGCCCAATGGCTCTTTGTGAATTTTTGACATAAAATTCTTCATGCAATGAGCTAATGAATTGGCAGTGCATTATATATAGGGCAAGGATTGTCAACCTTTACTGGGAGAAATTTTTAATGATAAGCGTGCTCCATATCTTATATAATAAGCTACGTTTGTCCCTCACGCTTGATGCTGGTTCCACTTCTAAAAAGAGTGGGAGAATGGAGAACTATTTACATCTGACTGTATTGCTATTTTAACAAACTTTCCGAGTAGGTAGAAAATTGAAATGTGGTAGGAGTTTTCGATTCTTATAGTAAAAGTCATTTACAAAAAAATCCTCAAAAAAAGACCTGGGTTCGACTTCAGTAGATAATTTCTATTTCCCATAAGATAACACACAAAAATCGATTTTTCGACTTACAGGCTTTTTCTCTTTTGCAAATTAAAATTAGAAATACATCTTCAGACCTGAACCGTTTTCAAGAAAAATAAATAACATTCCTTAATCTTATTGTCACATTGTGACTATGATATAAAATCGCTCAAGTTCTACATTTAAATTATATTTATTGGAAGAATTTAAACTTTTTAACGATCTGCTGCCTTGCCGACTGTGTCATTGTTAAACCTCAAGATTGTATTGTCGCTTTAATCCTTATACTACATGTGTAAGGAATGCGTACTTTGAATGCTTTAATACGAGAGGAGAGAGAGAAAGAAAGAAAAGAAACAGAGAGTGAGACAAAATTACGTTCCATAAATGAAAAATAATTTTGGGCATATAAGAATATTATACCATAATGTATTTCTTTGTCATACAATTTATATTTGCCCAAAATTATTTTTACTCTCTGTAATAGTCAATTATGTGAATTTTATTGTTTACTTTCTAGTGCATATAAAAGTCGGTTTCATTAATTTTTTTAATTTCAATTTTAACTTAATACTTTTATTCACATATGCGTCATATTTGACGGGCAATTACACTAGTTATTTTATATTTACAAATATAATGGAATGGTGAGGCACAGGATATAGAATCCTCAAACTACAACATTCTGTTCTAAATATGCACAAACACATATAAGCAGAGTACTACCACTCCCCAACTTACCTAAGGGTTCCGTTCCGCAAACCTTTACGTAATCCGAGTTTTACATAAGTCAGAATTTGCCTAACTACCCAAACAGTTCAGTACAATAAATAAGTCATTGGGAAAAAAATCATTCTGATCATAGACATTTAGGAAATTATTTAGACCCTCTGTTATCCCTCACTCAGAAAACAGTTCCCACAAAAAAGTTCCAGCCTCGCAAGCAGTGAATGGCGGTAATATTCTCGATAGGCAACAGTTAACTCAGTGTAATGCAAGCGCCTTGTGGGAGATGCCATAGATCTTGAATACATTGCTTCATTTAAGATCTATGGGAGATGTCGACCGCCCCGACTCTCTGTCGCCATATGCAATATCCCTTTGCACACACTGAACTACCATATATACTCGCGTAATTTGCAACTTTTTGAGACCTATTTTTTAGCCATAAATTACGGGGTCGCAAATTAAATGAGTTATGTTTTTGAAACAGTGAAATCATCTCTTGTAGCCTTATCCGTAACCTCGATCTGAGACCTTGCCTTCTAATTTTTAAGTAACTTATTATTATAAATGTAGATTTAATAAAGTTCTCATATAACCTTATTTAATCTTTCAACCTCCATTATGAAAAAAAAATATCCACAAAATTACCAATAATTCAAAAAATAAACGTAAGAATAAATGTTTGTTTACATACAAAGGCCTTGGTAAAATCAGGTAGCCGTTCCCACAACACATTTTAAGGTTTACGGTATTAGACTGAGTCGCCAAGTGTAAATTTTTTAACCATATAATATGAGTAAATGAATTTTTAAAAAGAAATGAGAGGAGCAAGGTAGAAACCATCTATGGCAACATTATTGTTACGATTGTACGATAGTTAAAAATGCACTAGTAGGTAGGGATTTGTTTGGCCCCTAGCTGTTCCCACAACACAACATTCTTAAAACATTTCTGAGTGAACTACAAACTGTGGTAATTACAGTTATTCACTCATTTTCTCTTCATTAATATGTAAATACAGATAATTAAAAGATATTTTTTTAATTAGAAGTACAGGTAAACATTTGAATGCTTTCTCTTTACTTTCATGAAGATAGAAATCAAATGGAAACAAACTAAAGAAAACGCACTACATTTTAGGGGAACTGTAGGTCGCGCTGCCAGAATTCAAAAATTCCAACTCACACATTACATGACACAAGATGAAAACAAGATTTTGAGGCAAAAAAATAAGGGATCGCAAATTATGCGAAGCCGCAAAATACTCGCATATATATGATACGTACTTTATGTTCCGAGTGTAATGTAACATACATGCACTTTCGCAGTTGAATTTTTTTGTTTGAGGCTTAGGTAAAAGTTTACATAAGGTCGAGTTTACGTAAGTCAAGGCTTACGTAAGCCGGGGAGTGGCTGTACACCTAATAATCTGAAATTTCATTGGTTATGATTATTTTAAAATTCTCATGGGCACCTCTTCATGAGTACTTATGTGCTTGTGAGCATATGGGCAGCAACCACTGATATAAAGAATGTAGAGAAAAATAAATATTTCACCTTATCCAAAAAACTTTTCATTTATTTAGATTAAATCTGACAAAATAAAAGGCAAGGGGCATCAGGGGAAAACTGTAAAGTGTTAAACCAAACTTTTCATTTACATAGGAGACTCTTTGAAATGAAAAGCTTTGGAAAATAAGTCTTTATTCTTTCAAGCCTAGATCAGTGATTCTGCATTATTTTTGTAGAGACATTGTGCTTCATCAGTCAAAATTTATTCACCTATTGAATTCAACTTTTCAGAAGAGTAGTTTGTGGAATGAATAGAGTAAAATACAGCTGCTATTGCCAACAATGTGTTGGTCTGGCTGATATATTTCCAGTACAGAAAAGAACCATAGCTCTGATATGCTAGCCTGTTTACATTTGGTGTAGCATTTTTGAAAAGGGGTGCTGGCAGAGTTCCTTTACCACTTTCTGTTCTGTGTTGTTTAAAAAAGGCAATTTTAAATCTGGAACTGATAAATAGCTGCTAAGATGTAATCCTAAGAAAATTACATGTGCAATTCAATTGCTTAATAAATTCATCACAAAATAATTTCGCACCAAGTAATGATAATTCTATCATCTCATCCTTAAGATTCAAAATGCAGAAAAAAGAGATTGATGTTGATAACTGTTTCAGCAAAGAAGATTGCTGTCACCTTGACCATTTTTTGAGAAGTGGGAGAGTAAATTGCAGAAAACCCTCTCTTATTCATTTTGAATAATTTCTTCAGACTATCTACTAAAAAAAATGATTACATGACTGCTAGCGAAGAAAGGTCTAAGAAAATAGGTAAGCAACTACAATATTTCCACACTGATATTTGTGTAAATTCATAGTGTACTTTGTTTACAAAAAAAATCAGAAAGGAAGCTCTATGTGAAGTATCTATTACCCATATGCAACATTTTGCCAAATGAACATGAGTAGCAAACGATGAAATCATAAATAAACTCTTGAGTTAGGAAGACATAAGGCAGGGAAATTTTTACTGGTGTAAAATCATAAGGAAGACATGATAAAAGTTATACAGAATCATTAATATTTTTAAAATGCACCTAAAATTTAGAAAAAAATATTAACATGATTGCTAAATTATCACCTACTTTATCAGATATATTTACTATAACCATAGTGGATTTATTTACACAGTGTAACAATCCTAATGAGGTGAACAACAAACTTCTAATGCAATGTATTTTTCATTCATTTGGATAAATTCAAACTGTAATTCACACCTGGAAAAAAATTCTTTTGGTCATTTCCTGCCAGTAATTTGTTCTCGTTTCTCAAACGTTTTTTATGATTATATTGTTGGCAGTGACTAAAAGATTTGTTTGTAATAAACATTTTAATTCCTCCAAACTTCATTTAGCTGAGCAGTGCTGTTATTGAAATACCAAATTAAAGGCAGACATTGAAAACACTAGGTGCCATTGTATTGATGCAAAAACATACCAAATTATTATCAACAGGCAATCTAGACTGTTATAAATGGTGTACCGCCAATTCGTAGAGGGCAATTCATCACACAGCAATTCATAGTGTTTCAAATTCGTTGCAAGGCAAATTCGTCGCATCACAAATTCGACACATGATAAATTCGTCACAAATTCAGGAATCGTTGAGCTAATAGAAAATAGTATATCCTTTTCTTCATTAATTCTGCAATACAAGATATTTAGTGTATGGGAAGGGTTGACGATGCCTCATAATTTCAGAATAACATAGAACTCCTGTGCAGATTATTCACAACAATTATCCTAATAAAAATTTTGGAAAATTTAATTGTTGAAATATTCATATCTTATCTGATCAGGATACGCTACATTTCAACTCTTCCCTCAAACAGAGAAGGAATGTTTTTGGATTTGAAACCGGGACTTTTTTGGAATTTTTTTCATCATTGACTTTTAATGTGTGACTAAAGTATTATTGCCAAATCTCAACTCGCATTTTGTTATAACACTTGCAACAAAGTCTCAATTTGCCTCATGTAAATGTGAGTAAAAAAGTTTTTTGTATGACAGATTCAAAATCTAACGTTATCTTATAGTTAATTTTATGCTAAATCAGATTATGCATTTATAAACATTCTGAAAAATTGGCAAATACCTTCAAGATTTTTTAAAAAATATCTATTTTCTGTATTATGCGTATATCTTCTTCCTTATACATACATCGTCATATTTCGGCTTCTATTGAATAAAAAGGGACAATTTTTTTACATGACTTCTATAATGATTCTGAATGACTAAATAATGCAAGAATAAATAAATATTATGAACTACATTTATAAAAATAGTTATCATGAGATTTATCTAAAATTTTCAGTTGAGAAATAAAAAAGTTCAACTGCAGGAAACTTTTTTCAGAATTGGTTTCGAGGGGTAGTTGCAGCAAACGAAATGTTTAGGATAGTTTATATTTATATTTTAAGAAGGTTGCATGCCAATAACTTGAATAGTTTTCACGATATTAAATATTATATGAAAGCGCTGGCACGCACTATATTCCTGCCAAATCTCAATCTTCTACATAGACGGGAAGTTTGTTAAAACACATAGAGAAAGCATCATACACAAAGTGACCAGAGTAATAAACCTTTTATTATTATCCTGATCAAATAAGAAACGAATATTTCATTGATTAACTTTGCTGAAATTTTTATTAGGATAATTGTTGTGAATAATCTGCACAGAAGTTCTATAATTTATTCAGAAATTATGAGGCATTGTCAACCCTTCTCATACACTAAATATCATGTATCGCAGGGTTAATGAAGAAAATGATATACTATTTCCTATTAGCTCAACAATTCCAGAATTTTTCAGAATGTTTATAAATGCATAATCTGATTTAACATAAAATTTACTAAAAGATAATGTTAGATTTTAAATGTCGTACATAAAGATTTTTTTACTCACATTCGCATGAGGCAAATTGAGACTTTGTTGCAAGTGTTATAACAAAATGCGAGTTGAGATTTGGCAGTAATAATTTAGTGATGCATTAAAAGTCAATGACGAAAGAAATCCCGAAAAAGTCCCGGGTTTGAATCCAGAAGCATTCCTTCTCTGTTAGATTAACTAGGGAAGAGTTGAAAAGTAGCATATCCTGATCAGATAAGATACAAATATTTCATCAATTAAATTTTCCAAAATTTTTATTAGGATAATTGTTGATTCGGAAATTACGAGGCATCGTCGACCCTTCCCATACACTAAATATCCTGTATCGCAGGATTAATGAAGAAAAGGATATACAATTTCCTATTAGCTCAAATTTTCCTGAATTTTTCAGAATGTTTATAAATGCATAATCTGATTTTGCAAAAGCTTTTGTCTGGAGTACCTTACTTTATGGTAGTGAAAGTTGGACGTTAGGAAAGAGGGAGAGGTCCCGTCTGGAAGCGACAGAAATGTGGATATGGAGAAGATTGATAAAGACAAGTTGGACAGAGAGAAAGACAAACCTTGAAGTTTTGGAAGAAGTAAAAGAAGAAAGGAAACTGATCAGAGGAATGGAAGAAAGGAAGGCAAAATTTTTAGGCCATGTGATTAGACATAATGGATTAATTGTGAACATCTTGGAGGGGAAACTTTTAGGGAAGAAAGGAAGAGGCAGACCAAGAAAGAAATACCTAGATGACGTGGAGTCAGTGATGGGAGTTGAGAAATACGAGATGTTGAAGAGAATGGCAGAGGACAGGAGTTCATGGTTGCAGCGACAAGGCTTAGCCTTTAGATGAAGAAGAAGAATCTGATTTAGCATAAAATTTACTATAAAATAATGTTAGATTTTGAATCTGTCGTACATAAAGATTTTTTTACTCGCATTCGCATGAGGTGAACTGAGACTTCCAAGAAGTTTCCAGCACCTCAAATTTCACTAAACACCTTGAACAAAATCATTTTTCATATTTCAACCCCAAAATACATAACCTTCAAAAAAATGGACACAGACTCGACATTCTTGAGCAGTTACGAAATTATCCAGCACTCTCAGAAAAATAAACATGTACTAGCTAATGAGCACCTATTTCCTTCCCATTCTCCATTACTTAAATCACTTTGTGTCCCTCAGCCTTCTGACTTTTAATTGTCCCCACTGTTTCACTTCTACTCTCACTCCCTATTACATATATGTGTAGAATTAAACCAAGCTATTCTGAAACAAAATTTGTTTTCTTTCCTCCAAAGGAAATATCACCACTAAACATCTAAATAATGTGTAGGAGATGATGTGATTCTAATGTTATTCTTTCAAAAGGAAATTGGCTAAAACCCCTTTCAGGACATATGATGCCAAATGGCATAATTGTTTTTATGATGCCTCCAGTGAGGAAAATATGAACAATTCTGTAATCAAAGGATAGTGCTTGAAGTGTTCTTTTGAATGTGCATGTGTATTTAAGTGATTTGAGTAGGTGGGATCATGCACACATCTTTGAAAGATTTTGCTGTTATGAGGGCCGAACAAAGCCACCGGCGACTAAAATTGCACATTGGCCACTATTTTTCTTTTATTTTAACAATTAAGTGGAGTTACAAAGTAGGCACAATTTTTTATCTCTTATATATGGTGTACGTGTAATCTATGCAGAATTAAAAAACCATGATTCTAAAACATATCCAGATGACATCATGTCTAATTTTTAGATAATAATAAATTAATTTGATAAATTATTTTAATACCTCATTATGTAAACCTCTACTACCCTGTTTTCAAAGTGAAAATTTTTTGCTGTGTATTTCATAATTCAGCTCGGAAAGGGCTAAAATAATAAAATAGTATACACCACCTTTTTGAACTTCGTGAATAATTGTTTCTGAAAAATTAACGTGAAATGCAAATTTATGAAGTGCAAGTCCTATTTTCCCAATGTTATAATGTGAGTACGTCCCCAGTCAACCTAAAAAAAATAATTTTTTATCATAAATAATGCAGTTTGACAGAAAATAAAAGAAAACGTAACAGCAAATGAAAACCTAGCATCATAAAGTGAAAAAATTCTTTTGTCTTCAAAACATGTAATAGCAAACGAAAACCCAACATTACAAAGCAATTACACTTCTTTATGCACATGTGCACATTTTGGCATAGGAATTTTTATCTTCTTTGATTCTTTCTAAGGAAATATGTACTTCAATTCAAACTGATGAATTACTGAAATGGAATGTTGAGTACGTGATGCACGGATGTTTTCTTGGGTTCTGCGACAATAATTTCCAAGGTGCAAAAAAACACTAGCATTAAAAAGTGTTAACATTTCTTTTATTAATTACGTTCAAAATGCGTAACAGAAAATCAAAAGCTAGCATAAATAAGTAGTAACATATCTTTTAGTAATCGCCTTCAAAATACGCGGCAAAAAATCTTACGTTACAAGATGATAGTAATTCTTAGATTTACATTTAAAATTCGTAATAAACAAGAAGTCCAAACCAGAACTAATGCAGGCTGGTTTCCCAAAGTTGACATCCCAAATTGATTACCAATATTGCCAGGAAATGTTACAGTATGTGTTAGTCATTCCAAGGAATTCTCATACCATTTGTAATGCATAGTTTATCAATGATAGCAAAAAATTGGAAAACAAATTAATAGAGCATTATCGGGTTTAAAATACTAAAAGCAATGTCAAAGTCTCTTTCTGACATTATATTTTGCATGTATTTTTTTAAATAAAAGAATTTAATAAATGTTACTGTTTATACACTAATATGTCTGGATCAACTGTCCACTGCTGAAGAGTAGTCAAGCGGAAAAGAAAATAACCCATTTTTTCACTCGTTTATGCTCAGGCCGAGTTCGGTAATAATCTCCGTGGCAACAATCCGATAAAATGCGATTTAAAATGCTAAAACGCTATGTTTGAGTAGAAATTCAAGAAAATATGATGTTATCAAAATTCGGCGATAAGAATTAGAATCTACATTCTTTTCTTCTTAGAACATTACAAACCTTTCTCCGATACCACAATTTTAAGATATGTTGATGTATTAAAGAAAACATTTCTGCTCAGTGGATTTGAGACTTCATATGTAAAACATACATGGAAAAACGTTCCTGGAATCGAACATGGGACTTCAATCTTCGCCAAATAAAAGATTGCCTGGAGGTGGGCCCTGATAACACGAGCTTCATACCAAGTTTCATGAAAATCAGTCCACTGATGCAAAAGTTATTAGTAGGGGACACACACTGACAGGACCATTTATAAGGCTATGAATCCTTTGGAAACCAGCCTAAAAATGAAAACCTATCAAAATAAAATATCATTTTCTTAAATTACTTTCAAAATACAAAGATAACAACAAATGAAAACCTAACATTCCAAAATGATGGCATTCTGAACGCGGATGTCCCAACCAAGGAAACATCCGTGTTCAGAAACGAGAAAAATTGTTCTGCTACGATAGATCAGAGGTAGAATATCCACCCAGCAAGTGGATGACCCAGGTTCGATTCCCGGTCATAGCAGACTTTTTTCTCATTTCAAAATTATTCCCACCTTTACAGCTTATGCCTGTCTGCATAGGATCTTCGGATCATATTATTCCATCAAACCCTACTATACTAAACATCTTAATTTTATTTTATGTTGCATGCCTACTTCACACAAAATTTCGTTTTAATCGGTTGTGCCATTGCTAAAAGAAATGTTTTAACTTTCTTACGCTAGGTTTTGATTTTCTGTTATGCATTTCTAACGTAATTAGTAAAAGAAATGTAACCACTTTTTAATGCTAGTGGTTTTTTTGCAGCATAGAAATGTTTGTTGCAGAATCCAGGAAAACATTCATGCATGATGCACTTAACATTCCATTTCAGTAGTTCAATTTAAATTAAAGTATTTCCTTAGAATTAACAAAAGATAAAAAAATCGCATGCAAAATTGTGTTGCAGGTAAACTGTATAAGTGCAGAAATAAATGCAATCACTTTGTTATGACGGGTTTTCATTTGCTATTATGCGTTATGAAGGTAAGTAAAAGTATTTTTTCACTTTATAATGCTAGGTTTTCATTTGCAGTTACGTTTTCTTTAATTTTCTGTTAAATTGCATTATTTATGATAAAAAAGTGAATTTATTAGGTTGGCTGGGAACCACTCTGATAATAACATGGTGTCTTATGGGAAAATAGGACTTGCACTTCGCGAATTTGCATTTTGCCGCAGTTTTCCAGAACCAATTATATGCGAAGTTCAAAAAGGTGGTGTAAGTCCTTTTCTAGGGTGACAAAGTTTAAAATGAACTTCGAAACAAAAAAGTAGAGGGAGTTCACGCTTGCTGGCATTGCAAACACATGATGCGAAATACAAATAATCGGTGCAAAACAAAAGTAATGGTCATAAAAAATTTTGTCGCGAAGTGCAAATTTGTGAACCGAAAGCATGCAAAGTTCAAAAAGGTGGTATAGTTGCTTTTCATAAATGTGACACCTTATTTAACGTAAATAACTATCCCTATAAAGGTGACAAAATTTGGCTGAAACTCATCACATTACTGCATTCATTGATGTAAATAACATACAAAGGAACAGCACATATGTCCATTTCAGCTAGCTAGCCATTATGACAAGTATGCGGTACAGTCAAAAAATTACTGGACTGTCTGACAGAGTGCGCTAGAAGCATTTGATGACTGATTGTGTGTACATTATTATCAAGTACTAACCTTTAGTCATACCACAGTTTGCATAACCCGTTTTAAGCAGATTTGTTATAGTGCAAAGCAGGCCCATGCCTACCAGGTGTTCAAAAAACAAAGGCAGCCAACCATGAATGTATCAGAAATTCTATTTTTACAGACTTGTGTATTTTAGTATAATCCTCTGGGGATCTCCATTTATGGCCAGGATGTGGCACACACATGCTATAAAAGAAATCTCCAGGATGGTACATCATTTTTATGCTTATTTTGGCATTATTATTTCTAAAGATAGTTGACTTTCTGAATAAAACTTCTTCACTGATTTATTTAGGATTTCATTCATACAGGAAATATTTACTTTAATGGAATATGAAATTTTTAGTTTTCTATACGATTTTAAAATGATTGATGAAGATAAGTTACTGAAAAAATGCAGATTAGTATCTGGCGTTGATGGATGAAAACAGACAAGAAGCTGTTTTTCCAGTTTAACAGTGTATTTTTATTAATATTAGACCTTAGTTTTTACATTCAAGGAACTTATCCTCATTGACATAATGACCCCATTTTGCATGAATTTCATTTAGCACAAAATTTTCAGGAATCTATCTGTTGCTTAAAGCGAGGTAGGGCTGGACACAGAGACAAAATTCATTCTTATTGTATTACTAGTTTCTTTGCTATAAGCAGTGAATTATTGTCGGTGTTCGTGCAATTTCAAAGTTAGTTTTGGTAATGAGGGAGAAGTCATCACAGTAACACTGGAGGAGCTGCATACCAATCCAAAAAAAGCATTCCAGGATTGCTTCCAGCAGCGCTATGAACATTGGCAGAAGTGCATTGTGGCAAATGGAGACTATTTTGAGGAAGGATGTTATTAATTACCACCATAATAAATGAGCTAAGCACATCAGTCCGACTTTGAAATTGCATGAACACCAATAATACAGATTATAACCATGAACCTAGTAATACAATACGAATGGTTTTTGTTTCAATGTATAGCTTAAGGTTAGTGCTTTATAATAACGTACACATGATCTGTTGTCAAGCACTTGTAGCACACTGGACAGACAGTCCAGGAACTTTTTGATTGTACAATGTATAGCACTAGAAAAATCACAAGTAAAAAGGTGACTATAATGGATGATATATAAGGAACAGTAAAAAAAACATTTACAAATCCTATTCTAAAAAAACCAGTATGCTGTTTTCTTCCAAATATTCGCTTCTTAAATTCTGAAAGAATATTTTAATCCAATCTAGGTTAGATAAAAATACTATTTTAAAAATTTTCATTGAAATATGACCGATATCAAACAAATTTTGGAAAGAATTTCATTAAATCTCACGGTTACTACTAAAATGAAGAAATACGTTTTACAAAGAATAATATTTTTATCGGGTAAAAATGCTAGTGCTTTCATAGAAAACCATGCAAAAGCATGTTTAAGTTACCTCAAATGCACAAAACACAATATCTGAAATAACAGAAGGCAGAGTGGAGTCCATCACATCAAGATCTTTTGAAAATCTTGCAAGGATTCGACCCAATGGGGTGGTGTCAAAGAAGGTCATAGGTGCTCTAAGAACACCCTTCAACAACACACATTGCAAGTTCCGCCCCGCATTCCAACATCCAAGTCGTGGAGTCAGGTCACAAAAGAAGCAGGTTATGGCTGCAAGTACAATGGGGCAATCAATGTAAGAGAATAAAACCAGCTTAGCAAACCAATTTATTCCGTAGGAAAAAGGTCAAATACCATTTGGATACAATATTGCTAAGGCTATGGCTATATGTAATTCCAGCAAAAACTACAGAATTCAATCACTAAGTGCAGCTTAAGTTAAAAAATATTCCCATCTCTTCACATTATGGTATATTATTGTATTAATCCAAGAGACTACAATGAAATTTTGGTAATGAGGGAAATGGTACCTTCAACTGCTATGCAGATAGTTGAAAACCCTATCAATAATATGAATATCTCGTATACTAATCTGTATGATCACGTAATAGGTCAAAGAATTTAAATTACTATCCTTGAAAACACCTACATAAGAAAAGAGCCTTAACAATGTGGGCAATTTTTTAAATAACGACAATTTCAGAGTTATAAAGAAACTTCTATCAGACAAGGAAATCTTGGTCCAAATTCTTTAGGAACTGCAACAAATAAAAATGAATGCATCACTGTTATAGCAAAAAATCTAAAAAAATTTATCCAATGTAAGAAAGAAAATGAATTTTTCAGATTACAGCTAAATAGATAAATTTTCAGAAACATAACTCTCCCTGGCATTTACATGCAAATGCATCTAAATATGGATACAAGCCATGTTATAAAGAAACAATTATTTGCAACACAACAACTGCATGCAACATTAAAGGTGAAAAATTACATCCATCTTAATTTTAAAAATCAAACACTGCATTCAGTCTATCATCATCAACTGCAATTTAACTTAACTCTGTTGTTGTATTTAATAGCAAGTAAAACTCACCTTGGCCAAATCCCAAAGCTCCATAGACACCCAAGTATACATTTCTTCTGTTGATTTCCCCACTTAAATCATCGCTCGACCAATAAGATAGCCAAAAGTTGGAACCAACAGCAAAACTTTGGTAGACCAAGCTAAATATTAATGTAGCAACAGAAAGGTAAATGCCAATAGACCTGATGTAATGTGAATATACACGCCACTTCACCTAAAAATGTAAAATTTCATTTTCAATTAATTTTAAATATCTCTTCTTTCACAGCATAAACTTCAAAGAACTCTTACATAAATCAATGGTCAAGATTAATGTAACTATGCAAAACACTTTTATTTCATAGATAAATTATCTATGAAGTGACACATGAAAGGAAGATTGCTTACAATGCTTTTCTTATGCTTCTGTTATTAATATAAAATACGGGATATTAAAGCAATGACTTATTATAATTTTGGAGGCCATAAGAGTATGAAAATAAACATGACAAAATGATCATAAATGTGTCTATGGATTAATTTAAGGTTAGTTACTCTTCCTGGATATTATAGAGGAAGATGTATTAAATCATTTTTTCAAAGTACTTATTCTGATGCAACAATGTTCAGTGGCAGATTCAGCCATTCAGGAGCCCTAGGCTAGGGTGACCAGACATCCTGGTTTTCCGTTTGTCCCAGTGAACAATTATGTATCCTGGAAAAAATTTCAGGATGCATAATTGTCCCACTTTTTGGAAATATAAGTGTAATGGATTACACAGCAGTTTTTTTTACCTCCAGTTTGTATGACATCATTTTGAAGATCGGGCTTGATCTACCAAATATGAATCCATACAAGAAACTACCACTTCAAAAGTGTTGGGAAAACAATTGGTGAACGGAAGTTCACCAAATACTGATTCAAAGAAAATAAGAAAGACAGCTGCTTTTCCCCTCCACACCTGTTACTCTTGTTATCTAAGCAGCATTTATGGAGCTACTTTTTCGAAGCTTGAATATTGTTCTTCTTTTTCGCCTCTTGAGCTATGATTATTTTAAAATTCATGTCATAACTTCGTCGGATTCCTCTATTAACCTGAGATTTGGAAGAACCTTTTTTCTCAACATTATCAGCATCCTTTTTGTCACCCATTGTTAAAATAACAGATGCATAAAAACTCGCTAAGAATATGCCGATGCACTGATAGCTTAAATTCAATGACTAATGAGGAGTTCAGCCGCTGATTAAACTCCATCTATTCTCACCTCAGATGCTTTTCAAGTACATTGTAACATATACGCCTAATGTCTGCACTATTAAAGCAACGAATTGAGAAAAAGGTTCAACAAGCTTCATTAAGAAAAAATGAAGGAACATTTCAAATCAACCTCTCATTTGAGAGTGGTAAATATTTTAAATGAATCCAAAAAAGAACCTCTCACTACAGTGGTTGATAAACTTACTGAAAAAATATTGCAATAACCAGAAAATTTTTTAACATAGTTTATAGCTTAGTAGAAAAGTAGTTTGAATGCGGTTGGGATGGGATACATGAGAAGAGTTTGTGGAAAATCTAGGAGGGACAAAGTAAGGAATAATTGGGTGATGAGCGAATGTGGTATGAAAGCTAGTGTGACAGATCTGTATGAGAGAGGTCTGCTGAGGTGGTTCGAGCATGTAGAAAGAATGGAGGAGAGTAGAATCACCAAACAAATATATGAAGGAAGAGTGAATGGCGAGAGAGGGAGAGGCAGACCGCGCAAGACTTGGTTGGATGTGGTTAGTGAGACTCTGAGAAAAAGGGACGTGAAAAGTATGAGGAATAAAAGGAAATGTGTGACTCAGTGTATGAGTGTAAGTGAAGCAAAAGAAGTGTGCAAGGATAGAAGAGTGTGGAGGAAGGATGTGGTGATGGGTTGGTAATTGGCAGACATATGGCATGGCTTACCCCGCAAGGGAAATGCTGTTTTCTCGGCTGTTTTCTATGGGTATGTCGTAATATTCGGTCAAGCAGCTTCTCCAGCAACTAGCTGCATCCTTTTAGTTTACCATCTCAGCAGTAAATGGGCTTCACTTCTTTATTTGGAAAAGATACGCTTCTCGTATTTAGACCCTGACTTTGCTTTGCGGGTTGCATTTCTGTTACCCTAATTTTAAAATTAACATTTATATGTTATTCATAATATTATTATTTTTTAATCACTTAGTAATTGCGTAAATTTTTAATGTCTCTATACCATATTTTAGGAATTTGTGTTAATTAAATATTATTAGCAAATTAAATTTTTATTGTAATAATAAATATATATTAACATTTTAATTCATTTCTTGTGGTAAAAATAGTTTGACAAATTTTAAGAATAAACAACTCAAATACTGAATAATTAACGTATTTTTTAACTGATTTGCGATTTGATTCACCTCAATTGCAATTTAAATGCCCACCTCGTTTCGAAAAATGAAATACTCAGATGAGTGGTTAATAACTTAAGTAGTTCATATGTAATATTTTAAAATATAAGAATAATAGGCATTTTTTTCTTTAATATTATTATTGTTTGCTTACTCATACATCTTCTCTTTAAGTTTTTATCTTTTCTAATGTATTTTAAATTCGTTTAATAAAGCAATACCTATTTTATAATGTAATAAATACATGCAAAAATGTTTTTTCTTTAGTTTTTTTGTTAAGTACGACTCCCAATGACACAACGCAATGCCACTATCTTATGGAGAAAGATGTGAAAAAATACATGCCCTAACATCAGAACAATTTTTTTAAAAACGTTACTTTTTTATAGGGAACCAGTTGTTAAGATTTGGGCAGCTCATCACTGCATATACGTATCGTATTTCCCTGAAAGGAAGATGAGGTTTTTTCACAAAAATGCCATTAAAAATATTAGGTATCATCTTAGAATGGAGCATGAGGATTTAAGGTGAAAATACACCCCTACTTTAAATGCACCATGAAACACCCAGATGTCAAGTATATGTCTGTTAAAATATTTATT
Source organism: Tanypteryx hageni (assembly GCA_028673005.1). NCBI lineage: Eukaryota > Metazoa > Arthropoda > Insecta > Odonata > Petaluridae > Tanypteryx > Tanypteryx hageni. The sequence continues at coordinate 68,389,835 of CM054112.1, read as the reverse complement.
ACTGCAACAAGTAATACATCGTATTTAATTAATTACTACAATACTTTAAAAATGTAAGGTCAAATTTCTTAAAATTGCTCCCACAGACCAATGGTTCCACTTCAGCGGTAGGGAAGTGATAAGAGCTGGGTAGGTAATTAAGTGACAAGTTGAAAAGAAATGACTACATCTGGGCGGTTCCATGCATAATATGAAACACAAAGTCATGTAGGCACCAATTAAGGCATCTAGTAATACAATGTAAACAAGACCGATACAAATTAAACGTATCTACTACAATTTAAACATGATGCTTTGCGTTTGGTATGCCAACAGCAGACGTAAAGTGGACGTGAGTTTCAGAGTGTAGAAAATTTACGAGAGCAATTGAGTAGTACACGCTTTGCTGAGTTTTAAAGTGAAATAGTGACAAGTTATTATTTATAACTTTTAAATAAGATACCCCAAACAAATGGCAGATTGCGTAGAGAAAAAAGGAACTGCGGTAATAGGGAATATATTGAAAGGAATTAGAAGAAGTTACAACAGAAATTTGAAGTTAATGGTGGTGCGCTATGCTGAAGAAACAAATAATTGTGTGGCAGGGAGGAAATACAATGTGACTGAAGCAAATGTGCGAAGATGGAAGCAAGCAAAAGAGAAACTTGAAGGTGCTAACTCAACACGGAGATCATTTAGTGGACCAAAATGAGGCCGATTTCATGCATTAGAAGAGGAAATTGCAAACTTTGTGCGTATTCAAAGAATGGATGGTAAACCGGTGACGCTGGACATCATTAAATTGAAAGCCCAAGAATTAGCACGATCACAAAACATTCCACACCAAGAATTTATAGCTAGTAATGGATGGTGTATGCATATGATGCATCGTAATGGTTTTAGCCTGCGACGAAGAACTTCACTTTGCCAGCGTCTACTTTCCGACTTCACGGACAAACTATTTACTTTCCAGAGGCATGTAATTCGGTTGCGGAAAAGTCACAATTACCATCTGAGCCAAATGGGTAATGCAGATGAGACACCCATTTACTTCGACATGCCATCCAAATACACAGTCAACAAAAAAGTTGCAAAAAATGTCATCATAAAAACTTTCGGGAATGAAAAACTGTGCATTACTGTAATGCTGGCTGTATTAGCAGACGGAACAAATTTGCCACCGTATGTTATTTTAAAATGCAAAACAGTGCCTAAGGAAGTACTACCAAATGGAATAATTGTTAAATGTCAAGGCCAAGGATGGATGTCAGCTGATTTAATGAAGGACTGGCTAAGCATAGTGTGGAATAGATGACCTGGGGCACTTTTAAGGCAGAGAGCAATGCTTGTCTTAGATGCGTTCAAAGGACTCCTTACAGAGGAAGTTCAAAATACCCTTCATGGTATGAATACTGACCTTGTAGTTATACCAGGAGGTATTTCATCACAAATTCAAGTGCTAGATGTTGTAGTGATGAAGCCCTTGAAGGATTACACAAAGTCATTTTATTCAGAATATATATTGGCAGGGGATCATGCATTAACTCCTACAGGGAAAATTAAGAAGCCCAGTATACCACTTCTCTGTAAATGGATCATTCAGCATGGAAAAAATAGATCCCAATAGTATCTCAAAAGGGTTCAAGAAATGCTGCATATCAAATTCCATGGACCGAATGGAAGACGACTTGTTCGAATTTGAATAAGTTTTGATGAATGAACAGGACAGCAAGAATAAGGGAAGGAAACAGAGGAGAGGGAGATGTAAGTAGTAAACTTACGTTTTTTATTCATCCTCTTAATGTTAGCTTGTTATACATATATGTAAAATTATTTTGTAAGCGAAGCTAATCTTTTTAGGGGTTGTCTTAAATTCAAGGTCGTCTTCCTTTCAGGTAAATATGGTATATACATTATGTCGACTGTGTATGCTTATAAAAGAAAAATGCTTATAAATCAAAGTTAACCGTAGTTTAGTGTATATTTTAATGACACTTGTGGATATTTAGTAATTTTTTGGGACATATGGCTTACAATTAGTTAGTATTAGAGTTTTGAGTTCCTGGCGATATTTTGTTTTCCGGAAAATGGGAATTAGGTTTTCAAATATTCCGGGAACCCGGGATTAAGAAAGATTTCGCATTTTTAATATCTAATAAACCATTTTTCATTTAAACATGATATTTTTATTGGTAAAATGTAAATAGGTGTCTTTGATAAATCCCAATGACATGTGATACATTATTTGTGACAAGTTGTTAGCAGATTCAATAATCAGATGCACTATGACTTGCGCAACCAATCTTTCCTCGATGTTGAAGATTGGAAATAACAAGAGAACAACTACTAATATATCCTATATTGCAATTTCCTCAAAGTTAAAATTGAGGATAGAAAATGTATAAAAGAGGTTTAAAAACAACCTAAAATCTATAAGAGCCTCCTTCTGTCCCTTTGTGGCTCCCTCTGTGACGCTATAGAAATGCAAATAACTCAATAAAGGATTGAGATACATTTTTGAAATTGGTTGAAACGCATTATTTACATATTTTAAGGTGATGACGAAAAAAACTCTACAAGTCCTAGGTTCGATTCCAAGGAAGATATTTCCAGTTCCCATAAAATAACACGAAAACATCGACTTTTCCACATGCAGGCTTTTATTTTTTTTTGAGATATAAGTTAGAAATAATTAACCTACGATCTTTGATTTAAACCATTTTAAAGAAAAAATTATAATATTTCCTATTCTGTTCATCTTTTTCCCCCTACAGTTCGAAATTTCATATTATAAGCATTTAATTCACATATTTTGGAGAAATTTTGCCATTTTAACGGGAAGTTGCCTTGCCAACCAATTACATTGTTAAATCTTGAGATCCTATTGTCATTTCATTCCATATGGGTGAAAGGAGAGGGAAATGATTTTCATAGCAACCAATGTAAACAACATTCACTGCATTATATGCAAGAAGGAATATATATGAATGTAGAATATTAATCATTTGCATATTAAAATCACTTAGAATCATCGTAGGAGTTTGAGACTTGAAACAACAAATGGCTAAAAGTATGAAAGTTTGTTTTCCTGCCATCAATTTTTTAATATGCATCGAATCAGTCAACAGATCAGTTTTTAACTCGAGAATTTGACGCATTCTTATTGATTTGCATTGTTGCTGGTTTTTTGTAATTGCATACCATTGATTTGGATAATAGCTTCATGTCGCATCTATTCACGGAATTTCATAAAAAACTTTCCCGTTGAATTTCAACAGGCATCTCCCTATTTTATACGCAACTTGATCCTTAATCTCATACTACTAATAACTCAGTTACTAAACAGAATTCACTGAAAAAATTTTTAGTATTCATCAGTAAATCTATTGGTACAATATGCATGTAATAAAAAAATCCAACTAATTTTGTTAGTTTAACATTTGTGGCTGAAATTCGGAGGAATATATAAAAACAAGCTATGAAGGCAATTCTGGAAAAGCTTGACTTGGCACAAAATTCAAATGAAAAACTCCCGGGAATCATTAAAAATTATCCCAGGAATCAAGAATAAGAAATATCGAGTAAATTTCCGGTTCCAAAACTCTAGTTAGTATTACTTGTGACATCAGGCTGTACGATTGGATGGATTTTAATCAAAATCCTTATAGCCATTTTTGAGTAAATTGAATTTTGATTCAAAATATCCAAGAATCAAGTACCTTTAATTGTTGTGCAATATTATTAATCTCTTCAGTGTGTCCATTATGAATGATATTATTCACAAATATATCATTAGATTTAGTTGAACCATCTAGGGTGCAGTAAGATTTTGAGTGGATCGCAGTGGAGGCGTGACGTCATACAGCTTAGGTAAGGTAGCTTAGCACACATTGTAATGGCACTGGACACCATATAGTGATTTTCTGAGGCATATGGCTTACGCTATATTATTTGTGACATCAGGCTGTACAACTGGATTGATTTTAATCAAATCCATGAAGTCATTTTTGAGTAAATCACATTTTTCTAAAAATCGCAAAGAATAAACTACCCTTTATTTTTGTGCAAGAGTCTGCAAAAGATGATATCTTGTATAAATATAAGATATGATTTGATGCATGCGTTTGGACCCCAGAACCGCGAACAGACCGACAGACAAACGGCATGGCAAAAACCACTTTTGTGGACTCTCAATATACTATGTATATGAGAAAGTAAAATGCCAATGCAATGGCTTCAGGATTCAAGTACCATAAATGATTCCAAAATTTGTTCAACACAATGAGAGATGTATAAGAATCAACGGTTATGTATTAAAAAAGTTTTTAAAATCTGAGGTCCTGATTTGGTGCTTCAGCAGCAAGATGCGCACAAAACCAAGCTTCAACATATGTGCTGATGAGAAAAATACAAATATCAGAGAGTGCACTTTTCTCTTCCGTGGTTAACTGAAATTCATTGTGAAACAAGAACATTTTCAAGCAATAAATAACATTTGCCATCCATCTCGCATGATGAATGGCCCCTGGAATGTGATAAGATATTCCACGAGGTGGAATATCTCCCAGAAATATTGCTGTCAATTCCAGGAATTCCCTATAATCCTCTCAAGGCTGTTGATTTTGTAAAGTACATCTCACAAATGCGAGGATTTGTTGTAAATGTGTTGAAAATTTTTCGAACATTCTCGTCTTCGATTCCTGATTTAAAGTTTTTGGCATCAATCTGAGACCACAACTGCTGAAATCATTTAAAAATTTGTAAACTCGGACCTGAAGATTCAGCCATTTTCTCAAAAACACTTCTAAGAATTAGCTTATAGATATGATGCCTGCATGGTAAATACAAAAGATCCCTTTCCAGAAATTGTTTCAACAAAATGCATGCACCCTTTCTGGTCTGGTGTTCATCGCAGTTGTATCTCAGTGCAGTGTTTCTCAACCGGGGTGACATCACACCCCAGGGTGACTCGAGAGTTATTGAAGGGTGACGCAAATATTTGATAAATTCACAGTGTATCATATTCTGGCTTATAAAAATAAATAAAACCAGAATAATACCTGCCTCTGCTTCTTTGAATGTATAAATGCTGATCTTTATGTTGTAGATAAAGCCTAATTTATCTTTAAAGATGACTTGAAGGAAATGAAACAGTAACCGGGGTGACACAGAACTGAAATGGGGTGACGCAGAACTGAAATGGGGTGACGCAGAACTGAAATGGGGTGACGCAGAACTGAAATGGGGTGACGCAGACAAAAAAAGGTTGAGAAACACTGGTATAGTGCCTTGACCATATCTGTGAGACCCCAAACAGCAAGTTACGTAAACAGCACAAGCCTGTTCTTTTCCCATTCTGACTTGAAATGCTGGTGCTCCAAGGATTTATTCAATATCTCCGCTCGTAATGATTACGGGAAGTCTATCAACAATAACTTTACCTTTTACAGCTGGAAGCAGTTTCCCATCCCAATGCACAACAACTGCTTGTAAATCGGATGTTTTGAATTGTTTTTTAAGAATATCTGCTCTTTCTTTGCGTAAACGCTCTCGACCGCAATGAACAGACGACCGACGATCTGTTTATGATTAAATTTAGCTTTTTCTTCATTAAAAATCATATTTCAACCTTAAGATATTTAATTCTAAAAATTTTTAATTTTATGCGAAATAACTTGAAATTTATAAAAACAAAAGGACGGGCATGTTTTCCTGTTATCTGATTGAGTCCAAACATTGCAGGGATTAGTTTTGAATTAAACGGAACCGTTCTGAGGGGATGCCCCAACAAAATTTTTTTTTAAATTCATCAATTGTAAATAAGGAACACCCTAGAATGTTCCCCCTTATGGGAAAATAGAACTTGCACTTTGTAAATTTGCATTTTGCGTCAGTTTTCCTGAATCAATTAGTCAAAAAGTTCAAACAGGTGGTGTAATTGAGAAAAAGAAATTATGGCTTAATAAACTTTGATACGATTGGTGGGCATTCTTTTTCTCAAAATGTGAATTTCAAGAGCAGACCTCAGAGATTGAGAAATTGCGTAGTTTTTTGTATGCCATTCTGACACAATGCAAGTGTGGAAAGAATATTTCCACCAAATAAATTTTCAGTGGTCTGCCAAACTAAACCACCTTAATGTAAAAACAATCAATGTCATGTTATGTTGATTTAATTTAAATTTGAGTTATAAAGTTTTTTATCACGATTAAAATTATCACAATTTGCCTTAAGGCAGGCAGAAGTACGCCAAAATATGATTTTAAAATATTCGGCCGGATATATTTTGTTGTAATATTGCATTGATTCATTAAATTTGTAAATTTATTTGTTAAAACAATAAACAGAATTGTACTTAGTCTTTTCCAAATGTTTTCATTTCAGTATTAACAATGTATGATTTAAAAAATAGCAGTTTCTATCATCCGGGTTGTCCCAGTTTTTTCTGATTGTGTCTTGGTTATGCCCTGAATTTTCATCTTCAAAACGAAACTTGTTCCTGTTTTGCTTCATCAGAATCTGATCTCCCTAATAACTTCAAGTTTGAGCCCTTACATTATTACTACTGTTGACAATCAGATAACTCAATGATATGAATCTAATATAATCAGTATTTGGTGTGTTTGTGTGCCTGTGCACAGGCGTGTTTTATGTAAATGAAAATTTTTAAAATTTAGACTGGGACCCACCTGAATTGTGGGCCCTTGTCATGTGCCTTTTTCACCTAGTGGCAAATTCACCACTGACAATGTTATATGAATATAGTAGCTATGAAGAAGAATAGAGAAAATATGATAAAGAGGTATTTTTACGATCATGTAAAAACAATGCCAAGCTATAAAATTAAACACTTGATTTTTAAGTCAGTGCTGTAATTGATTGAAAAATGATACCAAGTAATGAAGAATCCACCTTTCCTGTTTCTGACTTTTCAACTTCAATCAGCCTCTCTCCAACAATATCCTCTTTACTTGTTATCTGCAAATTTGATGAGTTTTCAGAGCTAACTGTATCGCCAGATCTTTTCCTGTTTTTAAGATAATGATAAACAATTTGAAAATTTGTCAAAATTTTAAAAATAACGAGTTTTTATATTATGAACAAAAAATTCTTTGTGTAATTTAAGCTAAGATTTACGAATGATTGGAGAGAAACATTTGGAATTACACATTGTTCCCATTTATATCACAAAATTTTGCAAAAATTACTCCATCAAGCTTACCTATGAAGGGATCCATTTGAAGATTTGAACTCCACAATGGAAGCCGAGTCACTGTTACTTTCAGAAACTCTTGATATGCGAGAAGAAATTTCTTCATATGCTCCATCTCCCATTCTATTCTTTAAATCTTTCTTAATTTCTTCAATATCTATGAAGAAGGAAAATTATTGATTTCAAATAATGGCAAAAAATTGCAATGATTATAGAGCATCAAGATGACGTTTCAGAATAATAACACATTGCAAAACACCTCAAATATATACATATTACTCAAACAAAATTTAAATGATATGTTAAATTATACAAAAAACCTAATGAGTCATCACTTCTGGTAACCATGTTATAAAAACAAACAATAATGACTGCCTTTTGGAAACCTGCAGATCCAAAAAGCAGTCATCATGTTTATTGTTATGAAGACCATCTTAACCCAATAAACAGTAAGAAGCATATAAATGGCTACCAAAACCTCCTCACCACTCACCTTCTTCTTGTACTACATCACCCTGCATGTCATCTTGGATGTGATGAATCAGGAATTCTGCAAAGGCTTCCTTCCTCTGAAGAAGTTCTTTGTAAGTGCCACTCTCACTGATTTTCCCATCTTTCATGACTATTATTTCATCAACTTGAGGTAAAAACGTGATCCCGTGAGTCACTAGAATTCGTGCCTAATCACAACAATATGAAGTGAAAGCTATTAATGAGAGAATGAACTCGACATTCAAATTTCCTTAAGAATTTATTGATAAACAATATATAACAGCATACGGCCTTTTTCATTCAAAAATTATTTTAACTGGCATCTCTATAGCAAGCAGAAAAATATTACATGTATTACAAAACTTATGAAGACAACAAAATAATGTAATACTTAAATATCATTTTCATAATTGCAGAAGATTTATTCATCCAATTTCATTCTCACTAATAATCAACATGGTTGTTTTGTTGTCCATTCAAATGTAGCAAGGGGAAGGACAGAATTCAGGAGACCCTCAATATGATTTTTATTTTTTTCTTCTGACTTACTGAAATTAAGAAGCTTACAAATGCATATTAGCCCAGGGCAGTGGTTCTTAACCCTTTTAGTGCCACGGGCTGATATAACGGCTTTTGCTTCTCGGGCAAAGAGTGCTACGGCCGATATATCGGCTCTGGCATAGACTGAAACTGAACTGGTAATAATCATCATAGTCACTACACAACCTCACTAGTATAGATGAAACACTAGTCAGAACCAAAAGCCACATGCAATTACTCCAATATTTTTCCTTAATCAACACTGTATTAATTTTTTTATTCGAAATTTATGGCTGCAGAGATTGATTGAAAAATCTGTAGTTTATATTATTTTTTGTATTTCCATGTGATTTTTTCTTATGATTTTCTAGAGTAATATAGGTATTATTATTTTTAAGTTCTCATGATGTATATTGTATATAAGATGAAAATTATTTGTGATAAACATTTTTTATTTATTTCTTGCAATGTGATATGCAATAATTTTTTATTGTTATTATATGATTTAATATTTCATTTAAATAAAAATAATTTAATTATGAAGAATGTACTATTTTTTACAATTTCTAAAAAATTAGCTTATTATCTTAAGAAATAATTTCACTGTGATAGTATTCCTAAGATAATACAAATTCACAAATTGCCCATGGCAATTCTGGCTATACCCACCGAAATTTGCATGGCACTAAAAGGGTTAAACATTTTTTTGATATTATTAAATTGCAGTCACAGAGATCCATGCCCTTAAATGATTAACTTGTGATAAATGGTAAAATAAATAGGTACTGATTAAGTGGATGAATTTTAAAGTTTACAATCCAGACAGCTGCATTATTAGCAATTAAAAACCTGTTGGGAGGAATGGTATGTTTGTGTAACATTTAGTGATCTGGGCTATTAAGGAAAGTTGAAGCAGCCATGAAAGATCCAAGGCAACTGATTCAGAATGGTATGATGACAATTTGGGTCATTAACTAGGGGTTAAGAACCACTGGCCTAGCATCTGAGATATTCTTCATCAGCACTGTTCATTTATATGCATCACACAAGAGCAAATTATTATCACCTTTTTCTTGAGAATACCCTCTGGACCAATTACATTTTCAAAAATGTGTTTTCCAACATGGCTATCTACAGCACTTAGAGGATCATCCATCAAATATATGTCAGCATCACTATAGACTGCCCTGGCTAAACTTATGCGTTGCTTCTGACCTCCACTTAGATTTATTCCCTAAAGGATAAAAGCAAGATAGTGTAGTGCACTCCAATAAAAATGAGATATACAATTAGTGGCACATAACTAGTATCTATCTTCTAATTCAAAAGCATAAAAATTAAATTAAAACACATCTTAAAACAATGAAAAGAAGATAATTTAAATTATACACAGTATATGCCAGTGTCTAAGTCGACCATGATTTATTCAACTAAAAAGTTGATTTTTTATATATATTCGCCACTTGAGTCACTTTTTCACTCAATAAATCTTATAATCAGTACAGTGGTCATGACAAAATAATAATTGTTAATACTTCGATTAATTTTATATCGAAAAATGTTGAATGTCTGTTCAATATCTATATTTGCTCTTCATTTTTTGTAGATAACAATGAGTCCAATATCGTAACTTCTGATCCAGAAGATGAATTTGACAATTTCTATGAGCCTGATGCAGAAGGCAAAGGATTTCACAGTTTTGAAACTGCAATGTAAGAAAATACCATTCGTGAATGTTTTTAAAATTTCCTTTGACCATTTTTGTAATTTTCTATAGATCGTATGTTGTTATTAAAAAAAAATAATTTCATGTATTAAAACGAAAATTTTTAATTCTTAGTTATTTGTTTAACATTAGAATGGCCAGCCTTAGCCTGCCCCCTTGGACGTCCACGGGGATGAATTTGATTCCTTGCGAGTTATCAGCAAAACTGCATAACAAGGAGAGGGATGAAATCATAAAATGAATGCCACTATATTTAGAGGCCATTTATATACTTAGTTGCGTTTGTAGTCCATTAATACATTAATATGGTCGGAAAATTTATTATTTGTACTCTTTCTGACGTATTTGAAGTAAAATCGTCCAAGAATTCAAGAAAGAATTGAAAAATGGAAGACATCTTTTGTGAATGTACACTGAACGACAAAAGTTTAAGTACTGAAACTAAAATAAGCAATGCCTCTAAGAATTATAGTGACACATTCGGTGACAAATTCTCATATGTAAAGTCACCTTTCTAGGTTGCAATTACGTATGTGATGTACAGTCTCACTAAAAATGATGGATACATTGCATACAATCTACCTCAGAATGTAATTTTACTACACAAATTTGCATCCTCGTCAATGGAATATAATAAATGGCCTACAATTAAAAAAAAATCTTTATTAAAATGAGTAAGCAAAATGTTTTAGAATCATAATTACAGAATAAAAGAAATCATACAAACACAAAATAGTATCCTTACTTCTCAGTATTAAGGAAATTAATCAACTTATAAAATACCCTGAACATGGTAACATATGAAAGTGCTGCTACTATATCCACCAGTTATATATTGCTTTATATTTTCTTAGAAAGTTTGAACCAATTAATTAATTGTCCTTGACAGTTGCACAACCAACTACATACTTGCAGTCAACACATATGTACTTCACTTGAGCGGTACACTGGCCACACACCATTTTCTTACATTTGGTGCACTTACCCTTGGTCTTATTCCTAATGCAATTTTTCTTTACTTGGCAATTACAATGTTTGATGTCAACTTCTTCATCAGATTCACACACCTCAGGTTCTGGGACTATTTGAACACCCTGAATTTTCACATGTTCAGATTGTAGCTCTTCTGCGAGTTTTTGAAGGAAGACTCTCCTCAAGATCATCTTACCAGTGACAGCCCTATAGATTACCAAAGCATTTACCCCAGCCAGGTCAAGGATATTGTAGAATGTATGCACAGGCCATCTTCTCAATGATGCTTTGACTGAGAAGTGTCTAGCCATTTGATCTAATATGTCAACACCATATTTTGTCCCATTGTAGTATACTACAGTTTCAGGTGTCTTCTTTTCATTGGTACCAATGCTCACGCTGGGATGAAGACTACTGAACATGAGAACATTCTTGTTTGTCTTCCCCGATAGACGGTAAGTGAAATGTTGTCATGTGTCATAACTGTTGTAGTGTTGAGTACCTCACGTGATGTTTTTACAGATACAGGTATTTCTCTTCTAGCCCTATTAATCGTTCCAACTATGCTGGTTGCCTTATCTTTCAGCATCTCAGCCAATTGAAGAGATGAAAAATAATTATCAGTGATGCCATTCCTGCCTTTATTTAGAAATGGCTCCATCAGATGCATCACTACATAATCTGATACACGCTGATCATCCTTCCCAAAGTAGGGTAAGGCATTCAACATGTATGTCGAATCCACAGCTATGGCAAGCCAGAACTTTTGTCCGTATTTGTCAGGGTTTGATGCCATGAACTGAGTGAACGGACTCCTGGCTTTGCTGGGGAATAGCTGTTCATCAATGGTTATATTTGCTCCTGGCTTATAACAGCTACAGCGATTCTGTATAAACTTGTTCCATACTGCAGATACTAGGGCAAACTTATCTGTTTGCAAACAAACAGAGTGAGTTTACTTCTCGTCAAACCTGAGGAACCTCATAATTTCACGAAAGCGATTTCGAGACAAAGCCTCATTACAAAATGGTAGAGCCCAGGGTTTGGACCACAGAGATTGCAGTTCAATGTTCCATGATCCACTTACACTGCACACATACAGGATTGATATGAAAACCTCTAGTTCTGGCACTGACATGGACCAGGTGTTTCCCTGAAGAATCCGATGAGCCTCCACCTCGGTGCATTTCTGTATGTGTAGGATCATGGACTCATCAATGAATAAGCGCCAGGCACCTGCAACACTCTCATCACTTACATGTCTTTTCGCATGAGGGGTTGGGCCAGGTAGTTCTTTCAAGACATTCTGCTAAAATCGACGTCCAGGAGCAACGGCGCCTGGATCTGATGCCATCTACACAGTACCATCAGGGGCTGTATGCTGATCCTCTTTTGTTCCAGGATTATCAATATTGCCATCTGGCTCAGCAGTTCCTATCCGAGTGTTGACAGACCCTGAAACTCGACATTGGGCTCGTCCACCATGTCGTGCATGACTCAGCTCTGCGGATATTTGGCATCTTTCGGTTACTATTGGAGCAGCTGCACCTGTATGAAAGAACAAAATAAGTGTGAAGTGACAAACAAAACTGAGTGATAAAGAACAATAGCGAATAATAAAAATATTTTAAATTTATTAACGGCTTTATTATTGGCGGCCTAAATTTCCCGTAGAACTCTAAGGGTGTCTCCAGTGACACGACTGACAGCAGTAGCATGGCCAACACCTCGACGACCACCAGGAGCTCGTCCAGTATACCGTACCTTGCTGAGGGGCTCCTTGGCTGCACCTGTGTAAAAGAGCAATATGAGGGTGAAACAATAATAGCACGAATGAATGGTAACAATAATTTGAAAGAAATGTAGCAGAAAATAAAATGCATACAAAGTGTACTCACCGTCTTGATCATTATTACCGGCAAAGCCCTTCCCTGGAACTGCAAAAACTTCAGTTTCTTTCTCAGATCCACTTGAATCGGTGTCAGTGCCCACACGGTAATCTTCATCTGTTGAGTCATCTGAAGAGAGCTCGCCGCCATCCAATTCACCATAATCTATATTAGTTAGCTCCTTGAGTACATCATGGGAATTGAGACAAAGCCTACGTGCCATTTCAAAGCCACAATAACAATGAAAATTCACGTGCGGGGAATGGACACAGAATGAAGCAGCAGTCATCATCATAGGTAGTCTGTCCGTAGACAGGTCCGTGATTATTCATGGTTAAACCTGGTTCTCCATATACTCCTATTTTCCGCTGTCCTCTTCATATCTTGATAACTCTCTTTCCCTTTCAAATCGTCTATCAGCTGAAACCTTTTCCTACCTCTTTCCCTTTTCCCATCTAGTTTTCCTTCTAACACGTCTTTAATCATACTCTCTCTCCTCAGGTAATGTCCAACCCAGTTAGCCTTCCTCTTTCTGATAGTCTGTATAATCATTCGCTTCTCTCCTATTCTTCGTAGCACTTCATCGTTTTTCATCCTATCTGTCCATTTTATCTTCAGCATTCTCCTCCAAGTCCACATTTCAAAGCTTTCCAAGTATTTGATGTCATTTTTCCTTAGCGTCCATGTTTCTGCCCCATACAATGCTATACTCCATACGTGGCATTTTATCAACTTCTTGCGGATATCTTCCCTTATATTCCCTGTAAGTAGTTGTTTCTTTCTCCTGAAAGCCGCTTTTGCTTTTCCTATTCTAGTTTTGATCTCATCCGTACATTTTGCCTCTCGTGTTATGATACTTCCAAGGTATTTATATTCTGAAACTTGTTCTAATGGCTTTCCCCCAATAGTTATGTTCAGATTCTCTTCTTTACCCGATATTCGAATGACCTTGGATTTTTCTGTATTTATTTCCATACCGTATTTTCTACCTGTTATCACTAGTCTATTTATCATTTTTTGTAGTTCCTCTTCCTTTCTTGCTAGAAGTACTTGATCATCTGCGTATTTTACTGTTCTTATAATTCTTCCTCCAATTTTGAAATCCCCTGTGCCTTCTAAAGCTTCTTGCATTAGACTTTCTCCATATATATTGAATAGGGTTGGCGATAGGCAGCAGCCTTGTCTTACTCCTCTACCGATATTTATTCCGCAGGTGTCCACATTCTCAAACCTGACCTTTACAACTTGATTCTCATATAGATTCCTAATCAATCTCCTGTCTTTCCAGTCTACACCTATATCCTTTAATATCTTCATCAACTTTACCCAATTTACTCTATCAAAGGCCTTCTGCCAGTCTACGAAACATGCGCAGATATCTTGACTGTATTCTATTGCCCTTTCTGATATGATTCTAACTACTCCTATAGCATCTCTAGTTCCTCGTCCTTTTCTGAAACCGAATTGATCTTCCCCTATTATTTCTTCTGCCTTTTTCTCCAGCCTTTTATTAAGAATCCTCGTGATGATCTTCGATGTGTGTGACAGAAGGCTGATAGTTCTGTAATCTTTACACTGCATTGCCTTTGGCTTCTTCTTTAGAGGGATCATTGTTACTTCTAGGAAATCCTGAGGCCATTCTCCCGTGTCGTAAATCTTATTAATTAATTTCGTGATCGCTTTTAGTCCTTCTGATCCTATGACTTTAAGTATCTCAGCCGGTATTCCATCGCTGCCCGTGGCTTTCCCCTTCTTTAGTTCCACTATCGCCTTTTCTACTTCGCTCTCCATAATACTTGGTCCTAAGTTGTCTTCTTCAATGTTTTTCTCATTTTCCAGTTCTATTTTCCCCTCTCCTGCCTGTTTGCCGTATAATTCCTTAATGTATTCTTCCCATACCTGTGCTACATCCTTTGTTTCTGAGACTATCTTCCCATCCGTATTCATAATTCCTTTACCACAAATTCCATTAGACTTCTTATCTTCTAATTCCAGTGCCCTAGCGTACATCATATCGTACCGTCCTAACTTCTCCATTTGTTCTATTTCATCACATTTTCCTTTTATCCAGTTTTCTCTAGCTTTATCTGTTACCCTTCTCAACTCATTGTTTATACGCCTATAGTTGGCTCTACCTTCTTCACTGTTAACGTTTTTCCATTTTCGTCTCTCATCCATTTTCTCCAGCATTTCCTTCGTGATCCATGGTTTTCTGATTTTCTTCTCTTGTTTTCCAATCTCTTTATCCAAGGTATCCTTGATACTGGTTTTAATTTCATCCCATTCTATATCAACAGTCTTCGGTTTGTTTTCCAACTTCCTTAGGTTATCTTCCAAAGCAGCAGTAGACACGCCAAAATGAAACAACTAGAAGGAACTGCGCAAAAATAGAGCATGAAGGGAGGGGAGGAGAGAAGGGATGGAGGAGAGGGGAGCAGGCACGTGAAGGTTGCACTGTAGTCAGTGTGACGAGCGACAATGAAAGTGATGTAATCAAAGAATCTCAGTGGATGGCCGCTAAGCCTTGTATTCTTCAAAATTCGATCGTTCGTACTGGGGGATCAAACTGATCCCCGTGGACGTTCAAAGTAAATTTATGATTTATATATAAAATAGTGGACTGTGACAGCCCTGCTCTTATGCACACAGAAAGTAGCTACTAAATGATGAAAAGTCACAGGAGGAAATGACATTGTCACTTCCCATTGTTAAATGGCATCCATTTAAAATCAAGAAAGGATCAAAATGATCCTCGAGGACATTCTATTGTTAAAATTATCATTTCACAAATCTTCTAAATAACACCAGCTAAATAAATGATAAACAGTTGAACAGCTGATTCATAATGGCAGTCATCTGCATCGAAAAATACCAGGGAGTTTATGGTAAACATTTTATACTCAGTGTGTAAGGTGACCCCAAGATTTTAGAGGATTTTTTTAAGCTTCAAAGGTCGACTTGTACACCAGAATATATGGTATTATGATATTTTAAAACCCACAACATCATAATGATTAATGAAATACAAGATTTTTACCTTTTCCCCAATTTCAGTTTGATCTCCAGCAGGTAACATTTCAAAATCTGATTTCAAAGCACATGCTTTTATTATTTGTTTGTATGAAATATTATTATATTCATTTCCAAATAGTATGTTATCACGTAACACAGCATTTTGAATCCATGCTTGCTGAGGCACAAAAGCAATCTTTCCCTGAAAGAAGAAGTAAATATTCTTGATTATGAAAGAATAAATCCATGCATTAGAAGAAAGCACAATTGGTATGGAGGTATTGAGAAAGACATGTGGTGGCCACATTAGATTTTTAAATAATTGTAATTAAACAACTTCAGCAAAAAAATTCATTGTAAAAAATAATAACTGTGCATCTTCTATTACAAAGTCTTAACACATATTCACTCATTCATACAATCCAAGCACACTTTTGGCCAAATATTTAGAATCAATATGTCTGAGTATGCTGCAAGGCCAAAAATTCGACAGATTTTTCCCTTTAATCTTAAAATACCATATTTACCAAATCCAAGACGACTCCAAATCTAACATAAGGTGACTCCCCCCTTTTAGCAGACTGTCAAAATGAAAAAAATATTTGATGACCTAATTTCTCACTGAATGTATGTGGTGTATATTTCGAACAAATGCATTCAGTATAGGCATGGCCGGCGGAACGGGGTAGCAAAACAGGCAACTGCCTAGGGCGCCAGAGATAGAGGGGCACCATGAAGAGCCAATATTTTGATTTCACGGCACTGTATGTGTGTCTGTATTCTTTTTTAAAAAGTAATATATACTTATCTTTCATCTTTTATTGATTCATGTTGTTATATTTTTCACATGCATTTGTGTTGTATAAACCTTTATATTCAAAATGACTTCAATTCCTCTTCAATGCTGTGCACTACCCCAATCCTAAAAGTATAGGAAGTTTAAACTAGCGGTCTGAGGAAGAACTGGAGAATGTGTAATTCTTGAAGATATTGATGTACCAACTAACTTACGAGCCTAAAGTTATGATTTGCTTAATCTCTTAAAATATTCTTCTTAATGCCCATTTTTACCTCTATTACTTACCATAAAGTTTTTAAATGTGGAAAAACATTTTTTTAGCAATTATGAAAAAAATTATTTAATAATAAAAAACCAACTTTTATTAATATTATACTTAAGTAATACAGATGCTTATAGACGTCATTGTGTAATTACTATTAAAAATAATTTTCATCTATTAGATTTTTAGTATCATTTAGATTGGAGTAGGGTGCCAAAAAAAGTTTGCCGAGGGTGCCAAACTGCCTTGCGTCGGCCCTAGTTCGTTCATTAATTGAAATGGTTTGTTACAAATTTTTGTCTGAGAAAAACAATTTTTTAAATGTATTTTTTAAATGAATACTGTATTAATTTAAATCCAGATCGCAAATTTGTAATAAAAAATAAATTATTTTATCTTGATTCATTTGTTTAAAAAACATCAATAAAATGCGAACTATACTTCCTACGATTCTACAACAAATTGTCGTAGTCAGTTCATCAGGTGTATTCCCCTGCTGAACACGAGTCATGGTGTCTCACCTTCTAATTTGTGCCATGAAGAATTTGTCGAGTAATGAATTGACACGCAATGAGTTTATCGTGTGATGTATTCACGCACAACGAGTTTGTCATGTGAAGAATTGATGTGCTATAAATTCATGCACGATGAATTTACTGTGATGTATTGACAGTATACCACTTCATACTCGAATTTAAGATGACCCTCAATTTTAGCAAGGTGAAATATAGTAAAAACCTTGTCCTGGATACAGGTAAATATGGTAATTTAAAATTTATGATTTTAAAGGACTTGATATGAATAACATATAAACAGCTTGAGATTAAATTTACAGAATGTTGTGCCCAAGAATCTGCCAAAAGAGATATTAAATACTTATGCAGTATATGACAAATTTAAATAAATCTTTACCTAAAAAATTGATTTTTATTTCATCCGAGTCATTTCCAAATAACTTTAAACAGTTTCAAATTTTGTCGTTGTTTCAAAAATAACAAATTGATCTACTCTGACAAAGTCCAAAGTACAGCAAACCTAGGACTTGTTTGCTTGTTTTTGGACAATATATTTATATATTAACCTAACCTTGACTTATCAAATAAAGTTCATACAGAATAAGGAAAATATAGAATAATATTGTTTTACTTCCTTACCAAAACATAATTTTTCTCAGCCTACAAATTATTATAAAAGGCCAAGTAATATACAGACAAGGGCTATGTGATGATACACAATAAAGATTTTTCCACTTGTTTTTCGATAATTTTAATTGATTTTAGTTGTATCATGTACTTTGGCTTTTCTAGAATGTTTTCTTCAATTTTATAAACAACAAGTAATGTCTTATTTAGCTTTTACAATATCCGGATTTAAGATAATACTGGTTTCCAGACAGCAGGTTTTTGGAATTGGTACTGTATATTACAGTGAGGATATAATGGCATAAGAGAAAAGAAAAGGTGTATGAATATGAGAGAAAACTTTTTCCCTCACGTCACATGATGATTAGTAATGCTCCAGCACAACTTATAAATTCCCATTCTTAAATCTAATCAAAATATAAATTACAGTACATGATGAGGAAGTCAAAATATTCATACCTTTGTGTTCACTCTACCATTGATTTTTTCCATCTCACCAAGAAGAGCTGATATTAAAGATGACTTTCCTGAACCTACACTACCCACCACAGCAACAAGTTGCTCTTTCCTGACACTGAGGCAAATGTCCTTCAACAGAACACCCTCACTTGCACCCCAAGAGAAACTACCATTTTCAATGATTATTGGGTCAACTGTAAAATTAATAAAATTTGTTAAGTAAATCAGTTATGAATGCAGCGATAATATTCAAGAGATTTGTATAGCACTTTCCGTAATTTTTATTATTTCAAATCACCCATTAAAAGAGCTCATTTGACATACATTTCTGTATGCAAACCATTAACAAAAAGTATGTTTGAATTTTTCCTAATCATATGAAAAATATTTACCATGCACAACACAGAAGTAGACAGTATCAAACAATATAATAAAGGACAGAATAGAACTAGTATGATATTAATCAACATATCAGATAAATGTATGACTATAAAATCACTAATAATTTTATCAATATTATATTACCTATTTATATTAAGTAAATGGGTGATTATTTCCATAACCAAACAAACAATCATGGATAACTTCTCACCAAGACAATTTTTCATACACAAGTAGATAATAAAGAATGATAGGGAAACAGTAACATAACACCAATTCTTAAGTTTAATATTCTTCACTACATTTATGTACAAAATCTTGCTATTGCCTCAAAAATACTTACTTTCTGTATTATCATGTTCTACATTGTTAGGGTCAATTTCTTCAGAGTTCATAAATTTATTCAACCTTTTAATGGAAACAGTTGCCTACAAACAATGAATCATCACTATTATTGATATTTCAAATACAATAACCAAAATGCATAAAAAATACTAATTATCACTTTTTGCAGATTTCCTTTTTGCTAAAAGTAACAAAAAAAGTGTAAACCAACATTTCAGGAATACAATTTTTTGTCAAATGGTAAAACAATGACATTACTTATGATGCAAGTACATATTCCCAAATCTCTTACCTGGACCACATTTGATATCATAAATGGCAGCATTGCAAGTGGGAAACGCAAAATATTGAATAATGATAAGGAGACAAAGGCTGTCTGAGAATCCAGAACATTATCATCATCAGACAATACAAAAGTGGCAAATGATGCAAGTGACACCTAAAAGATATCAAATAAATGTAATAAAAATACAACTGCAATAAAAAATATAAAATCATGTATATCATTAAAATAAGCAGTGGATTGGATATTACTTTTATTTTTATTACAAGCACACTTTGAGAAAAAATTATATAGCTCACTTATTTAAAAAATTAATTGATAACTATTATATCACTTGTGGAGATTGGAAATCATTACATACCAAGAATGGAGCACACGACCACACAAAAGCAGTTCCTGAGTTCAAAAAAGCAGAGTGCCTCAAAACCTTCAATTCCTTGTTTCGGACATTTAAAATCTGTTGCTCAAAGGATGTCTCCCAGGCATACAATTTTAATACCTTAGAAAAATTTTGAGATAAGATCAGAAAAACCTCCATGAAATAAATTATGTCTCACTAAAATAAGAAACGATACCTTGATTCCATTCAGAACTTCATTCATTAATTTCACTCTTTGATCTTTATACTTCATTTGACGTATTTGAAGGTTTTTTATATGGTGGGCAATCAATACATTTACTGGAATCAAGATTATCATTATTGCCAATCCAGCAAGAACAGCTGGTCCTGCGAATTACACCATATAATTAGAAAAAAACAACCATGGTCCAATGACTGCCCCTAAGTGAGCATCACTGGACAATTTTTAAAGATCTCCCACATTCTAAATACAGAAAAATGTACAAAAACTAATCAAATTCAATATTTAACAACTGAAAATCAATTTAATCTAACGCACAGCAATCAATAAAATATTAAAGGAATCTAAAAAGGAGTTCATGATTTTTACCCAGTATTTGCCATAGAAAGTACAAAGCCAATGCAATTTGAAGGGGTGCCGACCATATCAAATTTAAATGAATGCTCAGATCCATAAAACGTTGAGCATCAACTGACATCAGATTCACTATTTCTCCAACTGTAGATTCACGACGAGCTGCATTAGACATACGTAGAGCCTGTAATATGAAATCTTTAAGAACAAACTTTTTCAAAGGATCTAGTATGATGCATAAAAAATCAACAAAAAGGAGATATGTACAAATGAATGGAATCAAATTTTTATGTGACATAACTATTTCGATAGCAACACAAAAGTAATTCAAGTTTGTAAGCCTAGAAGAGATAACACATCTGCATCCCAATGTACGAGGGTCATTTTTAAAGTAAGAACCGTTTGCGCACCCTACCCGCGCAGGTCATTGACCGGAGACGTCTCAAGGTTGAATGCTCTCTCTAGGGCCCCAGCCACGTCCTCAGTGTGCACTGAGCATTTGAGTGAGTTGGTTGATTTTTCAAAGTGCTTTATAAAGAACCATGTCTATCACTAATCCCGCCGATTGTGAAGTGCGTTCGGTGATTAGATTTTTGAACGTGAAAAAAATTCGCCCTGCTGAAATCCATCGCCAACTTGTGGAAGTGTATGGGGAAGGTTTAATGAACGAAGGGAATGTGCGAAAGTGGTGTCATCTGTTTAATGGTGGAAGGACAAATGTGCACGATGATGCACGATTTGGACACCCGTCTGTCATGAGTGAGGACTTGAAAAACAAGGTCGATGCGCACGTTCATGAAAGCAGGTGCTTCACTATTGATGAGCTTCATGAGGCTTTTCCAAATGTTTCGCGATCTGTCCGCTATAAGATTGTCACAGTTCACCTCCAATATGGAAAGATTTGTGCCAGGTGGGTTCCAAGAATGCTCACAGATGCACACAAGCAGAAACGCATGGGTGCTGCTCTGTCGTTTTTGGAATGCTACCACAGAGATGGTGATGAATTCTTGGACCATATCGTTATGGGAGATGAGACGTGGGTCTCACACTACACGCCAGAGAGTAAGCAGCAGTCTCTTGAATGGCATCACCCCCGCACTCCGACAAAACCACGAAAATTCAAGCAGACACCTTCAACTCTGAAAATCATGGCCACCGTTTTTTGGGACAGAAAAGGCGTTCTTTTGGTTGACTTCTTGCCTCGCGGAGAAACCATCAATGCAAACGCATATTGTGAAACATTGACAAGGCTACGGCATGCTATTCATAAATGCCGGTGCGGCCTACTCACTAGGGGAGTGTGTCGTCTTCATGACAACACGCGGCCACATGTTGCACAAAAAACGCAAGTGCTGTTGGAGAAATTTGATTGGGAAATCCTTGACCATCCTCCCTACAGTCCTGATCTGGCACCTTCGGACTTCCATCTTTTCACAAAACTGAAGGAGTTTTTGGGTGGCAAATGGATGGAAACTGATGAAGAAGTGAAAGAAACAGTTGTGGGTTGGTTGGATGGACTGGCGGCCAACTTCCATGATGAGGGGATCGTCAAGCTCGTGCCACATCTGAACAAATGCCTGGATCTCTATGGGGACTATGTAGAAAAATAAAGAAATGTTGTACGTAGTAGTAGCAATAAAATTATTTGGATATATCAAGTTTTTATTTTTTATGACAAAATGGTTCTTACTTTAAAAATGACCCTCGTACATATGGAATCAAGCAGAAAGACAGGTACAAATTAAGATAAATATAACTCTCTACAATTTAATAATACCGTTATTTTTAATATGCTCTAATGCAATATTTTTCAAATAACAGGTTTAAGAAAATAATAATATGGGTCATAAGTAGGGTATGGATTTTTTGGGTTTTACCCGATTTTTACCCTCCGATCGCCTCGCTTGTAGGCACCTCAGCACTTATGTAGGTGCAGTCCTAGATATTCGTGATCAGTCTGTTTATTCTCGTTGTAAACAATTTATTCTTAGTCTTACTTTATAACACAATCTGATATTCATCCGGCATCAGACTCAGTTTTCGTATTTTTTATTATTCCTCCAAAGTGGAGCACATATTTATATTGAGTATCTCTATTGTGTATTTCTATTGTGCATCATTCTTGTTCCAATATATTTGTAACTATTCTGCCTTTCACATTACCATTGTCTTATATTCGATTGTCTTGAGTCAGCACCAGTGTTATTTAAAAGGGTCATATCATTTCTGTTATATGTTGTGAATTACGAGAAAGTAATGTGAATGACACAGTACGTGTCCAAGGCAACACCTCTAAATAATGATTTGGATATTATTAGGTTTTAGGTTAATGCCCGAGTCCAATACCCTAAATTAAGTAAGTTTGCCTTAACACTACTATGTATGCCCAGAGGTAGCTGTGATGTTGAGCATTCATTTTCCCATTTGCAAATTCTGGAAAAGAGTAATATTACTTAAAACACACTGGCTATGCAAATGTTATTGTATGTGAATCATAAATATTAATGCTAAAAAAACTTTTAAATTTTTAAACAAGATTTTTATTTAAAAATCATTTTATCCAAATTACAAAATAATATAACCCGAAAATTACCTGAGATTGAACTTTTTTTAAAATCTCGAAAAATCTATAACTTATTTATAACCAATTTTAACCCTAATGAAAAGGAAAATAATAAAACCCGATATTTACCCTCTGAATGAAATTTTTTTAAACCCGAAAAATCCATACCCTAGTCATAAGGAGTACTCATTGTATCTACAACCAAAAGATAACAAAGCAAACAAATGATGACCTGCTACTATTAGATAAATGGCTTCCATATACCACATATTGCCTTTATTGTGAGTTTATGAAACCTATAATCAGATTTTACTTTTTCGAGCCTGTAGATAATTTTTGAAAAACATTTATTTAAAGGCTAATTTTAGCATATATGTAACAAGCAACTTCAAATGGGGTAATCTAAAACAAATAAAGAAAATAAATGATTACATAAATAGTTATCAGCATGTTTTAATTGACAGATTGGAATAAAAAGCAAAGATTAAAATTTACATACATGTAATCTTAAGGAACTACAAAAACAAATGCTAAAAAATTACCACTGAAATTATTTATATGGTTTACATATACATATTGAGTAAGAGTAAGCTATTGATAAAATTACTTCAAATTTACCTTCCTATATATTGTAGATACTAATGCTGTCCGTACATGCATCCCAACAAGGTACATTTGCTGAAAATATTGTGATAGAAAAATTGTTTGGAAGATGGATGTAGTAAACATCAAAATTGCAAAAAAATATCCTTTCCAAGGATTATCATCACTTCCCACAAATGCAATAAGAGCACTGAAATAAACATAATATGGTTATATCACTTGTTTTCCCAGTTTCAAATGTTATATACAGTAGTCCCTTGCCAATTGCAGTTGAAAAATTGTACCTCGTTTTGCCAACCACAATATCCAATCTTGAGTACCCATGGTTCTCAGCATTGCCACATTTAAATGCCTAGTTTTATTAATATTAAAATGTATGTTGTTGAAGAACTTACATACTAACTAGCTTTTACCAGGAGAGACATAGGAAAGAGGATTTGAAGCTCCCAATAACAACAATGTAGTTGGGAGGCTAAATTGCAATATATCCCCCTCTTGAAATGATGCCTTGAGTAGCGAGAAATGAAACTGGGTAGTCAAATAATTAATATTTATTATAGTTAGGTTAAGTGGTTGGGGATGGATTCATTCTATTTCCTCCCTCAGGTTGGGTTAAGTGGTTGGGAGATGAGTTTGTTTCCCGGATTGGTTGGGTTGGGGCTGGGATTCATTCCATTTTCCTCTCCCGGGTTGGGAGTTGAGTTCATTCCATTTTCGTTATTTGGCTACCATTGACTTTTGACTGTTTTGTAAATTACTGCTGTTACCTAAAATGGCGATTAACTGGTCACAAGTAGTTCCGTTTCTCGCCACATAAGGCACTAGTTCAAGAGGATATATTGCAATTCCTTAGTTGGAAGGTCCATGGAATTTTATTTAAGGAATCTGAAGCATAAAGTCAGATAGGCAGCATCAGCAGTGGCTGCTCTGCCATCTTATGTGTATGTGTGTGTATATATATATATATATATATATATATATATATACATATACAGGGCCGGCGGAAGCGGGCACCAAGCAAGGAGGGCGCCACTTCTAAAAACTTCGGCCATGAATGTATCATATTTAATAAATAATAAACAGGACACCACACGTCCACACCCACGGAGATTATGCTGGTTTATGGCTTGAGTGATTTCAGTAAGGAAACATAATAGTTGGAAATATATACAAAGTAATACATTTTTGAAACTGTTGGCCGACGGTGCTGGGTGTAGGCAAAGTTAGCTAGCGGATGACTATGCCGTGTAGTGTAATGAGAGTGGGCCTCCAATGGTTCTAACTGAATTCACAGCGTAAATGCACGTATCGCTATCTGCTATGTCGAATAAACTGCTGCGGTTGTTTTATACGCAACCAGTTTAATAAAATTTTATACCTGATATCTGTATAACATTTGGTAAGTTGTGAACGTACTTACTTATAATTCATGTTTAAATTTATTTGAAAATAATTACAAAATACCCACTGTTTTTTAAAAATAATCCAAAATACCCACTGTTTCAAAACATGTTAAAATTGGTGTTAGAGTTCGTGTTAGATTAGGGTTAGAGTTAGGGTTGGTGTTGTGTAAATTTTTGTTATTACTCCTAACGTTTTGTTATAGTTATTTTTAACGTTTTTAAAAACAGTGGGCATTTTGGAATATTAAAAAAAAAACTGCTTATTTTGGAATATTAAAAAAAAACTGCTTATTTTGGAATATTAAAAAAAAAGTGCTTATTTTGGAATATTTTTTAAAAACAGTGGGTATTTTGGAATTAACCCATTTATTTTTATTATTAAATTTCAGTCTAAAAATTTAATTAAAAAATGGAATCGAAGAAGAAGTTATTCGGTGCCCAGAATCGTAAACGTAAGGCCGCGAAAGATGCTGCCATTCAAAAACAAGCCGGTACACCAGCAAATTTCATTAAAAAAGTGAAGAATACTTCCGACTTAGACTGTAGCCAACTTGACACATCATCAGAACCAATTGTTGACGAAGAGGCATCCAACCCAAGTTCATCAGCCAGATTAAATGAAAATATTACAACGACAGATCAAGACCATGAGGAATTAATTTCTGAACCATCTCTCGAGGTAATTAAAAATTCTTTAAATCATGACATGGAAAACGTCTTAAGTGAAGAATCGTTTCGAGATAATTCGGAGAAAGACATTGTTATAAATGAAAAATCTTTAGTTAATGGAAATTTAGAAGATCCAGTAAAATGGCCAAATATTGACGACAAATTACGAATAGTTTTATCAGAAATGGGACCTATTCAAAAGAAAAATTTAATATATCCGAGAGATACGAATGGACGTAAATTTAGCGATACATATTATAATAGAAAAATGGAAAATGGAGAGTTGGTAACTAGGACATGGCTTATTTATTCGTTAACCGCAAATTCTGTTTTCCTTGTTAGCTTTTTACACCTGCTGAGAATAGTAGCCTCGTAAAAGGATATGATGACTGGGGAAACATATCCAAAACTTTACATAGACACGAGACCAGTATGACTCACATGAAAAATTTTTTTAAATGAAAGGAGAACCTGAAAAATAAAATAACTATTGACTTTTAAACACAAAATATGTAGGAAATGGAAAAAAAAACGTTGGTCAAATGTTTTAGAAAGATTGATTGAAATAGTAAAATTCCTTGGTGGCCAACATTTAGCATTTCGAGGATCATCAGATACATTATATCAAAAGGATAATGGAAACTTTTTAAAATTAGTCAAACTTTTTGCTAAGTTTGACCCGGTTATGGAAACCCACGTTGAAAGAGCTCTACGACAAAAATGTTCCGTTCACTATTTAAATGAAATATTGCAAATTTTAGGCAATGGAATAAGGGATAAAATTTTATTGTCAATTCGAAAGGCTAAATACTATTCAATGATCTTGGACTGCACACCTGACGCAAGTAAAACAGAACAGATGAGTATTATCATACGTTTTGTTTTCTACACCGATGGAAAAGTCGAAATCAGGGAAAACTTTTTAGGTTTATACGAAATCATAATTAAATTATTGGGAAAATGGGACATTCCCATTGAGAATATGAGAGGTGAAGGGTACGACAAGGGGGCAAATATGAAAGGGAAAAGAAATGGGCTTCACAGTTTGCTCTTAAACACAAATCCTCGTGCCTTTTACGTTCCCTGTGCTGCTCATACTCTAAATTTAGTGATAAATGATGCAGCAAAAGTCAATGCAGACAGTTTTTTTTGCAACTGTGCAAGAATTATATAATTTCTTTTCATCTTCTCCAAAGCGTTGGACAATTCTTTTAAAGAACATCTCAAACTTAACATTAAAGCAGCTTTCAGACACCCGATGGGAAAGTAGAATTGAAGCAATCCGGCCTCTACGATATCAAGTAGGAGAAATTTATGACGCACTCTATGAAATTATGGACCATGACAACTTCAATAAAGAAATACAACATGAAGCACAAAGTTAATGTGTTAAAATAAAAGATTATAAATTTATTTGCTCCTTGATAATTTGGCATGATATTCTTAATAGAATAAATCCTGTCAGCAAACAACTTCAAGATAAAAATATGAACATTGCACTTGTCTTAGAATCAATCGGCAATTTAAAATCATTCGTATTGGAATATCGATCAAATTTAAATTACAAGGATGTTCTTGAAATGGCCAAAAAACTTAGTGAAGATGTGGATGGAGAACCAGAATTTAAATCTATAGTTGAAGTTCGCAGAAGAAGAAAAAAACGTCAATTTCAATATGAACATCATGATGAATTACCGCAAATGCCAGAAGATAGATTCAGAGTCAATGTTTTTATACAATTTTGGATACTGCTTGGACATCGTTGACTGAACGTTTTGAACAACTGAAAATCCATAGTGATCATTTCAGTTTCTTACATAATTTCTCAGAAATTGATAGTGAAAATCTAAGAAAAAACTGTGATGATTTAGAGAATCTTTTAAAATATGGTGATAACAAAGATATAAATGGTACAGAACTCTATGACGAGATAGTTGCTTATAAAGACATTTTCAGTAAAGATAAATTAAAAATTCAAAACCCTTTTGATGTTCTTCAGTTTATTGTATCTAATAATTTATTCTTTCCTAACTTAGCGATTGCTTTAAGAATATTATTGACCATTCCTGTTAGTGTAGCAAGCAGTGAATGTTCATTTACTAAATTAAAATTAATTAAGACGTATTTACGAGCGAGTATTTCACAAGAAAGGCTTGTAAACCTCGCATTAATAGCGATTGAAAATGATGTATGTGCTGAATTAGATATAAAGGAAATTATTTCTAATTTTGTAACTATGAAATCAAGAAAAATAAAAATTTTGTGAATAAACTTGTTTCAAATAAAATTTCATATTTATTTATTTATTCTAATATTCTATTCATGTTACACTAAAATGTGAAACGTATCTTTTTCGACGATTTTTTTTCTAAAGAGGCGCTCACAGCTATTTTGCAGACGGGCGCTGAACAACCTAGCGCCGACCCTGTATATGTATATATATATATATATAAAGCCAGTTTCTTGCTTGCATGTGTGGATGTAATTCTATAACACAACTATTACAGAAGATAGAATCAAATGGGAGATGTCACATTAACCACAATAAAGAGTACTGTAGTGTGATAAGGTTTTTAAACAGATTTGATTGACCAGTTTAAGTTTTAAAAAGTTTTTCTCTTTTAATTTTCCACATTTGAATAACATGGGAATGAGTGCAGCATATTTTTAATTTGCATTTTAAAATTAGTTAAAATTGAGCTCCATACTCGGAACTTAAATGATCATACACCTGAAAATACAGTTTATTTTGATAGAAGAGAGAATTCAAATCTATGCCAAAATATAAAAAATACATTTTGAAGCTTAAAAACTGCCCATTTATCATTGCTCTAACAATGGGTGTCTAATGCTTAGGATACAAATATCCTTGCTATGCTTAATTTCGTTTTTGTTTTGTTTACATATCAACAAATGTTTATTTTTTTGGAAGTTTTTAGATGATAATATTCATTGCATTCATTTCACCTAAGCCTACTTATTCTCAGGCAAATTAGACATGTGACTTAAATCAACTTTTAATATAACACAAGTACATATAATGATAACGATATAATTCACTAAATCCGTTGATATTGAATGGGCACTTACACTAGTTATATTATTTACGTAGAGTATTTCTTTGTACTTGGGATGTATTTTCTTTTGTACTTTTGTCTGACAAACATGTTTCTTTGAAGTATTTAGCCTTGGAATGTAAATTATGGAACTTTAGGTATACCTCTCATTGATTACTTACCCTAACCCCCAATTTCCCACAAGCCCTGGCCCTCCTCAACTGCAGTTTTGTCAACTGCGCATTAAGCCAAGAATGTAACCTCATGGATGGCAAGAGACTACTGTACTCAAATAATTCCTAAAGTATTGCAGCAAATTCTATAATTATTCTAAAGCTAATAGATTAGAAGTACATTAACATTTTTGGGCTATATATCACACATCCCAAGTGAGAGAATTCCATAATAACATAAAAAGAAAACCAACTAACCCAAGGATTTGAGGATTGACAAAAGTCAATATATCCTGAATCATTTTTAGAGAAGCTCCAAACAAAAAGCTGGAACCAAATGATTTACATAAAGCGGGCAAAATGGAGGCATGCCCCTTTTTATGTTGTTTTCCTTTGTCTTCATCATTCTTTTCATATTTTGCTCCAAGCTTCGACTCTTGTCCCCTAAAATACAGAAAGATTCAACCTGATATGCTCTCATACCTGTCATCGATTACATAAGTTAACAAGATTGATATTTTTTTTAAATTCAATCTGAATTCTACAGATTGCAATATGAATATTTATCTTTTTTTAACGAAGAGGTATAATTAGGAATAAAAGATGTGACACAAATAGTTACAACCATTTTGAATCATTATTAATACTTATCCATGAAAAAAGAACATCCTAATTTGTCAATAAAAACCTTATATTCACAGGCATTTAAGCATAATGAATCTCTAGTAATTCTTGCAGTTTATATTGCCTTTCTTCTTTGAGCAGAAATGTAGGTAAATCAATTAGGTAAAAATATAATTAAACGCAAACAATTTAAATTTTATGATCAAGATTGTTATGTGCCATATTATTAAGATCAATTTATAAAGTCCTAAATGTGATAATAGGCTGAAATGCTAAAAGCTTACATTTTACTCTTCCTCAAACTTTGTGTCCAATATTTGTCAAAAAGTGGAACTATTTCCAAAGAAGAATCTTCAGTTTTAATATTCCAAAGGTCTTGTGTTTCTAATGACTTTCTGAAACCTTTCCATGACAGCTTGTCATACCATGAAAATAGCATTCTGGATAAATATGACGCTTCAATTTCAGGACACGGGTTCTAGTAAAAATAAAAAAAATCAAAATTTCAGTTTAAATTAATAAACATAACATAATAGTATGCGTTATATTTAGGAAATTTCTATCTAATCAAATTAAAAACTTAACAATACCTTTACAGGAGGGTAAAGGAGAAATTTAGGAGCTGCATCAGCAAAACAATTGAGAAACAGCTGAACAACAAGAAGTGGGTAGTAGATCATAAATAAAATGAATGAAATTGGTAAACCAGATGAATTCTGCAAACAAATACAATTGTGTTTACATTCAAAATTAATAAATGCCTGAAATCATAAAATACTTAATTCATTGGTGGTTGATTAAATACTGAAGCATGACAATGAGCTCGGCTATAATTATGGTTTGTCACCATATAATACAGCATAACATGCAATAAAAATCAAATTATTAAAATAAATTTATCAAGATTTGCAAAAGTAAAGATATACACCATCTAATTTCTAAAAAAAAAACGAAAAAATTCAACAGGTACAGTATCAGTAATGTATTCTATATGGCACAGGTTTTCAAACTACCATGTGGCTGCAAGTTGCCAGAGTTTTTATGATATAAAAGATGGATCTTGTCTGTTATTTGCTACCCACCCAAGGTAATATACTGTGTCCTTCTGGTGGCGGGATACAACTACTCGGGCTACAACATACTCCAACTCGCCCCCCCCTCCCCCCCATGTTGGGTAAGCTAGTTTAAGTGTTTTGGTTTCTTCCCACATTCACTGTCCCGCTCCCCCGAGGAGGCACAGTGAATGTGGGAAGAAACTAAAAACACTTTAACTAACTTACCCAACGCAGTCACAGCCATACCTGCGTATTTGTTCTTTTTTCTTGCAGCTAACCTCCACGCAGTTCCATATCTTGCCACTTCATTCCATTAGGGCGTTGAGTATATTAACCTGGGTGGGTGGCAGATAACAGACAAGACCCTAAAAGACTATTTAACATGTGCCAGAAGGGTGGCCAAACAACTTGCAACAGAGCAAAGATGAAGACGTTAAAAATGTTTGGAAATACTAAGTATTTACAATAATGCATTCTCCTACTTACGCTATAAGTTGTATTCATTAATAATGACCTAAACTGAACAGATTCACACACAACTAAAATAAACCAGAACAAAAATTGTAGTCCTGAGGTTCTGAGTCCTTTTTTGAGATTATATTGCAGCAATGCGATGGAAAATGTCTGCCAAATATAGAAAGACAAAAATTATATTTGACAATACATTCTAAATTCCTAATCCTAGATAGATAAAAAGCAGAAAGTGGATAACAAACATCAAGCACTTACAAAAGAAAAGAGCCTGATGATGGGGGCACAGTAGTCAGCAGGGAATACATCGTCGCCTGACAAGTCCAAATCAATTGTGTGGGCCAAATCAACGATGGTAACTACTATTATTAATGATGTTATGAGCTGAAAATGGAATGGAATTTCTAAGTGACTAACATAGAATAATAAAAGTAACACCCAATTGGTTTATTAATTTCTACTGGTTGTCATTAATATGAAATTTTGGTACTTTGGTATTATCGGGACAACACTTCCGCAGTGCCACAAGCAGCGAGATATGGAACTACGAGGCGGTGAAAGTGATGGGATTTGGAACAATGTATCATGAATTGCCAGTTGGTGATGATTCTTGCATTCTATTATTATGACTGGTATATATTAAGATGAATGCCACCCAACCCAAGGGGAGGAACACAGTGAATGTGAGGAACCAAAACACTTCACCTTACACAACCCGGTGGGGCAAAATACAATGTTCCATCACTTTCAAATTTCCCTTCCTTGATTCAGCCGTGTTCCAATAGAGTAGTGCTCCATGTAATTCCAAATTTCGCCACTTTTGGGATGCTGCGGAAGTGTTGTCCCAATAATACCCAAGTACCGAAATTTTTGTATTTTTATAAAAGAAAAACATTAACAAAATGAGGAAACTAAATAATAAAACATTTCCCATCCTGTATCACTCATATTGCTTCAAATATTAGAAATAGCTTTAAATATATCTTCTAAATTACTCCTCCATCCCAATTATCTTTTTCTATATCGGAATATTATGACTTACTATGCTTCCAAAATATAATTTTTCTATAATATCAATGTTATTAATTTATCAAGAGAGTGATTTCTAACTAAATAAGGGCTATATAAAATAAGACTTTAAAGCATCTGGATTCATGTCATTCACCTGTCTAAATGAAGTATTACTTATAATTCTAATATTGATCCAGAAATTTTACCACAGATTAATTTAAAATAAAAGGGAATATTCTACCAAATAAACAATTATATTGGTAGATAGATAATCATTATAATTCATTTAAGTTTCAAACATCTGTAAAGGTAGTTAATACGTTTTTCATAACAATAACTGAGTTAAAATCTAATAAGACTCTCAATATGATAATTCAATGCATGAAAATGAGCATCAACTTATTCAATGTGTGTAAATAGATTATGTAGCAAAATATACCTTATTTCAATTGATGCATTCAACTTAAAATTTCGATGATTTCAACATTGCAACTAGATTATATACATATTAGCTATTCACCTAACACGACAATTATATTAATAATACGAATAATCAAATTTTAAACAGCAAGTTCAAATAAGGCATAAACTCACTAATTTTGATATGTTTAACCAAGTCCATGGGATATTTCTATTTTTGCTGTGGGCAATATAATAAAAATCTAGTGGTGAAAAGATCCATAGAAATGCACATGGAATCCAAACCAGCACGGTTTTCTGAAAACATTTGGTAAAATCGGGATTCTCGGTAAACCATGTGACATTTAAGTCCTGAAATTTAAACATACTTGAGTAAACAAACATCATGCATACACAAGAAATCAATAATACGACTTTTCTCCGATTTACAGATCCTAATTTACACCAATTAATAGAATAGAGCAAATTCTTACCCAAAAAGCAGATCCGCAGAATGAATCTAGCCCATTAAATACTCCTTCGTTGATAGGAATGGATTGGTTCTCCATTTCAATCAAGCAGGACTACTACTACTGAAATGAATTACAATCAAACAAGAACCATGTGAATACATAACCATTTCATCAGCCTCTAGATATAACATCGCAAACATATGATAACGACATCTTTTAGGAAAACGTCATTAAACTTTCATACCAGGGAGCTAACTATATAAGTAGCAACTTCAAACTTTCATAACACGTATCTAACTACCTCAGTGTTGAAAATCAGCAAAAGGTAGTAAAAATAACAGGTTAATCGGGCCGGTTAAACAAAGTACGTCGCATGAGATTTGTCACTTGTTAGGCAGTGGCAACAGCGAATCACACCTAATGTTCTTACGTCAGCGGCGCTATACAAAAAGTTTTCAAATCAATACAATTTAAAATTGTACATAACTATGAATTCAACAAAAAAATATTTTTTGTATCGGAATTTACCATGCTTATCACCTTTTGCAATATAAAGAATTTCTGAACCCTAACTGTAAATAACTCAAGAGCACAGTATTTAGCCACTTAGCCGACTATCTAAAAAATGTTTTGCCTTACTTATTTAGTTCAATCTAAATGTTAAAGTAATAAAATCTCAAGAGACCTGACGAGGGAGTATATACAACATGAATATACATCAACACACATTAAAATGTGATTATTTTCAATAACTATTCTTTCTATCATTCGAAAGTTTGGTTAGTCGACCAACAAGTTTTTCTAAGTACTTAAGTTATTCTTTCTATAATTCGAAAGTTTGGTTATTCGACCAACAAGTTTTTCTAAGTACTTAAGTTACTCGTATACACCTACTCCCTCAAATTCCAGCTTCATATTTTATACTAAAGAAATGTAAAATAAACAAATAGATCAGTGAAAATTTGCGGTATCGCCAAAAGAGACTCCCAGTACCGAAAGAAATCACAACTCTCAAGTTGACTACCTAATATTTTTAATCAACTAGTATAATTAAGAGAGGATTAATTACATGGGTCGAAAATGGTGGAGACAGGGGGAGAAGTCTTTGGTGGGTTGGTGGCGACCAGTGGGGACGGTCGTCGACCGTGAGAAAATAACCACAAACCTTGAGGAATGAATGCGGGGACATGCAGTCACAGCGAAAGACAAATTACAAATGATTAGTTAGGTATCGGAAGGCCTTCAGCTTCTTTGGTGAAGTTGAAGGTTTTGTTTCACCTGTTTCACAATGGCTGCTTAGTTGCTGAAATTCGCCTCGGGTTTTCTTAATCATTTATGGCTACTAAAATTATCTTCATTATGACTTCGAATTCTGCCATAAGGTGAGTCCATTAATTCATTTTTTTAATATTATGCCCTTCTTGAAGTTAACCATCATTAGAGAATGGCTAATTCTTGATCAACCTGATGACATCATCCAACCTCACAAATCAAAGGATCCGCTTCTGTTCAAATAAATTTCTCTGACATGAGTAACCGTAGTTATGCAAGTTCAGAAAGCGTACGAAAGATAGGTGACAATTTAATGCACCCATAAACAATTCCATGTGTGGTAAAATTTGCCAGAGCCAAAATAATTAGAAAGTTTATTTTACAAGAGGACGACGGAGGTGCTGTAATTTTCGTTAGAGGAAACTGAATAGACGAGAAAGGATCGGATTGCCACCTTTATTGAACCCGATTCCCGAACATTCTAATAACATTTCTAAAAAACTACGAACATAACTAAACATATCACGAACAGTGTAAATTACATTTCCTAACTGGATTAATTGTACTATTTAGAAGTTTCTACGCATCTTTCTGTGACTAATCATTAAAATTATTGAAATACTAAAAAATTTTAAAGGAGACTAGAAAACACTTGCAGTCTGGACAATCTTTCACCTGATGCAAATAAAATACACCTTTAATTTTGTATCAAAAAACCGTTAATACACAGCCCAATGCCCAATATAAACATCGAAAAGATAAATCTTTTTAACATTCTTTAGAAGTGAATATATCGAAATAGGTTTTCATTGGTATCAAATTTTGGTGCTCATTTGGATAGGCGCCTGATCTCTCACCTCTATATTTGCAATTTATTAGTTTGTTTATTAAATATAATTGGCAGAGGTTTTATCATAGCATTTTCGACTTTGGAAGTGTTAGACATCACAAAAAAGCTGTTACTGAATTCAAAATTTTGACTATATGCTCTAAGAGAGCTGATATCGCTGATATGATGGAGAAAATGGAATACAAATTGATTTAGATTTCATTTTTGTGCGTTACACATTTCATTGCTATCTCATCATGGTTCTAATATAACAATATTTGTATGAAGAAACTTACAAAACATGCCGTGTATAGATTTTTCCTTGTATATTTTCTCCGATTTATGTAGATTTAAGTCAGACCCTTCAAAAACGTACATTATTTCGTATTTACCGGATGCTGTAGCATTTCCTTGGAGTAAATGATTTTTCTCAATTCTTCTCACTAATGAATTCACTTATCCTCCTTCCACATAAGCAATCTATGGGTGTAGTATGTACGAAGTATACCGAACACCTAAAAATTTTCCAAATGATCTAACTGTTCGGTAAAGCATCGGTACCGAACAGTCGGTCTGATTACCGAACACTTCGGGTGAAAACCGAACAGGTGGCAACCCTAAGAAAGGAACCAAAAGGATCGTTCACATACGACAAAAAGAAAATTCCTTCTTGGACGAGTCGTTATCTCGAATTAGCTCTCTTAAGAAAAACAGCTCAAATTCCACTTACCTAAGTGAATACGAGTAATTCGTATCGCGCTTTATTTATTGCTTTTAAGTAATTACAAGTTCTTGCATCGGAAATACGAGAGTGGTGTAGTTTTCGAGTAATTCAAAACGAGATACTTAAGATTTTTGAGTAATTTTTTCACGCCTTATCTTCATTTTGATGAATTGCCAACTCTTGACAACCACTCTGATAAGCAAATCTTAAATCTTCATAATGCTATAACAGTTTTATTAGTAATTGTGGGATGTTTTGGCTTCCGCTGCAGTTAGTTGCGTCATACTCTTTACACAGTAAAAATTAATATTTCCATAAAGAAGTCTTTAAAATATCTTTGTTTGCACCAAGTTGATATTTAAATAAAAATTTCAAGTGATTAAAAATAATTATCTTTATCACTATAAAATCACGACCACAAACTGAAAATAATCATAATTCAACTAAGCTTTAAAATTCAAAAATGATATCTCACTCTAACTCCAGAATGCGATTGATTATGAAGACAAATACAATAGTCATTTCACAGATGGGAAAAACAATGTGCATGTGTTCTTTCTATTATCAACAAATGATGGTTCAATACTGAGGCTGGCTACTTTGTAGCTGAAATGCACATTGGTATTCTCCGTTAAAATTGATCGGGAACAACGACGTATTTCCAGTTGTGTCGTTTTCCAGTAGGTATCCAAAAGGGGATGTGTCAGTTTTTTACTACTCATCTAAATTGAACGTGTTCAACTTTACGATTTATGAATTTAAAAAAAAACAGAAAATTGTTTTGTGTGGCATGAAGTAGAAGCGAATGAAATTGTAACGTGCGTTTTAATTTATCCAGAAAAATAAGCGAACACTTGACCATCTGACGAACAACTTGAAGTGATATTTTATCCCGATAATTGCTGCGGACAGCAGAAAAATCGTATTATGATAAGTATGTATATGTATGCTGTTTCAAAGTATAACATTAAATCAATAACTCATACATTTAATAAAAAGGCATAGCCAAAATAAAGGGGATTTGGTTCACGCCGTTATTGGAAAAGAAGTTCGAAGGTCCATGCAAACATGACCAATTAATGTTCCCGATCAATTTATAAGCCTAATAAGATCAGAGAAGAAAACAGGCGAACTGTATAAGGTTACTGAACCGTCACAAACAAACTGTTACAAAACATCTTTCAGCCAAAAAGAGTTTACAGAAATTTGCATAACACAAGGCAGGAAAAAAATCTCCGAATAAGCTCTTGAAATTGGAACCAGCTTACAATAAAAAACCAAGTATAAGTGAGAAAGAAAAGGAGACACATTGCAATTACTCCACAAAAATTATATTCCAAAATACTACAGTGATTTCTATAATAATCTCTAATGTTCTATAAATTAAAATTTTTGTAAGAATATGTTATAATACAATAAATTTATACTTTTTTCAACAATATTTATTCCAAATAATTTGTTACATCTCGAAAAATCTTTCAAATTTTACAAGAATAACATCATTAGTCAAAATAGAGGTTGAAAATGGAATGTTTTAGGTGTTACTATTCGCACTAAAAGTGAAATGATTATGCGTCAATTAGGTTCAAAGAATGCTGAAACCATTCGGTAATTCGCCTTCGCGAAGTAAACGTTTAGTAGATTAGCTTTCTCCTCGCCATCGTGAAGGATGTCTCCGGAACCACATCGCAGAGAGGATATTGAAGGACCCCCACCCTTAACTTCTCTTACATAGGACCAGAACGCGTTTGGATCCTCCTTCAATTTTGTATTTTACCTCATTCCGGAAGGTGTTAAATGCGTTACGCATGGTTTTTCTCGCTGGCACTGTTATACTCATGGACTATAGCTGTGCGATACTCATCGGAAGCGGTGGTAGGTATGTTTTTCAATTTTGCGTGGCTACGCCTCTTTCGTCTTAAGGCAATCCTAACTTTCTTATTAAACCAACGAGGTTCTTTCTTATCCGATTTTAACTTACTGGGGATAAATCTATCGATGCCTTTTCCTAGTATATCCTTGAATAATAACCATGATTGCTCCATACCTAATCGTTGTCTTTTCACGATAACTGACAAAGGTACTTCTGAGATGTAAGCTGAAACTTTTAAAGTCGGCCTTGGCGAAAGCGTATACATTCCGAAGGGGCTTAGGATGTCTTTTGCGCTTTAATTCGCACTCCGCATACACAGCTCGATGGTCGCTAAGTCCCTCCTCTGTGGATACCTTAGTTATCCTATGCGGGGTGTTAGAAGCAAGCAAGTCGAGAACATTGCCCGATCGCGTGGCTTTTCGTACCATCTGGATTAAGGAATATTCATGAAACGTGTCAATTAAGGCTTCACACGATTCGCATTCTTTACCTCCCGTAACGAAACATAAGTTTTCCCAATCGATTGGCGGTAAGTTAAAATCGCCTCCAATTATCACATAACCGTCGTTCATAAAAGATCTAAGCTCGGCTAATAGCCTTAAAACTTAAAACATAATCAACTTTGGCATTAGATGGTCTGTAAAATGAACATAAATATATCTCTTTCGAATTATCCTTACCTAGGCGGCACCACACGCTCTCGGTCGTTTCGTCGATAATAGGGATATGACAACTATCGTACTTTTCACTTATTGCCAAAAATACTCCGCCACCTATTCTAATGGCGCGGTCTTTTCTGTGGACACTATAGCTTTTCGGAAAAATTTCTTGGTTAGCGATATTTTCGGTAAGCCAACTTTCGGTACCTATTGCTATTTAAATCAACATTTGTTTTGATTCCTATGCTTATTGATTCATTGAGACTGACAAAAATCACTTCTATTCCTAATTATGACTTGTTTCTTTTTAGCTATAGTAATTATAACGGTGTTTGTCTAGAGGCTAGCTTCTGCAGCTTTTGTATGTTGCTCTTTGAAACATGATATGCCTTGCTTTAAAATTATTCTTTTGACTATGTTACAAACGTTCTGCTGTAATGTTTTTTAAATATGTGCATGTTTCCTATATTTATTGAACAATAATTGATCCATGTGGTTCAAGTCCATTTTCTATCTGTTACCTATATGTCAATATATACAATAAAATTGTATTTGATTTGTTGTTCCTTCTATTCTCACCCATTACTCCTTTGGTTACATTATTCATAAAAAAATTTTATTTGCTGAATAAATTTTAATCATTTATCAAAAAATACCGAGCTGCCATTGGCTGCAGAAACTCGTCTGCCAGCTGCCTGTACTGAGCTGCGATTGGTTGCTGAAGTGATGTCATATGTCACAGCGTGACAGCAGCACCAGGTCTGGAACTACATGTGACGTCATATGTCCTAGCCAGCAAAGACCGTGTTTTTAACACAAGAGTTCCCATACCCTGCCAGTGGCAACAGCAAATCACACTGAATGCTATTAGGACAGTGGCGCTATACAAAACGTTTTCAAATCAATACAATTTAAAATTACCTGTATAGAACTCTATGAATTCAACAAAAAAAATGATTTTTTGTAACGGAATTCATCCTACTTACCTTTTGTAAAATAAAGAATTTCTCAATCAAAACTGTAAATAATTCAAGATCACAGTACTTAGCCACTTAGCCGACTATATAAAAACTGTTTTGCCTTACTTATTTAGTTCAATCTAAATGTTAAAGTAATAAAATCTCAAGAGACCTGACGAGGGAGTATATACAACATGAATATACATCAACACACATTAAAATGTGATTATTTTCAATAACTATTCTTTCTATCATTCGAAAGTTTGGTTAGTCGACCAACAAGTTTTTCTAAGTACTTAAGTTACTCGTATAAACCTACTCCCTCAAATTCCAGCTTCATATTTTATACTAAAGAAATGTAAACCATACAAATAGGTAAGTGAAAATTTATGGTATTGCCAAAAGAGACTCCCAGTACCGAAAGAAACCACAACTCTCAAGTTTACTACCTCTCATATTTTTTAGTTACCCAGTATAATTAAAAGAGGATTAATTACATGGAGCAAAAATGGTGGCAATAATGGGAGTAGTCTTTGGTGGGGACAGTCATGGACTGTGAGAAAATAACCACAAACCTTGAGGAACGAATGCAGGGAAATGTAGTCATGACGGAAGACAATTTACATATGAATAGTTACATATTGGAAGGTACAATAATATCTGGGCTGTACAAAGTTATTGGAATTTTTGCCCCTAAGAAATGTTAATGGCCTTCATCTTCTTTGGTGAAGTTGAAGGTTTTGTTTCACCTTTTTCACAATTGCTGCTTAGTTGCTGAAATTCGTCTCGGGTTTTCTTAATCATTATGGCTACTAAAATTATCTTCATTATGACTTCGAATTCTGCCATAAGGTGAGTCCATTAATTCATTTTTTTAATATTATGCCCTTCTTGAAGTTAACCATCACTAGAGAATGGCTAATTCTTGATTAACCTGATGACATCATCAAACATCAAAGGAATTACTTCTGTTCAAATAAATTTTCCTGACATGAGTACATGTAGTTATGCAAGTTCAGAAAGCGTACAAAAGATAAAGACAATAGGTGACAATTTAATGCACTCATAATTACAATTCCATGTGTGGTAAAATTTGCTGGATCCAAAATAATTAGAAACAGGTTATATAACAAGAGGACGATGGAAGAGCAACACTTTTCGTCAGAGAAAACTGAATAGATGAGAAAGAAACATTCACATACGACAAAAAAGAAAATTCCTGCTTGGATGAGTCGTTATCTCGAATTAGCTCTCTTAAGAAAAACAGCTCAAATTCCACTTACCATAAGTTGCACAGCTTGTGAATATAAGTAATTACTTCATATCACGCTTTATTGATTGCTTTTAAGGAATTACAAGTTCTTGCATTGGAAATACGCGAGTGGTGTAGTTTTCAAGTATCTAAAAACAAGATGTTACTTAAGTTTTTTGAGTAATTTTTTCATGCCTATCTTCATTTTGATGAATTGCCAACTCTTGACAACCACTCTGATAAGCAAATCTTAAATCTTCATAATGCTATAACAGTTTTATTAGTAATTGTGGGATGTTTTGGCTTCCGCTGCAGTTAGTTGCGTCATACTCTTTACACAGTAAAAATTAATATTTCCATAAAGAAGTCTTTAAAATATATTTGTTTGCACCAAGTTGATATTTAAATAAAAATTTCAAGTGATTAAAAATAATTATCTTTATCACTATAAAATCACGACCACAAACTGAAAATAATCATAATTCAACTAAGCTTTAAAATTCAAAAATGATATCTCACTCTAACTCCAGAATGCGATTGATTATGAAGACAAATACAATAGTCATTTCACAGATGGGAAAAACAATGTGCATGTGTTCTTTCTATTATCAACAAATGATGGTTCAATACTGAGGCTGGCTACTTTGTAGCTGAAATGCACATTGGTATTCTCCAACCATTTATTTGCAATTAA
Organism: Tanypteryx hageni; assembly: GCA_028673005.1. Lineage (NCBI taxonomy): Eukaryota > Metazoa > Arthropoda > Insecta > Odonata > Petaluridae > Tanypteryx > Tanypteryx hageni. The sequence goes on along the minus strand of CM054112.1, from coordinate 68,348,644 downwards.
CCAATTAGGGACGGAGCACCACCATGGTGATGTTAGGGTACCGTCCTCTTCTGCCCTCTTGTGTGGGCCGTGTTTATTACCTGTAGTTCCTTCTTTTTGCTAGCAGCTTACGGACAGTTTTACGTTTCATCCTGTGAAGTTGCAGGTGTTTTTCTTAAGCGGTTACAATTTTACGTGTTTTTAAACTTAGCCCTTTTTTAATTTGACAATGGCGACCAAGAGAAAACGGTGTGACGATCACAAACTGAATTTATTGTTTTCTATACCAGATGATGGAGTAAAAAGTGATATATCCTCTATCGATAGTGATATTCAAGAGGAAGAAATTCCTGAACCATGTAAAAATATTTCACCTATAACTTTAGATGATGAATCAGATGGTGAAATTGAAGAGACAGTTGAACAGGCTAATAGGAGCAGATTGACTTGGTCCAGAAGAGGTTTGATAAATTTAGGCACTAGTCTCTCATAGTTTACACCTGGTCCTAATACTTACTTACATGAAAATTCTTCACATTTAGATTATTTTATGTTATTTTTTACGGGTGATATGTTGGACCATTGAGTCGAGCAGACTAATTTGTATGCCTCGCAAAAAATGTCAACTGCGGGCGAAGGTGGAAATATTTGGGAAGATCTTACATTAGATGAGTTGAAAGCTTGGTTAGGTGTTATTTTTACAATGGGATTTCATGATCTTCCAAGTATGAAAGACTATTGATCCACAGATAGGGCATTGAATGTACCAGGTGTACCAGAAATCATGGCATCATCGATTTTTGTCAATTTTGCGGAAATTTCACGTAAATGATAATTCACGGCAGCCTCTACAAGATAGCTTAGATTTTGATAAACTCTACAAAATTATACCTATTCTGGATAGTTTAAATAGCAATTATAAAAAATATAACTTTTCTGAGTATCAGGCAATAGATGAAGCGATGGTGAAATTTACTGGTCGCTCTTCAATGAAACAGTATATGCCAATGAAACCCATCAAAAGGGGATTCAAGTGGTGGGGAAGAGCAGATGGAACATCGGGATTTGTTTTTCATTTAGAGTTATATACAGGGAAAGGGACAATTCAAAAGAATAATTTGGGTTTGGGTGGAAATGTCGTGATGCAACTTGCAGAGCCTCTCTTTGGGTCAGGCTGCACCCTTATTTGCGATCAATTTTTTACGTCGCCAGATCTATTTATGGAACTCTCCAAAAAAGGTTTGAGAGCCATAGGAACTGCAAACACCAACCGTGTCAATTATCCCAAAGAATTGGTATCAAACACAAAGGACTGGAAGAAAAGTAACCAAGTGAGTGAGTGAGTGGCTCTCCTCCGCCCCACTCGTTTCCTTAGGCTGGCGAGACAAAAGGTCTATATTCTTTTTGTCATCAGGTTACGATTCACCCACATACCCAATGCAGTCTGTGAAAAGGAAGGAGAAGGATGGGTCGAAGGTGGAAGTGTGCTGTCCTGAGATTGTGAGCTTATACAATCAATTCATGGGAGGATTAGATCAAAACGATCAATTATGTAGCTACTACAGTTTGCACATTCCTTCAAAAAAGTGGTGGCATAGACTGATGTTTGATTTCATAAATAGAACGATAGTAAATTCTTATATCTACTACAAACAAGCTACCAATAAGCCAACTTTTCCCCTTAAAAAGTTCTATTTGAATATAATTGGAGACCTCATTGGAGGCTACAGTAGCAGAAAGGCGCGTGGACGTAGAGCTCCAGTTCCTCCTTCTCATAATTTTGGAGAGTGCCACTATCCAGATCAAGTGAAAAGAAATGATATGAATAAACTTTTGCATAAAGAATGTGTGGTATGCCGGGGAAAAGGAATTAGGAAGAGGACAATTTTTGTATGTTCTGTTTGTGAGAAAGGGCTGTGCATTGACACTTGCTTCAGAGATTTCCATCAGAATCTCCAATAATTAAGTAATAAAAAGCCTCGGTAAGTACTTTAATAGTTAATATAGACTCTTAGTATGGGCCAGTGAAAGTTTCAAGAAGATTAGAGTTAACATTCTTTTTCTATCGTACTTTTCCCAAAAAGGTAACAAATTGTCTATTTTCTGGCATTTAATTCCATCCCTAATGGGTTAAAGTAATCTTCATCAACCCTCAAAATACATAATTTAATTACCCAACAGAGAAAATTCTCAAAGAAATGAATTACCTAGTATTTAAAAATCATTTTTGAAAGACAGAAATTATAAGTACTTTCTATAAGAATAATTTTTGTATTTCTTCTATAATATTTTAGGAAACAAAATCGATAAGTAAAAATGTAAGGAACATATATTTTTTCTAAGAGATGCAAAAATACATTCATCCATGATCAAATACATCCTTGGTTTAATAAACAGCAGTTTTTAGTAATTAAGAGTTATATGAAACCCAGCAACCATCACTTCTATATGAAGCGTTAAAATATTAAGTTTCGTAATACAAACTTGAGTAACACTTACCAGTATTTACAAATCATTTTTGTGAATTGTATCAGGTATATAGGAAATGACAGTATGGCATTAAAACCTATTATGATGCTACTAGAGTACATTATATTTAATATAAGTTCATTTATCAAAAATGCAGAAAAATAACTGAACACATTAATAATTGGGGGCCATATCTTCTCTGAAAACTATAAAACAACATATAAAGTTTACATTACATTTTAGAATTTACAAAATTACATATCTTCAACAAAATAAATTATGGCTATTTTTTTCAAAACCCCTATGTTAACTTGTTTTAAAGTAAATGCTCTAATTGTCTGCTGTGGAAGGTATATCACAGCTAAAGATTAATCCAAGAATTGAACATTTTAAATGATATGGAGTAGTAAATTACACTATCCATATAAATTTTTCACTTTGTAATAACCTTCTACTTAGCTTGAAAATGATGAAAAACCTTGACTTGACACAAGATATTCCAATAAAACTTAGTAAAATTGTTAAAGAATTAAACCAAAGGATGATGATAATCAATGAAAAAATAAATACTGAGCATGAATATGAACATGAGTAAAATGCATGTAGGCACATCAGTGAATATTGATGAGCTTAATAAGAATGATGCACAAAGAAAATGACTAAACAAAAGTTAGTATTTTTTTCAATCATATAGAATCACTGCCACCAGAAAGTAATGAACACCTCATTACATGAGCATTCTGCAACATTTAAAACAATAAAGAAGACCAAAGTTCAATCTAAAAATAAGTGCATACAACTCATGGGAATCAGTGAAAAAATCAAAGAAAAAGTAGAAATGACATGGAAGTACAATGGCAAATTCCAAAGAAACTGTAATGAATGTACACTAATAGCTAGTGAGTATTTTCTTTGCCAAAAGTATCCCTTGACTCACTATATTTAAGATATTCTTAAACCATCAACACAATTATTGAATGAAGAAATAAATGAAAATGAACTATTTAATAAATGAAAATATACTCAAAATTGTACATTATAATAAGACCTTAACAACAAATAACAATGCTAAGTAACTGTTCGAAGGTTCTCACTTAAAATTTAATTAATAAGTACGTATTGATACTGGTAATATATCAACTTATGAAAATTATAAAGTACAATGATGACTTATGTTAGAGAAATATATGACTACTGTTTCAAATTAAGCAATGGTACACACCAAGGTTAAAGAAAACATTACAGAAGGAAGGTAGATAAAAGCTTTGGGGATACAAGAATATGAAATAAAAACCCTATAATTATTGAAGTTTTTTCGCCAAATTTGGCCACACAAGTATATTACATTTGCCTCTCCAAATTAAAGTTTTCTCAATTATAAGTAACATTCCAGATGTCATATAAGTATATAAAGGTTTACAGGCAGTGACAGCTGAAAATTTCTTAAGAACAAATGCCATTAAGTTGCACAACCATAAATTAAGTTTAAACAGTTTACATAATTATTGCATTCTTGCATATATAAAACAACAAGTTGGCCCACTCCAATGTATAGGCAAGACAGCAATTCAGATGTGCTTCAATATCAGCAACATTAAAGCAATGGCCAATCAACCTGAGATTTTGAAGCAACCACTGAGGTCAACAAGTAAACAATTCCCGAAGGGACTGATGACCGGCAATTTAGGCCAGTCCAGCATCTTTTGCCATACCATAGAATACTGACTTTTTCTTCTCTAAAAGATGGCTTGGAGAATCAAACTCAACTATTTGCCCTTTGTCAAGTACAATGACCCTGAAAAATCAAATAGAGAAAAGCATTAAATACACAGTAGGTGACAACTTTTTCTTATATCAATTTGCATCATCAGACTCCACAGATGACGTGAATATCATACTTTGAAAAATTGAAAAAGTCAGTGTGTAAATGATTTATTCACTGCCATAAGCAATTTACATAATAATTTGTTAATTAATTTTTTAAAGTTATTCATATTTTTGTGGCAAATTTCCTGTCTCAAAAGTTCGATGTTAAAAAACAACTTTGAATTGTCTAGAGAGAAAATTTTGTCATAAAATCCTTTACAGTTGACATGACTTGAATAAATGGCAATAACAACACATGAAAACATACCTGTCACTGTCCATGATGGTATTCAGCCTATGAGCGATAGTAAGAATAGTGCACTCTTTAAACTCAGATCGGATGGTGGTCTAGATTTAAAAATAAAAATCAATAAATTAATACAAATTCATTATTATCAATAACAGTTATACACAATAAAGGTACAGGGTCACCCAAAAAAGACGCTTCAGTTTAAATTGCTTATATTTTTTTATATACTCAACGTACAGGAATTATTTCCATGTTAATTTACACAGTAGACAGGGGAGAAATGTTGCTGCTTAGTGGAATATTCCTGAAACATTGTTTAAACAAGATGGCATATACTGTACAGCAACACGTGTTTATAGTAGTAGTGTAGTGCAAGTGCAGTGAGATTTTCGTAATGAATTCAAGTGCAGGGAAGGTCCAAGCAGAGCAGTGATAAACAGGTTGGTGACTAAGTTAGAAAATATGGGTGCTGTGACCAACAATAAGAAAGGTGTTGTTGGTAGGAACAGAACAGTGAGATCAGTCAACAACATTGCATGTGTTTAATGAAGCAATTACGCGAAGTCCTTACAAATCTGTTACATGTCTGTCACAACAATTAGCTACAGTCAAACTCTGCTATAATGAGCGCCACGGGACCATTTAGTTTTGCTCATTATAGCCGTTAAACTTAATATCCGTGAAGGCAAAAGCATGTATGCGCATGGTGAAATAAGACATAATAAGTAAAAGTGAATATATAAACAGAAAATTTATTTATTAAATTTATGAAAAACGTAAAAATGAGAATAAACTTGAAAATATAAAATAAACATACGTACATATAAAATTTACTCAGCTGCATCCTTAATCACTCCCCTTTTTACAAAAATAACTTTGAATAGTAGCCTGTTTCATAGATTTCACTTTGAAGTCTCTTAAGTTTCCTCTTATTACACTTAGTGCACTAAAAACACCATCGGCAATGTCAATGTTTTAAAAAAAATCATTTAATGTTTCCACGGCATCCTGAGCTTGAGAGTAAGTTGGCACAGCTTTCGTCGGGATTGTGTCTTCAACACATTCAACATTGTCTTCATCACTGTCTGCTGTGTTTTGTACTGTCTCTATTATTTCACTCTCCGTAGAAATTCCACTGGTAATAAAATCATCATCAACATGAACAAAATTGTCAATGTCATTTACATGGTCAAAATTCGCAATTCCATTTTCTTTAAGCCATTCTGATAGAGGTAGATCATCTTCATCAACGTTATGGTTATCAATCAAAAATTCTCCCGATATTAAACCAGACTTTCAAAAACAGTTTATGATCATTGTAGGTGAAACATTGTCCCATGCATCTGTCATCAAATGAATTGCATCCAATACAGAGTCGTTGCCATCTAAACCTCTTTCCCTCCTTTCAACCAACTGTAGAACAAAAAATCGCTTGAAATGGCCTTTAAAACTTTTAATTATACCCATGTCCATTGGCTGCAAAATAGAAGTCACATTTGGAGGCAAAAACACCAGTTTTACATCGGATAACTCCTGTATATGTGGGTGCGCAGGACAGTTATCAACAAGGAGTAAAATATTTCTATTTTTCCTCTGTAACTCGTTGTTCCACTGACTTACATATTGCTGAAAAATATTGGAAGTTATTATTTTAGTTATTAGCTGCATATTCAACGGGAAGCTTCTTTACATTTTTGAAACAATATGGCTTTTGTGACTTACCAATAACAAAAAGTTTTTTTTTGTCAGTCCCATTCATGTTTGCACACATTTAAACTGTTAAACGATTCTTAAGTCTTTTGCCACCAACACATTTGTCACCTTTGAATTTAAACATTGTATCAGGCATCATGTTGTAAAACAGTCCAGTTTCGTCGACATTGTAGATGTCTTCTTCTCTGTAACATTTACGACACTCCTCCCAAACACTCCTCTCCACTGACTTTCGCATAAACAATGTTATGCTGATTTTTAAAACGATCAAGCCACCCGTTATTGCATGTGAAGATCTCGTGTCCTAAGTGTTTTGCAAATTTATCTGCCTGTACTGTTGATGGAGAAACCAGCATTTCTCTGCATCTTAAACCACTCCAGCAGTGCTTGATCAACAGTACCCAAGTCACACTTCCTCATTTTCTTGTTCATTGTTAGGTTGTTCTCTAGTGCAGATAAAATTGCTTCTTTGTTTTTCCATAAGGTTGAAACCATAGACGACGATAAATTAAATTTTTTACACACTTCAACATTTTTTTCACCATGTTCTAACTCTCGATTAATATCAACCTTTTCGCGAATAGACAGATACTTCCTTTTATGTACGGACATGTTACTCATTCAAGGGCAAAATCTCAACTGATTTTTGTGATCAATGCTACGAACTTTCTTTGCAAACTGTGAGCATACCAATTCCAGGAAGAGCTAATGAGGAGACAGATTAAACCTGGGATTTCCCATCTTTACGTGGGAAAGGGTGTTGGGTGCATTCGGCTGAGCGACAGGGGCAGGCGCCATTGTACATGCCCTCAGCCCCTTACCCCTTTCCAAACACAAGCTCCTGGCTTAAAAAGAGCTGGGGGTTGGGAGGAGAGTACAAAGGACCTCTGTGGGTGCCACTGTACCTGCAAGTTGGGAATTCTCGGTTTGGAAAAAGGGATTATTTTTTAACAACAACGCCGCGGTCATTAACCTCCCCGAGGGATAGGGTGTAGAGGCTGGACTCAAGAACCCAAGGTTACATATCTTGGGTCACTATGAGGATTGAAGGGGCTGACCGCCGCCGCGTTTGAGACAGTGAGAAGTGGTCCAAGTTGGCTCGATATATACGTGAAGCGTGTTCGTTATATACGTGAAATATCTGTATGTAAATGCTCATAAACTTATCTTGGAGGTAGCATTTGTTCGCTATAGCCGTGACCTCATTACAACCGTGCTCGTTATAAATGAGTTTGACTGTATATCGCAATCATCGATCAATAGGATATTAACAGAAGATCTAGAAATGTTTCCGTATAAGATTCAAGTGCTCCAGACCCTCAGCGAAACCGCCAAAGATGCTAGGGTTGATTTTTGTGACCCTTTTATGCAATTTTTGGAGGGAAATCCTGGAGTTGTTCGAAACATCTGGTTTTCCGATGAGGCACATTTTCACCTTCACGGTTATGTCAACAATCAGAATATGCTAATAGGGGCCTCAGAAAACCCCAACACAATAATGGAGGCGCCATTACATCCACAGAAATGCATGGTATGGTGCGGTTTCAGCTATTAGAATTGTTGGGACAATTTTACTCACTGATACAGTGACATTCTAGAGTAATCATCGTCTTCTTGAAGAAGTGTTCATCCCGTTTCTTCAAGGCATGGGTGTTAACTTCGAGGAAACGCTCATTTATCAGGGTGGAGCTCGAATGCATACTGAAAATACCAATTTTTTATTTCCTCCATTGGCATTTTGGCCATCGTGCTATCTCAAATCGCTTCCCTGGGCGTTTTGGCTGTGGATGGTCATGGCCACCATATTCTCCATAATCCCTGCAACTACTTTCTATGAGGGTATCTGAAAGACAATGTGTACAGAAACAATCCCCACACAACTGATGAACTCAAAGAAGAAATTGCATGTTATCTGCACAATCACACCTGACATTCTAGGCAGAGTAGTTGCCAATTTTTAACGTTGATTACAAATGGTCTTGGATGCTGGTGGCTCACATAATGAAAATGCTTTCAATTAATCTCCCAAGTCTACTTTGCAAATTAATATAAAACTCATTCCTGTACGTTGAGTAAATAAAAAATATACGCAATTTAAACTGAAGCGTTTTTTTGGGTGACACTACTTGTATCTGACCTTCTTGAGGCTTGAGCTAGTTTGGGCATGGGAACTCAGATAAAAGATAAAAAATGTTAGATAAACCCATAAAAAAGGGCAGTAAACAAACCGTAATTTAGATCTCTGACCAGCAGGTATATTTGAAAAGACATAACACAAAGAAAGAGCTCCAAGCATGTAATGCTCTCGGGCATCTGCTTTTCATGAGTTGTCTTATTCAGTAGAGTGGTAGCTGGCTAATACGAGTGAAATTTTAATAAGAAAAATATTTAAACTAAAGTAAAGTAACTAAAAATATAGAAGCATGTAATTCTTCATAGTTTTTACTATGAAATGCTTTTTATTTGAACATGTCAATGATCTTGGGTAATTCCTGCTATGTTTGATAACTTACAGATAATAGAAGAAATTTTATTAGAACCAAACCCAAATAATTTATTTCGCTGAGAAAATATAATGTTTGTCTGTTTAAATGAAATTTCTGACTAATCAACCTCTTGGATTATTATAGCCTCCTTCCACACCGAACACACACACAAGGGAGGAGGGAAACAGTGCCGGCATGTCGAATGTTAAACAAGTGGCCCTCACTTGTTTAACATTCCTTCTGAAGGATGGAGCGCTGACTTGCACAGTCTCCTCAAATCACACAGGTAGGGGATGGGACAACCCCAGGTTGAAAAATCCAACCTCCACCAGATTCGAACCTGGGACTACTGCGTGGAAGACCAATGCTCTAAGCACTCTGTCACCGCCACATCAGAAAATATAATTATGCATTTACAATAGTCAGTGTCACATTATCAGTGTTGTTGGACTAGTTTTTGGTGCCAGTGCTGTTTCTTTGTCATCATTACTATCCTTTGTTGTTATTGTCCAAATAAAGGTATATCAGTAGGTACTATTTATTATAAACAATTACAAGTTTTTCAGTGTGTTGATATCAGTTAGTAACACAGATGGAGATGATGCTTACTGCACATGATATTTTAACATTTTTAGAAGAGGATAGAATTATCAACGAAGGTGATATAGTAGTAATTCCTCCAGAAGTCAATGATTTTACAGCAATGTATTAGAGTAATGCCATCGTTACAATGTCACACAGTTACTCAATGTTAGTCTTATATCATGGTACAAGAGTAAATCAAAAAGTTAAGGCAATTTATTTTTTATTAAATCTAGAAAGGTAAAATGTACAAACTTTTAGTATAATTTTTTATTGTAGTCCCCTTACTTTTCCAAACACTTGTTAAATCGGTCCACAAGCTTTTTAATGCTGTCTAAGAAGAACGTTTTATATTGTTCCTGCAGTCAAGTATGCACCACTTCTTTGACTTTGTCATCATGTGAAAATTGACGTCCACACAATGCTTTTTTCAGAGGACCAAAAAGGTGATAATCACTGTAGGGTGGGTGAGGAAGAATGACAAACTTAAGCTCTTGAATGAGGTTGAGAATTGTCATGATGCAAATGAACACCTTTTGACAGCAATCCTCTGCATTTACTGTGAATAGCACAAACTTTGTGATATTTCAGGTCATCGTGCATGATTGAATATGCAGATCCATAACTGATGTCTAACATTTTAGCAACAGCAATAACAGTAACCCGTCTGTTTTCTCATATGAGAGCATTAACTTGATCAAAATTGTTTGCTGTTCTTGAACTTGTTCGATGGCCTTAACGGTCTATGTCAACCAAATTTGTTCCGTCACTTTTGAGCCTTTCTACAAATTTGCATACTTTTCTTTGACTTATACACTTTTCACCATACTGTGCTAACATTCTCCTGTAAATCTCCGAAGGTTTGAAATCTTCTGACCACAAAAATCTGCTGACAGCACGTTGCTCACTAATGTTGCATTCGGAAAGTGAAGCTGATATGTTTACCCCTCAACTGTACAAGACACAATGAGCATCAGCAACTGGAAAGATACGTTTAGACTTCTTTGACTACATAGTATGATGACCTTGAGAGTGCGTCCTGACATTGTGTATTATTTCACGTGCAAATTGTCTTTACTTTTTGATTTCCCCTCGTACATTCAAAGGAGAAAAATTTTTAAATCTACCTCACCTTAGTTCCAATGACTATCGCCACACACTTTATTACAGATGAACTCACAAACAATCACGTTCTTTCAAGTGTCCACAACGACTGCTTTTCACTTCTTACAGTACCTACTAAAAAGCCGACATCACAATGTCACACAGTTACTCCATGTTAGTCTTATGTCACGATATATTGAAAAGGAAAATATTTAAAATCCTATCTTGCCTTATTTCCAATAATTATTACTGCAAACTTCATTAAATATGAACTCACAAACAATCACGTTTCTTCAAGTATCGAACGACGACTGCTATTAACTTCTTACAGGGCCTAATACGAAGACTAATTACAAATATCTGTTATTGTTGGAGATAAAATATCTGCATTGTTGTATTTCATCAGCTCTCCATAAGTATGATTAGCATTTACAAACATCTGTTATTTTTGGACACAAAATAATGATATACAGGAATTATTTTCCAAGTTTTATGTTATTAAAGTTTTAAAATAGTTTCTTTTTATTGAAATAGTATACGTAATTTTTTCATATACAATTAATTCAACCATTTATTTCATTTTTTACTCATAAATTGTTACCAACACATATATTTGTACTTCACAATGTGTTATTTTTCATTTATTAATAATAGCCCATATTCTCCTTATCATCAAATTTCAAACTGATGCATAGGTCTATTTGTGTTAATAAACATTAAATATGCAGAATATAATGATTTTACTTATGGAAAAGGTAATATTCCAGTATGTATTGAAATAAAGGAAGATTTTTTTCTTTTAGTCAATCGTTTAAAATGCCCTCAGTCCACATGCAGTTTACTGAATAATAATTATCTGCAATTATTTACGTTGCAATCTATTATGTTTGACGTTGCTACAACAATACTGTCACTCCCCAACTTATGTAAGGGTTCCGTTCCGCAACCCTTAACGTAACCAGAGTTTTACGTAAGTCGGAATTCGCCTAACTACCCACACAGTTCAGTCCAGTAACTAAGTCATTGGGAAAAAATCATTCTAATCATAGAAATTAAGGAAATTATTTAGACCTTGTATTATCTCTCACTCAGAAAACAGTAACCGCAAAAAGTTCTAGCCTCGCAAGCAGTGAACGGCAGTAATATTCCCGATAGGCAGAGGTAGTTGGAACAGCAGACGTTGAACAGTGGTAGTGGTAAGGTTGGCTTAAGTGCAGACTGCAAAAAGTTCCAGCCTCACAAGCAGTGAATGGCGGCAATATTCCTGATAGGCAACACTTAATTGAGTGTAATGCAAGCGCCTTGTGGGAGATGCCATAGATCTTGTATACATTGTTGCATTTAAGATCTATGGGAGATGCTGGCCGCCCAGACTCTCCGCCACCATACGCAGTATCCCTTTGCATGCACCAAACTACCGTATATACTCATGTAATTTGCGACTTTTTAAGACCTATTTAGCCAAAAATTAGGGGGTCACAAATTACATGAGATATGTTTTTGAAACAGTGACATCATCTCTTGTTCTAAATATATTTCTAAGCATAGCCTTACCCGTAACCTCGATCTGAGGCCTTGCCTCACTAACTTCTAATTTTTAAGTAATTTATTGTTATGTATGTAGATTTAATAAATTTCTCATATAACCTTATTTAATCGTCCAACCTCCATTATGAAAAGAAAAATAAATATCCACAAAATTGCCAATAATTCATAAAATAAACGTAAGAATAAATGTTTGTTTACATGCAAAGACCTCGGTAAAATCAGGTAGCTGTTCTCGCAACACATTCTAACGTTTACGGTATTAGACTGAGTTTCCAAGTGTAAGTTTTTTAACCATATAATATGAGTAAATGCCTTTTTAAAAAGAAATGCGAGGATCAAGTTATAAACCATCTATGGCAACATTATTGTGTTACTATCATACGATAGTTAAAGATGCGCTAGTAGGTAGGCATTTGTTTGGCTCTTTTTGTTAGCTATTCCCACAACACAACATTCTTAAAACATTTCCGACTAGTGAGCTACGAACTGTAATAATTATAGTTATTGACTCATTTTCTCTTCATTAATATGTAAATACAGGTAATAAAAAGGTATTTTTTTCAATTAAAAGTACAGATATACATTTAAATGCTTTCTCTTTACTTTCATGAAGACAGAAATCGTATGGAAACGAATTTTTTAAAATGCACTATATTTTAGGGGAACTGAAGGTCATGCTACCAGAACTCAAAAATTCCAACTCACACAATACAGGACACATAAGATGAAAACAAGATTTTGAGGCAAAAAATAAGGGATCAACAATTTTGCGGGGTCGAAAAATACTTGAGTATATATGGCACGTACTTTAAGTTCCGAGCATAATGTAATATGCATGCACTTTTGCACTTTGAATTTATTTGTTTGTGGCTTATGAAAAAGTTTACATAAGGTTGAGTTTATGTAAGCTTGAGTTTACGTAAGTCGAGGCTTATGTAAGCTGTAATTTCGATGCTTCATAAAAAGCACAAAGCGAATAATGCAATTCTTTCATCTATTTGAAAGCTTAGACGCTGTTTGAAACAGAGGCAACAATGCGGGCCACCTTGGCAACACCCAGAAAAAGTACGAAAAAGTCATAAAATGTCGAACAGAAATGCGTATTTTTGACAAATTCTTCTGTGTAATGTCAAAACATCACAAGGATAAGATATTTCATAGTTATAGCTGTCGAATAAAGAAAAAATGGAGAAAATTGGTTGACATTTACGTATTTTGATGAAGGAAAGAAAAAAATCTTGCACCTTGAAAAATCAAAAATCCCATGTAAACTTATGAGAAAATATAATTGTTTCCTGGAGTCGAATCCGGGACTTTTTCCGGGATGTTTAATTTTTCTAGAGACCATCTCATAGGAGTTTAATGATTATGAAAGTTTCAGCTCCTAATTCCATTTTGAAATGTCCAAAAGTACCATGACAGACAGATGGACAGACCGACACTTGAGAATTATTATATAAGGATTGATGGAGTCACAAACGTCAGATTTTGCAGGCAATCAGTATGGTAATGGAAGAGGCAAACGAGAAAAATGCAATATTCTGATGGATATCATCAGTTTAGATATATATTCCACTAAGTCTACCATGAGAAACATTTCAGTAGTGTTTCTTATGGTTCGAAGGCCATTGCAATTCTTCGTTGCTTTCCACGTGCAGCATGTTTGGGTAAAAAACTGTGCATACTGACATTTTCGATAATATTGTCCTTTATATCCTGCGAAATTAATATATAGCTATTTGGTTACAAATAATTCACTGAAACTTTATTATTATAAATAATAACAATAAAAATTCTACAGAATGAACTCAGTAGTAGTAGTAATTTATTTTTTAAGTGCTTCGACGGCTATGGTCATTTTGCACTGTCATCAACTGGACATATGTACACACAGAAGGGAGGAGGGAAACCTGGTGCTGGCATTAACCTATTCTTAACAAAGAGCAGTAAGGGGGCCAACTGCTTAACCTCCCTTCCGAAGGACGGAATGCTGAATTTGCACAGTCAGAATGAACTCAGGTGTTTGAAGTTATATGCAGTGCATATAAAATCTTCCTCTATGGCGAATACAGTTACGAAAATTTGAAAATTGTGCATGCCTATCTAAATTTTAAGTGAAATATCATATTAGCATTCAAACCTTCGTTGTATAAAATGCAGCATGATTTTAGGACACATTTTCTGACAAAAAAGTGTCTTATACACAGGAAAATGTTATTTAAATATTGGTAGGTCTTTTTTCACACAAGTATAACATGGTCTTTAATTGTATTACAAATAGAAATGTATCACACAAGTTTTATTACTGTCATTTATATACATCATTAATGTATTTTAATACGAAAATATTGTTTGAATCCTTACCATTTTAAAATATGCTAGGGATATGCAGCTATTTAAAAAATTCCAAAGGGGGTACATCAACAAAAAAAGGTTGCAAACTCCAGCTCTAACTCACATAAAAATGAAAACATTATAAGAGTGATAGCAACTACCAATGATGGCCATTTTGCGAATCGTTTTGGCAAAGATCAAAAGGTTGGTTAATTGGAATTATTGCATAAATGAAAGAAAGATAAAAGGATTTTGATAAATCTAATTCATACCTGTATTAACTCATCAGTTTCTAAATCAACAGCTGCAGTTGCCTCATCTAGAATAAGAACTTTTGTTTTCCTTAGAAGAGCTCTTGCTAGACATATTAGCTGTCTCTGGCCAACACTGTTAAAAGAAATTTCAAACAAAATATAAAATAAATTCATGCACAGGAGGTATAAAATTAATCCAATATTTTTCATAAAATATGCATATATGTAAGGTGGTAACATTTTATACATATTGGTGAAAAATAATTTCTATTTTCATTCATAATTGCCACCAATGAGCACACCTTAAATTCTCTCCACCTTCAGACACTTCATGCTGTAGACCGGCAGTAAGAGACTTCACAAAACTACTCAGGTGAGCATGGTCCAGAGCTGTCCATATCTCACTATCTGAATGCTTTTCAAAAGGGTCCAAATTCATCCGCAGAGTGCCAGAGAACAGAACTGGATCCTAAAGGACATGGAAATTGCAATTATATAGTGACTGTGATTTATGTATATGCATTGCTTCAATGAAAAAGAAACTCAAAAGGTATTGTTAGACAAAGGTACTAGAGTGGTCAATCACAAATTTACTGATTAATATTTTAGAATTGGCAATACATAATTTTTCAGTAAGGTATTACCATATTCCATGCTATGAGATTAACTGGGCCATGAAAATATTTTAAAACAAAATCCTTTGCTATAACATGCTTCACTTAGCAGTTTAATTATAGCACTCTCACTAACTTCCTTATCATTGACACATTGCTTTGGTCAAATACTTCAGTTATACTAGTATCATAAGCAACTTAAGGTATTTTCAATTGAAACTGTTTTTTTTGAAAAATCTGATATGGCAAGCACATGACTTTCTCTAAATGGAGGCCTAATTAGAACTCATAGATAAATTATGAGTAAATTAAATATCTCTAAACAATCCTTGTACAAAGATTTTGTTTCTCCAATTTCAATTGCAGCTAATCCAAAAGTGCAGGATTTTGTCGATCTCATAATATTAGGCCTTAATTATCCAATGTTGCTTTGATAAGTCACCTTCATTTGTTTTTCTTCCCATATACAGTACCCATACAGCTTATCAGTTTCTCCATTAACCTTTAAACGCCGAGCATCTGAGCATACCCACACAGGAATGCAAAATGTGACCCGCTCGCTGCTGGCCATACCCTTATGGGAATGCTTTGTTTGGAAGTTGCTTACAGATGTCCTTTTCATCATCGAGGCATGAAATTTTGAAGGGTTAGTCCTTGAGCCATGCTCTCAAGAATCATTGAGGCAACCATGTTGCCAATTCATCACTAGGGGCAGGGAAGACCTCCCATCAACTGTAAACAGAGATAAGGGAGACTGCGGCAGCCCCGCCCTTCTCATTTCAAGTGGACAAGGGGGATAGGAATGGCAACTAGCTATGAGGTCAGCCACTGTAGTTGGAAGTGGACTAAGAAGCTCTTCTCCCACCTCCTCAATGTCAGGGTCCTCAATAGTTATGTTCTCCTCATGTCATCTGGTAAGCAGATGACACATCGAGAGTTTCATCTCGCTCTCGTGCGAAATCTGATCCAAGCTCTTCCCACTGTAACTTCCCAAAGCGGAAGAACAAGCAGCACACAACTGCGTCACTTGGAGGACAAAGAAAACAAACACTGATCCGTAAAGCAAAATTGCCTTTGCCGTGTATGCTCCGAGAGAGGAAAATATACTAGAACAGCGTGAATTGCAAAATATGTGATGTAACGCTCTATATTTTCATGCTTTGAGGAGTACCACACCAAAATAATACTTTAAAAGTTGTAAAATATATGAAAAAGTAGTGTTAGTTATGTTTTATTATGATTTTTTATACTTTATATTATAGATTTACTTAGAATTTGGGTTGTTTTATTTTCTTTTAGAATAAAGGACATATCCCCGTTATTACCCAAACAATTTCGCTAAATATTACTTTTTGTTTGACTAATTGATCTCTTATAGTTCAGGAAATACAAGGTTTTAAATGATCAAAAGCAAGAAAAATTTAAATGGCCAAAAATAAGTCCGGCAGTGAGATTTGACATAGGGACATTTAAATCCGGCATTTAAAAGTTAAGATTATGTCCTTGCATGCTCAGGATGCAATCTGGCATGAATGGGATTTTCCGCATTAGTCATACTGAGATGTGTTAAGAATATATTATGTAGATGCACATGCAAGCATGCTGGAGTGGCAGCTTGGAATGCACAGCTTGTCGAGTGGGGAGGTTGGCTACACCTTTCCTATAGGAAAATGCGAGAAAAAATTCCCCAAGAGAAACGACATACCGCATCAAACCGCCCTCCACCCTCATTTAGTTTTCTGCCTCATGTAATCTTAGTCCCGTACTTAACATGTCAATGCAATTTTAGTGCATTTACTCCACCCCTTTAATAGCATGTTTTTACTTTCTCCATTCATAGTACAGGGGAAAGTATTGTTTTCATGAAAAAAATTGACTTTGAGATTTCAACGGAAATACACGTTTTGAGGTCCCCTGAACACGTTTTGACCATTTTCTCGATGATGTCTGTGTGTGTGTGTATGTGATAGCTTTTTTGTGGGTGCTCTAACTCAAAAACTATTGTCAACACGAAATTTTATATTTAACATTTTTATAAAATGTCACAAGAGCTGATTAGTTTTTGGTAATAATCGATCAACCGGAAGTGGGTGTTTACTCTTGTCACTTATCTGTTATTTTAAAATATTTGCTTTAATATTTAATATATGTAAAAATGTACTGGAATAAAAGTTGTAGAAAATTTAATTTTCAACAACCTTTGTTTGAAACATTTTTCCATATAATGCATTGTTTAAGACAGTGTTTCTCAACCTTTATTAGACTGTGGAGCACACCACGATATCCCCTAATTTAGGAGGAGCACCAGACCAAATCCTTCTATTATATAAAATCAAAACCCTCTCCTCTCCCTATAGGTTGACAAAATTAAATGGGAGCAAATGCGATGCAGCATATTTTTCATTCGCATTTTAAAATCACTTAGAATCCCTCTATGAATGCGGCAGTTGAACCAAACGACGCCTGAAAGAATGGAGAATCATTTTGCGGCCATTGATTTTCGAATACACGTCGAATCCTTCCGCAAATTCATTATTAAAAAGAAATTTTGGCCAAATTTTAGACGAAAAATTTTTGTAGTCAAGGGTATCTGAATTGTTGCTGTAATTAAGTAAGGCACTGTATGTATGCATATACTTTTTTACATTTTACAGTACATGAATATTACATTGTCATGAAAACGATCCACAAAATGAAATTAACTTAACTTTTTACATGCTAATAATTCTCGGTGAATAATACAATGTGTAACTTTAATTTTTGGCACTACTTCTTTAAATTTTGCAACCAATCCTGCATAGACACCTGTCATATTTGGTGCCACCGTCAGTACAAATCGAAACACAATTTGAAATATCGATATCTTTGCTGGAGAAATATTCAGATATTAGATGCAAGTATATAGAATCTATAGCAAATGTTACACCTAGGGGGAGGAAGAGAATCATTGAGTAAGAGAGAGGAGGTGGAATGGTGAAGGAGAGGTTGGTTGGCGGGCAATAAAACGTTCTTTTATGTATACAATGTGGAAGGAGAAGGTCCGTGAATTGGAGAGAGGAATAAAGGGAGTGAATATGTTTCTAAGTAAACAAAGTAAGATGGGGAAGGGAGGGTATTGGAGAGTAGGAAAGGGGAGGCAGAAAGTTGGAAGAGGTTGGGGGATGGGTAAGAAAACGTAGTACATATTCGGAAAGAAAAGGCAGAACAAGTAGATTTTATAATCAAAGCAGTGTTGCGATTATCGTAACGCAATAGACAAAAGTCTTTACACTTCGTTCTAATAAACAGTTTAATATTATATTTCCAATAATTGGACTTTTCACTTTAATTTTTTAAAAGGCTTGCGGAGCACCTGCCTCATGTTTGCGGAGCACTGGTTTAAGAGATATTTAAAAAACTAAATATTTTAGCTGCCACCACCATGCCAACTAACGACGACTATTGTTAACAATTCACGCTTAGTTACGTTTTAGTAACGCTCCTTTTTCTTTTCTTAATTGTTGGAGCTTTGTGGCTGTATCCAACATCAGAAGGCTATTGTTTGAGTTTATTTCTGTTCTTTGTAAACTCTAAAATTTTCTCGGTTTCTTAAAATATTTATTATTACGTAACCCATTTGGAATTTTTAGAAATATTACAGATATGGAGAAAGTCATGTGGTGGCCACATCAGATCTTTTTTAAATGCGCTTATAGTTTCACTATGCCATCTGTTTGTCCACCTGTGCACTTGCTTAAATTGAAATTATGACATAACTGTAAACGATAGAGAGCTGAAACTTGGAGAGTAGATTTCCCTACTGCTGCCATTTGTTTCCCTTTAGATCCGACCTTTGAAAAATATACAGGGTTGGATAGGGGCCCATTTAATTTTTTTATATCTCCGAAGGTATGAAAGATGAAAAGCTGAGATTTTAAGCGTACATTTCCACACTTCCAGTTATAAACAAGACTCTAATGACCGAACATGTGGTGGTAAAACCACAAAAATAAATTAAGATAAGCTAAATTTACACATTCAACAGATGATTAAATTCCAAATTCTACAAAGGTCGCCTATTAGGTTAATGGGAGAAATCTTTATAGCAAAATAAAACAAAATATTACCAAATTTAATAACAGAAGAAAAAACATACTAATTTGATCCATATTCATTGATAACACTCTACTTTCTATTGTTGTTTGACCTCTTGTATTATTTGAGATGTGCCAAAAGTGTGAAAATACATGTGCTAATTTTGGGAATTCATTAATATTGAGGGCAGATGGGAAGCACAAATTGTATTTACATTAACTCTTTTGGGAAAAATTCCTCGCTTAGTGCAGTTTCAGTCAGTGCTCTATTTTTCAGGAACCAATTAAGAGAGCTAAGCAAGGGATGCCGGTATTCATACAAAATATTTCAATGCACAGATTTACTTCATTAATGATGAGAACAAAACTAGCAGAACATTGAAATGGCCATGTAAAACAATGTGTATTCATCATTGAACTGCACACAGCTCCAAAAGGGACACTAAACAAATTGCTATATAAACTATAAAATATGCACCAATGAAAGATATACTAATCTGATAAAATACTGCCAGTACGAGGAATCACCACATGAGTAATGCAGACCAAACACTTGAGGCCAAATGTTAACATTTAAGATTGAAGTGTCAACCTTTTTGCACTATGCTCACGACTCCTACAATGATGGCAAAATAATTTAAGAAAAATAGGTACAAAGTGACCATCTTTTTCCTTTACCATGATGATGGCTGTTTTATAACTAAAATAGGTATCATTAGTTTATTAAAACAATTTTGGTATAGGCTGAGGAGTTTTCTTTTTTGCCTCTTATTACCATAAATACCCACCTATAACACAACTTTTTTTAATTCTAGCTAAAAGACAATACATAATTACCCATGCAGCATTTAGGTAATATCAGTCAAATATCGAGCCAACATAAAAAGACATCAGCCCTATATGTCTTTTTATGTCGGCCTATGTAATTACCTAGGTTCTGAAAATTAAAGAACTTTACCTATTGGTATCCTAGGTTTCATAAAATTTTTTAACTGGTAGAATTTTCTGGCGGCCTTTGAAACAAAAATACAAAGAATTGAAGGAGTGCTTGTAATCTGGTACAAATCTCACGCTGTTACCTAGCTTCACCATATACAGTAAAACATTGATTCTACAGATCCTGATTTCACAGGCAGCATTCACAAAACCAGTTCTTTGTCCAGTTGATCCTCTCTACGAGGAAATTATCATTCGAGTCGGTTATTTTCTGTGCTTTTGAGATTGTTTTGATGGACAATTTTTTCTAAGTTTCTTCAATAAATTTTTCACTCTGCATGTAACATTACAGGTAACCCTCGATTAACATGGTACTTGAAAAACACGGTTTCACTTTTACATGATCAAAAAAATGCAACCATTTTTGATTAACACGGTCAAGAGACTTGGTTTTACATGGTTGATGGAGTGCTGCTTGGTCGATCGAAGCTACCGACACAAAGTACAAGCATGTTTTTACTGTGAGATACTATGTAGCAATTATGACATATACCAAAGGCATGGATGTGTAATACAAGAACCTTCCGAGACAATGTATCGAAACATTTGATAATTTCGATACATTTTAATACACGAAAAATTGTTGTAATCTTTAGAAGTTGTGATTGTCATTGTTACTTTATAATACATAATACCAACTAGGTAAGTGCAACTTTTACTTTTCAAATGAGATTTAATTTAATTATAAATTTTGAATGTTATTTTATGGATAATGATCCTTCTATGGAGAGGAGTCTAAAATTTCGAAGAGAACTGCAAAAATCTTTGGCTCCAGATCAGGAAATCTATAAAGATTTACAGAAAAAAGCAAACAATCACTTATCACGGAATTATTAAAAACTGATACATGTGAGACTAAAGAAAATGTGTGTTATAGTGATGAAAATGTGCAACATGAAAGGAAAAAGCAACATCAATAACTCAATTCTTGAAAATAATTAGACTTGAGACTGAAACATATTTTCTCAGTTTCCAAATTTCACTTAAGTTATCGAACTAAAAGATAAATTTTAAACGAAAGAGAATTGCTTTTTGTTATTTTTATTATGTATTTATTTAAGCAATATATTTTTTGAAATAATCATAATCATCTTTATTTGTTTAATTTTTTGGAACCTAACCCTCTATTTTAAACGAGTTTTTAGTCTAAATTAACATGGTGTTTTCGTAGAACCAAACTACCATGTAATCGAGGGTTACCTGTATTTGAAAATTGAATGGTAAAAAAATTGACCTCACCTTGCGGTTGGGAGACAATTAACGGTTAAGATGCCGCTTCAGTGTCAACAATGGGCAAATTGCCTCCAAAGGCGGTTGCTTTGTAGGATTTGGTTTACCCGACGATTTCATTGTTCAAGTGATTATCTCAATCATCAAAATGAATCCACTTTTGTGTGAAATGTTACTTATTTGAAAAAATCAATCGAATCAATCTATCTATCAGATAGATAGAGATTATGTCTCAGACAGCCCTTCCTCCCATATATTCCGTAGAATCAAGGGTCAACTGTAGTTTGACATTTTACCTCTAGATGGATATCATCGAGAAAATGGTCAGAACGTGTTCAGGGGACCTCAAAACGTGCATTTCTGTTGAAATCTCGAAATTGATTTTTTTCATGAAAACAATACTTTCCCCTATACTACGTATGGAGAAAGTAAAAATCACAGAATATGAGGCTGAAAGCCTAACTGCAGCTTATATGGGGGAGCATCATATATGAGGATATTTACAGTAATGAAATTCTGAAAAATATCAGCTTTGATTGCTGACCATGATTATAATAATATTGAAAGTAAAAAAACTGTTAAAGAATCAGATAATTAGTCCTAAACACAGAGTAAAATGTGGTAACAACTTATATTAAAATATACCTGGGGAATAATAGTCAAACGCCCACGCAATGCATGAAGTCCCATCTTTGACACATCCATGCTATCAATGTAGATAGCTCCACCAGCCGATTCAATTATACGAAAAAGTGCCAATGTCAAGGAAGATTTCCCAGCTCCAGTTCTACCTACAATGCCCACCTATGATGAAAGATAATGCAATAAAAACATTGTAGTTTTAAATCACTACGAGAAAAAATATTTAAAATAATTCTCGAATTCAACATTTTTGTGCTTTAACCCATTAAAGCCCAATGGCAACTACAATTTCCAGCATATTTAAAAAAATTTCTCTCAAATATGAGTTCTGTTTTGCAGTGAAAGTCGACTCGAGGAGTTTTATTAGGGTAAAAAGGTCAAAAAGAAGGAAACATCTGTTCAGTGTTGACGGTGATTAGCTGCCCCTCAGACCTTGCTCGGCAAGGATGTCCATGCAGCATCAGAAAATGTGTTTTAAATCATTTTCACATTTATATGTTCTTCAATGTTGGAGAAACTTTGTATTGTAGTATTTTTAAGTAAACATTATGTGCTATTTATAGCCTGTTGAATATTGCTGGCAACTAAAGTTGCCATTGGGTTTTTACAGTACAAAATTTATTTTTTTCATACAAGTTTACAGGATCCTCAAGGTCACATAATTATAAAAGATAATGATAAAACAGGGTTTGGGCAATAATCTGCAAACTTGGAATAAAGAGATGAATTAAAGAGATTTCATGAATGCATGAAAGAATTAATCAAGGTAAAAAAATAAATAAAATGGTGCAAACAAATTGTATAAATATCCATAGTTTTACATAAGTCACCAAAAATTTCAGGTAAATCCAATAAACAGGTAAAAAGTTATGATTTTTAGCCTACTCTCCAGAATGGAAATAGGCTTATAGTTTTGTCATTGTGTCTTTAACTTTTGAACCAATAAACTGATTTTCATGACATTTGGTGGGAATCTCTTGTTACCAAGCTCCTGAGGATAGTTTTTGTTGCCAAGATTAAAGTCCTAGGTTCGATTCCAGGAACTACCATTCCCATTTGATTTACATGGAAAATCTGAAATCCATCATGCAGGGTAATTTTCTTTTGCACATTAAATTACCTTAGAATTGTAATATCGGAGCGGGATTTGTGCTATTCTCTGAGGAAAGGAATGGAGATTATAATTTTTAATGTAGAATGTTGCTCAATCGTATTTCTTTGAATTTTGTGTAAAAAACAGTGTTTTTTTAAGCTTTTATCGCTCATTACTCCATGAGAGTGCTGCCATTGCAACAATTATTGTTGGACTTGGATTCAGTATAGCCTAGTATAATACATACAAGCGTTATTTTTGCCACACAAATATACATGACCAATTTAATTTTCCATTCGAATGTATTTGTAATATTTTATAACACTCAATTATGAAATTTGGGAAAACAAAGAACGACTCATCCATGGTGATTTTAAAGCTATTAAAGTCAATATAACTAGTATTAAATGAATAATTATGTGGAAAATGGGCATTATAAGTTCTGTTTGGATCATATTGTTTTTCATAATTTTGCTCCAGAATAGTCAATTCATTTAAATACACCTAAACATATCAATTTGAAATGTTTCCTGAAACAAAAACTTGTTTGTGAATAAACATAATATTGTGCTGTGACTAATTGATATTTGTTTTACCAAAATAATTTATTGAAAGGAATGTCTTGGAAATTTATCAAGGTAAAAGTCCCCATAGGTAAAACCGTCAATTACTGCCCAATTAAAATAAACAAAATGTGTTCTTAGCATGCATCGTTTTTATAGGATAAATAAGAGGCAATATTCAAAATAAAAAGAACAAACTTAGAAGTCTGACTTACCTTTTCACCTCCATTAATTGTGCAATTAATACCCTTCAGTACCAAGTCAAGTCCCTCTCGGTAGCGAACTCGGAAATCCTTGAACTCAACCTTTCCTTCAGATGGCCATTCCTTCGGTGGAGTATAGGAAGCTATTTCCCAGGGTTCTTCCTATTATTGACCAAAAATAATGATATTTATTTTTCATTAAAAGAAAGTGATATTGGTGTTACATCCAACTGCAAAATTCAGCAAGGTTTGACGAAAATGGTTCCAGAGATATAGTTCACTAAGGAAAATTATCCCTAAAACTTTTATATTAAAAATTAAAATCACTGTATGCAACTGAATTACTTATAACTTTCTTGCCAGTAAGTAGTTCATTTATAATATAATCCAGCTATGCTGCAAATAATGGCATATTCATGGGATTATTGTGGAAGAAAGATTAAAGCACATTTGTTCCCTTTCAATTCAAAGCAACACTGAACACATGAAGTGACTTCCACTAAGGTGCAAAACAAATTAAAAATTTTAAGAAAAACTTTTCAAACATTCCATTTTTAACTCAAAGACCTCCATCCCACAAAAAATTTTCTTGAAAGTGGAAAACGTCTCCTAAGACAAAAAACTAATGATCATACCTTCTCAACTCATGTGCTTTCAATGAAATTTTCTGTTATAAAAAGGAGAGCCTTTGTTGATGAAATAATAGTGACAATTATGTAATATAAAAATCAGAACAAAGAATGTTTCCAAAATGGTTCCTCTTCCTTGATCCGGAACTGGAACAGAAAAATTGCATCAGAACCAGAACAATGTTGTCAAAATTTCCGTTCCAGAATGGTTCCCTTAAAAATGGACTAATGGGTTTGAAAGTCAATTCTTGATATTTTAATATCATCCCTAATCCAAGGAAAGAAAACTATTAGAAGAATATTATTAAATAACTGAATTGATTTTTTAAGACGATGACACAAGAAAAGTTTATGAATTTGAAGACAAAAATATAAATCCAATATCTTGATTCAATCGACAAAATAAAACTA
Organism: Tanypteryx hageni; assembly: GCA_028673005.1. Classification (NCBI taxonomy): domain Eukaryota; kingdom Metazoa; phylum Arthropoda; class Insecta; order Odonata; family Petaluridae; genus Tanypteryx; species Tanypteryx hageni. The sequence continues at coordinate 68,323,605 of CM054112.1, read as the reverse complement.
AATCTTAATCATATGTTTGTTTCACATCCCCTTGAAGAGTTAACAATTTAAGTATTATTTATTAAATTTGATTTTTAACCATTAGTTGTTTTCAAAATAAGATCACTCAACTTACTTTAATCTTATTTCAACAAATTTTGTAGAATGGGTAGGCAACCTACGGCCCATTGCTCAGTTTAATCTGGCCTGCGGTAAGACTTCTAAGAATATACTTCTATGATATTAGGATTTTTACATGTTTAACATGTAACATAATAAAATTCTCCCTTTTTCTCGAGTTTCTAATGTTTGTTGCATTATTCTATGGAAAATGAATCTCAATAATTATTTCATATTTAAGCTTAATGTGGGCTGATGAAGCTGTAAGTTGTTTAAATACGGCCCACCGAGAGCCTTATGACTGTGAATGTGCCCGGCTATTAACTAAAGGTTGTTCTCCCCTGTCGTAGAGGTTCACCTGAAAATGCATGATATTTATACAGCCAACTGTTTGGAATATAACTGAACCTACGCATATGTATAGAAATATATTAGCATCTTTAGATGAATAAAGAAATTGAAAGCATAAAAATGCAACTTCAAACTGTTCAACCTAAAAAAGAAGGCAGAAGAAAAAAGACAAAAAGAGAGGAAAAAAATTTGAATTAAAAATGATATTTTCTTTAAAAAGATGACCTTTGGTCACATTACTTACAAGATACTTTGATAACATCTTAATGTAATTGAAAAAAGTTGTAATTCATGTAAGATTTTATCAATAAAAAGCATATTTCTTTAAAACTAGTAACGGTTCCGGAACTGTTGTAGAACCTAACAGTTCCTTCTTTCTATCACTCAGAACTGAGCCTGAACAGAATGAGTCCAAAAATTTAAGGTCGGAACCAGAACTTCCCAGCTCTGATAAAAATACAACTGACAGTCACTTAAAAAGTGTTTTTTGGAGTCAGAGAGAGGTAAAATTAATTTTTGGAATTGTATTAATGACTCGAATCAAAATAAAATATAATGGTGCTGGAAATTCATAAGAAAGTTAATATATCTTTGAAAGTAGGTATTAAAGAATCCATGCATCTAAACTTGACATGCATTTTACAAAGTTTTTGGAAATACATCAAATTTAAGCAACAAAATCAAAAGAAAAAACTGATGGTGCAGGTGTATGAAGAAGAAAATTAAGAGTAAAATGTGCACCTTAGTTAAAAATTCAAGAATAAGCACTTAAAAATACTTCTCAGATATCACCAAAAGTCATAGGTTTCGGTGAATTACACTGAATATGGCTGCTTTGTATCTGAAATGCACATCTGGTTTTTTATAATCATGTTGTGGCTATTGTAGATACCTGAGACAAGTATTTTTAAGTGTTTGCTCTTGAATTTTTTCAGCCATAAACTGAGCTCAATAATTCCGTTGAATAACTTAAAAATGCCAAAAAAGGAATTCTTTCCCAACATTAATCTACTTGGTCAGTGTTGAATCCAAGGGAGGGATTTTTTTCTTTTTACCCCTTAATTTTACAGTGGAGAAGAGAAGTGTACGTAACCTTCATTCATTTTCGTTGGTTTTGTGGTGAGTTACTTGAATCGATAGGGCCTGCAAGTACATAAAGTTGCACTAGTCGCATGTAATTTTTGTTAATGCTAACATTATAACATTGATCGAGTTCAAGCCCTAATGTAATTTGGAAAAATTATATATCAATGGTAGAAAACCTAAAAACTATACGTCTAATACTTAAAAACGAAACAACTGATGCAAATTTTAAAACAGCAAAAAAATTTGCAGAAGAAATGATTAATCAGATGAGAGACAGATTTAATGACCAAGCTGTATTGCTTATTGAAATCACCTCCAAGTTCGAAACTGCAGAATCATTTTGCAAAATTACAGAAGAGGATGCAAAAAATTTATATACTTTGCTGCATTTAAACTTTGATGCATTGTGGAACGATATTCGTTCATTTAAGTACGTAACTGAAGTCAAACATGAAGACAATAAGAAGAATGTTTTGGAATTAATTTTGAAATCCAATACTGGTTATGCGGAACTGAAAACTTTATGTGTAAAATTATGTTGCATTCTGGTGTCTACTGCTAGTGCCAAACACTCATTCAGCACAATGAATAGGTTCATGACGAAATTAAGAAATCGTCTGGTTCAAGACACACTGCTGGACTGCATGAAAATTGCTATTGAAGGACCTGATGAGTTACCAAATATGTTAATCGACAAAGTTATCAACACATATGCTAAGAAAAAACAAAGAAGACTAAGATTAATTTAAACTGCATATGTACTTAGCTTACCTAACTGTTTATTCATATGTGTATTATTTACCTGTTTATTATTAAACATTATTAAAAACATTTGTTAATTGTATTTTTTTTTATTTATTTAATTGGTCAAATAACTTCCCGGACAAACTGTTTTCCCCCCTGTGAAAAACGTCAGGATTCAACATTGTACTTGGTATTGTAAATTAATGGCATTTACACAATGAAAGTGGTTACAAAATATGAGATAGTAAACTTACGTTAAAAAGAATTAAAATTATGAAAATAATAACCAATGCAGCAGTTCAAATTTATGTATAAATATAGATATGGCAATTGTTTGATGTACCTGTTTGGTTTCTCCATACTCTTTGATCCTCTCTACAGCAACAATATTGGTTTCAACATCTGAAGTCATTCTTACAAGCCAGTTCAATGTTTGAGTTATCTAAATTAAAATTCAACACAGACGAGAGAGAAAGTAGTTACTTCTTAAATGGAAAACAAAATGTTGTAAAAATCTAGAAAAATGCAGAAACTGCCATCATCACATACCTGAAGAGAATAACTGACTGAAAGTCCAACAATACCCGCATTTAAAGTTTCTCGACCGATCACAGCAAACAGGGATGAAAATAATATAATAAGATTACCAACCATCTCCAATCTAACTGCCAACCACCTGCAAGGAAATTTAACTTCATGTATTTTTTTAATTTTCAATCTCACAATCAAATGCTGTCCATAAAAATAACTTTTCTTGAGTATTACATTCTGGATATAGATTCTCAATTAATTAAAGTAAAAAATGTGCAATTCTCGAGTTTGGATTATTCATGCAATGTGACGTTGTCGCAATACGATCCATTTAGACTCACCTATTAGCGATTATGCTTGGATAATAACAAACTTGATTGAAGTCAACTGTTTGTTCATTTTCTTTGATGAATCTGTGCTGGACACCATAGGCTCTGATGGTTGAGGCTCCTTTATGGTAAATAATAATAAAGTACACATTAAAAATGAAAACAAGAAAGATCTTTGGATTGATGTCTTGTGAGAAACATTTTAATAACAAAATGAGCTTCAATATTACACAATTTCAATTACATATAAATCGGTCACATGATGGACCAACAAACCAATTTCAATTAAACTTGTCAAGTCCTTCAAATATAAACCTTATAATTAGATAAAATAAACTTATTTTCAAGAGATACTGCATGTCGCTGTATATAAGTCAACCTGGGATAAAAGTGTACCCCAATTTCTCAGCATACAGCATTCTCAGAAAATGTATGTATGATGTCACGTAACATCATTCCTCAAAATCTATTGCGATTTCCATGAACATTTATTAAAACCGATAATACCTAAATACCCTCATCATGACCACTGACCATAAGAATGAAATACAAGCTAGTTTCATTTAAAGTTATAGAATTTGTTAAATCATCAAATAACTCTGCTGCAGTGAGGAAATTTAGTGTTAGTTGGTTAGTTAGTGTTAGTAAAGAGCTAGAGAGACCTAAGAATGAATGAAGATTTCTTAGACAAAATATGATATGAAAACGGCAGAAATCATTGGCATGTAATTTTTATACCATAACTTTTACAAAGATTTTTTAATGCTTTACAAGTCAGCTTTATTGCCAAAATACACAGTATTTTGTAATAAATGATATCATAATATACACCACCTTTTTGAACTTAGCGTGCTTGCAGTTCAAGAATTTACACTTTTCGGAAAAATTTTTTGACAATTAATTGTTTCGCAGCAATTATTTGCATTTTGTGTCATGCGTTTGCAATGCCAGCAAGCGGAACTCCCTCTACTTTTTTTTGTTTATAAGTTGTTTAAACTTTGGCACCCAAGAAAAGCACTTATTACTATTATATTATATTTATAATGCTCATTATTAGCAGTTTTTGAAGTAAACAAATGTGTTAACTCTCGACTTAATTATTTTGTAGCTCAGCTTGAACATCACTGCCAATGCCACTATTTTCAACGTGAAACTTTAGTTTATAATTTAAAGAAATGCCATCATTTTGGAATGTAAGGTTTTCATTTACTATTAATCTTTGCATTTTGAATGTAATTTAGGGAAATGTTATTTTGTTTTGTTAGGTTTTAATTTTTTATTACACATTTTTACTGAAAATCTAAGAATTGCTATCATCTTGTAATGTAAGATTTTTTGCAGTGTATATTGAATGCAATTACTAAAAAAAGTTACCATTAAATGTTTTTATTTTTGTGACGTATTTTGAACAATTAAAAGAAATTTTATCACTTTCTTATGCTAGGTTTTGATTTTCTGTTATGCATTTTGAATGTAATTAATAAAAGAAATGTTACCACTTTATAATGCTAGTGTTTTTTTTGCAGCTTGGAAATGTTTGTTGCAGAACCCAAGAATAGGTACATCTGTGCATCACGTACTCAATATTCCATTTCAGTAGTTCATCAATTTAAATTTAAGAATTTCCTTGGAATGAACAAAAGAAGGTCGAAAATCACATGCGAAAATGTGCTTTGCAATGCTGGGTTTTCATTTGCTATTACCCATTTTGAAGATAATTAAAAGAATTTTTTCACTTTATGATGATAGGTTTTCATTTGCTGTTACGTTGGTCTTGTTTTCTTTTATTTTCTGTTAAACTGCATTATTTATGATAAAATAAGTGATATTATAGGTTGACTGGGAACCATACTCCCAAAATAACATTGCGTCTAACGGGAAAATAGGACTTGCACTTCGTGACTTTGCATTTCGTGTCAGTTTTCCAGAACCAATTATTCACGAAGTTCAAAAAGGTGGTGTAGTTGAATAAATATATTAAAGAAGATGATTTAATGGTTACTTTAATATACATAAGTGATAATATTGTTTCAGTTAATGGTATTTACCGTATTTTTCGGCATATAAGACGCACTTTTTTCAAGAAAAATGACTCCCAAAATCAGCCTGCGTCTTATACGCCAAAGGTAAGATTATTAGTACTGTTCTCAATACCGACACTAACGAACACACTCATCCCCTAAATGAAATAATTGGGAGTCATTTGTCGCTAAAACATTAAAATATACATTATTAATAATTAATAGTGAAAAAATTAATAGATACAGTAAAACCTTATGCAATGTGAATTCCAAGGACGCATTTTCATTATTCGACTTTAATATGTCTGCTCCCAGTGGTTACAATTTTGGTGCATTTGCAATGTTATAGTTCCTAATGAGTCCATTGAATAGTGCGATTAATGACACGAAACAGTAGAATTCCTGTAGATGCCATAAATATTTTATACATATCTAGGATAAATAACGTTACATATTGAGATTGTAATGGCTACAAAAGTGTAAAGATATACCTACGCTATTAGTTATAAGCTTCAGGCGATTCAATACACAAAAATGTACAGAAAGTGAGGAACAGCATGTCATTTCGGTCCAGCTCCCACAGAAAAAATTATCCGTGAATGGAGAAAACAAGGAAAAACTGAAGCTGATGGGATAAGAGAAACATAGTCTTCATAAGGTTGGTCTTAAATGGCCACAACTAGAGAAGGAAGTGATGGATAGTAAAACAGAGAAAGTTTGTTATTTCGGTATTGATCAAAATCGTTATATACAAGGCAAAAAGAGTTGCAGAAGAAAAAGGACTAGTTGAGCATACATATCATTATTATATATGCATTCCATTTATTATTTATCCAATTAAAATAAAATATCATCTTGAACTTAAGTTTAAGTAAGTTCTATTGGTAAAGAATATCTATATCTGTAACGTGTGCGGCACACTCCAATAGCTTTAATTAATAGGACTGCCGAGTTCACGCAGGGTACATTTAGCTATACAAGTCTTGAAGCAATTATATATGATTAAGATTATCTCCATGTATTTTATGAATGAAATTTATCTAAAACATTATAATTAACTGTTATCACGCCATAATATTTTCTGTAAATGTTGCCGAATACAGACTTAATTACGGCTGGAAATGATACACGATGTGGCTCTTCCTAAATGCCTTGCTGAACCAGAATACTTTTTTCCTGGAAAATCTTCTAGAAAACCAGAATGTGTCTTATACCCCAGTGCGTCTTATATGCTGAAAAATATGGTAATCCCTTAAAATTGAATTCTAAACTATGAAAAACAAATTAAAGCATATTTCCTCTTTATTTCATCAAAATACTTTCTCTTCATTTGAAATATTTAAATAAATGAAATCTTATTTCATTATCCAAAATCTTGATTACCTGTAATGCTTTCTCCAAAGTGTGAATAAATTGGAGATCTTGACACCGACTCAAGTCTTTTCAGTTGTCTAGAAGTGGCAACATAAAACCTCTGCATGAATAACCAAAGATGATATATTAAAATAAAATTAAAAACATGATGTATTGCTAATGTTTTGATTTTGGCAACATGGAATTTTAAAACACATGCAGAGCTAAATATCAATTGTTTATAATTACTTTTCAATTAAATTAAAATCAGTATAAATACCTGAACAAAATAATATACAACCCCAATAGGTAGAATAACAGCCACAAATATAGGGGTGCTGTAACTAATCACAAATAATGTAGCCAAAACCTAAAAAAGATATAAACATGCAATTAGCACTTGAACAAACTATGTAAGAATAAATTTGAAATTTAATATTACAAAGCAGTTTTAATATTTCCAAATTTACAACTAATTTAATTATGCATGAAATGTCTAAGAAAATAAGTATAACTACATACAGAACAAATGCAATTACATTTGAGATAATAAAATAACAGGACCAATGTTGAGCTTCACATGATACACAATAACATCATCTTAACCATGAACTGAGACAACAATAGAGCAAATTAAGAACGACAAAATATGTTTTGCAACACAAAACACAAGAAGTACATGATATTACAAACATTTCACAATATTTGTAAGATTTTCGCCACAGAATTTGAGTTAGTAACATGATTTAATATCCCAATACAGACAACTTCTCTAACACTAAATCAAAATTACACGAATTCAGTAAATAAAATGACAGGTTGGTAGTAAAATCAATGTTATGAGATGAATTCAACAGAAGACTTGTGCCAAAAAAGAACAAACAGATGTGCTTAACCATTAAGTATATTTGGAGCAACTCATTAATTACGCTAGTTTAAGGAAAATGTAAATAGAATCACTTACCATCAGAGAATAATCAGACCATTTTTTTTGGTTCTTTACTGTCATGTCATTTTGTAAGTAGAAAATTAATGCTCTCTATTAGAACATCCAATTTTTCACTGTATTGTACAACCGATATTAATATGGACTTATATTAAGTTTATATGAAGTGTCTAAGTTACTTCCTTCAAGTAGACACATGGATGTTGACAAATAAATAATATGAAAGGGAATTATAAAGACTGTTCATTTGAACGTTATTAGAAATATTAGATTGGGTCAGAAATGATGCAAAATTTTGGAAAGGAATAGACAAATGCAAGTAAAAAACAAAGTATTAGTCTAATCACACTAGCAGCTCTGATGATTATAAAAATTGATGTCAAGGAAAGTAACCTAACCAATACCATAACATTTTTTTTTAAGTTGATTTTCGTTTTGAAAAAAGCCAATCTGAAATATTTGAATACCTTTCCTGATAACATTATAGGGTTGTGGGACACCACACAAAATTTATTGTTAAAAATGTTAAATCATCCTAAATATAACTGTTTCTATTACCTCAAATGCACAGTATAAAAGGTCTGATATATATTCTGGCAGTGAGATGTCCATCACATCTATATCTTTCGAAAACCTTGCAAGGATACGACCAACTGGAGTGGTATCAAAGAATACCATTGGTGCTCTAAGCACCCCCTTTAACAACACGTTATGTATGTGCCGTCCTGCATTCCAACCACCAAGCCGTGAAGCCAGGTCGTTAAAGACAGAGCCTATGGCTGTAAGGACAATTAAGTCAATGACTATTTTATGAATACAAAGACTAAATAACTCTTCAAAAGTGACTGATACACAAACCAATTGAGAAAAATACAAGATGAGGCTTTTTGTTATTTGCCAATACTAAAATGAAGTTTTTTCTTGTAACTAAATACAACCATTTTAGAACCATACAGCATTATTTTGCGAACTGAAGATGTACTAATGCCTGTTTGCCAACATTCCAGAGCTGGCACAATTAAAAGAGGAAAATATTGATATCCTCACTTAAAAAGCCTTGCAATTTCCCAAAGTTGATATACAACTGATATAATACTTAAGTAAAAGCCAGAATTTTAGACAAGTAAAATCTATCCTAATAGAAATATTTTTATAAGTGCAATTACATGGGAAGAAAAACTAACCTCCAAAATTGAATGTTAACTAGCAAAGGTGTAAAAATGTATAATTCCATTAATAGCAGCATGCAAAAATTTTGTATCTAAAGCAATTATGTCAATGCAATAAGAGTTAGTTCAAAAGCATTAAGTAGCACCAAGAAGGCCACAGGGAACGTTGCTTCTGATACATTTATCTTCAAATCCATAGTCGGGTATACAGAATTATCATATGAAAATTTTCTAATTAACTAAGAATATACATCTTCTGCATGTATTTTAATTAAATTACATTTTGAAATTTACTTGACCTATTGACCAATATAGAATTGCAAACCAAAATAATTCAGAGGATATAAGCTCCTATCTATGAAAACCCTCAAAATGTTTTTAATAAACAGATGAAAGCGCTGCAATTGAGTGAGCAATCAAGTATATAAATGGACATTATGTAGATTTTTTAAGGATAGCAACTTGTGATATAGTTTTAAATTAAAACAAGTGAAATATAATTTTTGTCATTATGAAGGTAATGTTACATTTCCAGTAACATTCTTCATACATTTTTTTCAATTTAATTTCTTATGAGCATCATTTTTAATACACTAATACCATGCTAATCCAGACTAATTGGTGGGAGGGGGATCCAAATTAGCTAAAAGTACTAACTGAAATGCCAAATTTACATCTGCCACTAGTCATAAGCCACACCATTGTTTTTGAGACTGAGTCTAGGAGAAAAATATTCCTGAATATAAGCTGCATCTCAAAAATTGGGATTAGTTGAAAAACAATCCATAAGAATAACATTTATTTCTACTGCTTTTTTATTTGTTGTGATGATTGATGTTTTCATGCATCACATTGAATCACCTAGTGAATTTTAACAATTATATCATATTTTTGGACCTTACAAATTTTTCAGCATATAAGATGCATCCTCGCTCTGGAGACAAAAATTTTAGCTTGTAAGCAAGTAAATACTGTGTATAGAAAAATGCATTGCATAAGTAAATGATGCATAATAAACCGATAAAATTCTAACAGTATGTACTTTACATGAATAATATATATACTTGAGTTTTGAGGTTACTACCCTGGTTAATTTTCCTATAATGACTGCGCTATAGACAATTTCTTTTTAAAACTTCATTTATTTTTTCATTCTTTATATTTTCAAAATTTTAAATTTTTTTTGCACATTTTATTCCAAGTCGCTCTCGAATATTGGCAAAGACCTAGTCCGGATTAACTGAAGTACAGATCAGCAGGGTTCAGATTAGTTTTACTGTACTTCAATTTAGACCTCTACTGGAAAAATTCTCCTCTCTTTGAATTCTACAAACATAACAAAACCATTGTGATAAGGAGTAATTTGTTACCCTATAACAACCTCTTTCAAACTTTGTGAATATATTATTTATTTTACGTGATTAAAATATCGGCCTCTTTCGCAGTAAGGGGTCATTTTATTTCCTTCCAATTACAAATGAAAAGATATATGAGGACAATCAATAATCTCACAATACTTAATCCATCTTCTTTCTTATCTGTCAAAGAATAGACAACCAAAGATACAGATTAAACAGACTGGTTTTCCAAAATACTTCAACAACATGGACAACCTAACCCAATGAAGAATACCATCCTAACTTGCACATATCTATTATACAAATATCAACAGGTAAAACTTGTTGTTGGTGTGCTCAAACATGAGCTGTGAAAAGGATAATGTTTTAAACCATTCACATACTATTTTTTTAATGCAAAAACTTGAACAAGGTTAGATATACAAACTCCCATTTATTACAGAAACTGATAAGAAGGCATGTCAGGCTATCTAGCAATTTTACTATTGTCTAACAAACTATTCTGTTGATGATAACAGACTTTACAAACCCAACTAACCGATGGTTAGTTTGAGGCTTGACGACTTTACTGAGATCATCTCGGAGATGGTTAAGTACACTGATGGGTTAATCATGCAAAATTAAAGCCCTCTGTTACAGCATATTAATAGTCAGCAGAACTTGGAATGTGATGTTGACAACATCAAATATTTATTATACCAATTCCTATGTATCATATGCTCACAATCTATCTCAATAAAAGCTAAAGAGAACTTAAACTCCATAGTTTACTGCCATACTATTATAATGTATACGTGATTTACCTACCCGGAAAAGAGATGTGAAGCAAGATCGAATAAGTGATGACATCGAATTATCCAGAACATTGATGTCCCTGGAAAATCGATTTAGAATCCGACCAACTGGAGTTGTATCAAAAAAGGACATTGGAGATTTAAGAACATTTGCAGTTAATTGGGCATGTAAAAGAGCAGCTGCATTGAGGATCCCTAAATTGGTCAGCAATGAGGCAACAAAATAAGACAAAGCTGAAAAAAAGAGAAAAATTTCAGGAAGGAAAAGTGAAAAATGTGTCAATCAAAGTACAATTTCAATTATTCCACACAGATGTACGTTTAGAGTGATTTCCATTTTAAAAGTATTGGTGAATTTGGATCTTCAAAAGACAGCTTTGAAATTGTTCACAGACGGCACATAAATTAACCAAGCCAATATGTTCCAGACATGAGCATCACAAGCCAAATACAAATGCAAGACACTGTTTCACACATGAGAAAATGAGATGAAGTATTATGAAAACAAACTCATGTCAACATCATACAACTGTAACTATGCAAAGCACCACTACGATGAAAACTTTACCCTTCCTACATGATATGCTGATTATCTTACTTCATAAAATGTTGAAATATTATGATCAAATAAAAAAAAGGTTTTTCACAAAATTTGGAAGCGATCAAGTATAAAACTTCCTTCCACAAGTTACTGAGAAGTTCAGCTCCATTTCCATTTATCTTCAGCCCTAGCTTTTGTACCAATTAACTAGTAAAAAGTACCATGTGTTTTTGCAGACATTGGTCCGAGTTATTTCTTTTAACCATTACATACCCCAAAAAAACAACTTGTCCATCCACGCAAAATCATGGGCAAGGAGGAATCCAAAACATCTACGTCTTTGGAAAAACGATTAAGAATTCTACCGACTGGAGTCACATCAAAAAACGCAACTGGAGTCTTCATGATATTTGATAGCATATGGAAATGAAGACTTTGAGCAGCCCTGATTGTTCCAATGTACAATGACAGAGATGAAAACAGCACTGAAGTTACTGTAAAGACAATACGTAAGCTTATAGCTACAAAAAGCATTCACCAAACCCAAACCAATAACAAAGGCAAAAAACAAATCCACAAATTGTATTTAGATTGAAAGCTTAAAATTTCCTTTAAAATGTCAACACAGGACAATATCATACCCACCACAGTTAATGTAAAAATGCATAGGATAGAAAATGTTTATAACTACTACAAAACTAACTATTAATAAAGTTACTGTCATGACCAAAAAAATACTTCACTATTTCCTTCTATGATACAAGTAACAATTTTTCCTGAAGATAAAAAACATTTCTGATGCAAGTACAGCTACCCATTAAAATAATGCTAAAAATGTTAGATTTCTATATAACTTTGCCTATAAAGCTAGTTCAGATTATAGGGATGTTATTGATGACAAAAGTTGAATTTTTATTTGTTTTAAATATTGATGCCAATAAAAGTAAGATGGAGAGTGGATAGATGGTGATTATTGAAATGTATTGGAATATAATAAGTGCATGTACATCAAATGACGTTATTAACGATAAATATATAATACTTAGCTTTTTTAAAGCAGCTATTATAAATATTATTTCTTAAGAAAAAAAGCCAAAGAAATGGCATATAGACCTATCCCCAAATTAAGGAACAATTCTGCATATCTCACACTAAACTACATGTTGGCTGAATTAAATTTTTTAATTCAAGATTAATTAATAGATAAAGATTGATCCAAAGTACAATTTCCCACTAAATTCACAAACACATTAGTAAAAACATGAAGCTAAAAATTGACCACGATCAAGCCAAAGCATATCATTTGCAAAACCATACATTTAACTGCTCTCTTAATAAAAGAATTTTCATACCGTGAAAAGGCATGATAATAAGCTTCTAATCAGCATGGGTAGAATATTATCCATTGTATCAACGTCTTTCCCAAATCGGTTGATGATTCGTCCAATAGGTGTTGTGTCAAAGAAATTCATAGGGCTCCTCATTACATTGGATAACATGTACTTATGTAGAATAGAAGCCGCATATATAGAACCCAGTGCAATAGAAAGTGATCCAAGTAAAATAGAAATAACTGAAATATGTAAAGTATTTCATGTTGTACTGCATATCATCATAATATTAAATATTAATGCTACAAATCTGATATTTTACTCAAGACAAACAAATCTTCAGCTGCAACCCATTTATTGTAATCGCTTATAATGATAAAAAGTTATAGTAAAAAAAGTGGATAAACAAGAGTTTCATTTAAGACTACCTATTTTTTTCTTTTGCAAAGACTGAAAAAGTAAATTTCAAGTTATATAAAGCCATTAACAAATAAATATAATTTAACCAAATTCTACTATATAAATTTAACCTATTTTGATAAGATAGATTGAAATAGAAATTTTGTGTTCTAAAAGCAATTAAGTCGAACTTGTAGTACACACAAGTATGCATAAAATTTGCACAAATAAAAAAATTCTACAAGCTGTGAATGCTTCCATAAAATGATGCAGAAAATTAATTATAAAAATAGCAATAATTATTGTAATCATGCTTTTTACTGATTTGCATATTTCTTCAAATGTTTTTAACTTGACCTGACAGTTGACTAATACTTATTGTGAAATTCAAAGGATGTTATTAGTCATTTAGATTGGATAAGTATTATTTTCTGGCCAAAAGAACTCTTTAATATATTTTTGTGCAATGCAATTATCTCGACACTATTCAGAGCATTCACAGGGATAATTTTCTTCAAACCATTTCAGTTAAATCCTCTTTTCTATAAAAAAATTAATATCACACCTTGAATAATACAAAATAACCTTCCCAAAAAAATAACTTCATTTTTACCCAAATATTTTCCCCTTTTCCGTTTTTCCAAATCCTATTTCCAACCATACTGTTCCCGTATCTCAACTTATCACTGCAAATCAACATATTGGCCTCAAGAATTATAATTTTACATCTAAAAATATAAATTGCTAATAACATTTCCATGTATGAGGTAAATTCATTAAGCATTTCACTGAATACATAAATCAACAACTTCAATAATACTATTTTTCACATAGAACCTCAAAGTTTATTCATAATTAACCCATTGAGTAGCAAATGCACTGCTCTATCTTATCAAAACGCAACTCCTTTTATGATTTATGAGAGAAAGGAGACTATGGTGAAAAATTGAAAATTTACGCTCAACGAAATATTTTACAAAAATTCTTTTAAAAACAAACTCCTAAACAGTACGAATCTACGGTTTAGGAGTTTGTTCTTAAAAGAATTTTTTGTAAAATATTTCTTTAACTGTAAATTTCCTTTTATGTTGATAATGACACCTTACTTCCAGCCTTAACTTTAATCCAAATTGAATAACAAGTACCAACAGGATTCAAAAATGATGATGATTTATGACTTACTAATAAGAAATTGGGCTGATTCTAAGGTGAAATACTTAGGTACAAAACTTATTAAAAATCACAAGTAAGGGGATCAAAGCCACAGCTGTGCAATGCTTTCCAAAAAAATATAACCTTACAAGCATTAAGGTCATATGAGTTTGCAACTTTCTAACTTTAGAATTTCCAAATATTCATAGAATGTTTACAAAGATTAAGTTCACCAAAATTCATGACTGGATACACACCACTTCATATTAAGCAGCATCTGGGATAGTAAAATTATGCTGTATTTATTTTTCAACACCCAAGAAAAATTTCTACAATTATTAAGCATGATGTTGAGATTGGAAAGCAATACAATGGCATAGTAAGAACTATGGAAGTGGAAAAATAAATGATAAATGAACAGTAATACTTGTATTATAAATAATCCATTCCAGGCATTCATTTTATCATGCTCATACATATTCTAAATAAATAAGTAACACCAAAAGTTAAATCTTGCTGATGGCAAAAATCACCATTGCACAAAAGGAAGAATCAAGAAAATCCACAGCACTTCAATTAAACCATATGATGGTAGTAATGTTGGTAATCAGCAAGTGCTTGAATGGCTCTCTTAATAGATAATTCATATTAGTAGATGATGTTGACATTGGAAAGCAATACAATGAAATAGTAAGAACTATGGAAGTGGAAAAATAAATGATAAATGAACAGTAATACTTGTATTATAAATAATCCATTCCAGGCATTCATTTTATCATGCTCATACATATTCTAAATAAATAAGCAACACCAAAAGTTAAATCCTGCTGATGGCAAAAATCACCATTGCACAAAAGGAAGAATCAAGAAAAGCCACAGCACTTCAATTAAACCATATGATGGTAGTAAGGTTGGTAATCAGCAAGTGCTTGAATGGCTCTCTTAATAGATAATTCATATTAGTAGATTACTGAGAAAGGGAAAAAAGTACATATCAACAAATTCACTGTTAAATAAATAATAGAACCATAAGTGTTTAAAAATCCATGCTCACTTCCATGGCTGCACTGAAAAATTATACATGCTTGCATTAATTGAAATATGTATGATATCAGTTTTCAACAAAGCTTATGATTGATACTTAGAATACTGAGAACAATAAATTCATAAGAATCTATCTACTCATTTATATGTTATGCTTGCTTCCTAGGCTTATTTTTGCATGCAAAGCCATAATATATATCCGTGTATAATGCACACCCTCTTATAACGCGCAGGGGGGTTTTCAGCCTCGTAATCTATGATTTTTCTATATACCCGCATATAGCACAAACAGATTTTTTTTAGCGTTACCATTCCAGAATAAAGTTGATGGTGTAATGCGGTCTAAAGCAATGATTGAATTATTGGTATTATATATTGGTAGCATAACGAAAGTGCGAAATGAAATTTTCAAATAACGTTCCAAAAGAACGCCAGCTAACTCAATCATTAGATACTCTGTTTACTTACAAGGTGATATTAGGATATACACAATAATCAAATTATATTAATTTCATAGTATGATATATGACATTGTTTGGGCTAATAAATTGAAGGAATGACGATAATCCTATGTCGAAGTTTTTTACATATGTTTTAGTCATGCCTGAGGTGGACGGGTTCGCCCAACCTTCAGTTTTAACCTAATTAGAACACTCGGGAGCATGTAAAAACGATAACAAATAACCATAATTAACTACAGACTCTAAGAATCAAGAATAAACCACGTATGAATGCTGAGAGAAAAGTAGGGACCGATAACTTGATTTAATTCTACAAGAAGCATCAACTCCCAGCGTACTCAAAGGCATCAGCTGCCATTGTTTCTAATTGTAAGTAATACCAGTACCTCACCACCAGGCCGGGCGCCGGTGTAGGGTGATGTCATGCGTAAGATGACGATTCCGATAACATTGAAGAAGAATGGTCCAGTGACGAAGAATTTCTTGGCTTTTAAAATGAATAAATACTGAATTCAATCTTTTCATATCTAATTAATGTATGTTTATATAATTAGTTAATAAATTTTAACTATTATCTATCTTACTTTTTGTAAAAATCATCAATAAAATTATGAGGATACCCGGGCAGTAATTAATGTGCTGAAATTGTGGAAATATGGGGTCAAATGAAAATAGGAAGATTATGTACCCTCGCATAACACTCATTCTAATTTTTAACTCAAATATTTTGAAAAAAAAGTGTGCATTATATGCGGGTATTTACGGTAGCTAATTACTATCAGGCATTAAAAAGCAAGATAAATCTTCAAGTAGCTTACATACAAGCAGAAGTGAAAAATATACAATAAAAAAATTAGGATAATTACATAATACCAGCCTAAAACTAAAAATAAAACATACTAAAATATTATTTTAGCAAGTTCCAATCAATTTGATGAATGCATTGAATGGCTAAAATACAATGTTATAGGTTTCAATTGCTTTTAATTTATTTTTTAAATATGATATAATAATTACTTTATTTTAAACCAGGCAAAATGGCCATGCTCCTTGTAATTAATTCCATGCAAATATTAGTGCAAAGGTGCCCATTTTTTAAAACAACTTCACACAAATTTTCATAACAAAATATATTAAATATTTTACAATTACGGAATTGGAGTAATAAATATAAAAAGGAGTTAATGTAACCATCCACACTATCCATTTGTGTTGAATAATAACTTTTCTCTCTATAACAAAGCCCTTACCTTGTCCAATTCCTAAAGCACCATATACACCTAAATACATATCCCTTTTATTGCTTTCAAAGGTAGAATTGTCATTCGACCAAGTAGAAAGCCAGACATTGGAGCCTATTGAAAAACCTTGGAATACCATATTCAACAAAATTGTTGCAACTGACAAAAAAATTCCTATTGACTTCAAGTAATGAGAGTATACAACCCATTTCACCTGAAAAAGGAAAAATATCTCATAAATAACACTTGATGTCACAAAAAAAGAAGCATTTAAATTTCTGTACTGGATGCCAAGGGCAAAAATGTTTCTGGGTACACACCCTTCCTGTTTCTGCCTTTTCCACTTCAATTAACTTCTCCCCTGCAACAGTTTTCTTTGCTCCTACATCATTTTCACTGGGTAAGCGTTGACTGCTGCCAGATTTCTCTGAGCTGCTGTTATCCAGAGATCTTTTCCTAAATGAACAAAAAATGATCAAGGATTAATCCTTTCCCTTATAAATCAGGAGAGGCACAACATTAAAACAACTGCACTTTCCATAATTCTTCTTGGAGAACCAAGACACATATTTGACTTTGCATATCCCTGCTACACTACAGTGCCTTATCTTTTGCTGTATACATACACTATGACAGTATTTTTTCCATCATGCTAAAATTGACTCATAACATTGGTTTTTCAGCTGGTGCAATGCTATAGTATTATTTTTCTTGTTATATCCACTGAAGCTGTCTTAATTTTTAAAAACTTTCTTAAATGTACCAATTTATAAAATTACTTCTATCGACAATATTTAGACAATAGAATTAAAATACTTATTGTAATTTCAACTAAAAAAGATATACTCGACAATTTTTGCCAAATCAGCATCATCAGGTAACGAAAGCTTAAAGTTCTTTGATTAGACCTTTTTCGATTGATAGAATTGATAATTTAGAGCCTTTCTTGGTTTGTGGAATTCCTCATGAATGTTTTGATATGCTTGAGAACTGAAAAACTCCGTTCAGTTGAGGCAATGGTCACAGGTATTGTCAATACTAATTCACATAACTTTGCCACTTGAGAGTATGCTTTGTCTAAACCGTTTTCTAATGATATAAATCACAAATGCTGTTTTTATCAATATCTTCTATTTGATATACTACTGAAAGTTCAGAACGCAAAGCAGCTATGTCCAAATAATTTCTGTAACTGTTCTTGAGGGAGTCGAATGAATCTTGTTTAATTTTTTGCAGTGCAACTTGGGTAACACAAGAAATTAAATCAAAGACGGATTCTGAATGAACGGCAGGACAAAATATGATGTCTATCCCGAGTCATCCGATCTATTACAAAGATGTATACAATGTAACAACTTTTGATGTTATGCAGTGGCACTGGGGGAGACCTCATATTGCTTCCCTGCCACTTTGACACAATGTAGTTATATCGAACTAAAGGGAACTTAACATGGAACTTAATGGATCAACACGTATTGAATACAAAAAAATTCATTCTACTACACCTGAAAATCTGGAGTCAACTTATACACAAGATGTACAAAAAAACAAAATTTTATGAAAAAGTCGGGGGTTGACCTATACATGAGATTAACTTATACACAAGTATATACAGTACTTGTTATTTTGCCTTTCACATTTTTCATGACATTACAATTCAGTATTAGTAAGATCTTTTTTTCTAATGTCAATATTGAATCATTTAACATACTCATATAATGATGATCAAAATATCAATTCCTCAAACGTACCATATGATATGGGGCATTTGAGGAAAAATTGGCCGTAAAACAGGACGTACCATGACCAGAGACTGGTTATTAAAATCGGAGACAAGAGATGAACTGCAAAAACCGGAGTCTCCAGATGAAAACCCTAGAGGTGGCAACCCTACTCATGCCAGGCACGCAGTGTTAGTAGGCGTTTTGCGAGTGGCCTACCCTCAAAATATGAAGGGGCAAATATCGTGTTATGTCCACACCCTCCTTTTTTGATGGGAACTTGGTGAAAAAAGTGCAGGTATTACACGAGTAAATATGGTACTTTGTTTTCTTGGTTTTAAATTAGTATATAAAAATGGCCTATCATTATACAGGGTGTCTACAAATGTTCCAAGGCATTACAAGTTGCTATTTCTCAGAAAGTATGAAAGACACGAAAGTGAAACAAGAAGAATCGTGAAGAACAGCTCAAAAAGTTTTATTTGAGTTTTAATCCATTTCAGTATGAGCACCACGTGTGACTTGTACAACATCAAATTGGTATTCTACCTTCTGCCATACTTTGTCAAGAGTCTCCTGATCAATCTGTGCACAGGCTTCAGTAATCCATCGTTTCAACTCATCCACAGTGCCTGGCAGAGGAGGCACATAGACAACATCTTCTACAAAACCCCAAAAGAAAAAAATCTAAAGGTGTTAGATCTGGTGATCTTGGTGGCCACTGATAGGACCTCCTCGCCCAATCCACTGCTGTGGAAAGTGTTCATCCAGGAACAATTTCACCTTGTGATGCCAATGTGGGGGGGGGGGGCATCCAGTTGGTAAACAGCATTGTCTAGCTGCGGAATTAACCACTGTTGCAGCATATCAAGGAAAATCACCCATTACCAAATTTTTAACGAAGAAAAAAAGGGCCATAAAACGTTTCCTTCAAAAGAGCTGCAAAAACATTCACTTTCAGACTGCCCCTTTCATGTTCAAATGCTTCTCATGGATTCTCAATTCCACACACTCTGACATTGTGGCGATTAACATAAAACGTTTCCTTCAAAAGAGCTGCAAAAACATTCACTTTCAGACTGCCCCTTTCATGTTCAAATGCTTCTCATGGATTCTCAATTCCACACACTCGGACATTGTGGCGATTAACATAAAACGTTTCCTTCAAAAGAGCTGCAAAAACATTCACTTTCAGACTGCCCCTTTCATGTTCAAATGCTTCTCATGGATTCTCAATTCCACACACTCTGACATTGTGGCGATTAACATAAAACGTTTCCTTCAAAAGAGCTGCAAAAACATTCACTTTCAGACTGCCCCTTTCATGTTCAAATGCTTCTCATGGATTCTCAATTCCACACACTCTGACATTGTGGCGATTAACACAACCCGACAGATGAAAATTTTAGTCACTGAACACAAGGCGGTCCATGAGGGTCTCATCCTCAGCCATCTCGGTAAATGCAGCTCTCGACTGGCATGGTCTAGATTTGCAGGAATGCATACAAACACTTCCTGTACCCATTTAACACTTTCATCTCTCACTGTCGGCCGACCAGAACTCTTCTTCATACAGAGGCATCCATCGTTGACAAACTGTCTATACCACACAGATATCGATGATTTGCTTGGAGGATGTTTGCTATAAGGAGCACGAAACTGTCTCTGAACTGTAACGAAAGAGTTTATGTTGTGGTACATTAAAACAATGCGGTTTCTCCGGTCCAGATACCGTTTTCACAACTATCAATATTACCGCCATCTGGGGAGTGTTACGAAAAGTAAAGTGGCATGGAATAAAACTTCTTGAGCTGATCGTCATGATGCCTCTTGTTTCACGTTCATATCTTTTATACTTTCCGTAGAAACCCTGTATAAGTTGCAAGATAAAAATAGTAAAATTTCTGAAGAGTAAAAATCAACTGGGTTAATTGCTATGTTACAAACTGTTCTTTAGCGCAAATTTGGATAGTGCACAGATGTCTTGGAATGCCTCTCGTGAGAGTTAAATGACTAATAGGCAGGAGGTGGGATTTCCCGGGTCATGAAAAATTCAAGGAGCAGAGAGGAGTGAGGGAGGAGAAGTGAAGGGTAGAACACAAGATTGGTAATGAGGAAATTGGAATTTGTTGACAGAAGTTACAAAGTAATATGGCATTAATTTATTTAGTAGTGGACAGCAGTAATGCAAGCATATGACTTTGTAATTTCTAAGCAATTTTTGTAACTTCTGTAGTAGTTAAACCCTCACCTACTCCTCTCTCTTCATCCTTTATATATATTTCCATACTTGTTTGTTTGTGTATATTTCTGACTAATCAACCTCTTGGATTATTATAGCCATTACTCCTTATACACCAGACAATCACAATGGAGGAGGGAAACCCAGTGCCAGCATTAGCCTACTCTTAATGGAGAGCACCAAGGGATCTAACTGCTTAACGTTCCTTCCAAAGGATGGAGCACTGGCTTGCCTGGTCTCCTCAAGCCACACAAGTAGGGAATGGGACAATCCCAGGTTCAAAAATCTGACCTCCACCAAATTCAAGCCTGGGACCCCTGCTTAACCATTCTGCCACCCTATATAAATACAACCCTCAAATAGCTTTTATTAATTGATGATACTAGTCGAGTAAATCTTTTTAGTGGAAATTACAATATCTTTTATTTATATTATGGAATCTTTCCACAAAGTGGAGCCTTCTCAAGTGGATTTTGTTAATATTTAGATACTGTGAAATTTTATTTCTAATGTTCAACATCAGATTGGCATGACATACTGTCGATGTTATAAACTTAAAATATAGTTACCTAGATAACCAGCCATGAAAAATAATGTTAATATTCATTGACTAAGATTCTTTTTGCTACTTAAAAACTAATCCATTCGAGAGTGACTGAGACACACTCTGTCTTCAGAACTAAAACAAAATTTCAAAAACTTTAGATTTTAAATCACATGTGGGAGGATGAAGAGAAAACATTTATTCAAGGGTTTGGGATTAATTAAAAATGAGTTTAACAAAATTGAATATATGCTTATAGACAGAGACACTAAACAAAAATCACTCACCGAGTCAAAGAACCTGTTGGTGACTTTTGTCTCGAGTCAGAGTCACTTTCTGATACTCTAGATCTCTGTGTTGAAAGATGCCTTTTAAATTCTTCAGGTCCCATTGTAGATTCCAACTGAAGTTTAATTTCATCAAGGTCTATAGAAAAATAACGATAAATATCTTGAATAAAATAAAATACATGCCTAATAAAAATATAAAGTTAATAGAATATAATTTTATTACATGCAAATTACAGAGAATTTCATTGATGTATAATTAAATTTTCAATAACATCCCAACTTGAAATCATTCTTCTTTTTCTTAAAATCATACCCCTCCCTCCAAGTAGAAATATTTTTAGAACAAAAAATAACCACAAAGAAAACAAACAAGTTGGCTTTTGTTTGGAATAACTATGCCGTTATTATCAATAAAGACGTCACCTTCTTCTGATATTCCTTCATCTTGATCGACCTCCTGAAGATGATGCAGAAGAAACTCTGCAAATGCTCCTTTTTTCTGAAGTAGCTCTTTGTAAGTACCATACTCAGTAATTTCACCATCCTTCAGGACAACTATTTGATCAACTTCAGGTAAGTACGTGATTCCATGGGTCACCAAAATACGAGTCTGTTAATTGAAATAAGACTGCATAAATAACTTTTGCAGCAAATGGAGCAGAAAATTTTTAAGCAAAAATTTCTATTCATGCTTTTGTGTTTCAAAAAATTATGCAAACATACCTAACTAACTTTGTGTTAACAATTTTTGATACATAAATGACCAAAGATGGATTTCATAGAAAAATAATAGAAACCACAAAAATATGCTTTTTAAAGGTATATAAAAATGAATGGTAAACAAAATTTGCTCCACCTTTTTCTTTAGGATACCCTGCGGTCCGACCACATTTTCAAAAATGTGCTTCCCAACATGACTATCAACAGCACTCAAAGGATCATCCAGGAAATATATGTCAGCATCATTATAGACTGCTCTTGCTAAGCTAACACGTTGTTTCTGTCCACCACTAAGATTAATCCCCTGAAATGTGGATGAAAGGAGACTACATAATTAGAGAAGAAAGCTGCGATTCAAATGAGTAATATAGGAATTGGCACAAACCTTTTCACCGATCTCAGTTTGGTCTCCAGCTGGTAACATTTCAAAGTCTGGTTTCAAGGCACAAGCATCAATAATCCGACGGTAGGACAAATTATCAAATTCTTTTCCAAAAATAATATTATCATGCAAAGTTGCATTTTGGATCCATGCCTGCTGTGGTACATAAGCTATTGATCCCTAAAATGGTGAAAAAGAACTTTTTATCATCTGCTCCTCATATAAACTACAACAAGACATCTTCGGAAGTTCAACAAAAAAGCAGACCTTTGTGTTAACTCTTCCAGAAATTTTTTCCATTTCTCCAAGCAAAGCAGAAATCAGGGATGACTTTCCTGAGCCAACACTACCAACAACAGCAACAAGGCCACCCTTTTTCACTCGCAAATCTATGTTTTTCAGTACAAGACTATCCTCTGGATTCCATGTGAAATTGCCATTTTCAACCACAATGGTATCACCTAAAATATAAATAAGTACAGTTGACATTTCATGGTTAAGAATTACATATTGTAGGTCACAAATACATCTACATCATTAAGGTTATACTCCACTATTGAATTTTACTGACCTTAATTATTCATTAGCAACAATGTTTAATTAATACTTTCTTATTGCTAGTGTAATGTCTATATCAGGTGTGGGCAAACTATGGCTTGTTAGAGCATTTCATGAAAGCCAGCTATGAAATGAAATACAGATTATTTAAAATTATGGCCAGAAAACCTTTTCCAGTGAAGTTATGATGTTAAAATATAATTAATTATTGATTTTCGCTATTAGGAACGTTGGCATTCTCTCAAGTAACCATAAAGTGATCCACAAAAGCTCTTTCATTTTTCGATGCAGTCTTCTTAAGCACCTGCAAATGCTAATGCAGCCCACTTCATAAAAAGTTTGCTCAACTCTGGTCTATATGGTCAATCCTAAAAAACTACTTGATATTAAAAATGAAAAATTCATACATACATCGGAGCAAAAAGAACGTTTTATACAATCAATATAGTCACAAACAAAAACAAAAAATCTGATGATTTTCTCCATATCTGTATTATTTCTAAAAATTCCAAATAGGTTACATGATAATAAATATTTTAAGGAACTGAGATAAAAATTTAAAGACTTGAAAAAGAACAAAAATAAACCATAGCCTTCTGATATTGGATATAGCCATGAAGCTCCAACAATTAAGAAACTATAAAGGAGTGTTACTAAGACGTAACTAAGCGTCAACTGTTAACAATAGATAGGTGGCGTGGTGGTGGCAGCTTAAATATTTTGTTTTTAAGATATCTCTTAAACAACGCATTATATGGGAAAATGTTTCAAACAAAGGTTGTAGAAAATAAAATTTTGTACAAATTTTATTCCAGTACATTTTTACATATATCAAATATTAAAGCAAATATTTTAAAATAACGATAAGTGACAAGAGTAAACACCTATTTCAGGCTGACTGATTTTTACCAAAAACTAATCAGTTCTTGCGACTTTCATATAAATGTTAAATATAAAATTTCGCATTGACCTGATTAATAGTTTTTGAGTTAGAGCACCTACAAAAAATTGTCACACACACACAGATATCATCGGTCAAAACATGTATTTCCGTTGAAATCTCAAAATCGATTTTCTTCATGAAAACATTACTTTCCCCTATACTACCTATGGAGAAAGTAAAAATTGAATACACTAGTTTTGAAGGCTAATTTTCCTTTACCTACCTATAAGGGAAGGGAAAGTGAAGTGAGTTGAGGGGTATTCATGGAGAACTAATAGGAAGTCCCCGAGACTCAAGTAGGGGGATAGAGTAAGAATGTATGAATAATTAACAGGTGAAAAGGAAGTGCAGGGGGACAAAGAAGGGGGAGTAGGAAGAGGGAATCGATATAGATCTGGTATATTGGGCGAGAAGCTGAAGAGTGAAGGGTAAAAACCTGTGCTACAAGTAAGAGAGATAATGAACCTACAAAAGCTTTGGTTTGTTTGTTTGTATGGAATTTCTGGCTAATCAACCTCTTGGAATATTATAGCTACTACTACTTCCACACCAAACAAATTCACAAGGGAGGAGGGAAACCTGGTGCCGGGATTAGCCTATTCTCTACAAAAGCTTTGGGTAAAGAGATGTGAAGATGTGTGTGATCATCGACTATTATGCCTACATGGGAAAGATAATAGCATGGAACTTCCATTTTCTTCTCGAGACATTTACTAGCTAACTTAAGTTCAGATTTTTCAGAGAAAATTGGGAAAGTTTAGATTCAGTAGTTCTGCAAAATGGGAAATAGAGGAACTATTTTGGAAGCATTTATAATATTCCTTAATTCTTGTAAGGTAATTTCAACCTGTTTGTTCAACATGTACAGGACTGCCATTTCTTGATTAAGATTTATAAATTTGGATTTTGGAATTGTGTCCAACCAGTCATTACTACTACAAGGTGGGGGTACCTGTGTGAATTTTAATATAGAACACAAGTTTGGAACAATCTTTAGGACAAAGGCTGGGAATTTGATAATTGACTGCATTTATTAAGTCATCCAAAATATTGATTATACATATTATTCATAATAAGTGATCTAGGGTAAAAATAATCAGGGACAATAATGCAAAAGAGAATATCCAAAAATGAGCACAAGAAATAAAAATAAAATAAGAATGAAAATATACAATAAGACTCACTTTCAGATTTGTCATGGTTAACATTGTTCGGATCAAGCTCCTCTGAATTCATAAATTTGTTCATTCTTTTAACTGAAACACTTGCCTAGAAAAGTACAAAACAAACCAAAAATCAAATTAATATGCAATACACATAATACCAAACTTTATTACATTGGCTTACAAAATTTGAAAAAATAAAGCCAATCTTTTAATTATTTCATTTTTACAAGTTATTAAAACTGAGGTTGAGGTTCAATTCTTAATTCATTTATTCATCTAGGTTTTATTATGTAGAAAAAATATTCTAAAAGATAAATAAATTTTAAATTTCCATTATAAAATATAATATATATTCAATTAAGTTATTTCATCAGTTCCTTTTTATCTACTTAAATGCTGCCTTTGTTAAAATTCACAAAAATCACTCAACATTTGAGAAAAGGCAGTAGTTTCTTTAATAAGTACAGTAGAATTCCATTAATCTGGCATCACGTAATCCAGCACACTTTGTCGTAAGGTGGCTGGTAATGTAGTTACCATATTTTTAGGTCAATAAGACTTTTTCCTTGAAAAAAGTCATTAAAATCGACCACTAGTCTTTTAAAAATAATATGATATACTGAAGATGCCAATACACACAGAATTCCTTAAATATGAAGGAAAGAGAAGAAAGAATCCCTAAGCCAATACCGAAATTGTTTTATAATACTAACAATATGTATTTCAGCTACAAAATAATTATCCACATAGCAAAGGAAGAAATGGCCACATATTAACCAAGGTACTTATTGGTAGTTTTATATAACAATGTTTATATTGGCTTAACAGTCAATAAGCCTAACTAATATATTTTCACATGTTAATCTTAAATGTACACAATATACCTCAGGTGGACTGCCTGCTTTTCCTACCCAGTTTTACCCCCTCCTTGAAGTATATCATAAATTTGTGTTTTTCCTTGGTTCAAGTTGGATGAAGTATTGATTAAGTGTTTGTACTTTCGGTGCTAAAGTGAAAATTAATGTGAAAATATGGGTATTAATGACTGTAGTACACAGCAAATACAAGGATTGAATTTTGACTGGGAAATATGGTAATATCTGTGAGATATGTAGCAAACCACAAACATTATCCAGCATGTCGTGAACAAATCTTACACTGTTTTGATGTTTTTGTACTATTCAGAGCTGTGTAAAATGTTTAAATTATTTTATAATGGCATCAGGTAACAGCCCTTCTACTAGCCAGGAAATGAAGGGTTCGTAAGTTTTATTATAAAATATCAATATTTTATCATATACGCCAATGTTTTAGTTGCAATGCCATAATTTCTGAATTTAATATTGGTCTTCTATAATACAAGTAATCACAACATTTTTTACATTTCAAAGCATATCGGCAAATAATAAATGGAATTTAGACACACAACATTTTCAATTTGTAATTAGTATTTAATGAGGTTTTCTTGTATTAATTAGCTAAAAATATAATGCATAAGTGTACAATTATCAAAGATTGCACTAATTAGACCATTCTGGAACAGTAATTTATAAACAACATAGGTAGTCTACATTCTAGACACAGGCCTGCAACTGGCATCTCATCTAATATGGCACCTCTATGCTCCCTAACATGCCATATTAAAGGAATTTTACTGTCTTGAGGATAAAATAACTGATGAAGTCAAAACATAAAAATAATAATTCTATAAATCACTACCATGCAAAATTAAAATGTTACCTAAGAAACAAACTGAAGAAAAAAATCAGAGAAGCATGCACATTTTCACTTGATAAAGATTCCAGCCAATTTCTTGTAAATATTGCTTTATGATAAAAAACCACCCTTTCAAAATATCTTATAAATTATTTAATTAGTTAAAAATAAGTATTAGTTACAATTTCTAAATAACATAGGAGTATATTAAAAGGTGTTAACAACGTTTACATCAAAGTGAATAATAATTCATCTTTTTCAAACTACAGACACCATTAATATGAAATTTTTTTGCTAATACATATATGATATTCTTGTACTAATATAATCACTATAAGCTCTTAAGGTATAGTTACAAATGTCAAATGCTACATATTTAAACAGAAGCTTATGCATCAATTACATTTTTTTATGAATCTGCAATTATTTTATAACTAGGGGATCTGCACCTATGTGCTATGTACATCAACCCTGCCCTCTGCTCACTTTGCTCACTCAAAGAACCTCAACGCTACACACCTTGCAATTACTCTTGCTAAACTGAAAATAAATTTTTTAAACTACTCTTGGTACTTTGGTATTAAAGGGGCTCTACTGCCGCAGTGCCCCTCTAGGGGCGAGATATGGAACTAGAGGCGGTGAAAGTGGCGAGATATGGAATTACATGGAGAAGTACTCCATTGGAATTCAGCTGGGCCAGGGAAGGGAAATTTGAACATGAAGAAAAATTTTACTTGGCCCCACCGGTTGGGCAAGTTAGTCGAAGTGTTTTTGGTTCCTACTCATGTTCACTGTGTTCCCCCCTCGGGTTGGGAATATCTGAACGGATCCATGTGCCATGAATGAGTGTCACGGTTATTATCCATTTCAACATCAGGATGTGCAAGCTCTTCAGTCTGAAGATTATCCTACATGTATGGAATTCTGCAACTGGATTGTTCAAAATGATCAGCTGATTCCACAAATTTTGTTTACTGACAAGGCAATGTTCACTAGGGACAGAATAACAAACTGTAGAAAATCCCATTCATGGACCTTGGAGAATCCAAATGAAACAAACAAGACTCATTTTCAACACAGATTTTCTGTAAACATTTGGTGCGGGATTATTGATGATACACTTATTGCACCGTTTGTGTTGGAACATCGATTAACTGCAGAGAGATACTTGAACTTCCTTGAATACCACCCACCAGAACTTTTGGAAGATGTGCCACTTGAGGTTAGACAAGGTATGTGGTTTCTGCATGATGGTGCACCAGCACACTTTGCAAGATATGTACGACTATTCTTAAACCAGCATTTTGAAGTTTGCTGGATCAGCCAGGGAGAGCCACAAACTTTGCCACCAAGGACGCCAGATTTGACCCCTTCAGATTATTACTTATGGGTCCATATGAAAAGCCTTGTTTATGAAACTGAAGTATCAGACTCGCATTGCAGAACACCCTGTATATAATATTATATTTATAATGCTCATCATAAGCAGTTTTTAAATTAAACAAAGATGATAATTCTCGACTCAATTATTTTGTAGCTCAGTTTGAACCATCGCCAACACTGCTATTTTTGATGGTGAAACTTTAGCTTAACATTTAAAGAAATGCCATCATTTTGGAATGTAAGGGTTTCATTTGCTATTATCTTTGTATTTTGAATGTAATTTAAGGAAATGTTATTCTGTTTTGTTAGGACATCATTTTTTATTAAGAATTTTTAATCCAAATTTAAGAATTTTTAATGTAAATCTAAGAATTGCTGTCACCTTGTAACGTAAGATTTTCTGCTGCATTTGAATGCAATTACTAAAAGAAATGTTACTACCTTAATGTATTGTCTTTATTTTATGTGATGTATTTTGATCAATTAAAAGAAATGTTATCACTTTATTATGCTATGTTTGGACTTTCTGTTATGCATTTCGAATATAATGAATAAAAGAAATGTTACCACTTTTTAATGCTAGTGTTTTTCTTGTGGGTTGGAAATGTTTGTTGCAGAACCCAAGAATAGGTACATCTGTGCATCATGTACTCAACATTTCATTTCAGCAGTTCATCAACTTAAAGCATTACCTTGGAATGAACAAAAGAAGATCAAAAATCACATGCGAAAATGTGCTGGAGGTAAACTGCACAAGTGTCGAAAAAAGTGTATGTAATCGCTTTGTAATGCTGGGCTATTATCTATTGCTATTATCCATTTTGAAGATAATTAAAAGAAGTTTATTCTCTTTATGATGCTAGGTTTTCATTTGCTGTTACGTTGCTGTTATGTTTTCTTTTATTTTATTTTCTGTTAAACTGCATTATTTATGATGAAAAAATGATTTTTTAGGCTGACTGGGAACTGTACTCCCATTATTACATTGTGTCTTATGGAAAAATAGGACTTGCACTTTGCAAATTTGTATTTGCCGTCAGTTTTCCGGAACCAATTATTCGCGAAGTTCAAAAAGATGGTGTATAGGATTTTTAAATATGCCAAGGAAATATTAAGTTTACAAAGTAAAGATAGACAATATGGTTAAATAATAAGTTGTTTAAATAAGATCAATTATTATGCGTTCTTTACACGAAGTGAATGCATATAGAGGAGGTTGATTCCATCCGTTCACATGTTAAAACTCAGAAACCGCTGGAAGTATTATGATGAAATTCGGTATTGGGTAGTTTTGCTAAAATTGGTTGATCGATTTCAATTTTGGTTAAAATCGAATGTTCTTTTGTTTCAACTCGGAAACCACTTGACGTATTTTGATGTAATTTGGTATTGGGGAGTTTTGCTAAAACTGGTGGACCGATTACAATTTTGGATAAAATTGGACCACAATTACGACCACTTTACATGACCTACAAATAGTTGAGAATGTTACATTGTTTCAACTCGGAAACTGCTTAATATATTTTGATGAAATTTGATATTGGAGAGTTTTGCTAAAATTGGTCAAATAATTCCAATTTTGGTTAAAATCGGACAATAATTACGACTACTTTGCATGAAGACCTACATGTATTTTACAATGAACCTCGTTTGCTTCTTGTAAAATTCTCATTTGAGCGAAAAATATTTAGAACATCGTGAAATCTCAAAGAATGCACTTGGAAACTCTGTGTACTCCAAGATGGAGTACACCTTTCCAATCTTGTTTGTTAAACACACATTAATATAGTATTTTAAGCCAGTGGTTCTCAACTGATGTGTCGTGATGCAATGGTCTGTCACAAAGAGCAGGGAGGTACATCACAGAAAATCTTAATAATTGCATGTGAAAAACAAAGTAAAGTTAAACAGATTTTTTTTTCTTGCATCATTTTTAAGAACAATAAAAACAATGTTAGGTTTAAACTCTTCATTATTACACACTAATTCTCCTTTTTAGCTTGGCAGATTGTATAGTCTGTTTCAAATGACTTTGCTACTGACGTTTCGTTCATACTCGGGACTGCTCGTATGTATCCACTGCTAGAGAATGGGGCAATGTCTCCGAGCAGAAGAACTCTAACTTGGCATTGCCGTATCTACTATGCTGGAATGCACCTTGCAGTGGGCTTGTGAGGCAAAGGGAACTGCATAACTTCAACGGCGTAAGCACTTGACAACACTGCACACACAGACTCAACGTTTCCACGGGAGAGCCCTGAGAGCAGGGCCAACCCTAGGGTAGGGCAAATTGCGGCAGTCGCCCCAGGCCCCACGACAAAAGGAGCTCTGCACTAAGCAGCAAAATGATTGCTGCTAAGCATGGACATCTACAGTTTACCCTGCAAGCCACCGCAAGGGTGTGTGGCAGGGGGTGTATTAACACCAAGGGGAAAACTCCAAAATTAGGCCTTGGTTATGCGAGGTTACTTTTGATCACAAGTTTTATTCTGCTCAGGTATCGTTCTAGGGAAAAATGAACCTTTGTATCTCTCTGTACTACAGGCTATCTCTCTTATTTTACGAAGATGGTCCATTCTACCGATATAGGTGGGAGTTCTTATTATTTCTTCGACGTCGCCGGAGAAAGTACTTGTTCTAAATCTTTCAAGAAGTTTTAACCTAGCACATGATCAGCGCTCAGCTAGTGATTCCCATCCTAAGTCCTGTATCAAGTCTGTAACGCTTCTATTTCTATCATAACAATTTTTGACGAATCTAGCAGCTTTTCGCTGCACTTTCTCTAACTCGGCGATTAATCCTTTCTTGTACGGATCCCATATGCTCAATGCATACTCTAGCAGCGGTCTAACTAAAGAAAAGTAACATGTCTCTTTGACTTTTTCTTCGCTTTTACCTACTATCCGTTTGATGAATCCTAGTTTCTGCTTAGCTTTCCCGGATATATTTCGTATGCGTGTGTCCCACGAGAGGTTACTTGTTAAAATGACACCTAAGTATTTGACGGATTCGGCTAATTTTAGATGTACGCCTTCTATACTGTAATTCATCGCCTCAATTTCTTTGTTTCTCCAGAATCTCATGACGGAACACTTACCTAAGTTCAGCTCTAATTGCCACTCTTTACACCACTCGAGAATTGCATGTAGGTCGTTAGAAAGTAATGCTTGATCAGCAGGACTGTTAATCTCTCTGTAAACTACCGTATCATCCGCAAATAACTTGATTTTACTTGAAATAACATTATCTAAGTCATTTATGTATATAAGGAATAATAGGGGACCGATGACACTTCCCTGTGGAATGCCGGAGGACATGCTGACCGAATCTGATTTAAATCCATCTATGACTACCATTTGTTCCCGATCATTGAGAAAGTCCCTGATCCACTCGATTATCTTTCGATTTATTCCACAGGCTTGTAATTTTTTCAATAACTTAATATGAGGGACTTTATCGAATGCCTTCTTGAAGTCATCGGATCGTAGTATATCATGTGCAAACAGAGCGAGCTGTGTTTCACAAGATCTTGCCTTCCTAAAACCGTGCTGATATTTACTGAGCAAGTCCTGGCAATCTAAGAAGTCCATCACAGAACTAACGATGATGTGCACTAGAATCTTGCAAGATATTGAGGTTAGCGAAATCGGCCTGTAGTTTTCTCGGTCGTCTTTTTTCCCGCCTTTATGTAGTGGAGTTATAAATGCTAATTTCCATTCCTTAGGTATAATGCCATGACTAAGTGACTTACTGAAAACTGTTTCGAGATAAGGTGCTATTTCTAACGCTAATTCCTTTAATACTCTAGCTGGTATCTCTTCCGGTCCCGGGGATTTATTTGCATTGATGATTTTGAGCTGTTCTGCTATACCTTTTGCTGATATAAGTATATCGTTCATCTTCTCTTCGCTTGGTTCGGGTGGATCGTCCTTCCTTTTCTCCACTTCAGTTGTAAATACGCTTTGAAAAAATGAGTTTAACAAGTTTCCTTTATCAATGCTATCGTAAACTACCTCTCCTTTGTCGTTTCTTAATGGTGCTACAGTTGGGCGTCGATCTTGAACTTCTCTAACATAAGACCAAAAGATTTTGGGATTTTCGTTTAGATGTTCATGACACCCATGGTGTTCGGTAGAAAAGGCATTTGAAACTAGCTACTTCTTTGTCATCATAGATAAGGCTCTCATGTCACTGACAACATGTTTGGAACAAATTTCGGCTTCCTATATGATTTTAAAAATTAGCAGAATTAACAGAAGTTGAAATGTAAGAACAATGTATAAATATGGATAACATATTGAGTGATAAAGATTCACACGACATCGACAGTACAGACCTCTTCTTAGAACTGCATGTGCTTAGACAGTTGATCCTTAAGGAACAAAAAGTGCATTTGAAATCCTTAAGATTCTCAAGTCATTAAATGGTTCCTTCCCAAATAAAGAGAGAGAGCATATACGATTTTGTTAACAATTCCGGTCAAAGTGGCATCAGTGGAGCGAAGTTGGAAAACTTGAAATAATAAAAACTATCATAGGACAGCATTGTCCCAAGAGAGATTGAGTAGATTGGCTACGCTGTCTATCGAGAGAGAAATAGCCTCAGATTTGGATTACAATGATCTGATGGCAGAGTTTGCTGCAAGAAAGTCGAGGAAGTTAGATTTCTGAAAGTTGGCGAAGCAATAAACAGTGAGTTTTTATTCTACTTTAGTATTAAGTTGATCTCACGTATTGTATCAGGTGTAAATGATCAAATTATTGTTGATTTTCCTAATGAAGGACTTTTTTTTGTTCTTGAACTCCAGGAGTGATTCCTCATTTAAAAAACAGAGTAACAAACATATATATTTAAATTATACAACAAAATATATATATTTAAAAATATACATTTTTTACAAATATTTTAGTGCATACATTATATCTTGATGATTTTAGTTTGTTAAGGGGCCTCCAAAATGCTGAATGCCCCAGGCCTCGCACCCCCCTAGGGACGGTCCTGCCAGAGAGAGAATGAATTTTCGTCTGTGAAGGCTCCACCTACTTCATTCTTATTGGTTCCTTCAAGGTCATGCTTTTGGAAGTTTTTCTCTTCTCTCTCTCTAAATCTCCAAGTTATTTGAAATGCACTATAGTGTGCAGTGCATCACACACACACGAACATCAACCATCATATTTGTCATAACAGAAAATAATTCGAGAGCTATTGTTTTAAGAACTTAAACTTTTAATACTAAACCAGAGAGCACTAAATAACAAGTAATGATATAAAAATGAATTTTTATAAATAACTTTTATATAGATAATGACTTAATATGCATTAACATACCGTTATTTTCAATAACTTAGGTATATTATTTAAAATATTTACACTGAACTTGTTTGAAGCACTTATACCGTATTGTCCCGAATATAAAGCGACCTTGAATATAACGCGACCATAAGATTTTTGGAAAGTTTTTCAAGAAAAAACTAAACCTCGAATATAACATGACCCCAGACAACCTTCAGCCAATTTAACACAAGTTCCTCATTCATCCACCCCTTCCCCTGCGTGTGAAAGATTACACCTGACAGTAATTTTTCCTTTGGCATCCTTTTACGGTTTAAAATTACATAGGGGGTCAGTTTTCGTCCATCGGCCATGACTGCAAGCATAACAGTTATCCTTGATTTCTTATTTCCGAGGGATTTTAACAACACCGATTTAGCTGTGACTATTTTTAAAATCATGCGATGACTTGGTCAGATTCCTCTGTTAACCTCGGATTTGGAAGAACCTTTTTTCTCAACATGATCAACACCCTAACAGATTGGTAAAAACTCGCTATGGTAGTTACAAAGAATACGCTAATGCACTTATAGCTTCAATTCAATGACTATCGAGGGGTTCACCCGCTGACTGAACTCTATCTATTCTAGCATCGGATGCTTTTCAAGTACAATGTAACATATGCCTAATGTATCTACAACGTAACAAGTATCTTTTCACTCGTAAAGAGACGCACAGAATGTACAGTGATTTTTCGAAATACGATTTTACCCTTTTAAAAAAATCATTAGTACTCGAATATAATGCGGAGGCTACTTTTAAAATTTCATTTTTTGGAAAAAAACTGTTATATTCGGGACAATTCATTCAGCACTTGAATATGCATATTTAATTCAGTAAAAACACTATCGGTTGTCACGGGTGTT
This sequence comes from Tanypteryx hageni, assembly GCA_028673005.1. Classification (NCBI taxonomy): domain Eukaryota; kingdom Metazoa; phylum Arthropoda; class Insecta; order Odonata; family Petaluridae; genus Tanypteryx; species Tanypteryx hageni. The sequence continues at coordinate 68,288,793 of CM054112.1, read as the reverse complement.
TATTTACACATTATTTCTTGTTCTCCATATAACCTAATGATATGATATTATAATGGAGCAATTGTGAGTTTGTCTGTCCAGATTCTGATTGACTGTCGAGAAGCGATAGCCCTGCCTCTGGCGACATGGAATAGTAAGTTTAAAATAAAACTTTAATGTGTTTGTTTCTGAATTGAACCAATTTCGCATGAATTTCTAAGTCAGATAACTCTCTTAGAACATATCATTATGATCCATCATCTTTGCAAAATCGAAGATAAAACGTACGATTGAAGGAGACGAATGAAAATTATCGCTATGGAGGATATCCGCAGGCCATCTCAAAACAAACACTAAATGATTCACAATATAAAAAAGCATGAAAATTTACGGCGAACATTATCGTGTAACCACAGTTATATTCAGAATCAACCGCAACATAAATTATTTTTTATTATCTCAAGTAAATATAAACATTTATGTTGCTTTGGAAATGCCAATCAATGAATAACAGTGAAAGAAAACATCAGTATTGTTGCCAATAAACTGAAATGAAGATAATTGTTTATTTTGCACGTTAAATAAATAAAAATGTTAATGAAGTCAGATACAGAGATTTGAATTGATGAATATTTGAAGGACTTTGAGGGCATTTTCTAATTTAGCTAAAAAGAGAAAAAAATTTAAATTTATTTATGAAATCACGTTTTGCATTCACTAAAAAGTAAATAAATCGCTATTTCTATTTTGAGGCAAAGGTAGATTCAACCCTATTAAGACTCCAATAGAACAGTTCAACCATTAAAATAATCTTTTGATAATTGCCTCCACAGTTCACTGGATATTCCTATGTCACTAATATATTTCCCAGGACTACGAAGAAGTATCCCAAAGAAATATGTATTCAAATCTCTGTATAGAAATATAAAAGAATAGTTAATGAAGACTGGAAAACAAAAACAATATTTATAAATACAATTATTGCATCAAGTATCATTGAAAATATTAAAAATAGACTTCCTAGTATCAATCTCAACCTCAACAAGTCCTTATAAATCTCTCTCTCCCTCCTCCTGTCTCCTTCCCTCTCAAACCCCTTTTCTTTTTTTTTCTCTTTCTCCTCTTTCATGCACTAAAACATTCAAAGCATGCTTTCCTTATGCATATAGTATAAGGCTTGAGATGACAATACAATCCCGAGGTTTAACAATGACACGGTAGGCAAGGCAACATATTGCTAAAAAGCTTAAATTCTTCCAATGAATATGATTTAATCGTATAACTCTAGCGATTTCGAATCACAGGTGAAATTTGACGATAAGAATAAGAAACATTATTTATTTTTCTTTAAAATGTTCCAGATCTGAAGATTGTAGAGCAATTATATCTAATTTTAATTTGCAAAAGAGTAAAAGACTGTAAGTCGAAAAACCGATTTTTACGTGTTATCTTATGGGAAATAGAAATTATCTACTGGAGCCGAACACAGAACTTTTTTGAGGATTTTCTTTTCATAAATGGGTTTTACTATAAGAGACAAAGATACCTACCAAAATCCAATATTCTACCTACTTGGAATGTTTGTTAAAGTAGTATTACAGTCAGTCGTAAATAGTTCTTGGTCGAGCGTGAGGGACAAATGTAGCTTATTATTTGAATACATAACTTTCATCAAAGCTACTAATGAATGATTTGGTGTAATGGTTAGCACATTTGGCTATGTAGCCGAGGTTATGGGGTTCGAATCCCTAAATTGAAAAATATTTTTCTTGGCTAATTTTTGAAAAGGGATGAAAGCAAACATATATCTATACATATACAAGTAGTTGGTGCTTGCATTCTGCAAGCATTTCAACTCACCCTGTTAAACATATTAATTTTTAAGAAATATTTTCTTATTTCAAAAGAATTCACCTCTGCACCAATTTTCGTTCTTTCCTTATGAAAAAATATTTGATTAAAACAATACCTAAAATTTGCAATTTTAACAATATTATTATTTTTTTATTGTTATGGACTAATGCCACACCATCTGTCAAATATTAACGTTGTAGCTCATACAGAAGTGAAATAATATTTATCTAATTTTCTAAATTTAAAAAAATTTATAACGGCTGCAATAACAATTTTAAGTAATTATTGAAATGTTTATTTGTGCATTTGCACTAACATCTAAATAAATTTAAAATTTCAACTCCCTAGCTCGCTTCATAGTACCTTAACATTTACCTCTTTGTTTAAACTTGACGAATTTTTAACAGCCAAACAAATTAAAATATCAAAATTAATATAATCCTTATTTCGTTTATTTACAAATTATACCTATAAAAAATTTCAGCGTCGTAATACATACGAAAATACACAAACCTTGAAATTTTGTTTAAACAATTGCGAATTTTTATCGGCCGCATTGTTCAACTTTTTCACGATTTTCGTTTTCTCTAATCAGTTTTGCACATAATCCTACCATCATAAAAAATTTTGAATTTCCAGCTATTATATATATACACACAACTAGTAGAACGTGCTTGCATACTGCAAGCATTTCATCTGACCTTGAAAAAACATTTTTCAGAGAGATATTTCATCATTGGAAATATTTCTTTAATTCAAAAGATTTCTCCTCTGCACCGATTTTCGGGTTCTTCTTATGGAAAAGTAATGGACTAAAACAATCACATTTGAAGAATATTATACTTTCTCTATATATGGTTAATAATGCCACACGTTTGCCAAAATTTAGATTTGTAGCACATTTAGAAGTGAAATAACATTTATCTAATTGTTTAAATTTAAATAATTTTTAAAGTCCGCAATAACAATTTCATTGAGACATTGAAATGTTTAATCGTTTATATAGACTATGCTCGAAATAAATGTAAAATTTCAGCTCCCTAACTCACCCCGTAGTAACTAAACATTTACCTTTTTGTTTAAACTTTATGAATGTTTAACTGCCAAACAAATTAAAATATTAAATTTTGTATAATTCCTTTTTCGTTTTTTTTATAAATTCTACCTAAAAAAATTTCAGCTTCGTAGCAGTTTCGGAAATACATAAACCTTAAAAATATGTTAAAACAATTGCGAATTTTAAGCGGTTGCATTGTTGAACTTTTTCAAAATTTCCTTTTTTTCTATGTATAATTTTCTACAAAATGATTGCAAATACTCGAACCTACTACTTATAGTTTCCAAAGGAGTAAAAGGAGGCTAAAGGAGTATTCCACTTTTGTTAGTTTTGGCCAAAGTTATTGAGCTACTATCAATTATAGTTTCCAAGATAAAAATTATTAAACTTTAATGTTCAACTGGGGTTAAAACAACCCCTAAAATTAACAATTTTCAAATTTTCGATTTTTATTGTTGGTTATGAGAAACATTCTATAATCCTGCAAAATTTCAGCTTCCTAAACTTATTAGATAGCAGGACACAGGACCCAGGACACTGTAAGCATTAATAACAATAATTCCTAATAGATATTGCGTAAGAGTAAGATCTAAACCACTTTAAAATTTCAGCTCCCTATCTTGCCCGATAGTATCTAGACATTCACCTGTTTAAATTTAAAAAGTTTTAAATGCCAAACAAATTAAAATATCAAAATTTGTATAATCCCTATTTTGTTTTTTTATAAATTATAACTAATAAAAAAATTTCAGCTTCATAGCACATTCGGAAATACATAAACCTTGAAAATTTGTTTAAACAATTTCGAATTTTTAGCGGCGGCATTGTTGAACGTTTTCACGTTTTTCATTTTTTCTAGTCGGTTTTGCGTATTGTTCTACCAATAAAAAAATGTTGAGTCAGCCACTCTTCTGGAAGTGCCTAAACATTAGTATCCTCCTATATATCATTATATATCGACGACTCTTACAGAGGAGGAGGAGATAACATATAACATATAGGAGGATACTAATGTTTAGGCACTTCCAGATGTGCTGGAGATTCGAAATTTTTTTCTTAGGTAGGAGTTTGTGCAAAACCGACTAGAAAAAAACGAAAACCATGTGCAACAATGCGGTCGCTAAAAATTCGCAATTGTTTAAACAAATTTTCAGGGTTTTTGTATTTCCGCATGTGCTACGGAGCTGAAATTTTTTTTATAAGTAGAATTTATAAAAAAAACGAAATAGGGATTATACAAATTTTGATATTTTAATTTGTTTGGCAGTTAAAAATTCTTAAAGTTTAAACAAATGGATAACTGTTTAGGTACTACGGGATGAGCTAGGAAGCTGAAATTTTAAAAATATTTACAGAGTAGTGAGTTTGCACAAATACAGATTTCAGTTTTATCATATATGAATTGCGGCGGCCGTTAAAAATTATTTAATTTTAAACAATTAAAAAAATATTATTTTACTTATAGAAATGCTACAACTTTAGAATTTGGCTAAAATGTGTAGCATTAGTACCCCATAATGGAGAAAGTGTAAAAATTTTAAAATTGCAACATTTGGGGATTTTTCAAAACTATTATTTTTACATGTGGGAAAAACGAAAATCGCTGCGGAGTTGAAATCTTTAGAATTAAAAGAATATTTGTAAGGATGAAATGTCTGTCTGAAAAATGAATGTTTTTTCAAGGGGAGATGAAATGCTTGTAGTATGCAAGCACCAACTACTCGTATGTTATACGCTACTCCTCCTCTGTCAAGAACATCTATATATAATGATATAGAAATATAGTAGACAAGTTCATATAAAAGTTATTAAAAATATGAAAATTTCACATTACAGAAATACAAAAAAGTGAAAATTTATAAGGATTATTCTTCTAATATAAAAATTAAGCCAAATATTCCACAACTACAATAAAAAACACTAAAGCTACACTACAATTATGACTAAGAAAAAATTAAATAATGCTGAACTACTACAGCATGAAGCACTAGAAATTAATCATTAAAAATTCAAATATGATGTTTTTCTCCTCAGTCCAATAGAAAAGCTTGAAGTTCTGTAACTCAAATTTTCAAGATCTTGAATACTTTAGTATTTTCCTCCGGGAGATAGATATTAGTGTTTCAACTGTATCTTAATTAGTAGGTAGACTAATACCAATACATTCATATAACAAAGAAACCCATGATAGAAGAGATTAATGAGTGAAAACTAAAATAGAAATTAAATTATGTGATTATTAAAGTAAATACAAATTAACCAAGATGAAATTCCCTTCTACATAAAATAGTAAAACATTCTCATATGAGAGCTAAGTAAGTAAAAGATAAATAAATCATCAAAATATTATTATAAAGTATATCTACATTAGTTCCAACACAGTCCAAAATCTCTTCAAGCAAGCCATGGAGCAGGCAGTGAGATCTACTGTTAACAATGAATAATCACTCACCTGAACCAAGTTTGATATCATCATTGGGAGCATTGATAGTGGGAAACGCAAAATATTGAACAGAGAGAGAGAGACAAAGGCTGTCTGAGAGTCCAACACATTATCTTCGCTCACCAACACAAAAGTTGCAAAGGACACTAAAGAGACCTAGAAAAAATTGCATAATAATTACAAAAAAGGACCGATTGGACACTGCCTCCTTACCTGAATCACCATGATAATAAGCTGAGGAAGCATACTTAGCGGCATGCGGACAGCATTAAACAAAGTGAGAGAGACAAATGCCTTGGAGGCATCCAAAACATTGTTTTCGTCTGAGAGAACATAAGTAGCAAATGTAACAAGAGAAACCTAAAATGGCAAGCCAAAAGATTAAAGTTATATTACAACAGAATCATGCAAAAATTAAAATAAAAGAATAAATAAACATGCAGAGTAAAAGGAAAGGCAGTGTTGAGTAAAATTGATTCCATTAACCCTTAACTACCGACACTTAGTTTTTTCATGCTAATACCAGTGGCGGATCCAGGAGGGGGCGATCGCCCCCCCCCCCCCCCCCCCCTAGAGCTGAAGCAGAACCAAAAAAATATTAGCTTTACATTTACAAATCGACCCAGTCAAACATGTAAATTGAAATTTTATTATAATCTTATTTTATTTAATTGTTTTGTATCAAATGAAAAAGAATTTATGTTAATAACTTTTCAATTACTGTGAAAACATGTATGTAACTGGTATATCGCCTCCCCCTAAAGACATTTTCTGGATCCGCCGCTTGCTAATACCAATGCCTTGTCTCACAGATTACTTCATCTTCTCACCCACATATCTCTGTGATAAAGCAAGGTAAGAGTGCTTACACTGTTTTCCTTTGTTTAACATCTAATTGCCAATTATTTTCAATTTTTTGTAAAAAAAATGGCCAAAGCTAACCATTTAAGTTGGCAATATATGTAAACAGTACCACAAGAAAAGACAGAAAATAGTTGATCCAGTATTTTTTAATATAAATTTATTTAGTCTTAAAATATAAAACTTATTGCAATTTTATGTTTTTAAGGGTATATAAATACATTATAGCTAAAAAGCTTACAAGAAAACCAAAAGCATCGATAAAAATAATGTAAACGATGCATTGTTTGTGAGACTTTGATGACTGTTGCCACTCAACTAATCCTTTTGAAACATTACAACCTATACCCAAATACTCCATCTAGAGCCATTTGAAGGTACTAGGACACAGGAGGTTTCAAGATAGATAATAGAGAGCAACAGCGATTACAAAAAATGCACTCGCCTCACAGATGAGTGGTCGGTAGTTAAGGGTTAATTCACAGTAAACCTAATGATTGACAAGCCTTTCCAGAGTGCACAAAATGTGTTTAAAATATGTACTGTATATGCCTGAATATAAGACTTTTTTCCTATTTTTCAATTCATAAAACCAAGAGTCCCCTTATATTCAAGTATCCTATTATATTCATATAATATTGTACCAATCTTTAAGATCTTCGATGACTTGATGTTTTTAGTTGCTATGTTTATCTGCTTTACAACTTGTTGATGTTTTACATTACTATGTTTATCCGCTTTGTTGGGGATTGGAGAGGTCCACCATTACAAATAAAAAGAGTATTCCATGAGTACCTCTTTGCTTCTTCATAATACTTGGGAAGAATGGCCGAGAATACTAACAATATCTTCTGCTGCTCTCAGGAATAAGATGCAATATTATCCCGTTCTGGTTTCAAAAGTGACCCATGTTTTCTTGATCTACCAAAAGTTTTCTTCCCTTTATACTTGTAAGTTACAACTTCTTTATAGATTCTTCGAAGATCCATTTGGCCCAGATGCATCGCTCATATCAAAATTGATGGATTGTAGTTACAACACAAAGTTTCAATTTAACAAATGATAATAAATTATAAATAAGAAATGAGTAACTGCATTTCAGTGTGAAAGTTTGGCTCAACTGAATTGAATGTAATAATAATACCATGATGATAATAACATGCATTTTTTGCACATCATGGGCAGCTAGTACACCCAATCCCTGACTAATGCAAATTCTACCAACACGTTTTTGGTTTACCACAATTTTTAGGGCTGGTTTTTGAATAACACGACTGGTCATTCGGTTAAACACGATTTCTCCACGACTTCTCTACAATTGTGAAAAAGGTCTAAAAAGTGGAAACAGAAACAAACTTTAGCCCTGCTCTTCATTAATTGCAGATGACAATGAGCCCACTATCGTAAAATCTGATCAAGGGGATGAATTTGACAATTTCTATGAGTCTGATGCAGAAGGCGAGAGATTTCATGGTTTTTAAACTGCAATGTAGAAAAATACTATTCTTGAATGCTTTTAAAATTTCCTTTGACCATTTTTGTAATTTTCTATTGATCATAAGTTGTTATCTTTTGAAAAATATTTCATGTATTAAAACAAAAATGTTTAATTATTAATTATTGGTTGTTTAAAATTATGATTTTATCAAATCTTCTAAATAAGTCTGCTAAATAAATGGTGAACAGTTATAAACAGCTGATTCAAAATGGCGGTCATCTACATCGAAAAATATGCCGGAGTTTATTGTTCACACTTTATTGGTGGCAGAAGTAAGAAACAGAGATCAGTTATATCACTAGAGCAAAAACTAGATTTACTTAAGCACTAGGAGAAAAATGAACAAACATGATATCATTCATCACACAGGTCTTAACAAAGCAACACTATGTACCATCCACGTTATCATTGTTTCTTTTCTGTAAAACTCAGTTACTGGAAAGAAATACTAGTAAAAGGCGCTTGCATTCTGCAAGCATATCATCTCACCTTGAAAATACATTAATTTTTCAGAAAGCTATTTCATCATGAGAAATATTTCTTTAATTCAAAAGATTTCTCCTCGGGACCGATTTTCGTTTTTTCCTTATGGAACAATAATGGAGTAAAACAATCGCCAATTTTTGAATTTTAGGAATACTATACGTTTTCCACATTAGGTTAATAATGCCACACATTTATGCCAAATTTTAAATTTGTAGCACAATAAGAAGTGAAATAACATTTATCTAATTGTTTAAATTTAAATAATTTTTAACGGCCGCAATAAGAGTTTTATAACTACTCTGAGATGTTTATTTGTTTACAAAGACTAAACTTTATATAACTTGAAAATTTCAGCTCACAAAATCGCCCGGTAGTACCTAAACAGTTATCTATTTGTTTAAACTTTAGGAATTTTTTACTGCCAAACAAATTAAAATATCAAAATTTGTATAATCCCTATTTCGTTTTTTTACAAATTCTACCTCTAAAAAAAATTCAGCACCATAGCTCATTCGGAAATACATAAACCTTGAAAATTTGTTTAAACAATTGCGAATTTTTAGCGGCCGCATTGTTGGACTTTTTCAAGATTTTCGTTTTCTCTAATCGGTTTTGCACATAATCCTACCATCATAAAAAATTTTTTGGTAGGTTTTGCACAATATACTACCTATGAAAAAAATTTTGAGTCTCCAACTCTTCTGGAAGTGCCAGACAGACAGACATTTCATCATTACAAATATTCTTTTAATTCTAAAGATTTCACCTCCGCATCGATTTCCGTTTTTCCCACATGTAAAAATAATAGTTTAAAACAATCCCCAAATGTTTCAATTTTAAATATTTCACACTTTCTTCATTATAAGGTACTAATGCTACACAGTTTAGCCAAATTTTCAAGTTGTAGCACTTCTATAAGTAAAATAATATTTTTCTAATTGTTTAAATTTAAATAATTTTTAACGGCCGCCGCAATTCATATATGATGAAATTGAAATGTTTATTTGTGCAAATTCACTACTCCGTAAATAATTTGAAAATTTCAGCTTCCTAGCTCATCCCGTAGTACCTAAACAGTTATCTATTTGTTTAATTGCGAATTTTTAGCGGCCGCATTGTTGCCTTTTTCAAGATTTTCGTTTTTTGTAGTCGGTTTTGCATAAATCCTCCTATATATATGTTATCATTCTATATAGACGTTTCTTACAGAGGAGGAGGAGGATATAGGAGGATACTAATGTTTAGGCACTTCCAGATGAGCTGGAGATTCGAAATTATTTTCTTATGTAGGATTTTGTGCAAAACCGACAAGAAAAAACGAAAATCTTGAAAAAGTGCAACAATGCGGCCGCTAAAAATTCGCAATTGATTAAACAAATTTTCAAGGTTTGTGTATTTTCAAATGTGCTACGGAGTTGAAATTTTTTTAATAAGTAGAATTCTTAAAAAAAAAAACTAAATAGGGATTATACAAATTTTGATATTTTAATTTGTTTGGCAGTTAAAAATTCTTAAAATTTAAACAAATAGATAACTGTTTAGACATTACGGGATGAGCTAGGAAGCTGAAATTTTCAAGTTATGTACAAATTAGTGCATTTGCACAAATAATCATTTGAATCTCTCCATAAACATATTGCGGCGGGCGTTAAAAATGTTTAAAATTTAAACAATTGGAAAAATATTAATTCACTTCTAGAAGTACTACAACTTTAAAATTTGGCAGAAATGTGTAGCATTAGTACCCCATAATGAAGAAAGTACAAAATTCTTAAAATTGTAAAGTTTTGGGAGTGTTTTAATCTATTATTTTTACATAAGGGAAAAACGAAAATCGCTCCGGAGGTGAAATATTTAGATTTAAAAAAATATTTGTAATGATGAAATATGAAAAATGAATGTTTTTTTATGTTGAGATAATATGCTTGCAGAATGCAAGCACCAACTACTAGTATGTTATATCCTCCTCTGTAAGAGTCGTCGATATATAATGATACATAAACAGATAAAAAAGACAAAGCATTAAGCAAAGTATAGTCATAATAAAGGAATAAAATTAAAATCTTCAATAAGGTTAGGATTTTGGAACACACACCCCCCCCTATTTACGTTATTTATTACGAGAAATTTGTGTCCGACTAACACGATTTCACTTAACACGGAATTTTTTAAGAATGCATCTATTGTGTTAGTCAGGGATTGGGTGTAGAGACTCAAAAAATGAGGGGTACTCTTATATTCAGGTAAATACAGTAAACCTTGGTCAATCATTAATATAAGTCATTACTGAGGAAAGATTGAATAATACTTGAAAATAATAAATAATTAGTTCATGCAAAAATTAAACCTACAAAGGATGCCAGTTTTCAGTACTCGAGACAAAACATTTTATCTGCATAGTTATAGGGGAACGGCTGAAGTTGAGTGGATTATGGGCAAGATAAACTGCCATTATATGTGAATTCCTTTATCCAATATCACCTCTGTTAACAGTCCAAATTTCAGATGAAATGATGAAATCATCATAAATGCCATATTTAATTATACAACATGCAAGCACAATAATGCATCATACAGAACATTTCATTTTAATGATATTGACATCAATATTACTAAAAATGACTGTAAGCAAAGTTTAATCCAAAGAGAATAATAATGTTATATTTTGAATTTACAACAGAGGTTTATGAAATTTTGCCACAACACTACAATAAATTACTGAATCTTAAAAAATTAAATACATTAAATTATCCTACAGATTATTAGCTATAAGAATTTCATTTAAAATCACTAATATATATAATAATATACTAATATAATCACTATTATATTTATACAATGAATTCCACAAAATGTTCCTGCATTTAAGTTAGTACCAAAGAAAATACCATATTGTCCCGAATATAATGCAATGTTTTTTCCAAAAAATTAAATTTTAAAAGTAGCCCCCACATTATATTCGAGTACTAGTGATTTTAAAAGACCGTAAAATCGTGTTTCAAAGATCACCATATACTCCGCACGTCTATTTAAATGATACAGGATACTTATTGCATTGTAGACACATTAGGCATACATGTTACAATGTACTTGAAAAGTGTATGAGGCGAGAATAGATTGAGTTCAGTTGGCTGCTGAACCCCTCGTTAGTCATTGAATTGAAGCTAACAGAGCGTCGGCATATTCTTTGTATCTACCTTAGCGAGTTTTTACCCATCCATTATTTTAACAATGAGTGAAAAAAAAGGGTGTTGATCATGTTGAGAAAAAGGTCTTCCAAATCTCAGGTTAACAGAGGAATCCGATAAAGTTATGAAATGAATTTTTAAATAGTCATAGCTCAAGAGGCGAAAAAAACAAATAATATTCAAGCTTTGAAAAGATAAGATGTTCCTCAAGTAAATATACCTACGTCTATGGCAGATGCAATTAGAAAAATTTTAATGTGCAATTTCAACAAGGAAGGCATTTTGGGGACCTTCAACCGGGAGATTTAAAAACCTCAAGAATCGTATTTTCGACTTAGTTTTAGAAAAGCAAAGTGAAGGTTTTCCTATCACTCGAGAAGTGATAAGGATGAAGGCATTGGAAGTGGCCAGGGAATGTAAAATTCCTCACAGTGATTTCAAAGCAAGCACTGGCTGATGTAGAGGGATGATGCATAGAAAAGGCCTTTCTCTACGACGCTGCACTTCCCTAGCTCAGCATCTGCCTAGTGGTTACAGTGAGAAGTTGATCATATGTCATAAGCTTATGGAAGAAATAACTCTCAGCTAGGCCAGATGGGGAATGCATATCAAACCCCGGTATGTTTTGATGTCACCATCAATAAAAAAGGTGCTAAATCAATGTTGTTAAAATCCACCAGAAATGAGAATTCAAGGATAACTGTTATATTTGCAGTCATGGCCAATGGGCAAAAACTGACTCCCTACATATTTGTAAATCGTAAAACTATGCCAAAGGAAAAGTTACCGTCAGGTGTAATCTTTCACTTTCAGAAGAAGGGATGGATGAATAAGGAGCTTGTAGTAGATTGGCTGAAGGTTGTTTGGGGTCACGCTATATTTGAGATATAGTTTTTTCTTGAAAAAATTTCAAAGAATCTTAGGATTGCATTATATCCGAGGTCGCCTTATAGTCGGGACAATACAGTAAATACGTAAAATACCATGAAAAAATTGTCATCACACTGCCTCCACAGTAAAATAAGTAAACAAAAGTTTTGCAACAGAAGGGTTATATTACAGAGATAGAAGAAGCATGCAAATAAAAATAAAAATTAGTTTATGAAGAAAAAACAATTTAATTGTTGCATAGTTAAAAATTAACACATTATGAAGCTCAAAAAAACACATTACTTCGATTTAATTATGTATGAAGTCCCATGATATATTTTAATTTTGTTTAGATTTAAGTTATCACAAAACATCATATCACAAATTAAAATCAATATTTTACTATTCTAAATTGAAATTAAACTGATGCTATTAATGATATAACATAATTCATAAAAACAATCAAGACTTTTATCTTTGAAGCACAAATGAAGCCTATATTTAAACTAAATCTAACATCTTCAAAGCATGTGTCTTGCCAAATATTTAAAAGAACAAGAAATGGACAGCTAAAACATTTTATTGTTTTAAAGTGAGAATTGACCTTTCATGGTAAAATAGTTTCAGCCTTTCTAATGGAAAATGTTTAAAAACAAAATGAATCAAGTATTGATTTATTTTATATACACAAAATAGTATAATGGCATAACTAAGCTTTGTATCATTTCTTTAATCATAGCAATGCCTCAAAAATGAGTCAAGGTATTTACATGTATAGTTCAAATATAAGCGCATACCAGGAAAGGAGCACAGGACCAAATGAAGGCTGTCCCTGCATTAAGATAAGCAGCTTGTTTCAAAACATGTATTTCTTTGTTCCGGATATTTAGGATCTGTTGTTCAAAAGATGGTTCCCAAGCATATAACTTTAAGACCTGAAAAAATATATGATATCACTCACTACCTAAAATTACATGTGTACATTCAATTAAATAAACATAAAATAAGCTTTGTTTACTAATAGGGTTCATATTGTAAAAAAAAATTTCTATTCTAAATTTTTTTTACCTTAATCCCACTGAGAACTTCATTCATTAGCTTTACTCTTTCATCTTTGTTCTTCATTTGTCTTATTTGAAGTGTTTTCACTCTGCTAGCAATGAAACCATTCACTGGGATTAAAATTATCATGACAGCCAGACCAGCAAGAACAGATGGACCTAAAATTGAGATAAAAATACAGTCAATCCTTTTGCAAACTTGGAAAAGGTTCGTGGGAGAATGGTGGGTATGCCAATAATTTGTGGCTGCAGTTTAATATCTAGCCCCAATGGAAAAGCAAAGAAGCAAAGACTTAAACTAAATCAATCAGCAAAAAGTTGTCTCACTTTCAAATTATTTTGTATTTAATGAAACAAGGCAATGAATCCATAGAAATTGGAAAAGGTTTTGGCATAATATTCTTCTCAACAGTAAAAAGATAAAATGACTGCAATATAAGTAGTCATATATAAGGTAAGGATAAGTTTTAAAGAGCAAATTTTTCACTATACCAACCTAAAGTTTGCCACAAAAAGTACAAGGCCAATGAAATCTGAAGAGGAGCAGACCAAATCATATTTAAATAAACAGTCAAATCCATAAAACGCTGAGCATCAACTGACATAAGATTCACTATTTCTCCGACTGTAGATTCCTTTCGAGCAGAATTAGACATTTTCAGGGCCTGAAAGAGATTCAAATTCTGTCACAAACATAAATACAAACATTATGAATAGAAAGTTACACAACTGGCAATGATATACAGTAGCATAACTAATTATATCAACCAGTAATTAAATTCAAAATTTAGAGAAGTTCTACACATGCATATTCAATAAATGTGCTGATTTTAAAGACACTAACCTAGCATAACATAATCTTGAATTGTTATAAAGTAACCTAAAATTGTAAAAGAACGACACAGTAAAATTTCCTTAAAACTGAGACGGAACAAAGAAAAATATAGTTGAAACATTTGCCTACAATTCATTTTCTAAGTGACTCAATACTTTTGACATTAAGAATAAATAAATAGCCATTAATGTCAACAAAAAAGAAAATTGATATAAACCATTAATAACCTTGCTTTTAACAGATGAAAATCCAAACCAGCATTTTTCAATATAAGGATTGTGACTTAGCACTGGATTTGAAGTCTCACACACATAATGTGTTCATTCTATACAAAAAAACTGATCAAAAACAAGAGGGAATCAAACATTTCTATTAAATAAACACTTTCATTTTAGCATCAATTGCCTTTTATTGTATGTTAATAAAAACTAGTTCAATGATTCATTTCTTTTTGCAGTCTTTTCTTCTGCAAAATTTGAGAAAAAAACTTGGAAAAACACTGACCCACACCCCCATTCAAAAACAACAAAATTATACTAACCTTTCGATAAATTGATGCAATCAAAGAAGTCCTAATTCTCATACCAACGAGATACATTCTATGAAAATACTGAGATAAAATAATTGTCTGAATAAAAGAAGTTCCAAACATTAAGGCAGCAAAGAGATACCCTTTCCACAATGAGTCATCTCCTTGCACAAATGCTATTAAAGCTCTGGAAAATAAAGATAATGCTGGCATATCACATGAAATCAAATTTCAAATCATGTCATTAAATTTCCAATCAAACTTTCTAAATCATTAAAGGTATTATATATATTATGAGTATAATCAGTAAAAATGCTCTGAGTGCTTAAAAAATATTAAATTGGATTATATCTATATACCTAAGAAGTTGTGGATTAACAAAAGTTAGCAAGTCCTGTATCATTTTAAGGATGGCCCCAAATAAAAATGTCGGACCAAAAGCCTTGCATATTGCTGGAAGAACAGAAGCCTGAAGTTTCTTCTTTTGCTTGGGTGATTCAAAATCAACTCTGGCTGAAGTTTTCTTAAATGATGCCTTTGTTCCAGCAGACCTGAAAAAAAAAAACAATTTCAAGAGTTAGTGAAACTAAATGACACCTTATAAAAATCTTGAGAAGTGAATTTCTTAAATGTGTACATTAATTTTGACACAAACTAATTAAGAAAATGTGTACTTATGAAAGAAATAACCCAAAACTTACGCACTAACTTTCTTCAAACTTTTCTCCCAATATTTGTCAAATTGTGGTACCACTTCTTTGGCTGAATCTTCAGCATTCATACTCCAAAGATCCTTTGTTTCAAGTGGACTACGAAAACCTTTCCAAGAAAGTTTATCATACCAAGAAAATAGCATCCTAGATAAAAATGAGGCCCCTTTTTCTGGACAAGGGTTCTAGGGGAAAAAATTTACAAGGATTAAACTACTCAATGAAAAGAAACATTATTTCTTTGCCTCAAATTAAATGAATATAAAACAAACCTTTTCTGGGGGGTATTGAAGGATAGTAGGACATGCATCAGCAAAACAATTAAGTACTAGCTGAACTATCAGCAGAGGATAATAGATCATGAATAATACGAACTCAAACGATGATTCATATGACTCCTAAAATGTAAGGAAACATTATTATTCATTCATACACTAAGAAACATACAACAAAATCATAATTAATGTCCTTATTATCATTTGTAATAAGAATTTCACTGTATTGGCTTTAATTTGGTGGTATTCCATCTTAAAAAATTAACAAAATTGACATATACTATACCATAAAATTTTTTATTAAAACACGACCCGGGTTTCGATGCAAAGCATCATCACCAGGTGCTATGCAACGAAACCTGGGTCATTTTAATAAAAAAAATTTGTGGTATAGTATATGTCAATTTTTTATTAGTAATAAGATTCCTTTCAACAAACTCATTTTGAATATTTCTAATTATAATAAGAGATAGTTTCTGGAGCTTTGTCACCAAGGCTCAAAATACTCTCAAATGCATTTTCTCAGCATCATCAGGAAGTATTGATTATAGACAGAATAGTTCTTGCAACAATCTCCTGGCAATGCCAGCTCTCGCAAAACAATGAGCAACATTCTTTGCCCTCTACTGGAGTCACAAAAAATAATACAACTTACAGAAACATCAACAGTTATGTGATGTTGTGCTTAATATTATTAATGGCCCTTAAATAAAAAGGAACTGAAGTCACCATGGTGCCAAGGAAAGAATTAAATCCATATTTAACTGTCTCAAATATTTTTGCCCAAAAATGTTTTTCAATCCTTCAAAATTACCACTAGCTTCTTGCATTGCTCTAGTTGTCTAAATTATTATATTAGAGTTTTGTATTTGTAAAATAATGGTAACAAAAATCATGAAGTCTCTAACAATTTGTATCGCTGTGGTATATTTTAGATGTAGTCAATTTTAAAGAAAAGTGAAATTACCCAAAGCATTATGGTTTAATTTGTGAGTTCTTATAGATAAATATGTAATATAGGGTATACAATCAAATTAAATCAAGTTTTAAGATTTTAAAGTATTGAATTACATGATTTATTAAAATTAAAATCTAATCACAATTTTGAAGTGCAATTAAGTTAGTTGTTTGCATAAACTGTACTATCGCATAAGTATCAGCCATTAAAAATTCTACAAAATAAAAGAATGTTACTTAAAAGAAAATACATTAGGCCAATACATATGCAATGATAAAATTTATGTTACAATATCAGCACCAATTACAATAATAATACATGGATATTCCAAAAATGAAATGTACAAAATTAAAATATGACATGACCTTACACCAGTTGCAAAAGAAATTTGTATTGCACTCTTGGTAACTTGAGTAAAATTAAAAATAATCCATAAAAAAACTAAAGATATTATAATTGATAATAAATAATTAATAGAAATCAGCTCCAATATGTACAAATATAAAGTAAAAACTTCTTACAAAGATACCAATAATTACAAACATTTTACTATTGATAAGACTATAAATTTAGTGAAATTCTAAATAAAATAATATGCAGAATATGTATAAAAATAAAATCTCTTTATTTACTTCGCTTTTATCACTTCAGAAAAAAATCATCCTAATCGGCTAATATAACTATAAAATTGTATGAATGAACATTAAAATTACCATAAAGACCCGCGTATAGGACGCACTTTTTCCCCCAAATTTTCGAAGCTAAAAAGTAGGGTGTGTTTTATACACGGGTACATAACATCATTTCATGTTTTTCTCTCTACGAAATGTTCGATGAAAAATAAACAACTGCAAACTAATATTTATTAACCATCAAAGTGTTTTAATTAAAATAAAACTTTTTAATATGAAAAATAATTGCACTTTACAAACAACAATTGTAAATACAAGATATTTCTGCTTCATTAGCCACTCATACATGGATACTAAACATTTTTCCTTTTTTCTGTACGGAGTCTTCAGTTTAAATGAAATACCTGATAACTAAAATTTAAAAATTAATCATCCACTCAATGAAAATAATCTTTAATCAACAAAACAAATCAAACTTTTCAAACAATTTCCCTAAAATCCACGAAAATCGCCATCATTGGAGTCGTCATCGGTAATATGGAACTCGTCATGAAATTCACTTGTTTCTGAAGCTTCAGATTCATCTGATTTTAATTTTTACTTTACGAATGAGTCCACCTTTGGTGAATATGTGTGTGCCATTCACCATTCAATTGGCACACTTCTTCTTCAGTGCTGATTTAAACAGCTTGTTAACAGCAATGTCTATAGCAGTGGTCGGCAACCTATTGACCCACGGGTCAATGAGTGACCCGCCATCACAATTTTGGTGACCCACAAAGGTAAACATGATCAGAAGGGTTTACATTTTGAAAATAGAAGAATAATTCAATTGCTAAATATAGCTTATATAAAAATCCAGGTTTGATTTTTATTTTCATTAAAATTTTTTAATTGACCCATCGCATTTCCCCAAAGCCTTTAATTGACCCGCCATCAATAAAGGTTGCCGACCCCTGGTCTATAGGCTGCAGGAACGATGTCATTCCCCCTGGGATAATCACCAAATTTGTCTTCATTTCAAGGAGTTTCTTTTTTACTTCGGGACGTGTGTGGCATCGGAATGCATCTAAGACCAAGAGAGATCTTTGATGCATTCCACCAGAACTTCTTTTCCAAACAGTCTCGATCCAGTCACTGGTGATGTTTTCATCAAACCAACCTTGCTGTTGCACTCAGACTATGATGCCATGGGGAAATTCGCATTTCGGCATTGTTTTTCTTTTAAAAACTACATATGGAGGCAGTTTCATCCCATAAGCCATACAGGCAAGCATGACAGTGAAACAATTTTTTTCATTTCCTGATCCTCCCATTGTGATGGTTCTTGCTCCTCTCTCATTTACTGTTGTATAAGATGGCATATCAAATGTTAATGGCATTTGGTCGGCGTTGCCTATTTGACTAAGTGGAAAATTGAATTTCTTTCTTAATTGTATTATATAGGACTGGTATGCAATTAATTTCTCCTTGTGATCTTTGGGTAAATCTTGACTTATCATAGTACGTCGGCGGATTGATAAATTGTGTCTTTTGTAGAAACAACGACACCAACGCATAGACGCTTTGAAGTCTTCAGTGGTTAATTTTTTGGATAATCTCAAACCTTGCGCATGAACAGCTGATGTGCTAACACCCAAGCAGTCCCTTCTTGTAACTCTTATCCATTTCAGCAAGCATTCTTCCATTTCAGGATGGTTTGCTTTACTACCGCGGTTCGTCTTTTTGGTTTTCCCATATTTTTTATCATTTCTGAGCCTTTCTCCATTTTCTTATAAGACATTCACTGGGCAACTGGGCTCAAATTCACGTTCAGCCGCTCTATTACCATGTTCTTTAGCATACTGACACACTCTTAATTTATAATTAGCTTCATAACTTTGTCTTTTGACTTTCATTTTTTCTATCATAGATAAGGGTAAAAATAAAATCCATTAGTAAGTGGTTAATAATCCGTGCTGTCATTTGTAAAGTAGGAATGTAAGTTCGTTTTATGCACGTAGTAATACTTGAACCCATTAGTGCCCACAAGCAACTTTAGTTGCATCGACATATGAAAATTTTTCGCAAGCTTTCTCTTGAAGTTAAGCGACTAAATTTTATTACAACGTGAAAAATGGAACCTTTTCTAATGATATACGCAGACATTAATCCCTAGGATGAAGTGTAACGGTACCGCAGGCATCTGAGCATCCCTCGGACCCCTTCAGCTGTGTGGTTGACATCGCTGTGTTCAGATGTGGGTAAGTCAGAAATCTACTGTAGCTACAGCTTATTAATTTATGCACCATTTGGTTCAAATGTTCATCTTTATTGGATTAAATTTTTATAATCTTAACTATTCATCAAAACTAGTTATAACATTTGAAATTTTGTACGCAACTAAAGATGTTTGTGGGCACTTGCAATGCTAATTTTTGCCTTTTTTTTCGGTTTTGCTTCATTACTCCTGAACTAGTTTTTTCTACCATTTCTTCAGATATTTGCTTGAAAGGTACAGCAGACCCCCGACTTACGACCTAATTGGTTCCTGTACAACGGCTGTAAGTCAAGACGTCGTAAGTCGAACCCTTATTTCCCATAGGCGCAATGTTATAAATTGGGGTTTCGTTCCTGGAATCATATTTACATCACAAAATAACAAAATTGACGGCTTTGGAAAAGAGATGCATTTGCTTCAAGCGTAGGTTGAAACTGAGTCATTAATGTATGTTCCCAGTTGATTCACCTCTTGCCTACGTGCAATGGGTATCTAAGAGGTAGTGCAATGAATAGCTTGGTAGCAAGGGAGAAGAGAAACCCGGTGCCAACATTAGCCTACTTTTAACGAAGAACATCAAGGGGGCCAACGGCTTAACGTCCCTTCAGAAGGACGGAACAGCTAAATTTGTACAGTCTCAAGATTGAGTCAGCTCAGACCGCACATTCGCTATATCGGCTGTGCTATAGTGCTATGAGACCACGTGATGTTGTGAGACCACTCATTTGTACCTTTGGCGGAGAGGGTAAGGCAATGATGGAACAGCCATCCGAACTGCGCAGCGCAGCTATGTGAAGAGAAATCACCTACCTGGCGATCGTCGGCGATATGGCATCCACCACGTCCGATAAATGCCATATGGGTCGCGTTCGGTGTGAGGCTACATCGGGAAATCTATTGTGGCGATTCAGACACATTGCGTAGAAAGCTTGCTTGTGTGGCTTAGCTTTCGGTGTGAGTTGGCCTTTAGGCGGTCGTATATATGAGTTTGGATGTGTGTGGATCTTATTTACTTTAAGAGAGGAGGTATGAGCGGGGGTCTGCTGTACTGTCTACACACCTGAATTTTCATGTATGATTTACTATTATATTACATAATTATATTTTTTAAGTCCATCATATAATTTTTCTTTTTTCACCCCAAGTAAAGTTGAAGCTTGCCGACGTTGCTGAAGTCAATTGGCTTTGAATCTTGACTTCCATTTGATCAAATAAAAGAACAGAATGTAAGTTATGATCTTCGAATCTCCATAGTAAAATATTCTGATAAACAATATTTTTTCAGGTCTCAAAATATTCTATCTGTAAACGAGTTGATTAGTTGTGTAGAGGAATCAAATCGGGATAATGGTCATCCCACCATTGTGATAACAGGCCATAAAGAAGATACCAATGCCATCACCGATGAGGATTCCGATGATTCTGATGCAGATGTTACGGGAGATCCCATGAATCTTCCACAGCGAATTTTAGAAGCGGAAATTGATATAGCTGATGAGTATGATTAACCCCTGGAGTGTGTTCCTCAACCATCAACATCCAAAGAATCAGGAAGAAAAGCAACCAAGCAGAAACATTCCTCTGTCTTGAAGAAGTGGTCCTGCAAATTCAGTAAGGTACAGTTCACTATTCCTGAATACGAAGCATCTCCTCTTCCATCAAATGTGTCACCGAACCAACTGCCACATGAGTCATAAAAATGTTTTTTGTAGTGATTTAGTAAATCATATTATTGAGCAAACCAATTTGTATGCAAGAGCCCGAGGTAATCATTCCCTTAATGTAATTCCTAATGAAATTTATGCAATGATAGGAATTTTATTATTTTCTGGGTACCATACTTTGCCTAAGAGGAGAATTTATTGGAGTATGGATGAAGATTGCAATATTTGATTAGAAAAAATACCATGAGAAGGAAAAGATTTGATGATATTATGCGATACCTACATTTGGCTGATAATAGCCAATTAGATGAAGGAGACAAGCTTTTTAAAATGAGGCCGCTTTTTTACTACTAGGATATAAATTTTAAAATCATTCCACCTGGAAGGGATTGTTCCGTTGATGAGTCAATGATCCCTTATTATGGAAGGCATGGTGCAAAGCAATTTATTTGGGGTAAACCTATCTGTTTTGGGTTTAAATTGTGGTGTTTCACTGATTCCAATGGCTATTTGCATCATGCAGAGCCTTATGCAGGATCTGACACAGATTTGGAAGAAGGGTGTGATACAGTCATGGGTTTGGTTGAAAAATGTAATCTCAAAGAAGGAACTAGGCTGTTTCAATAATTTCTACACTTCAGAAGCCCTCTTGAATGAACTGGCTAAGAAAGGACTGGGTGGAACGGGCACAGTGAGGGAGAATCGGATAAACTACGGGGTACATGCAGTAACAGAGAAAAATAAATTTGAAAAAGAAAAATGGGGTAAATTGAAAGGGTTACAAATGAGTAATTCCTACTCATTCGATGGAATGACAATGCAGTCATCACAGTTATGACGAACTGTATTGCTGGGGATAACAAAATTGCTTCCCATTACTCTCACAAAGATAAAAAAAGAGTAAATATCCTGGTTCCTCTCGCCATATGGGAGGCATTGATCTAAATGATCAATTTGTAGGAACTTACCAGACCACTATGAGGACTAAAAAGCGGTGGTGGGCATTTTTCTCATTGCGTGCAAGGTTGGTTACTCCAAAGGCGATTGGGTAAAAATCTGACATACTTGCAGTTCCGAAGGGAATGTGCATTGTATCTTATGAAACATCATGCTACCCCGTCTGCTGGGAGAGGATTTAAACAGTTTAGAACCTCCCTAGAAGACGTGAGGATAGATCGACTTGATCACCTCATTGCAAAGGGGGACTCTAAATATAAACTTTGTATGGAGTGCAAGGCGAGAACGGTATATGTATGCCGAAAATGTAATGTTTCCTTAGATCCCGACTGTTTTGTGAAATTTCATGAAAAATGAAACTGTGTATATTATTGTTTATTTTATTTGTATTTTGTATTATTAATGTATTTCATAGTAATTTTGTATATAATTTTGATAATATTTTGTATAATGTAACATACTGGTAGCACAAATATATTCCAAATTGGGATGAATCGCTTTGCTCAGAATATATTTTTTATAAAAACGTACTAGTTAATAGCAGATAAATTTAAGGACATATATAAAAACAATAAATAAATATATAAATACAACTCCGTTGTTCATTCTGCAGTAGTTTAAGATTTTGTGCATTCACAGGAATTTTGACCTCTTAAGTGCCCACAAGCAACTTAAGTTGCGTGTGAATATTTACATGTTGTAAAGTGTAAAAAATTTAAAAATATTTTTATGGCATCTAGTAGGCTACCAGGATCCAGGAAAAGTAGAAAAATATTAAATTTTAAACAAAAAAGTTCTGGGCATTAGTGGGCTAAGAAATTTACCTGCGAATTAGCTGGGTATCGCAAAAGTAGTATCAATGTAATTTTTAATCTTCAAAATGTCAAATAGGTAATTGCAGGAACAGAGGAATAACCATACCTGCCTACAGTTCAACATTTTGTTTCTAGATGGCTCTCAACCTTCTATTTCGCCTGAAGCGTCGTTTGGAAGCACCATGAAAATTATAGTAAATATTAAGGAACTTTGAAGAAATCTTTATCAATAATTGCAATAAATAACTTTTTTAAATTCAAGATATTTTATTTTTATTTTTTTATTTCAATTAGGTAGGAGTCATGAAAATCTGCTACATTTCATCTTCTATATTGCTTTCCAAAGTGTTTTACTATATTGTGTAATAAGTAGTTTCGACATAGGTAAATCTCATAATACAAATACTTCAGTAAATTCACTTTTCAGATCATATATTTCGATGGAAATCATCTAATAGAATGGATATGAATCTTTTATTGTGACTTATTGTTTATTCCTAGAACTTGAAGAGAAAACCTTCTTGCGTCCTATACATGGGAAAATAGAAAATTCTCAAAATTTGAGCTGAAAACTCCCTGCATCCTATACACAGGTCTTTACAGTATGTATACCTCACTGCGAGTTAAAAATAATTAATATATTAAAATAACGAACTCACATCGTATGATGCCTTCACTATTTGATCCCTGTACTGTATTGCCTCAAATATGCAAAGAAGAAACCAAAATAGGAACAGTAATCCTGAAGTACGAAGACCTTTCTTGAGGTTGCATTGCAACAGCATAGCTGCATAAGCCTTGAAATAAATCGTAAGTAGTCATCGTTATACTAGATCGTAATATACTCCATTAAACTATGCTTGAAAATTAAAATCAGTTTATTTACTTACAAAGGATGCCAGTCTGATGGCTGGAGCAAGGTAACTAACAGCAAATACATCCTCTCCAGAACTTTCCAAATTGATCGCATATGCTAAATCAATTATGGTAATGATGATCAAAACAGCTTTGACAAACTATAAGGAAGATTACAGGGAAGAATCAAATCAAAATAGATTCTATGAAAATGAACCATGACCTTCGATGATTGTTATTAAAAGCATCAAACAAAAAATGTAAACAAACTTCATTTAGAATTAAAACATTTATATTCCCCAATTAAGAGCATTGGCAGTTTAATATGCTATATCTTGAGACAGATCAATATGATGGCTCATAAACTTCGTTACATCTGCTTCTTGATATACTCATATCACTTTACGATGGGGAATTTTTTTCCCAAATAGTATATAGCATCATATTTAGGGGGCCATTATCTAGTTCAATCAAAATCTTTAATTACAAAAAGTGTAGTCCGATTTATAGCATTTGAACTGTACAATTCTCCATGCCACTCAATCTTTAAAAAACTGAATATTTTTCCTCTGCCTTGCATTTATATTCTTACCCTAGTATCTTACATAAAAGAAAACCTTAATGAATACTCCAAAATTTCAAATTATCATAGTTATGGCACAAGAAGACAATGATCTGCACATTAACCCAATCAGAACCAAAACAGCTGTGCTTGGCCCTAAATCAATGGGACTGCACCTTTATTACAGACTAAAAAATAATTTTTAAAATAAATAAATAAATTGAGTACCTTAAGTTGAAAGTCAAAGAATTTCTTCAAAATAAAATGTTTTATTCTGTAACAGTTTATGAATGATGCAAACAGCAAATCAATTGTAATAATAGAAATGTTTGCCATATTTGTAACATAAAAATTGTATTCTTAATTTCTGCGTCATATATTATTTGTGCTTTGCTGCATGCAACCCATGTATTTTTATCCGACTTTACATGTGTCATTGTATATGCAACATGGACTTAAAAGATATATTTTTCTTTCATATTAATAAGAATTGAACCTGAATTCAATTGTATTTTATGACACTTTTATATATACAATTATGTATTACTATTCATCTTTCTATTTTTTGACTTGTCGTATGCATGTACATACATGTCCTTGGATGAAAATAAATTATTATTATTTTGCTAAAAATTTTTAGGTTAAACCACTCATTAGATTTAACGTTTCGTTAAACGGTAGGTTTAAACTGTCACGGAAATCTACTTATACGTCGACTATTAAAAAATTTTCATAGGAACAATAATTCTAGTCGTTCGTGATAGATAGGAAGAAAAATAACATAACACGTAAAAAAATAAAGAACAATGAAGATACATTAAATGCTGTATGATCGTAACACAATTACATAATAGTTTTGAAGACGGCTACTAATGGAAGTTTATGCATATTACACTAGTAGAAAGGACTTTCATTTGTGATAAGTTAGTTTTTTTTAATTTCGTGGCACACAATATTGAAAGGTATCAGAATCTTCTGCAAATACTAAAAACCACAATATAAATATACTTACAAATTTTGAAATATTCAACCAAGTCCATGGTATGTTACGGTTCTTGCTATGTATTATGTAATAAAATTCAAGGGGGGAAAACAGCCATAAAAACATACAAGGAACCCAAATCAGCACCGTTTTCTGGAAGCATTCGGTAAATGTAGGGTCTTCTGTATGCCATGTCACATTTAAGTCCTGAAAATAATGACAACCCACAAAAAATAAAACAAGCTCAGATAAAAAGCCAAATTCAGTCCTACATAAATTTTAATGTGACATAAAAACGAATATTATTAACACCACTTCTTCAAGGAAATTCATAATAATGCTGCAAAAAATATTGCATAATGTGAATGCTTGGAGTTACCATCAATACAAAAGATGTGAATAATTAAGCTGTTAATTTCTGAATTATATCTATATTTTTACTAATTTAAACTTACCCAAAACGGTGACCCACATAATGAATCTAAAGTTCCGGCTTCCACACGGCTAATATTAACGGTGCCGTTTTCCATTTATTCCAGATATTTTCACACCTTTTTCACAATAAATACACTGAAAACAATTGAAAAATATAAACAATATGATTTGTTCTGCTTTCCCTTATTTAAAAAATAATAAACTGCTTCATAAAGCATACTTTGCGTGACCGACCCATTCACTGAAAAAATTAAGTACGGACTTCAGCCGCAAACATTCACACATTGAATACTGGATCAACTGCAATACTGGGAGGCCTGGGAGTTGCAATACGTTAGTCATATGACAAATTAAATGATTGAGCAACGAATTGTTTGAGCGCAACATTTTCATTTAAATAAGAAATTCTATTAGAATTATTTATGAATAATGAATTTCCACAAAGTATTATTACTTTATATATCATTTTTGTTATTATAAATTCTGATAAAATGGAATAATAGTTGGATTACACACTTCTGAAAATACATTTTCAAATTTCAAATGCTATTGCTCCATGTAATTTATTTAATAATAAACATAGTTATCATGGGTAATAAACATGTTAATAGCTCCGGTAAAATCATTTTACAGCATTATCATGATATCAAACAATAGGTAAATGTGACAACACCATATTTACACAACATTTTAAACGAAAGTTTCACTACTGCAATTATAATAACTTAATAATAAGAGGATTATTTACTTTTAAACTATTTATTATCATCTTGCAAAAAAATAAGTGGAATAAGACGCACATTGAGAAAGATCACTTGGCACCGCGCGAGGGGCGCTAGGATGTTTCCCCTCTTTTATCCTCTTGACGGAATTTCAGATTTCACTGACTCATGATGCGTTGACTGGTTCAAAAGGCTGACATCACAATGAATTGACCCAAATTAATGTTATGCTTTGCGTTGTTCTTTGGTCCTGTTAAGTGAAAAACTACTGAAAAAATTGCAGTACTTGGTGCATTATTTCGGACGAATGAGTAGAAATGCGTTGTTCCAAAAGTAAATAAAAATGTAATTATTTCAGAGCCCACTGGTTCAATAATGTTAAAGGAAGAGGACGCGACTATGAAATATAATAATTCGTTTTTATTTAGCCAAATAGCAAAAATCTATGAATACTTATTCCCTTCCAAAGCTACAACTCCGTTATCAAGTTTCATGTGATAAATAATTGGCGGAATGACAAACTAGGAAATACTAAGAAAAATAGGAAAAAATCGAATGATCATACAGACTACAGGAAAGAGGACGGCGAATTAGATCGGGCATTATCCGAGGGGAGAGAGAGAGCATTATTAAAGACGTGTTAAAAAGAAAAACAGAAAGAGGAATGTAAAGGATGATAGAAGGGGAAAGAGAACTTTTAAGAATATAGAAGAAGATTGAGGAAAGCAGGAGTGTGTGATGAAACAGTTTTAACCAATAATACTCGCGGACCAGTCCTTGGAGAGATTACCTATGATATTGAAGATGGTAAATAAATATTTATGTAACTTCTGACCAAAAATTCCATCGATAAATCTCAATTGTGAGAAATCTCAATATCACCAGCTTCACACATACTTCAAAACGAGTATGCTTGCTAACAAAACTAAGGAAATTCTGATTCAAGTCAGGGCGAATAAATTGGTATTTTACTAATAAAATTATTGTGTGTATTTTTTTCCATTACGAGATTGTGCAAGTCAACATTTATTTTAGCTTACAATACAACAACGCACTCATGAATTCGTCATATCATCTACCGTCTTGAAAATCTTGCGTCACAGGCTCAGCTGATTTCCGATAACATTTCCATCAACTGCAAGCTACAGTTGTTCGTGAGATAAAATTTACTGGTATGAGAAAATCAGTTAAAGTCATTTGATTCATTAATAAAATTTAAAATTTTGCATTAGCAACACACGGAAACATCATTCGCGTGATGCCTCATTTAAAAGAAGAAACGCATTGAGTAAATTTCACTTTTTAACTTGATAAATTAGTTGTTTTCTTTTATTATTCTCTCAGACATGGAAGATGACGTGAAACTTTTAACGCTTAGAACTGATAGTAAAGAATAGGATTCTTCGATGAATCAATCTTAATACGCAACGTTGGCACAAATTGAGGTCAATCAATTGTTAACAACCACGTAGCTCTGGAAAGATATGCGAGAAGCATGTCCATATTATACGTTTCTGATGCCAACCAATCGCGCTAGATAACGAGTATTCTGCAGCAATAATAAACATAAATCGATGCTGTCACAGCTTAACATAGAACCGAATCCGAAGAGTATTTGAAATTAACACGTAGTAAAAGGGAGCATTTGATATTTACCAAAATTTTCTTAAATTATTAATTCTGCAGAACTTTTTACTATATAAACCCAGTCATGCAACAAATTGTTAGAGATCCACTTAGGATTTTGATAAAATATAAATGTTATTATTTTCTACTCCGCGTTGTAACAACTTCGAAGCAAAAATATAGAGGCATATCGTACTTCTAAACCAAGCAGTATACAATCATAAAACTTTAGCATTCTAATAAGGTTGCAACTTTCTTGATAGCTTATAGTACATAATTACGTTGTTTTATAATAGTAACGCAGCAGTAATTAATAGCAATTGGCGACTCTCGAGGGTAACGAAAAATACCTAATAGCAAAGCTGTAGTATGGAATAGATGCGTTGACATGTAAATGCGAGAATATATAAAGATTTATTATCACTTCACGAATACTACGGATTTTTTGTAATTCATATGTTAATTTTAATTTTACAGAGCAGCTTTAGGAGCAACCACTTTTTATGAAATCTTTTTTTATCTAAATAACGTCCTAAAAACTCTTGATCACGACCAAGCGAAAGCCCATCAAGTCCTTGAAAGTTCATTGCTTTTCCTCACTCCATACCACATAAAAACCCAAAGGATATTTGTTTGTACCTTACTCAATGAGTCTCAGTTCGATCCTGTGCATAAAGAAACAAAAAAGTATAGTCGCAGGAGCACACGGAAAGAAATCGCCTAACGTGCTACTAAACACGACTTTGAGCATTCAGTCTGCCGAAATATTTTAACAGGATCAAACTTGAGGTACAAAAATATTTTCCAATAAATTTGTATCGTATCATTATCATAAGTAATCTGTCCGAAGACAGGCTGAGGTACAAAAATATTTTCCAATAAATTTATATAGTATCATTAACATAAGTAACCTGACCGAAGATAGGTTCGTGATTGTTATATAATTATATCATATATACTTAATTAGAATTTTCATCTATTTGACTAATTAATTTTACATAAAGTGTTAACTAATAGTAAGAATATAAAGTCATTTCGCTATGACATTTTCAAAAGTGTTTGATAACCATATTTTGACATTCTTCACAAAGATTGTAGAACTTCTTTCTGGCAAAAATTTATAAGCAGGTTTGCTTCTTTTAATCGCTAAATTCTCCACAAATGGGTTGTGGTTAAAAGTGCATATTATGGCGATAATAGCCCAAGAGGCTGATTCGCCTTAAATTACACACACACACAGACAAGTATCGCACACATGACGTAATAGTGGTAAATGCCTAAATGGTTACCATTACTAAGTACATCGTATCCGAGTGAGTTTCAGAATATTACGAAAATATTACTGATTGCTAGCAATAAACGATATTCAAATGCCAGAAATACTTTGCAACTTCTCTGGGTAAATATACACGGGTGCACACTTACGGAGTTCAGATGGTCTCCCTTTAAATTTAAAAAAAAAATTCCCGGAAATTTCAAATGCCTTACTTGCGATATCAGCAATTTTTCAAATGTTGACCTATATCTTACAACTCTCTAACAATAATCTTAATTCCTTAAATATTAATAAATTAATATTAATACTTAAGGAATTAATATTAATATGTTTGTGTGAGATTCACATTTCGTACATTGCCAATTATTTTAGTCATCGAGAAATAGGCGTACGGCATATCCTTCAATTTCCAATCTATATAAACATCAGAAATATAATCAAGGAACCTGGAGGTTACATTTGATTAAGCAATTTATATTTACCCATAACAATAACATAAGCAGTTAATTAATACACTGGAAAAATAAGGATATAAATATCTGTCGATAGTTCCTCATTATTCTTTTTATCTCGCTACTCGACGAGTTTTTCGAAGAGAGAGATTGAAAATTCCAACGGAAGTAATAAAATGTTTTACGATGCGTGTAGGAATCCAACATACTTTGATTGTGGTGGGACATCAGATACGCGTTCAGTGAAGGCGGTTCATAGACTGAGATTTGGACTAAAAATTTACTCTTGACGAAGAAAGACGCGGCAGTAGGTTATTTAGGAACCACCAAAGAATATTGTAGTGGCTCCCTAAGTCTTTTGAAGAATAATAATATAATGCTCCAAGAATATTTAAAAATGGAAAAGTTCTTTTGCACAAACATTTGAGGAAAACGGTATTAAGACCAACCGGAAATTACCATCCTCGAAGTTTAAGAGACCACCAGAAGTAAGTTTCATCAAAACTTGAATTTTTTTCACGGTCAAAACCTTCAGCGAT
Source organism: Tanypteryx hageni (assembly GCA_028673005.1). Lineage (NCBI taxonomy): Eukaryota > Metazoa > Arthropoda > Insecta > Odonata > Petaluridae > Tanypteryx > Tanypteryx hageni. Next base: position 68,258,412 of record CM054112.1, on the reverse strand, counting down.
ATTTTCAAGAATAATACAGAAAATACTGATTTGTGGGGCAATATTATGAATAACCATCGCAAAAGTAATTTTCCTAAATTATAAAAAATATGTTGAATGAACTCGGACAGACGGGCAACAAGACAGATAATTGTACAGAGTGATAACACATGCGCGACTTTAAAGAAAATTGGTTTAAAATGCGCAGAGCACCGAAATATTTGAGCCTTATCTTTGGGGTCACATTTCCCTCTCACTTTCCTAGCAACCAGGTCGAAAGCCTGTTTAATCAGAATTCTAGTATTCATGTATGATAACCAATCAGTCTTCAAATGGCATTTGGCAGATGGCGCCATCACATACCACATAATGAGGGCTATACTTTTACAAATTTTTTCATCTGAAAAAACATACTAGTTCAGCTCCAATTTCTGTTATGGTATAAAAATGTGAGACTTTTATTCTCAATGAGAAGTATTACATAAATTGGCTTTCAATGTGTTCGGTGAACAGTGCGTAAAATTTATTAAATTGCTTAAGGATTCGCTTCAATTTCAACTATATCTCCACGCATTTCCCGCAAACAAACAAAGTCAAACTATGAGGATCACTATCGTCTTTATCATCTAAATTCGGTCAAAATTAAATCAGTAAATGTGCGGAATTGAACATAATTGAACTCTACATGACCGACCTATGTTAATGACGTCTCTTCGTGCAGTTGGAATTTCTTTGTGCGTCTGGCTTTCCCAGTATCGATACTAAATGAACGCATCCACCAACATGGAACGCCAATTAAATCCTAATATCGCATTCCTTTACCACGTCCCTTCTAAATTTAGCGATTCCTGGTTGTCGTCTTCTCCCTATTAATCCCAATCAAGCTCCTCTTCATGATTAGTGACACTAGACTAGTTGTCATGGGCACTTTTTCCGCGATCAGCAGCATTTTACAACGTTTGTTTATTTCTCTCGCAGAAGAAGAAAGCCGTGTTGCCTCATTGAGCATTGCCGATTATTGTGATTCTGCAGAAGTCAAGCGAAACGCCATTGCTGACGGGCGAAGCTTGATTCTGACTGGTTCGTACGAGCGATCAATTTGAACTTCTAACCCAGGGATCGGCTACGTTTTTCCGTTGAGTGCCACTCTTTACCAATATTCACTATCCGTGGCCCTTCTCGCGTGCTGTCCTTCAAATAGTTTTGTCCATAACGCTTACAGAAAGGCGAGTCATATTTTAACAATATAATGTGGTATTATTACAGTACGAAATGCAAGCGAAATCAAAGAAAAACTCTTTTAAATACAAATTTTTGTATTTCTCCTGAAATATCGTGCCATATAAAATCTCTTCGCGTGCCATCTTTTGGCATGCGTGCCATAGGTTGCCGACCCCTGTTCTAACCTTGATTTGCGCCCGAGTGTCATCACTCTCTTCGACTACGAGAAATACTTTTTAATCGGTACGTTTCTTTACGGATCAGAGAAAATTGTTGGCCAGTCCAAAATTGTTAGTAATTAGTTAGTAACTTTACTATCATATTTCGTCGGCTTAACCTTTGCACGTATTTTTCTCGGATTAAAAAATAACAATCGCCGGAGTGTAGGACAGGAAAATCTGACCGACCGTATAATACGCATTCTTATTTATTTGAGATGCGAAAATACAATAATTATAAAAGTTATATAAAACGTTTATTTTCGTCAGCAAGGTCGCGAGATTAATCAGTATGCAGAGAGTGCATGCCTCTTGATAATTTGCAAGCATCTGAGGTTGTATGCGCAACATCAGCTCAAATGAAATGGAAGGGGGTGAAAATGATGAAGTTTAGATCTTTGTCAAGGTCATTGCAAAATGACTGTGTTGCGATAGGCTATCTCATGGAGAAGTTTATCGATTAATTTAGGATGGTTAGATTGAGTAATGGGTTTTTAACTAGCGACATTCTATTTTCTGAATCTCAAACAAAATACTAAATGCTAGTCACTAAATATTACAAACATTTAATTTACAGCAGAGGTTCAATCAGGAATTATAAAAGTTTACCAAAATCAACTAAATTCAATTACGAAAATATTTCATCCTAGATCTCGCAAACAATTTTCTAACGCTTGCATCCTTCGGACATAGATTGTCTGCTTTAATTAGTTTAACAAAGATATTTCAATTATAACGTTTGTCTTTAGAAACACAATTTAAGATATTGTGGTATTCTTTCCCTTGGAGCCGCATTTTGTTATTATAAATAGCTTACGTCAAATGAACACTGGATAATTCGTTTGAAAATACACTAAGGTGATTAAGATATTCTTCTGAAATTATTAATTTTCATAGTTTGATCTCAACATTTTACGTTGATCACGAGTGTTTCTCTACAGACGAAGGGAACAGCTTCGGAAGTTCTTGGTTGCCGACAAATTCTTTTTCCCGGATACTTTCCCAAAACGGCCAATTTCTACAGTACCCATAGCAGTATTTGGTAAGTAAAGCTAATTATTTTATGATGCTGAATTTTGTTTAATTTTCATTGTTAATAATAATGTCCTTTAGGAGACTGAAAGCTCTTTCGTAATGTAACTGAATGATTTTGATGAAGTAATTTGAATTAAACTTATAAAAACTTTAATAAAATGTTATCGTAATTTCATTTATTAGAGGAACACATTTAAACAACACCGTTAGTAGAATCACCAGTACTCACATCAGTTTCATCTATATCCTTAACAGAAACTCGGTTTGAAAAGTCAGAATCGTGTGGAATTGACTGTAGTGATAATGGTCTGTGGCCAATATCTCTGATTGATAATCAGCTAGTCTTTGTAGTTGATAAAGGTTCAAAGAGGGATAGTAACTTTGACTTTCCTGTGAATGAGAGTAATTGGAGTTTTTCTGTATAATTGTACACCCGGAAACTTTTAAATGGTGAATTCATCGATCGTCGTTGGCTAGTTTGTTCTTAAAAACTTGACTGCGTTTTCTGCTTCTGTTGCAAGTTGTTTTCTGATTTTAAAAACAAATTTTCAAATTCTGGATTTAAAGATTGGAAAAATCTTTCTATATTGATTATTTTTATTGCATATATTACACGCCAAATTATTTTTTTATGATAATAAGAATTTCAATTATTTATTATTCTGCCCGCGAATATGTTATGCTATATTACTGTTGAAAAATAAATACTGTAAATTTTTATTTGAAAATATAACTATTATATATTTCAAAGGTTAAAATTTGTGCATATTTTCAGTAAGCTGTGTCCAGGTGTCACGTTTCCACCGAATAGCCGTTCTTATTCATTGAAAAAAGTGTTAGTATCATTTGGCCACTACATTTACGAGGTAAAAGTTCACTTAAAATTGTAAAATTAAAAGTTTTAAGTCAATAGCATTAATTTTTCTCATGCTAAGTAATACAATTATAAGAAATAATTTATTCAAAAAATATTTACAGGGGTAATGGATGATAAAAGAAAGTCGGGAATACGAACGATATTCAAGTATTTGACCAAAAAACCAAAATTGGAAAACAGGATAGTCCAATCAAAATCATCCGAGACGGGTGAAAACTTGCAGACTGCATTGAAATTTTTACAGTTTGTTCCAGTTATCGACACTAGTGGAAAAGGTTTGGCTTCTACCATTATAGATAGTTTACTAAAATTTGGTATTGATATTTCCTACCTTCGAGGTCAGGGGTATGATGGTGCTGCTTTCATGAGTGGCAAATTTGAAGGTGTTCAGGCACATATACAACAACAGCTCCCACAAGCATTATATGTGTACATTGCACCTCGCATTGTTTAAATTTAGCCATTGGAAACAGTGCAAATAATCAATATATAAGGAACTGCTTAGGAATTATTGAAAAATCATACACTTTTTTTAACACTCCAATGCGATTAAATATACGTATTATCAAAATGAAATTAGCGAGTGTATTCCCAATTGTAGGCATCTACGATTGAAGCAGATGTGCCCAACTAGATGGATAGAGCGTCATGATTCTGTCATGGTAATGGTTGAACTTTTAGATGCAATTTACTTAGCGCTCAAAGAAATAAGTGACTGGAATGACAAAGACACTTCATCTACAGCACAGATTCTTCAGAATGCAACATTTCAAGGAAATTTTTTTGTGTCTTTCTATAGTATACAAAAACTGTACGCTGTCATTAAGTAGAGTATTACAAAGTGAAAACATTGACTTAATTTCCGTAATACATCTCGTTGAAGATGTAACATCTGCTCTAAAATGTATCCGAGAAAATGCTGATACAATCTTTGCAAATATTTTCAAAGAGGCGACAGAAAAAGTAGGAGATTTTGGGATTGAAGTTACAATATCGAGGATATTGAAATATCAAAAAATACAAATAATATTCCTACTGAATAAGCGGAAGTTTATTACAGGCGATATATGTTTATTTCATTTTTGGACTGTCTTGTGATACAATTAGAGACGAGATTCTTGGCTCATAAAAGTATTTTAAAATCCTTCATGTGCCTCCTTCCAAAAGGATGCAGTTCTACATCAGATGTAAGTAGCCTATCAACTTTGGCAAAATTTTATTCCGTGGATGTATACGATTCAGTCTTAGAAAGTGAACTAAAGCTTTGGCAAAAACGGTACGAAAGCAGGATACCCCCTACAAATGCATTAGAAGCGTTAATGCAATGCAATCAAAATATATATCCAAACATTCATTATTTATTAAAAATATTTGCAACTCTGCCGGTATCAACTAGCACAGCAGAGAGAACATTTTCAACCTTAAGAAGAATGAAAACGTACTTGCGTAATTCCATGGGACAGGATAGACTGAATGGTTTAGCGCTCCTCAACATTTATAGGGAAATGGAATTGCTCTCCAAAGACATTAGATGAATTATAAAAAAAGAGAGAAGATTATATATAAAATTGTAATTGTGTTACCCAATTAATTTTTATTTTATATTTTAGTAAACAAAATATATAAATATTAATTTCATGATATGAAAAATCGAAATATTTATATTAACAATGTTAATATACATATTTCTATGAGAAACTGAGAATGTATGTTCTAAATAACAGATAAATTTGTAACCAACATTGTTTTTCATTTTATATGTTTTTATGAATGCCTATATGCAGAGGCGGATTTATGCATAGGCGCTTGCTGGGGAACTTGTATTTTTTGTTTTATGACAAGTTATTTTTTTATTTGTAAATCAACATATTTTCTTTTGGCTGTAATGGTACAAATGTTGTAATTTTTAAATTAAAATATATTTTATCCACAGGATATTAAATGTGTTATTATAAACATGTATTTTCATACACTAAATCAATGAGTTTCAATCTAAATATACCACCGCCTATGTATATGTTTGTTTGTGAATACATGCATGTGTGTGCATGTTTACATATAAAAATGTAAACATGGAAATGAGTGTTTAGCCAGAGGCGTATATTCAGGGTGTGCTAGGTGTGCGGTGCACACCCACGGATTCGCAATGTCACAGATATTATATTTTTACATTTATTCCTGTTAAAGACTCCCCTAATCGTTTTCTGGCTTTGCGTGATTCCTAAAATCAAATCCAATATACAATGTTTCATGAAGAGGAGAAGTTTCGGCGCGTAAACATCGTATCACATTCACGTTAATAGCCCGGATGTGCGGTAAGAAATACGGACAACTTTGAGCCCTTTAAACATACGTACAGATGGCGCAGCGGGTCAAATTCTTAGCCTCCTTGTGGTTTTAAACCGTCCAGAAGGCGTGGCAGGGTGTGCGCTGAGACAACAGCACCCAGAAGTAGTTAGCGGTTGTGATTGGCTATTGTGTGAAGCAATCCAGTTCAACATTGTTACTTGTCATGAGATGCTGTTTTTGTTTTCCGAGTTTCGTCTGTTTAGCGTGCGTGGGGTAAAGTGTGAACCGACGAGTTTATGACACCGATTTAGACAAGTTTTTAGGATATATTTATAATTTTTTAGATATAATTTATAACTTGTTGCCCATATTTACAATGTTAAACAATGTTGACGATGTACTGAATGCCCCGTTTTCTGCCAGAGCTTTTGCGGATTGTATGAACATAGTCGAAGAAGGTAAGCCTCGTCCTCTTCCAAATTTACTGTGCAAGCACAAAGATGCAAAAACTGAGTACATGAGACATTTCTCTGTTTCGCAATACGATACAGTAGAATGGTTAACTGGATGTGAAGTGCGGTCAAGACTTTTTTGTTGGCCTTGTTTATTATTCTCCAAAGAGAAAGGTGTTTGGAATAAGCACGGGTATTCCGATCTTAATCATTTAGCTGGAGCAGTGCAAAAACATGAGTGCTCCCAACCACATGTTCAGTCATTTTAAAATCTTAAGATGTTTGGAAAACAAAGAATTGACACTCTCGTTGACAGCCAAAGAAAAATTGAAATTAGTCGTCATAATGAACAAGTAAAGAAAAATAGAGACATTTTAAAAAGTTTAATTGATGCTGTATATTATTTGGCTAACCAAGAGCTTCCTTTGAGAGGTCATAATGAGTCTGAAGATTCAGCCAACCGAGGGAATTATATAGAATTTTTAAATGTGCTCCGTGAGTATGATCCTCTTTTAGACTCATTTAAAGGCATCGACTGTATTTCGAGGAACTTCTCCTACAGTACAAAATGATATCATTAACGCCATATCTGATGTGGTTAAAGATGCTATAAAGAAAGAAATTTCTTCCGCTACATTTGTGGCCATTCTTCTGGATGAAACTTCTGATGTCATGTCGAAATCGCAGCTATCAACTGTTTTCCGTTTTATCCATTATGGGCAAACACACGAAAGGTTTATCGGATTTACAGAGGTAAGTGATGATAGAACGTCCAGTGGTCTTTTTAATCATGTTGTAAACAGAGTTGAGGAATTTAATATTAAGGACAAGTTGATCGGCCAAACATATGATGGTGCCTGTGTAATGAGTGGACATATTAATGGGTTGCAGAGTAAAGTTATCGAGGCCTACCCTTTAGCAATATTTACGCATTGCTACGCTCACGTTTTGAACTTAGTTCTGAAGCAAAGCCTCTCGAATATCAAGGAATTTAGATTGTTTTTCCAAACTATCAGTGGATTGGCAGCATATTTTTCTAAATCATCGAAAAGAGTAAATGCTTTGCAAAATTTTGTTGCTAAAAAATTACCCTCCATCGCACCAACCAGATGAAACTTTACTTCCCGTTTATCAAACACAGTAAAACGCCACAGAAGTCAACTTATTGAATTTTTTGAACACATTGTGGAGAATTCTGGGGAATGGGACGTGGATGCTGTAATCAAAGCTCGTGGTTTTTTGTATTTCTTGCAAGATTTTCAAACAATTTTTTTGCTAGAAATTTTTTCTGTTCTGTTTGGCCATACTGTTGTTTTGAATAATATATTGCAAACATCATCCTATGACATATTGTACTGTTGTAAAAAGGTGCATGATACTATGAAACAGCTTAGGAATGACAAGGAACATGGATTTGATGATATTTGGGTTTCTGCAAAGGAAAAGCATACGGTTGAGGAGTCGAAGCCTAAAAGACGAAAAGGATCTATAGAAGAGGAGAAGAGGGCGTGCCTTCGATTATACCAGAGAATAGTCGACTGCATATGTCTGGAGATGGAAGAAAGATACTCTTCACTTTCGAAACTTGAGTTTTTTCAGCTCCTTTGTAGCGAAAGATATGATCAATATGCGAAAACTTTTCCTGATGGTATTCTAGAAAAATTAAAGGATTTCTACGGACCAGTTTTTTAATACGTTCGTCTAAAAAATGAAATAAAAGTGCTCTTTTCTTCTGATGAATTTGCGAGGAAACCAGTGCATCACCTATTAAAATTCATGCAAGAAAATCAGCTCCAGGTTGCATTCAAGGAGATTTATAAATTAGCGGAACTTATCATGACGATTCTGAGTTCTACTGCTACAGTCGAGCGTTCTTTTTCGGCTATGAAGAGAATACATACGTGTTATAGAGGAACACAAACGCAGGAAAGGTTATGCGGCCTAAGTTCACTCGCCGTTGAAAAGACATTGCTGGTGGAACTGAAGAAAAGACCTTCACATTATGATGATGGTTGCATACCCCCCCTCCCCAATAAAAGCACACCCAACCTAAATGGGCACGCGACGCCGCTGGCTGTTTACCATTGTGGGCCCCCGCCAAACCAAAATCCTGGGTACGCCTATGTTCATGACCACATAATATGATGCAGTTTCTTCCACTGGAACTCAATTCGAGTGAAATAACGATATTTTAAAAATGATTCCATCAATTGTTTATGATTATTTGATTAAATAAACTGATGTGGGCAACACATGACTTTCTCCATATTTATATGGCAAATTACATGTTGTTAGCTCTGGGATCGTTGTCAATATTTACTTCCAGTTGACAATTAAGAAAAGAAAAAGGAGCGTTACTAAGACGTAACTAAGCGTCAATTGTTAACAATAGTCTTTGGTAGGTGGCGTGGTGGTGGCAGCTAAAAATATAATATATCTCTTAAAAAATACATTATATGGAAAAATGTATCAAACAAAGATTGTAGAAAATAAAATTTTCTACAACTTTTATTCCAGTATATTTTTACATTTATCAAATATTAAAGCAAATTTTTCAAAATAACGGATAAGTGACAAGAGTAAACACCCACTTCTGGTGGACCGATTTTTACCAAAAACTAATCAGATCTTTTAACTTTAATAAAAATGTTAAATATAACATCTTGCGTTGACCTGATACATAGTTTTTGAGTTAGAGCGCCCACAAAAATCTATCGCATACAGACAGACAGACACACAGATATCATCGAGAAAATAGTCTAAACGTGTTCAGGGGACCTTAGAACATGTATTTCCGTTGAAATCTCGAATTCGATTTTTTTCATGAAAACAATACTTTCTCTATACTTCGTATATGGAGAAAGTAAAAATAGTCACCAAATTTGCTGATCAAGGATGCGGGAAAAAATTTATTTGTTTGGGCGAAAGATGGGAAGACAAGAAATATTGCATACCATTAATCACTACAATAAAAGTTAACCTGGTTTCATTACTTGGTTTTATTCTCAAATCTTCCTCAATATCTTTTGTCTTGACTTAAAAACCCGAGCAACGCCGCGTAATTTCATCTAGTTTTATATCTATTTTATCTGCGGCCAGCCATAGGATGTTGCAGAGGCCAGTCGTGATAGACGCATTTAGCGATAGGACTGTTAGTTCTAGCTCAGACGCGTCAGTGAAACCGCTTTCATCGTTATCACACAAAAGTAGTCAATCTTAGTGAAAACGAGGGTAAATAATAAAATATAATAGTTTTATTAAAATATTAATGTTATAATTATCGTTATAATCATTATTTACTTGTAATAAAAATTAATAAAATAAACCATTTCCTGAATATTTTTAGGAAGAATCTAATGTTCATAGCGAACGATTTGCAGGTGGAGTGGGGGAGGGGGGAGAGGGGGGGCGCACATTTGTACCATATATAAAATCTGATGTGGCTACCACATGACTTTCTCCATATCTGTAATATTTCTAAAAATTCCAAATAGGTTAAATGATAATGAATATTTTAAGGAACTGCGAGAAAAATTTAAAGACTAAAAAGAACAGAAATAGACTCATAATAGCCTACTGATATTGGATATAGACAGGAATCTCCAACAATTAAGAAAATAAAAAGGAACGCTACTAAGACGTAACCACGTAACTAAGCGTAAACTGTTAACAATTGTCACCGGTAGGTGGTGTGGTGGTAGCAGCTAAAAAATTAGTTTTTAAGATATCTCTTAAACAATGCATATGGTAGAATGTTTCAAACAAATGTTGTAGAAAATTAAATTTCCTGCACTATTTATTTAAGTATTATTTTACAATAATCAAATATTAAAGCAAATATTTCAAAAAACGGATGTGGCAAGAGTAAACACCCACTTTCGGCTAACCGATCTTCACTAAAAACTAATCTGTTCTTGTGATGTGACCACCACAGAAAGTCGTTACGACAGTAAATGTGGTTCCCGGCCTTCTATTGAGAAGGGATAATACACCTCTTTCTGTCATAAAAATATAAAATATAAAATTTCACGTTGACTTGATTAATAGTTTTTGAGTTAGAGCTCTCCCGAAAAACTGTCACACACACACATCATCGAGAAAATGGTCAAAACGTATTCAGGGGGGCATCAAAACGTGTATTTCCGTTAAAATCTCGAAATCGATTTTTTCATGAAAATATTCAAATTTGGTAAGAATGCTTGATTCAGAGATACAAATGGAATGTCGAAAACAAAATCACGAATAAAGACCTGGGTTCGACTCCGGATAATGATTTTTATATCCCATTAGATAACACGTAAAAAACAAATTTTCGCCGTACAGGATTATCTGTTTTTGGAAATTTAAATTAGAAAAAATTGGCCTACGATCTTCGGACTTGGACTGTATTCAAGAAAAATACACGTAGTCTCTTATTGTTATTGTCTTTTTCAGGTCGAAATCGCTCGAATTAAACGTTTAAATTCCAGATTTTGGATAAATTTTTCGTTTTTAACAAGAAGTCGCCTTGTCAACCTATGCCATTGCTGAACTCGAGATTCTATTAATCTAATGAATAAGAGCTTGTGTATTATCATACACTGCATACTGTCGACTGTGGCGCCTCCCTTAAAGAATGTTATAAAAGATCGGGATATTCGAGAACTATTTAAGACGAAATATAAATTTATTTTTAACAAACATTCCGAGTAGATACAAGATTGAAATTTGGTAGGAATGTTACACTCTTATAGTAAAAGACGTTTAACAAAACAAATCCCCAAGAAACACTTAAGTTCGAACCCAAATTAAGAAACAATCACTAGTAATAGACTTTTCCTTCGGTTTTGTTTACTTTCACGACGAAACTAATTTGGTAAGAACTTAGGAAAGTATTAATACCTACTTAAATTACATAATAGGTTTTATTTATGTTTAGTGTATATAACAACGCTTTCACTCATTATTATCTTTGACAGAAAACGAATACAAATTGCAATTTCGACAAGTTAACGCTTTTATTATCAGCGTGAATTTAATTTTAGTTAAAGTTTTGTTAATATAATTTTAGATAAAGTTTAAGGCAATAATAGCCCGTTATTTCATCAAATGGAAGAAAGAAGAAGATATTATAGAGAATTATTGAGAAGGAGAGCAGAGCAAGAAACAGAAAGAGATATAGAAGAGCGACATAGAAAAAATAGAGTAAGAGAAAGAGCGAGAGGACCAAAACGGACAGACGAACAATGGCAAAGAGCGTGAGAGAGCATAAACGAAATCAGGTACCAAAGAAGAAATGAAGAACCTGAATAAGGGGGGGATATAAGAAGAAGCCAAAACAGAATCGATGCAGCCAACAGCAGAAGACGAAGAAACAACATAAATTTAAACTCAGCAAGAGGAAATGGATCGGCTATTCGACGACTAAATATAGTTAGTACTAAATCACAAAAATACAATTAGTAAACATCAAATAAAGCCATAAATGCAAAACACAAATAATGCAAAATAATATAAATTATACAAGAATACAAAAAATTCAAAAAAGTGCAAAAGAATAAAGAAATATAAAATACAAAAATACAAGATAATACACTATTAGTATATGAAAATGAAGAAATTAAACAAAAAATTATGGGCAATATCTTGAAACTAGACGTAGCTACGATTATTTGTTTAGTAGTGGAATAACATGGTTGGAGTGTTTAGCATAGAATGAAAATTTCACGGAGAGGCTGAAGGCCGAAACTTACAGGAAAGTTTCGTCATGTCATCTGTTCAAGCGTGCGGAAGACGGTTTGAGTAGCAAACATGAGATGGCATAAAAATGTCTTCGATGAAAACACCATAAACATGACGTAGGTGTAAACTTGAAATGTTAGGACCTTGATTAAATTTAAAACCAAGTTCGTCGTCGCTAATCTTTTGATTTAATCCTTTTCATTTTTTAATATCTTATATTAAATTAATTAAACTGAAGTCTTTAAAAATCTAAATCGAGGTACTTTTTGACAGGGTGAAACATCTAATAATAAGATAATGACAGATATACGGTTTAGCAGGGAAAGGTGTCATAATCATTCATTCACGCTATAAGCGGTTGTGTCACCACTTCAGCTATCTACGCCAAAGTGAAAAAGAAGTACCTATGTCAACCTCTTGAAAAATCGCGACGATTTACATGACATAATCTCTGTTTTTAACAACCCTTTCTCTACGCAAGATGAAATTGCAAGTGCCGGTGAGCGCAATTCTAATTCTGAAGTTGAAGATCAATTCGAAGATGAAGAAGCTTCGATTGAAATGCTAAATGATTGTGACATCTATTACTTATGCTAAGTAATTGAAATAAACAGTGGATTAGTGCCTAAAGGGGATACCACTATAAACAAGAAGTCCACACAGGACTAATGCAGGCTGGTTTCCCAAATTTGACATCCCGAATTGATTACTTATATTGACGGAAAATGTTTCACTATGTGTTAATCATTCCAAGAAATTCTCATACCATAAATACCAATTGTAGTTCATGGTTTATCAATAATATAGAAAAATTGGAAAACAAATTAATAGAGCATTATCAGGTTTAACATACTAAAAACAATGTCAAAATCTCTTTCTGACATATTTTGCACGTCTTTTTTTTTAAATAAACGAATTTAGTAAAAGTTACTGTTGATACGGTAATATGTATGGATCAACTGTCCCCTGCTGAAGAGTAGTTGATCGGAAAAGAAAATAACCCATTTATTCACTCGTCTATGCTCAAGCCTAGTTCGGTAATAATCGTTTCCATGGCAACAGTCCGATAAAATGCCATTTAAAACGCAAAAAACGCTATGTTTTAGTAGAAATTGAATAAAATACGATCAAATAACAAAATTTGATGATAAGAATTAGATTCTACATTCTTTTCCCCTTAGAACAGTACAGACCGCGCTCCGATATAAAAATTGTAAGATATTTTAATGTATCAAAGAAAACACCTCTGCGCGATGGATTTGAGATTTCTTATGTAAAACAAAAGGGGAAAAAACGTTCCTGGAATCGAACCCGGGACTTCAATCTTCGCAAAATAAAATATAGCCCGGAGGTGGGCCCTGGCAGCACGAGCCTCATACCAAGTTTCATGAAAATTGGTCCATTGGTGCAAAAGTTGTCAGTAGGGGACAAACGCACACACACACACACAGACAGGAACATTTCACAAGGCTATTTTTCCTTTGGAAACCAGTCTAAAAACGACCCTGAAGCTCGACCACAGTGTGGAAACGAGCTCACAACACTATTTTAAGACCGCGCGGCCTGCGTTCCGCACAAAACGCCCATTTTCTGCTATACAATCACAGTAGCAAAAAAACTGAAAAGAACCTTTCTTGTAGAATATTGTATTCTCTACAGGTTTGTTTAAGAACAGTTTCGCCGTAGATTTGACCGTTTCCGAGTTATTCGCGAAAGTCCAGTCGTGCTCCGGCGGAAATTCTGGCGGCATAGCGGCCGACGCGTACACGACAGGCACGTCAACTTTTGAAATGTTAGTTAGGTTGCTCTAACGGAAAAATATGCCAAGTTTCAAAACTTTATGAATTATTTCCCCTAACCGGCAAAAAAATGTCTTAATTTGACCGGTCGCTCTGCAAACAACGTTCATTTTCTGCTATACTATCGCAGTAGCAAAAAAATGCAAAGAACCTTTCTTGTAGGAAATTTATTCTGTGCAAGTGTATTTATGTACGGTTTTGCCGTATATTTAACCGTTTCCGAGTTATTTACGAAAGGCCAGTCGCGGGTCGTGCACCGGCGGCCATTTTGGCGCCAAAACGGCCGACGCGTACACGTCAGGCATGTCAACTTTTGATATGTTAGTTAGGTTGTCTTAACGGACAAATGTACCAAGTTTCAAAACTTTATGAATTATTTCCCTTAACCGTCAAAAAATATCTAACAGCGAAGTTCAAGCAATTGAATTCAAAGACAACGATAACAATTGTGTGAAATCAAAGTGAAACTGTCGTAAAGTAAATACAGATTTCTTGGGAATTTAATTCGAAATACTGGCTCTTGGGTAGGCTGGAGAAAACATCCAGATAACATAAAGCGTGAATCATTTCCACTTGAGCGGATGGAGAGCTGATGACAAGTGACTATAATACCCATTGTTGTGATGAATCGGACGAAGAAAGGAAGGAGCTCCTACCAACCGCGATAAATCGCTTGATAAAAAAATTGGCGCTATGTACTTTTGATAAACTTTCTCATATCCGTAAGGCTCTAGTCCATACAATGCCACCACATATATCGATACGTATTAGGAGACGCTTGACTTGCGGCAACAATGCCGTTGCTGTTAGAGTGGGAAGAGCTCGGCGGTGGCTAAGATTTACCTAGATGCTATATGTTTATTTTTTTTAGAAATATAGTTTATTTAGTATTATTTCTGACATAAATCTCTTTAACTGAACGAAAACCCATGCAGCTATTTTCGAGTAAACAGATATTTTGTGTAAACCTATAATAATTAATAGAGGTGGGACGAATCCAAAATTTTCTCGAATCCGAACCCGAATCCTAAAAGGTTCTCGAATCTCACGAATCTCGAATCCTTCATATAAGAATAATAATAAGAAGAAAAAAGAAAAAACTTTTACTTAAAATTAACAGTTTTTAATTAAAGCAAAATTTTAAATCTGCGTTTAATGAAAATAAATTTAAGAATACAGTTTTAAAAAATACACCTATATTTATTAAGAAGATACAAATGAAATTTTGTTAATGAAGTACATAATTAAAACTCTTGAATCTTGAGGTTCATTTTCTCAACATAATTTGACAAAAATATATGAGTATCAGTTCAAATTTTTTAAATTTTCCAAAACCTTTTTAAATCAAAGTGTAGAGGGGGGAGGATTATTTCAAGAGTTAACATAGATAAACACTAAACATGGAACACTAAATTCTCTCCAGAAAATTAAGAAAAATAAAAAACTTGTTTATTTTAAGAGTTCATAAAAGTACTGAACACTGAACACTTTTTGGACAATCTAAAAGAGCAGAAATCTTCAATGGAGATTTTTATTTAAGAAAACTAGCATTCGAACTCGCTCTGGGTCGCCACGAGGTGATATTGGTGATCCCGGTACCACTGAAATTGCAACAATCGCGTTATTTTTTAATGAACGCTTCAATTGGACGTCAATAAAGCTAATCTTTTCAAAGTTTTGAGTTAAAATGTTCAACGGTTTTTTAGGTTAGGATTCGAAAGATTCAAATGACGAAAAAAGCGCGAAGATTCGAGATCTCGAATCTTTATCAAGATTCGCGGGATTCGAGGATTCGAGGAATCGAATATCCCATCCCTAATAATTAACTATCCTCCATTGTTGCTGGATAAATACGAGATTTCACTAGATTCTGTTAAACCGTTTATCCCTTAGAGCCGCATGCGGATGACAGACCGAATCGCAAAAACCCATCCTTTCGGACTCGGGGGCACCTAAAACCTTTATATTAACCAAAATCTCGATTTTGAATTTTTTGCCATCACAATAGGTACTTTATCTACATACTTCCTTAACGAGAAAGTAAAATATTGCTCGGTCTGGCTCACCGAAGAGCGTCATATAGGAAAGTGACGATAGTTTTATGATGATCCAATCTCGTGTGACGCGTTTGTTGAATAAATACCTCCTTCTCCTTCGTACCTATCAGAAAAAACGTCGTTAAGCATTTCGTCATCAGAAATTTTTATCTTTCGGCGATTTCCAGGCGAGTTCACGCAACTATTCGGATGCGGGACTGATTTATTTATTGCCTCGAGTAGAAGAACAGTTAAAAACACACACCTGTGCATCTAATGTGATGTGAGGATGAGAATTCGATTGCTACATTAGCGCGGGCATACACTACATCAGCCAACAGAACGGCTTGAATCGGTTTTTAGCGGAGAGTGAGAAATCGAGTCCAGAGCGACCAAAACTTAGTGGAAGTGAGAGGTTTCCAGCCAGGCTGGGACCCGTATCTTTTCGTGAGAACCTGTAACACCGTGGTGTTGTCGTGGTAACTTCAACCAAATGGTCTATCTTCTAACCACTTCCCAAATCGCTGAAAGACATTCTTACGACTAAACTATGAAAAAAGTCATTCAAAACTTAGTTCAACGGGAAGAATGCAGGAATTAAGGTATTTCGTGAGCACTGCGTAGTTCACAAGAAGAGGGCTTAAGTACGCTGATAAACCTTCGTCGAGAATAATTGAGCCGAGAGCCGGCAGCATGGACTGATTGGGTCTGTTATCTAAATATAATTTAAATTAATATATAGTAATAATAATAATATTTTATTCATCCAAGTGATCTGTTTATACAAATATAGGATAAGTCGATGAAAAGAAAGTGAAAGAAAAAGAAAAGAAAATATATATACGTAAGTACATAGATACCCATAAAAATACAGGATAGGTCACAATAAAACATACTAAATTAGACCAGGGTCTAGTTATACAAAAATTCATCAGTTGAGTACAAACAGCCTTTTACAAGATAATCCTTAAGTTTATGTTTAAAGGATCTGTTTTTGACTCTTTTTTTAGCATAGCAGGGAGTTTGTTGAAGAATACAGATCCAGCATATATTGGACTGTTAGCACACATTTTCAGGGTCTGTGACGAAAGGTGACAGTCCTGTTTACTTCTCGTATTACGATCGTGTACATTCGAATTAGATTTTAAATTAAGAATTGATGCATTATTTTTAATAAACAAGATAAAGTAAAAAATGTATATGCAAGGGACAGTGAGAATTTCAAGGTTTTTGAATAAGTTACGGCAACTATCTCGTCTTTTAGCCTTGGCTAGGATTCTTACAGCCCACTTCTGTAGTAGGTGTAGTAGTAGGTGATCCTGCGACCATAAAACAGTTTGGTGAAAAGTATTTGCCTTACAAGTACAAATTAGCCATAGCAAGTGGAAATTTGCATATCGTTGCATTGTAATCAAGTACAACCAAATACATATTATAGCATTCGTACCATTTAGTGGATATAAGCCTTAATATGAACTAGGGGACCGTTGCAGTACTTCCTGCATACATCTAGAGACCCTTGCATGAAGTGACCCAATGCGATAGTTCTTATGACAAAAATTGTTACAAAGAGTGTTATTAGTTGAACCACTTTTATTGCCACACTTAAAAAAATAATTATATAGCTCACACCATTTTCATAACCAAAAGCACATACCTACATGATTTATACTACCGGTACACAATATTTTTTGTTTTGTTCAATATTTCTGATCTGATCTGATCCGAAGATATTAAGCGAGAAATATTTGAAGGAAACGGCAGACTCCCAGCCAAAATAAAAATAGATTTAAAGTTAACGAGAAGGAAAGATGTAGCATGAGAATAATATGTGTAAAAATATATTATGTGTATGCAAAAGTGCCGTGAAATCAAAACATTGGCTCTTCATGGCGCCCTAGGCGGTTGCTTGTTTAGCTACTCCGTTCCGCCGGCCCTGGGGATAGGTAGGGCATTGATGTGAGATTCCCAAGAGACATTGGCATTCAGGTGAACACCAAGAAATTTACAACAGGAGACTTTCTGGGTGGATTTTTGATTGATTTTTATCTGTAAACTTTCAGTTAGTTTTTTACAATAGGAGAAATGGACTACCGTATATGCGAACATATAAGTCGACCTTTGAAGCTAGAAAAAATTCCGAAAACTTAAGGTCGACTTATACGCCGAATATAAAATGTGACCCTTAAATAACAGATTTAAAACATTGATATTTACGAAAACATTTCATCTTACCGCGTAGGTGATCACCATTTTGAATCAGCTGCTCCATTGTTTACATATTCCGTCATTTATTTTAGAAGATTTAAGATAGTTATTTTTAATAGTTAATAAAATTAAAACTTTAACTTTTGTTTTTATCACTGAATCTAAAAAATATAAACGATCTATTTGCAATTACAGGAACGAAGGATAAATAGAAATACATTCCGCCAATAGATGGCAATATGGTATATGACTAATCTTTCTTAAATTAAACAAATGATTTAATAATTCAAAAAACGACACTGCATTTTTTTTAAAGGTTACATTTAGGTTTTAAAAACCATAAAATTCCTCGTATTCTTCATTCTAAGTTTTTTTTAGCGAAAAAGTGGGGGGTCGACTTATACAGCGCATACGCCTATTTACTATCAGAAAAATCGATTTAGACTTATATGCCTGGTCGACTTATACACCGCCATATACGGTAATTTGGATTTTTGCACATTCAGATTTAGTAAGTTATCTTGACACCAATTGTTAAGATCAGTGGCAAGCAACCTTTTCTGCATGGCGAGCTGCATTCGCGGTTACGATTTCTTCGTCGGGTCGCATTGCAAGCTGTCATTTCTTCAGTGGGCCGGATTAGACTTTAAATCGGAGGTTAACTATATATTCTGAGGTATCATATCAATGAAAATCAAGTCTACATGAAGTTTTTAGGGTGAACATTTAAATCTCAAGTGTTTTATTGTCCTAATTTTAATGTACATATATCATATGAATTTGTGTGTTAATTTTTATGGGTCACTTTTTAATCATAGCTTGGTGGGCTGCATAAGACGCTTCCGGGGGCCGAATGAGGCCGAATGCGAGTACAAACTGGTGCGATTGCTGTGAAGGGGGTTGAAGTTACAGGAATCTACCCTCCCAACAGAAACGCCTTTAAGGAGAGTGATTTCATGGCGATTGAGGCCCAATGCGAGGTATCAGAAGACACTGCTTCATGTCCCGCTAATGCATTTATTAGCCCTGAAGAAATTTCTCCGGTTCCTTCTATTGTGAGGAATAAAGGGCCACAAAGAGGAAGGGTGCCTGGAAAGGCTGCTTTGATAATGGCATCTCCCTACAAAGCGTTGTTGGAAGAGAGGCCAGCTTCCAAGATGTCTCAGCCGAAGAAAAGCAGAGGCAAAGGCACCAGATCAGTCAAAAAATATCTTTTCAATGATTCTCAAATATCTTGTAGCGGCTTGAAATCAAAATCTAAGAAAAAACAAGAAGACGAAGAAGAAACATCCGAATCAGGAATGAGTGTGAGGAATGACGTATCTTCGGAAGATTTTGACTTTGAGGATTCGATACCACCAAGCAGCGAAGATGCACATTGCTTGTTTTGCAATGAAAAGTTTTCGGAAGATGTAAAAGGTGAAAAGTGAGTGCAATGTGTTGCTTGTCAAGGGTGGTGCCATTAAGCATGCAGTGAGGCCAAGAAGGACATCTACGTTTGCGACTTTTGCAAATAAATAATTAATTGCAAATACATGTTAGGGGTATTTCATATTAGGAAGCCCTTTTTGTTCACATTCAAAAAGACATGTTCTTATTTAGCATTTTCTTATTTATTCTAGCGATTTTATTTGCTGTTTTTAAAAGTCGTAAGGTTAGGAGAAATAGATTTGAAGTATATTCAAGTTTTCATAAGTATTTTCATTGTAATAAATAAAAATATGTCACTAAAAAGAAAATGGTATTCCATAATTGGCTACTTTCCCCTAGTATTACCGACAAAGTGACAGAGTTTTTGGTTGGAAGAGGTTCTGCACAAATTTTAAAATGTGATTTTCCGATAAATAATAAGGGTAGGCACCTTTCACCTTCCCTCTATAATCGTCGTCTAACCAATGGTTGATTTATTCAAAATCAAAAGATGCCGCGTTTTGTTTTGCATGCATTTTATTTTTTTAATCGTAGTAGTTGGGCTGTGAATGGTCACGCTGATTGGGTACATTTATCACGCGATTTAAAAATCCACGAAATATCGCGTTTTCATTTTGAAAGCTTAAGAAACTGGAAGGAACTGCATTCGCGTCTCCAAACTGAAAACAATAGAGATGCTTCCAAATGACGTGCCTCAAGTCTTCAAGTTCAAAAATTACAAGAATAATATTAAAGCGAATCATTTGTATTGCAGTTTCTAGTCTCCCAACCGCTTACCATTCGCGAACCAATTACTAAATTATTTGATCGTAATAACGGAAATTTTCTGAAATTGTTTGAACTGTTGGCTAAATTTGATCAAATAACAGGAGATCATTTGCATAAAACTGCTAACAAGGAAACTTCGCCCCATTACCTAACCAATAATATTCAAAACGAGCTTATTTTCTTGATTGCCAATAACGTCAGAAGTCATATTATGGAATTAATAAAACTAAATAAGTAGGTATTACTTAATATTTTTAGATTGCACCCCTAATAAAAGTTGCGTTGAACAAATGTCTCCTGTTGCCAAGTTTGTAACAAAGACTGGTGATGGATTTGAAATCAACGAACATTTCCTAGAATTTATTCCCGTCGAGGATACGACAGGCGAAGGTTTAACAAAAACAATTCTCGATAAATTGAGCATTCTCCAGATTCCAGTTGATGATATGAGAGGTCAAGGTAATGACAATGGGACAAACATGAAAGGTAGAAGGGCTGGAGTGCAAAGTAGGATTTTGAAAATTAACACGCGCAACATTTATACCTTGTGCTTGTCATTCCCTAAATCTAATCACAAACGACGCTGCATTTGCCTCTGGAGAGACGGCTAGTTTCTTTCATTTAGTTCAGCAAATATGTCTTTTCTCGTCTTCGGCAAGTCGTTGGGATGTACTGAAAGAGCACACAAACAACTTAACTTTGAAACCAGAGTGTGAAATTAGGTGGGAGAATCGCATTTCTGCAATTAAGTCTCTCCGATTCCAAATTGAAGACATCTATGATGCGCTTGTAGAAATTTATTTGGATAAGAACCGTGATAATGTAACCAAGTGCGAGGCCAAAGCTCTGACAAAGCAAATTACTTCTATTAAATTTCTATGTAGCTTAGTAGTGTGGTATGATATCCTATCCAAGGTGAATGTGGTCTAAAAAATAATGCAGAGACCGCAATTAAACATATCAGCGTGCAATAACTTGCTGAAGGAAGTCATAGATTTTTTGAGAAATTATCGCTCAGATGAAAACTTCTTGAAAGTTTTAGATGAAGCTAAGAATTTAGCTGAAATACTTTAAATATAACCTAGCTTTCCAGAATTCACAGCTATTCGAATTCGTCACAATAAAAACAATTATAATTATAAATCAGAAGATAAGCCAATTTTAGATCCCCAGAAAATTTTCAAGATCAATTTTTTAAATTTTATTATGGATTCCATTACTGAAAGGTTCGAGTAACTAAAAACGCATAATAAAAATTATGAATTTCTTTACGACATTTTCAAATTAAAGCACCAAGAACGAACCCAAAAATGTACTAAAGTATTGTAAAGATCTACAACCGTAACTTACGGTAATAGCGCAGATATAGATGGAATTGAGCTAAGGACTGCATTTTTACGTCCGCGAAAATATTATGGCAAGGTTATTTAAGGCGCCTTTTCAGTAAGTTTGCTCCAGGCGCCAAATTACCACGGAACGGCCCTGTTACGAGTACATATACGCAAATGCGTCTCTATGTCCTTCGCAAGAGATGTGAAACCGTGTATTTCTCCCTTCAGCACATTTCGTAATGGCAGCATTAATTCCGCCACCGACTTTTTACCCCTCCCTCTCGGGTTATTGTGTGTGCGAATGAATGAATGTATGAATGACCACGTCTGCGGTTGCCGCCGGACTGGCCATTCGTCCGTAGCACAAAAAATGTCCTAGAAATTGGTCTGCGTGCAACCTAACGCCCAGCGAAATGAAAAGAGGTGTTCGACGGACAAACCAGATTTCAAAATGTTCGCTTAGGAAATGTATTCATACGCAATCGATAGCAGCAACAGAGAAGAGAAATGAGAAGAATAATTTTGTTCGATATCTTATGTTGACTATGCCAATGAAATCGATAGAAAAATTTAGTCTTTCGTACGAAGAATTTAAATACAGAATTTTTCATGAATGTAAATATTTGAAAATGCAAATAGGAAGCCAGGTATTTCGTTTTTTAAAGGTATTACGGGATAATATCTATGTGTTGTAAGAAAGAAACGCAAGCACAGGATAGATGGTACCCTTAATTAGTAGAGCAGATGAATTTATGCAAAGCGTAAACAGGACAGCAGGCAATAAATGCAGTGCATTATTGCACAAATTGCACACAAAACAGCCCAACGGCATTGTCACTCTACTAGATCAGTCAGGCAGACAGAACAATAATGAGAAAGACCTCTGAAATTTTTAAAAATTAATAATGAACCATGGAACCTGCATGTTCCTGAATGCAATAAATAATCAAGGTAATTCCTGTAACTAGAGCCACAACAAGGGCTAGGCAAGCAAGGCACCTGCCTAGGATGCAGCACACTTAGGGGCTAACAAATGACAATTTTAACTTTTAGGTGTAACGTTTTATATTATAAAATACATTTTATATATTTATTTTACCTATACATTGTAAATAAACTACTTCTGAATGATAAAATAGTGTATTATATATTTTCATTATTATTCATCATTTCATTACTATAATTTTCAAACCTTGCTTTAGGCACAAAAATAATTTGTTCCAGCTTTGCTTGTAACTACATATAACTTTTTAAGCTCAACATAGCACCTCTCAATGGAAAGTCACTGATCAGTGATTCCAATAATAACAAGAATATAAAATCAGGGGATAATTACTGAAGATAGTCACTTTGTAGCTCATTTGCTTGTCTGATTTATGTTTACTGCAGTTACCAAAGATATATGTTGAAGTCCATTCATAAAATGATCTGCATAATTCATTTTTTCACTTAACAGTTACCAGTATAATGTGGGTGCATATAGATTTACCTTAATTCATCTTAATGAATTTGTCCACCAAATATTTGGTCTTATCTCTGACTCTAAATTAAATATCCTGTCAAAATAAGGAAATTTACCCATAGAATGTCACTAATATTTTTCCTAATTTTTCAATCCATTTTCATGTCACCTTTATTGGCTGAGCTGATATTTAAAAGCAAAATTACCAATTAATAGATCTGGACTTGAAAATTTTGAGAAAATAGAATAGAAATCAAAGATGTTTAATCCAGGATTGCAAAGCATTAGTCTTTCAGGCAATGCTTGTACTGAGAATTTTTCTCCACCAACTTGGCTCTTTCAGTACCTACAGCCAACCTTGAACCATTGTGGTGTGGGCATTTATAAGTGGGATATTTTGTTTACATTCCGAGTTGTGGAGCTGTTGTTATCTGAGGGATGATTGCTTAGCCTCAGTGTGACTTTTGCATTGTGACACTAATTCTCCAGTTTTATGTGGTTTTGACTACTCATGATAATGCCATTAATAACATTGAAAATAACAAGCCAGAGATCATTGAATTCTACCTCAATACCAAAGGAGTAGTTGATTCTCAGGATCAAATGTGCTCCAGCATATCATGCAGCCAGAAAACACAATGATTATCATTATGTATCTTTTTTGAGATGATAACATTATTGTTGGTAAATGCATATGTTATTTATTGTCACAACTAAGTGCCAAAACTGAGAAACCTTTTTCAAGAAGAGAATTTGCAAAACAAATGAATGAAGAGCTCATGAAGCCTTGACTTGAGCGATGTTTAGTTACCCCTACTTTACAATGCTCACTGAAATCGATGATAGCTACACTTGTACATATCAATCCAGTATAAGAGATACAGCACCAGGCTGAACCTAAGAACATATCAATTTGTGCATCTTGTCCAGCTAATAAGAGGAGAATGACAAATTATGACATGGTAGCTTGTGTGTGAACTGTGCTGGTGAAATATGATTGACTAAAATTTACCTTAATTATTAATGTTTTGTTTACACTTAATACACTCCATTGTTATAAAGTTGGTTGTTGTAAAATAAATATCTAACTTTTAATGGTCTCTCAAGCGAAAGGTTAGTAATCACATTCCTCAAAGACATGCTTAGAAATCCAGGATTAATTAATATTAATGATGTATTAATGTAATGATGCATGTGTTGTTTTAGCCAAAAAACACTAGAAAGCCTTTGTGTTTGGAAGTTAAATAATAGAACTGTGATGAGGATATGCCAACTACTGACATAGACCATAAGTTTGAGCTGTATATGTCTTAATATGATGATACTCTAAATTTGATTCTGTTAAACACAAAGATTTTCGAATGTGTGTTATTTAAATATGAAGTAAAGATTGTGTCTGTAGTAATCATGTTCCATCTATTCCAGGGCCGGATTAAGGCCAGCTGATGCCCTAAGCACAGTCCAATAATGGTGCCCCCTCGGCCCTTCCATTGCTTAGCTGGAAAAACATTAAGACTCAATAAATGCTGAAGGTGAAATAAGACATTTCTTCAAGGCCACCCCCATGCCAGAACACACAACTATATTAAATATAAACTGTTTTTTTTATTATATTTATTTAACACTCAATAGCAGCAAGCATATAAGTCAATTACTTACTTATAACTAGAGCAACAGAAAAAAATACAAATTTTCATCATTTACAACATAACCTTTCGTGGTCCTCATCGCTATCAATAAAAATCTGATGTGGCCACCACATGACTTTTTCCATACCTGTAATATTTCTAAAAATTCCAAATAGGTTAAATGATATTAAATATTTTAAGGAAATGCAAGAAAAATTCAAAGACTTTACAAAGTACAGAAATAAACTCACACTGTAGCCTTCTGATATAGGATATAACCATGAAGCTCCAAAAATTAAGAAAATAAAAAGGAGGGGTGAGTGGGTAGAGAAGATATGCTCATTAAGAAGTAGTACATTGTAAGCCTACTTTCCAGAATGGAAATAGGCTTATAGTTTCATCTTTGTGTCTGTCTGTCCGCCCTCCTATTAACTTTTGAACCAATAGACTGATTTTCATGACACTTGGTGAAAATCTCTTGGTACAAGCACTGAGCTCCTGAGGATAGTTTTTGTTGCAAAGATTGAAATCCCTGGTTTGATTCCAGGATACTTTCCTTCCCATTTAATTTACATGAGAAATCTGAAATCCATCATGCAGGGTAATTTTTTCTTGCACATTAAAATATCTTAGAATTGTAATATCTGAGCAAGTTCTGTAGTATTCTCTGAGGAAAGGAATGAAGATTCTAATTTTTATCATAGAATGCTGCTTATCAATCGTATTTTTTCGAATTTCGTGTAAATACTATCTTTTTGCAGTTTTTATCACTCATTACAAGAGCATTGCCATAGCAACAGCTATTGTTGGACTTATGTACATACATGCATTACTTTTGCTGCACAAATATGCACGATCAATTTAATATTCCGTTTTAATGTATTTGTAATATTTTATAATGCTAAATTATGAAATTTAGGACACAAAAAGCAACATATCTGCGGTGATTTTAAAGCTATTAAAGGCAATATAGGTAAGTATTATATAAATTATTAAATGGAACGTAGGCATCATAAGTTACGTTTGGATCATCTTGTTTTCAGTATACTGTAATACCTCTAACTGCTCCAAGACGTGCAACTGAGGCCCTTTGCTTTTGAAATGAATGATCATGGGTATGGGTTGTCTTGGTGAACTTGCCAAAACACTGGTGGACTGTACACCCCCTTTAAATCCAAAGTGTGATCATGTGTTTTACTCCAGAATCATTAACTTATCACAATACAAATTTTTCCAACTGGAACTCTAAATCCTCAATAAGGACTCAAATTTGCTACCTTCTTGCCTAACTCAACCAAATGGGTTAAAAATTTAGCAGTAGATTGTGAAGTCGCTCTCCCTAATAAACCAACTTCCTTCAAAGTAAAGTTCGTTGGATCCATAACTATTTATTATTCTCGTGATAGTCAATTGACATCAATATTTCATAACCGCTCTGTAATCCAAAATATCATGGATACTCTCATTAAAGAAAAACCTATCACCAAGACAGACAAAGGAAACAGTATTGTATTAATGGATGAAAATGACTACATAAGTATATGCATCAATTTCATAGCCAACAACCACTTCTATCTTCTCCTAAAGGACCCTACCCCCAACTACCATAAACAAGCCAAAACTGCCATAGACACATGTTCAACTTTATTCAGTGATAGAGAAAAGATATGTCTTATCCCTATGAATCCTCTCCTACCATGAAATTATGGGCTACTTAAACTCCATAAACCTAATATGCCTATTCGACCTGTAGTTTCCAATGAGTCAGCGCCAGTTCATAAATTAGCCTTTAAATTAGATTTGTTTCTATGTCACTACTCCAAGTTCACCCCCAAATAAGGCATCAATAATTCCATCAATTTAGCCAAACACCTGAGTAAGTTAACTCTCCCAATGAACACCAAATTAGTATCATGTGACCAACTTGTTCATTTGTATCTCAACAAAGAAAGCTATATTCTTGACCAAAGAAATTTTATTCAAATACGAAACCAATCCCATAATAGTGAACAAACTTAGTATTTAATTGGAACTTTCCATTTCTCAAAGTTATTACTTATTTGATGGACAATTTTAATAGCAATAGGCTCTCTTTTATCTCCCCTACTGGCTGACATTTTTATAGATGACCTAGAATCAATATTATTTAATTCCAATATCAATTTTCATTAAAAATATCTTCCATTGATTCAGATACATCGATGCTGCTCTATGCTGTTATACTGGAAGCAATTGGCAATTACACCTTTTTATAATTTTAAACTCAATTCAAAAAAGTATTAAATTCACAATGGAACAAGAAATAAACCTAAAATTATTTTTTTAGGCCTAAGCATCACCATTCACAATAATAAGCATCATTTTGAAATTTACAGGAAACCAACTTATACTGATCAAGTTATCCCCATCGATTCTTCCCACCCATTATCCTACAAACTTGCAGCTTTTCATGCCATGCTCCACCATTTAGTGAATGTCCCCCTATCCAGCTCTAATTTTAACAATGAACTGAACATAGCCACTAAGAATGGATATAATGACAATTCAATTGATAGACAGCTGGACGAGAAACTTTGCAAAACAGTCAAATCCAACATTGCTTCTCTCTCTCTACTATTAATTCAATAGTCCCTTGATGGCATAAATTACCCTTCATAGGCAAAATCTCTGATAAACTAGATAATTTATTACCTAAAGAGAAATATAAAAACCTCCTTTTATATATCCCTAACTAGTCAAATTCTTGTGTCAAAATGAGGACAAAATTAAATCTTCCTGTAAAAGTGTGGTATATTAAGTGAACTGTGACAGTTGTGAAGCAGTATACAGCAAAAAAACTGGGTGAAATTTCAAGACGAGGATCAACAAACATAAGAAGTATCTACAAGGAATGCTTCTTCCCTGCTGTCCAATCACCTTTTTCAGTCTTTGCACATGTCATTTCAATCTCTAGATCCTCCATTTCAAAAACAAAGGGCTTGAGTTGGATGCTTTGGAGCCGTTAGAGATATTACAACATACTGAAAACAATTAATTAATTAATTAACAATAATTGAATACCTTTTTTTCATTTTCGTTTTTAGATTTCATACTACTTTTAAGATTCTCCTTCGTATGTATGTAAATATTATTTAAGTGCTCTATGTTGTGTTTATTTTGTCTCTCACTTTAGTTTTATTGTCATTGTGAATTTATGACTTGCTCTATGTCTGTACATGACCAACAGAGTTAATAAAATAATAATAATGTATTACTTCTTAATGAGCATGTCTTTCATTCCCACTCATCCCTCCTTTCCATTCCCTTCTCAAAATCTTAACCCTCATTTCCTCTCTCCACTGCATTACCAACCAATCACCTAGCAGTCATGCCCTTACCATTCTCCTCCTCCCCCACCTCCTCCTTCCACCCCATCCTTCTTTCCTATATATACTCTGTCAAACCACTCTATATCACCTGATGACAATGCATTGAAACCTCGATCATTAAATTATATTTAACATCTAGTGGAAAATTACAAGTGTTGTTATTTCTTAATATATCATGTTTTAATTTTAACAATAATTCTGATAAAAACTTTGAGTGCTGCATAGCAATTTTAAAAGTTAATTGTCTCACCTATGCTATACTATGTCTATACCGTTCCTCAAGTGGTAGTATCAAAGAATTTCTAAAGGCTCTCCATGATGCTCTGATGTTAGTCTTATTTCAAAATGTTGATGGGATCTTACTATGTGGTGACATAAATATCGACCTTTTAAAAGACTCAACTGATAAACTTGACTTGATTAATTTATTAAATAGTTTTGGTCTCCACACAATAAATAATGAGCCAACCAGGGTATCTGCTTTATCTGCTAAACTTGTTGATGTACTAATAACTGAATTACCTACCTTTGACTTTTCATGTAAAACCTTACATGCAGGTCTCTCTGATCACCAAGCACTTAATTTAAAACTAAAACTCCCTAAGGTATCTGTCTTCAATAATCCTAGCTATGTGTTTAAACATATTTTTGATCCAAGCTCTATCCAAAAGTTTTCTTTTACATTATCTAATGAATCCTGGTTGGATATCTATGACGCTCAATGTATAAATTCTAAGTTAAATTCTTTTATAAATACTTTTAAGGTGCAGTTTTATGCTGCCTTCTTTATGAAAAAAATAGGCGGAGAACAGGCCTAACCAAAAGAAAGTTTTACTCGGAAGAGCTGGTAGTTATGAGTCAATTCCTATGCAATCTTCATTTTCAATGTAAATTTAGTGATCCAAGCCTTACAGGCCTTTATCAAAAGACTCTTAAGGAATTCAAGCCATGACTGGAGGAATATCAGAGAACTATAAATGAAAATTATATTCATTCATCCAAAAACTCAGTCAAGTCTGCATAGGACATTATTAAACACAACTCCAAAGCAGCAACAAATAACCTGAATCAAATAGATATCTTATTCAATAAACAACCCATTTCAAATCCTGACGAAATAGCTGATCACTTCAATCAATAGTTTTGTCGATCCGCCCCAACTCCTTTTTCAGCTTATCACTCACTGACTGCACTATTTCCCAACTCATTGTTCTTAACCCCTACAGACTCTAGTAAAATTATAAAAGTTGTGAGCTCATTTGCCAACAGCTGGTCCTCAGGCTTTGATGATATCCCTATGCCTGTGGTTAAAGCTGTCATCCACTATATTGCTGGTCCCTTTGTGAACATTATTAATCAATCTTTTTCTGAAGGTCAGTTTCCTTCTTACCTTAAGTTAGCATGTGTTCTTCCTATTCCTAGAAAAAGCTCCACTTTCTGATTTCAAGAACTACAGGCCCATGTCTGTTCTTCCTGTTTTCTAAAATTCTAGAGAAAGTCTTCTATAACCGTGTTACTTTCTTTCTTGAATTTAACCATCTTACTCATGAATTCCAATTTGGGTTCAGAAAAGCAAGATCAACAATATCAGCCTCTTTTCAACAACTCAATCAAGCCTATCAAGCATTAAACAATAAAGAACTTACCCTTAGTATTTTTTTTGATTTATCAAAATTTATCACAGTGTAAACTATGAATGACTCTATCTAAAACTCTTAGTTAAGTTGCTTACCTTCAATGTTCCCTGTGTAAACACCAGAAACATTAAGTGTTTCAATGTTAAATTCTGTGGAAAGAATTATATAATTCATTCTCCACTAGTGAGAATGATGAGGCAGTTTAACAATATGCCCTCATCTGTAGATTTACATAATACATCTATATCTGTATTTAGAAACCAGGCAATTAAATATGCATTGTAGTAAATATTAGCATTACACCTGTTTATGTGCAATTTAATTTATTATGATATGACTGCAATTTTATATAATTTCGATATGTATTGTAGTTCTCAACATGTATTGAAGAAATTTTTAAAATCTGTTTATGTGCAATTTAACTTTATGATATGACTATGCAATATTATTTGATTCCTTAAGCCCAGTATGGTTTTGTCTTGCTTTAAATCCACTCTCAAATATGTTAAACAGAACAGAACAAACACAGGATATTTAATAAAAAATAATCAGTCAAAACATATAATATCACACCTACTGTACATGTATGATTTAAAACTTTATGCATCAACACATCCAAAACTTAATGAATTAATTAAACTAGTAGAGAAATTTTCGACAGACATTAAAATGGAATTTGGACTGAATAAATGTAGAACGCTAAACATAAAGAAAGGAGGAATATAACCCTTAGGATTCGAAACAGAAAGTCAGGGAATAATAAAACCTATGAATGAACTAGAAATGTACAAGTATTTAGGGTACAAACAGTCAAAGAAAATAAACCATGCTGGTATTAAGAAAAATCTGACAACAGAATTTATCAATAGACTTAAAAAGATACTCCACACAGAATTAAATAGTAAAAATATGACAAAAGCTATTAATACTTTTGCTATTCTGGTTTTAACATTCATTCGGTATAATAACTTGGACAGACACAGATATTGAAAACTTACAATGAAAAATAAGAACCGAATTGACAAAGTGCAGAAAGCACCACCCGTACTCAAATATTTACAGATTGACACTACCATGCACAGAAGGAAGCAGAGGTATAATAGACATAAAAAAACTTACATAATAACCAAATCAAACTGCTAAGGAAATACTTTCATGGGCGTCAAGATTCCTCTCTTCACATAAATATTTGTAAATCAGATAATACACCTTTGAATCTAACTGATAGAGTAACACAAGTTAATGAGGAACCCCAAACAATAGTAGAGAAAATTGATAGGTGGAAATGCATGACCCTCCACGGGAGACACCCCCAAGATTTGAGCCGATCTGATGTCGACAAAGAAGCATCGAACGCCTGGCTCAAACATGGAGATCTCTTCCCAGAAACAGAAGGATTCATGCTAGCCATACAAGATCAAGTAATAAATACAAAGAACTACCAGAAGTACATAATAAAGAATAGACAAATTCAAGATGACAGATGCCGAAAATGTAGAGAACACCCGGAAACTATACAGCACATTACAGGAGCATGCACCAGACTAACACAGACTGACTATTTACACCGTCACAATCAAGTTGCAAATATTATACTTCAAAAACTGGCTCTAAAACATAAATTAAAAGAAGACAACATGCCCTACTATACAAACCTAAACCAGTTTTGGAATCTGATGCATTTAAGTTATACTATGACTGCTCAATAATTATGGACAAAACTATACACAGCAGTAGACCAGACATAGTCTTGCAGGACAAGGTAGCCAAAACCACTTACCTAATAGACATAGCTATCCCAAATACACACAATCTTATTGTCTCTTTCAGTTCACAAACACTCAAGTTTAATGTTTAAATGACTTATTTTGGCAAAATTTAGCAATTTTATGAGGATTCCCCTTGATAACCATGCCATTGTTGAAATTGAGACCCTATTATTGTATCAATTCTCCTATGAGTAATATATATATGCACATATTGAGTGCCTAAATATGAGCCATGTCTGTCCAGAGAGAGAGATGCATGGAAATAAGTAGGGAGGGAGAGGGTGTAAAAGGACTCCAATTACTCATCATTCCAGCTTTTTGTATAACAACAAATAAGGCTCAAAGGCAAAGTTTTCTCATACAGGCCATTTTCTGGATGAGCCATTTTTTGCTGATGGCCAATTATATGTTGCACTACCACAAACCAGAAATGGGAATAATTTGAGTATATGTTAAAAATTCACAATTACAAGGAAAATTGAAAAATGATGACAGTGGTTTCACTGTGAATGTAGTGTATAAAGAAATTTTTAATCCCTAATTTTTTGTTAGTAAATTTTATAATATTTAATTTTGTTTGATTTTTTCTTATCATGCTGTTGAATTTTTAATGCATACTTATAAATTAAATTTTTAAAGAATACAAAATAAGTGTATGCAGAAATATATAAAATAATGTACAATAGTTGTCTATGACAAAGAATTAAAGTTTATGTTATACATCCATTATGTTAGAATTTTGAATAAAATTTTGATATTTGAAAGATATGAATAAATAATTTCTAAGAATAATATGTACGAGATTTTAAGTTAAATAATAAATAATATATTTCTTACTGTCATATTGACAGGCTTTTATACTAGTAAATAATATAAAGAAATGCTTTTTAGTTCTGATTATTATTATTATTTTGTATACATCAGCTAAAAATTAACTTAGTTGAAGTATACAAAAAGTAAATAAATAACAGCAACTACATTCTAGATTGACAAATTTAATATTGCCAAAAATTCAACAAAATTGAATTTATTCCAATTTATTATGTTTTGGTTTTTGTCTTTTTATTTTAATTAGTTGTTAACACTTTTCACGTCAAAATATTA
The DNA here is from genome assembly GCA_028673005.1 of Tanypteryx hageni. NCBI lineage: Eukaryota > Metazoa > Arthropoda > Insecta > Odonata > Petaluridae > Tanypteryx > Tanypteryx hageni. The sequence goes on along the minus strand of CM054112.1, from coordinate 68,226,079 downwards.
AGTTTGCTGTTACATTCATTGCTGTACTGTAAAAATAACGAAACATTTCCTCATTTAATGAGCCAATAAATATAATTTCATTTCTTTTTGCTCTCATAGGATTTATTTTTCTTTCAGTAATCTTATTGACCTTTTGCTCTATTTAGAAAACTTCTTGTAAAAAAATCAGCTGTGCAACTTGAATTCTGGAAATGCAGGAGAAAAATTATGCCTTGACCAGGAATTGATCCTAGGTCTTTGACTTGCCAGGTGGATAGTCTACCACTGAAAAACCAAAGCAGACTCTCCTGCTTCAAAACCATGTATTCCTCACACTGCTAGTATCAACTTCTCCCAAATGGCTGTCCTCCATGAGGAATGCCCAAAGAAACTCATTTAGATCTCAAAAGTGAGATGGACAGATAAACACAAATGAAAGTGTTGGTGAAGATTCTATGCAGGCAGGCATATACTGGACACAAATAAATCTGGAAATGCAGGAGAAAAACTCTGTCTGGAAGACCCAGGTTTGATTTCCCGTCAAAGCAGAATTTTTTATTTCCATAATTCTTTATGTCCAGCATATGCCTACCTGAATATAATTTTCACTAACACTTTAATTTGTGTTTTGCTATGCAAGTGGATGCAGAATTCTTCATAGCATTTTAATATTGCATTAAGTATCACTCAAAACTTTTTCATTTAGCTGAGAAGAATAATGCACGCTTTTCATTGGTGGACAGAATCTGTATATTATTGCAATAGGTGCCAATGGTTCTAAACTGCCAAAATGAAAAACTTGTGGACTTTTATTTATTTATTTAATTAAAAGGTCCATAAACAGCCAAATTTGGCCTTTTACAATGGATCATTAACATATATCAGTATAAAATAACAAATGAAAAATATATAAAATAAACTACAGTAGGAATTAAAATTAGGAATCATAGAACAAATATTAAATCATTCCAAACATGAAACAGAGAAATATACGAACACAAACATATTAAATGCTTTGGACAATGAAAATTTATGGGGGTAATCAGGTAACTAGTGCAGTGAAGGATTGCCTTCATAGGCGAATATATATTTTATATGAAATTTCAGTTGGCACGTTGTTAACAAGGTGATGCCCATATAATCTTACATAGCAAAATGCTGCCAACTGCTATACCAAATTAATTTTTTTTTTTATGGTTGCCAGTTTCGCAATCTCATCTTTTAAAATACAAGCATGATTTTTATGTACAATTACAAAAGGATTTACTTTAATAATAATAATGGAGGTCTGTTGAGTTATATTTATTAACTCCTTATGCATTATTCACATCCTAGAGAACTCTAGTGTTTTGGCCATTGTATTTATTCAATTAATTTCTGGTAAAATATTTGAAAAATCTGAATATGATTTGTAATATTAAAACTAACCAGAGGTGGAAATGGTTTTTTAGAACTAGGTATACACTCCAGAATCATTGATGGAGCAGGGGGGAGTGAATAGATAATTAATACTCCTGTGCAAAAAAATCCACTCATTTCCATCCCTGCAACTAACTAGTGATGAATTGCATATTGTTTCTATAATAATTGAAAGTATTTTTTACTGTAATTTCAGTTTTTTTATTTTAGAACATGTGGTCTTTAAAAATTAGGAGACACAAAATTGAGTTTCAAAGCCAGTTTTTCTGTTATAACTCTTGTTCAATCCTCCTTTGCAAGAAAAATTACATTTCATCCTTCTCGTGAAGAATCACGTTAAACATTGAAACCTAGTCTAAGACATCTCCATTAGCCACAACAAGGTTCTTATAGTGTATGAGTTAGTTACTTTTTTAATCTTCTGATTTTTAATTGCTTGCTGTTGAATTTTTTCAGCTGTAAAACAAGCTTAATTATTTTCTGTTGAAATGATACCTATGTTGTGCATCTATGGTATGCAGAAGTTATTATTTTCCTTTTAGTTTCTTTAGTGATAGAACAGGAACAAGTAGGGATGTACAAGGGTTTCCTGTGGTACAGAAGTGCTTTTTGTCCAATTTCCTGTAGTGCAATATTATGCTTATGTATCTGCTTTGAAATCAGAAAATTATTTTTTCTTATATTGTGGAAGCTCTGCTTTTTAGATCCGTTCTAAGCATGTTCATTTTGTTTTACCATTTTATACTCGCCCTACATATAAAATTTCTTTGAAATTGGTTCAGCCAATACCTTCCTAATTCATAGTTACAGAAAAATTCTAACCTTTGTATTGTGGTAGCCCTGGTTAGTCAACCTGGTTGAAATATACTAATTTGGTTATTTATTTATATGAAGATATATATACCATATTTGGTTAAAATCCATTCATTAGAAATATGTGTAAAAGAAATGTTTTACTTTTTATTGTGGTAGCCCTGCTCTTTAGATCTGCTTAAACGACAATGAACAAAGATTTCTTTTGGGTTTTAAACCCATTATTGAAATGGAAAAACGAAAAATATGGCCACGTTTTCCTCTAAATCACAATTACTTGTACTGAAACTGAAATGCCTGTGTAAATATCCCGAATTACTGTAATTTTCAGATTCACTAAAAAGTTTGACATGCTTCATTGCAAAAATGTTCACACACAAGCTGTGGTCTTCAACTGATGGATATTGCTGAAAAAAACTAATTTCTTCTAAATGTTTACATAGTCATCCTCTTAATATTTAAGAGGAGAGGATTTATACAAAGGATATAAATGTATCTAACACACTGAGATGTGGTTCATATTACTTAAGTGGTGTTGAATATCAGACTTCACTGAAAGGGGTGCATTAGGTCAAAGATAATTAAGTCTAGATGGCCATGAGGCTGCACTGTGTAAAATTGAAACAGTACTGTGTACAAAGAAAATGAGTCACATTTACCCAGCCATGCATAAGTGAAGTCATGTATAAAGACACTGTGTCAATGAAGTGTCAACTGAGTTGTATAAAGCTAATATTTCATGTGATCTATTAAAGAAAACTTTGTCTAATAATGATTTATTTGGCATTGGTGTTTTTTTCTTAATTATCCTTTCTCTATTTCAGGGCTTCTTGGTATCTTCCCGCTCATGAACCAACAAACAGAACAATTCACAAACATGGACCACTATTAGTAAAATTAGTGTATTTGAGGTCTGTCATCAATTTATAGCTATTAACCTGATTGGGACATAGATGCTGTCCAACCTCTAACATAATCTAGAGTGATCTAGTGCAAATGAGATGACTGAGAAACAGATGTATGTATGGAGAGAATAAATATTGAAATGGGAATGTTTTCCATTTTAAAAATATGGGCTACATTTCAAATAAGTGTTAATTTGTTTCACAGGTAAATTTATCAGTTAATATATTCAGTAATATTCCCTCAATGGTTGTATTTAACCTAAATAGCATATAATTTTAATACTGCTCTTGGATATAGAGCTTGTTAATTTTTGTGATTGAGACCTCATTGTTATTTAATAAAATACTTAATAAATTTATTAAATAATAAGAGAATAATATATAACACTTTTATTACATCTGATATACAAATCTAAATGGATTACATTTTTAAAGAACAGAATGCCATTTCCTAAGTTATGCAGATTAAAATTAAGTTGTAATGAGCATATATGTGTATTGTTTAGACACATGTCAAAAGTACAGTTATTAATGTAAATTATTAAAAAAATATAATTGATGATTTTGCATGGGAGCTTCCAAAAATATTTTCAAACTGTTGCATTTGAACATTTTATTTGACATAGTATTTAGTTTGTATGTGCTGCAGTTCAATATATACAAATAATCAATAAGAGCATCAGGTTAAATTTCATTTTATTGTTGAGTCAATTCCTATTTGAATAATATAATATTCCTGACAAAAGAATGATCTAAAAAATATACTCCAATTTAAAGGGATTCTTTCTCAAATTCCCTAACTTGTAAAAGTAAGCATGTATAAATAACCTCCTAAATTTATATGAGCTGATAATTTCATACAAAACAATAGAGTTAATATCTTAAAATAAACCTCCAGTGCTAGGTTTATTAAATTTAAAAAAATAATTGTCCTTAGGGATGCTTTGTGAATTTCTGGATCTATTAAGAACACAATTCATTTTAGATATACCAAATTTATAATGAGAAAAAGTTATAAAATAAGCCAAACAGCAAACATAATGAAGTCACAGATATTTGCATTTAACAAAAGATTTTGACTAGTCAAACCAATTTCATCAGAATCTTTCAATATTTTTGCTAACAAAATCAATTAGAAACACCATTGGTAATGCTCAAATATAAGTGAACTAACAAAACTTAATATGCAATTTAATGGAATATTTGCAGTGCTGAAAGAGTAGATATGTATACATATATTGTACTCCTTGTTAAGCAAAGCTCACTTTTTATCTTAAAACTGCTCTTCCAAAATCTGTTCAACTTCTGCCCAATTTTCTCACTTTCTTTTTCCAATTATGCATAGTCGCATTTGTTTCCAAGTTGACCAATCAGAACATTGTTTATCTTTAGTAGAAATATCAACTAATTCAACAATAAAACATGATACTTGCATAAAAATTTATTTGATGTGATATTAGCAATGAAAACATGATGTGTTGACATAGGAGAGCTTTTTATTATTCAGTGAATATGAAAGCAATGATAACGAATTTTAGTGTTTATATATTGTGAAAGAAAAACTATAAAATTCATACTGAAGTTTTATTTTTGAGCTAAATGGCTTCTTTTGTCTAGTAAGTATACATAGGGCAGCATTTATTTCAAATTGTTCGTTTGAAAATTAGTTTGTACCTCAAAAATATAAATAAATATGATTCTTTTACTTAGCATAGCAACAGACACCACAGCTATTGTTTTACAGTAAAAAAATATGAAAAAGACTTAAGAAATTATCGATGAATAAGGCTGTCTGAAAACACCTCATTTTTCCTGAGTTAGTTTTATTTTGTTGGTCTTAAACAACTATATATTCTCTATTTGAGTGCGGGTTGTGTAAATAGAAACATTAGCTAAGACACTTTAAAAATATAAGGAAGGCCACATATGTAAGGAACAAAAACATAAAATGTAAAACTTGAAACAGAAAGATGTCATACAACATTCAATTTGTCAAAAAGGTTCCCATCATTCTGCTTTTCTTATAATAAAGGGTACTATTATTATAAAGACTAACATTAAATGGTGATGCTAGCTAAAATACAGCTAGAAGTAGGTAAATACAACGTGATATTAATCAATGAAGTGTGAAGACCTGTAGGCTTAAATTTTAAACATTAAATTATGAAAATCAACACAATGAAGCACTTTAACGTGGTAGAATACTAAACCACAGATAACTTAATCAGGGTGGCTAGACGTACCCCATTTATTAAATCAATTTTTAGAAATACTAGTTCTCATCTTGCGTACCCCAATTCTAAATTTATTATCTGGCCAACCTAAATTTAACGTTAACGAAAATTTTTTGGCAAAACTATTATAAGGTTTAAGACTAATTAATTAATGCTCAAATGATGTTTAAATGCGAAGGCAACGTTTAATAAGAACGTCAACATAATTTGGAGTTATCATATTAGTAATTTTTTACCGGCTTATGGTCGTAACAAGTTCAACATTGCCACTTACGACGTAATTTACATGTCCTGAATAAAGTTGCATAATATCAACATCGTATTTGAATCGTGGGACGGCTATAGGTATATAGAGCTATTGCATGGGTCGTGGTAAGACTACGGAGAAACCCTTGTCAGGGATGGGCAAACTTTTTACGTGGCGGGCCGCATTAACAGTTGCAGCTTCTAAGGCGGGCCGCATAAACAGATGAAAATGCTTCGGCGGGCCACGTTAGGGTTCACATCATAAGTAATGTGAGGTAATGCCAGAGGTCCTGTTAGGAAAAATCAATAATAAATAATGTTATCCCCATAACATCACTGGAAAAGGTTTTTCGGCATTAACTTTAAGTTACAAATATGAAACTATCTCTATTTTATATTACGGTTCGCTTTCATAATGGCATCGCGGGCCTCATAAAATGCCTTCGCGGGCCACATGTGGCCCGCGGGCCGTAGTTTGCCCACCCTTGCCCTAGATGCATGTCTCCATGACGGAGGTACGAGCGTACGAGAAGTTATCCATGGTTAAGCAGGGGCTCTAACAAGATGCTCTAAGACAACGAGACAACGTTCATGCTTACGCCATCTCTTGGAGAATTATTGAATTAAGTCTTATCTTATGTTTTATTATCGTTATTATCGCGTCTTGAGGTGAAGAACGAGAAGAGTATATAAAAAACGTTAATACTTAGCGGTCGACATGAATTTGCAAGAGTTATGACGGAGAATGGCTTTCTTTAGCTTGATCTTTTACAATTACAAGGTACCTAACAAAGAATATTTGTATTAGATTTAAGTGATGGATAAAATTTATAAAGCTGAATACAAGAGAATTCTTTGTTTCGTATGAAAAAGTGCAATTCTAAAGTTGCCGCCATTTCTATAACCATCATTTGCAGCACTAATTGTAAGTGAGATAATCATAGATATGTTTTTGAAATTTATTCCAAAGCACGAAGCTGTTAACAAAAAATAAAGCTAAAATCTCGGTCATTTTATCAGTAATATTGTTGATAAATTTTCAAATGATCAAGCTATATTTGATTTAATTAATGGACATCAATATTTTCTGAACTTTTTAATAACAATTTTTCGATATATGTGTACTTATCATCAAGATTATTTATTGCTTTTTAATGAAACAAAGAATTCATTTAATTATGACGGTGTTCTATTCTCCAGTTTTTCAACTGCCTACATTTAAATTGTCACCAAAAACTACGAGCATAACGAGGAAAACTCGTGATACAAAATTTCCACATTTCGATGGTTTATTTAACATTCAAGGGAATTCTCTAGACAGTTTGCACTTTGAGAGGAAAATATCATTTCATAAACAACAAAAACTTACAATATGTTACATTGATCCGCACTTATTGACAATCCTGTGCCTTGATATTTGTCTGGTTTTACTCATAAAAATGTGTCATTTTATTCTTAATATTTGATATAGAAAATAAGAGCCTTTTACGTTGTGGACCGCAGTAGAAGTTATTAATGTTTCTATGAGACTTAACATAGGCTGTATGTGAATCTACTAATATTCTGTAAGTTAGCTTTTGTGTCAAGTCATGCCATTAGAATACTCGAGTACAAAATATTTTATACCGATATTCCAACTTTGGCATGGTTCATATCGCTAATCATCCTGGGGAGTGGCCTAACGTCAGTAGATGTCCATCCACCCTCAGAAATAATTGGTTCCCCTACGTAATTTACATCTCTGTAAATGTAGTGACGATTGAAACTTCTTCCTGCGATTTTGGGAACTTACAATTAGTAAAGCCACTGGTTCCTGAAATTGCCATCTCTCCGAGTGTGAAAATTAATCTCCAGATAAAGAGAAAATGTTCTTTTCTCCCCAATTATTGTATTTCTTAGTTTTAATAATCAAACCTAGAGTAAATATTGACTAGATTATAGATTTTTATGCAATTTTTATCTCTTGAAAATTGATTTCTTCGACATTTCTGTAAAAGATAAAATATTGCTTGACATTATATTTTCCTACAAAATCGATAAACAAAGTTCGTGAAAATGTAAAAAAAATTACCAAAGCTTATTTGTTCTTTTCAAATTTCTCGGTCAGGATTTAAAATTTTCTGTAACAGGACTAAGTGTAAGGTGGTAACTTTTATCTCACAGTAATTTCGCCAGTCGGACAAGATGTTCTTGCGTTCGCTAGTTTGTCAACTGTAGTGATAAATTATATTACATTTTGTGAATTGTGGCCGATTTCAGCATCAAACTGCCCATGTTAGCATCTCGTATTGCCGTTGTATACGCGACTATCGAGTTTATAGATTTTTGTATTTCAAAGTATTTCATTTTGGAATCCGAAAATATTCTTAGTACTCACAAGTTATTTTATTCGAGTGAAAAACTAAGCCTTATTATCCGAGGTATCATAATATGTTGAAAATATCCAAAGTGAAGTGGTAAGCACAAGGGAAAAAATTGTCATGCAAAAACCGATGCTTAGTGCAAAATCGCGGTTTTTATTATATTATTTATTTCCCTATTTCGGCATTAATGCAATTAAAGCGTGACCCCAACTTCCGCGTTATATCGGGTCTACAGTGTATATAGTTTGCAATATCTGCTTAATTATTTACTGTAATGAACAGAGCCGGATTAAGAGTTCGCGGGGCCCTAGGCCAGGGTTCAGTGTAGGGCCCCAGTGAATCAAAAAAATGTGGGATGGGGTGTGGGTGAATTAGGTACTTTCTTATTTATATAATGCTAAAACGACTGTGCATGATACATGTATTTTAATATTATAAAAATAGATACAAAACATAAAAAATAGAGTTCTTCTTGGTAAAACAAACTCTGCTATTGAAAGGTTTCTTTAATCCAGTAAACATATTACACAGTGTCGTATGTACTTGAAAATCAGTCTCGTTTGTTGTATGTTGGTTTTCACTATTACCGACCCAAATTATAACTGGACGGTGAGTAAATTTAAATTAAATTAAATGTCCCATATATCTGTAAATATTAATTTCTGTCAATTAGGAGTATCATATTAATTTGTTATCAGGACCTCCAAATATAACAAACCATCTGAGACTCGCGCAATTATTCCGCGGAGTTTTTTTATATAAATGTATGAACAAGCGATTACATAAGATGGAAAAGTATACTCCATAAATGGAATACACAAGAGATTTCGAAGAAGTTCTTTATAGGAAATACGAACAAAACGGCATCGAGAGATTCTTGAATTTTTATACTCAAAATTAAAGTCGTAATTATGTGGTCTCGCGGACTGTATTAAGGTAAATGTCGCCCTCTATCCGAATAATTTTTAATATATAATTTACAGACCATATAAAAGATAGGAAGAGAAAAATATGGTATTTAATTATTGCTTACCGAGAGAACCATCTTAGCGATCGATTTAAATAAAATATGTGAGGTTTTTCTCGGGATTTTGTTGAATATTTATCTCTGAAACTATAACTCGTAATTATGCGGTCTCGCGGACTTCTTTGCGGTAAATTAAGTCCTCTATCCGTATACATTTTTTAATCTATACCTTACAAATCATATAAGAGCTAGGGAAAGAAATTTATGGTTTTTAATTGGTGCTTGACGGGTGCCATTTAACGAAATATAAATATAGTTGATTGAAGTATTTATGTAAAGTGGAAGTTCTAATTGACGGATGCAGTTCAAAATCACAATTGAGCGATAAATTTTAATAAGGATCAATCCTATTTAACTTAATTAAAATCCGTCTGGCGGTTTAGGCGATGAAAGTTACGACGGACGGACGAGACGCGTCCATAAGGCCTTCTGCTACTACCGCTTCGCTGGTAAGGAACGCCTAAAAATGAAGTTTTATAACCACTTCCATATAGTTAATTTTTTTTGCATGAAAATTATAATACTAAAATTTTGCGATATCAACCACCCAACTTATACGACAAAAATTTAACAGTTCCTTATATCACATCAAGTCTCAAAGTAAAACAAAGGTAAAACTCAAAAGGTTAAGCTTTTACGTTAATTTTCAATCAATTATTGTTCTTCAAGCGTGTTTTTAGGCTGGTTTCCAAAGCTTATTAACAGTAACGTTTATTAAATTCGTTTATTTAAAAAAAAATACATGCAAAATATGTCAGAAAGAGATTTTGACATTGATTTTAGTATTTTAAACCTGATAATGCTCTATTAATTTGTTTTCCAATTTTTCTCTATCAATGATAAACTTTATAAAATGGTCGTGTCTGTGAATGTGTATATGTGCCCCCCACTAATGGACCGATTTTCATGAAACTTGGTATGATGCTCGTGCTGACAGGGCCCACTTCCGGCTATATTTTATTTCGCAAAGATTGAAGTCCCAAGTTTGATTCCAGGAACGTTTTTTCTCTATTTGTTTTACATAGGAAGTCTCAAATCTATCGTGCGGAGATATTTTCTTTAATACTTTAAAATATCATAAAATTGTGGTATCGGAGCGAGGTTTAAGGGGAAAAGAATGTAGATTCTAATTCTTATCACTGAATTTTGATACTTGATCGTATTTTTTTTAATCTCTACTAAAACATACCGTTTCTGTGTTTTAAATCGCATTTTATCGGATTGTTGCCATGGAGACAATTATTACCAAACTCCGCTTGAGCATATACGAGTGAACAAATGGGTTATTTTCTTTTCCACTCGACTACCCTTCAGCAATGGACAGTTGATCCAGAAATATTAGCGTATAAACAGTAAAATTTATTAAATTCGCTTATGTAAAAAAATAAATGCAAAATATAATTTCAGAAAGAGATTTTGACATTGCTTTTAGTATTTTAAACCTGATAATGCTCTATTAATTTGTTTTCCAATTTTTCTCTATCGATGATAAACTACGAATTACAAATGGTTTTTATGGAATGAGAATTCCTTGGAATGACTAAAACAAACAGAAACATTTCCTGTCAATATAAGTAATCAATTCGGGACGTAAACTTTTGGAAACCAGCCTGCATTAGTCCTGGTTTGGAATTCTTGCTCAGTTTAAGCTATGTGTAAATGCATTGATGGCACCAATTCCAGTAACCTTGGTAATCTCCTTTTGGAATGTGAAAAATCTGGAAAACTCAACTACAATTTTTCAATTTCAGCGAATTCGAATTAGGTAAGTTAATATACGATAAAAATAAGAATCTAAATTCTTTTCTGCGTAAAATAGTGAAAATTCTGCTATGATATCTCAATTCTGAGACATTCAAAAATGTTTATGACTATAGGTCTGCATGTTAATCTAATGGAACGCGTCTGGAATCGGAGCATCGAACTTAAGAAAAAAAATGAACACCCGTTGTACTTTCATGGAAGTCCATGTTTTCCAACCATACCCACATTTTAAGGGGTTTTTCTTCCGTATTCACAAAACTACGTGCATTTGAAAATATTACTCTTCCTTAGTTACTGCTAACAGTTAGTGGTGACTAATAAATAATTAGAACCAATCAAACAGGGAGCGGCGAACACATCTCTCAGGAGGTCCTAAGGGTCCCGCCGCGCTTTCACGCTAGGCAAGCCTCTCGCGGGGTCCTAGGCCATGGCCTACTTGGCCTATGCCTTAATCTGGCCCTGGTAATGAAGTGGAAGTTACCATTTGCATACTTTGTATTCGATTGAATTAACTAGATATGTACGCATAAAATTCACACGCTTGACGTTGGGTTTAACCCCTTTCTTCACAGAATTGTTTTCTCCATAATTATTGGAAGTTCAATTATTGAAGATCCTTGCTGATGCCGTAAATTAAACAATTTAAAAATTGCGAGAAAGTTTGCGCTTTCTATTTGCATTAATTTACATCTTGCGTCGACCAAAAGCTGATGAAAACAACTTTCCTTTATTTGCGGCCTCTTTTTGACGTTGTTCCTCAAATCCATGGCTTACGTGAAGAACTTTACGATCTGCGTGATTCGCAGAATAACTAGCAGAATCATCCTATACATTTATATATCCAAAAAAGTTTCCTATTAAATTTGTAGGTAACTATTCACCCTCCCGATAAATGCATTTATTATTTCACACAATCCCGATTTGCCGATAATAGTCTAAGAGGCTGATTCGTTAGAAAAACAAGCAAACGAAAAATCCCGATTTTTAAAAAGGGAAAGCTATATCAGCGATTTCATTTTGTGATATAAAATGAGAGATTTCTGACTTATGATGGTTTCTCTTACATTCGCCAAGTGCGGTATCGCGACGCGAAATGAAAAGCGATTCGCATTTTTCATTAATTCTCCCAATACCGGAAAGGAGAAACGAGGAAAAAAGGCGATCATAAAAGTGATTTATGTTCGCTAGCGCATGTCCAATTCAGAATGCCCGCTGAACAGTTTATGCTTTCGAGTTGACGTGAGCTTCCAAACATGAACTCGCGCTATCTCGCTGGAAATTTATTCGAACCATAATCCCGCATCACCCGGTTTCAATGTTAAGGTCATAAACTTCCTGGTCACATGCGGGCGGACACGGTGACTTTCATCTGCTCCGTTGCACGCGTAAGGCATGTCACGCATCCCTTTAACTGGCTATTTTTGCTGCCTGACGTGCTTCGCATTCGATCGACTTGAATTTTATAAAGGCTACATGTGGTGATTCCAATAAGAAAGTGAACGTTGCTCAACCTGATAGATACGCCAGCTATGCCTAGAAAGTGTAGTATGTATTCTCTAATGGGTGAAATCCTTAGTAAACAGTTCCTAAAATTTTAGTTTTCCTTTAAAGCAGTGGTTCCCAAACTTTTATGACTCAAATCAGCAGGGCCGCTAAGGGCCATCAGAAGAAATAATATTTTGCAAGATGCGTCGTATTTCACTATGAAAAAGGTACTGTTTGCTGTGGTGATGTAGGCGTTTTTGTTCAAGTTTTACGATTTTAATGCGTAGGTATTTAATCGTCATCATCGTAGGGCGTCCGTAGACAGGTCCGTGATTATTCTTGGTTAAACCTGCTTCTCCACATGCTCCTGCTTGGCGCAATCTTCTTCATGTCTTGGTAGCTCTCTTTCCCTTTCAACTCGTCTATCAGCTGAAACCTTTTCCTTCCTTTTTCTCTTTTTCCTTCTAACGCGTCTTAATCATGCTGTCTATTCAGGTAGTATCCGATCCAGTTCGCCTTCTTCTTTCTTATAGACTGTTTAAGCATTCGCTTTCCTCCTATTCTTCTTAGTATTTCCTCGTTCATCCTATCTGTCCATTTAACTTCAGAAGTCTTCTCCATGCCCACATTTCGAAGCTTTCCAAGTATTTTATATCATTTTGGGCACTCATTTAAATTGATATAAAATGTGTAGGTAATAATATTTATGCATATATTTATATACGTTAATATACACATTAAAAATTTATCATAGGTCTGAGAGTCGGGGGACAATTTAGGATCGCAGCAAAAAAGTTTGGGAACCACTGCTCTAAAGAGTAAAGCGCAATTTCCTTTACCGCCATGATTTATTAATGCATCTGTGCTTTTATTCTCGTCCTAAAATTTTGGGATTGGTGCTTAGGTTTAAGTTTTTATTACTATATTTTAGAGAATAATTTTGAAACGGGCGGATATTCTACCACTGAACTATCGTAGCAGATCAATTTTCTCGTTTCTTAACGCGGATGTTTTCTTGGTTGGGACGGAATTAGCCAAGCTAGTATCAAACTGCCCCAGCGGATGTCCTCGAAGAGATACACCGAAGAAAACTCCTCCCTCTCAAACTATATTTTAGCATGAAAACGCATTACGTTTCGTTAAGAACCATCTTCCTCTAGGTAAAATGTTATATATCATTTACCGTGAGCAGATATTGAGTGCGTAGTACGTATTTATCATAAGTGAAGGTAAGCTAGTTAGTAGGAATTATTGAGAAGTGCCAATAATTAATAATTTTACCATTTATTGTGCCGTGGGCCGAATTTCTCTGGTTGGTCTTCTGTCAATTACAAGTTCAATCGATTGATCTTTCTCATGAGAAAAGTCTAAAAATTGAATTTCAAGTTAACTGTTATGTGATTTTTGTATCGAAAGAAAATTGAGTATAAATCGATCCCCGAAATTACAACCAAATATTCAATCTTTTTATCACAACATTTTAGTAAAAAAATTCCGTCAATTGTAGGGATTAATAACAAATGCAGAACTAGTTTAAACTAGTCATCCAATACCCGGCTGAAAGTAATATGTTTTGAATCAGATACCTAATCAAAAGTTATGGTCTTAAATAAAGACAATGATTCGCGTAAAAATAAAATTTTTAAAAAATATTTTCATAATTATTCGTATTGCGTAGTTTAAATTAAGTAAGAAATTTAATTAACCGATGAAAAAATCCCATCACTAAAAATTTCTTGTTATACCTGCTCTTGGAAAATGAGTAAATCGTTTTTATTTGCTTCTACGCACTACATCACAATAGTCTATGTTCCAAATACAACATGTGGTACGCGTACCGCGGATCGGGATCTCTTCACCTCACTCGACTCTACCTCAATAATTCAAACTTCTATTTACCAAAATTTCTGATTTCCAGAATTCTGAGGTTACACTCCCTATTTTGCAGACCTGAGACATTTCGTGGACTGCCTTTTCGTCAGCTTTATCGAAATGGTGCAACATTGTGTTTCTCAAGAGGAATTAAAATCACCGTGGGAGAACAGAGATCTTCAACCTAAGGAGGATTTTGAATCAGTTAAAAGTAGGAAGGCGTCAGTTCCTTGCATCAAAACTCTCCGATCCCATCTCTCTTCCATCAGCCGGTAAAAGTCCTCTAAAAATACATAAAATCGAACGTAAGGTCAGGGTCAAGGGAACACTACAGCCAATTAGGCACCGGCCAGAGCGCTGAGACACCAGAAGCAGCATAATTTAATAATGTAAGAGGCATGATTTCAGTAGATGGAAGTCAAAGTGAGCACATATCGTAATTAGCTTTATACAGTTACAGTTTACATGAATATTATATTATTTAGATGTAAGAATTTCTTACCCGAAATCACGCTCTGGTTTCATTAAAGCCTGATGCACAGTGCAACTTTTTGGCGAGAATATTGAAATTAGACGCAATAAGAAAACGTCGCTCCATTCCAGTGGTTCTCAACCGGTGTGCCGCGGCACATTGGCGTGCCGCGAACATTTCCCAAGTGTACCGCGAGACTTTGAAGAGAAATTGCTAATATGCGCATCTTCCACCGATTATATACACAGTTTTAACAAAGAAACTAACACACAGTCTTAAAACTAGTTGAATCCAGTCCAAAAGTATCACTGCTTTGGAAGGCGCGTAAATAGTAAGCTTGACACCAACGTTGTCAGAATTGTCATAGTAACCGAATCCCTTGTGCATGAGTCATAGACAACTTATTGGTTCTCGTTGCTCTAAAAGTCTCTACGATGACGTATGTAGCATGCTCCGCCTGCGGTAACCTTCCTGGTTATCCGCGACTCTGGCACATTCCTTTATCAAATCAGTACCAGCCTAGATTCGTGGCTGGCTTATACTAAAATTTGGTGTTTGTGAATATATGTTTCGTGAGTTTATTCTGTATGAAATAATTTCTTATTAAGTGTTTTGTGTAATACCGTTGGTAGAAAACTGTGATATTTGTGATTTCGTCCAATTATCATTGCTAAAAATTATAAAACTTGCGCCTCTAAAAATGGACAGATTTATTACAAGAAAACCTAACGGTGAAAAATCTGAAGAACATATTAAGGAAAAACCCAGTACCAGCGGGACCAAACCAAGTAAAATGGCTAAGGTTTCTCGCATGTATATGAACAGTTATTTGAGTCTGGGCTTTTCTTGGTATGGAGATAAAGATTGTCGTGTCCAATGTGTTGTGTGCGGTGAGAAACTATCAAACGAAGCCATGGTTCCCAGTAAATTGAAGCGACATTTCACCACAAAAATGCACATCTTGAAGGAAAAGATTTGAACTATTTCAAAAGGTCGATGGAACTGCATTCTAAACGAGCGAGTCACTTCTTAAAAAAACGTTAAAGTGTCTGATAGAGTTCAAGTTGCTTCTTATCAGGTAGCAGAAATCATAGCCCCACACTACAGCTGAGTGGCTTATTTTGCCTGCGTGCCGTGCGATAGTTAGGACAATGCTCGGTGATGAAGCGGGACAAGAAATTGCCAAAATTCCGCTTTCTAATGATACAATTCGAAGGTTAGAAGATGTCATCTAACATAGAGGAAAATGTTTCTAATAAGCTTAAAATGTCAGGCTTTGCTTTGCAAGTTGACGAGACAACCGGTATTAGTGGAAAAGCACAACTATTAGCATTTGTTCTCTTCATTCATGAAAATGAAATAATTAGTCAATTTTTCTGCTGCAAAGAACTCCCAAAACACACAATTCGATACTTTAACTTCTTACTTAGAAAGTTTGGAAATTTCATGGAATTTCAGGAATTTGTACCGATGGTGCTCCATCCATGTTGGGATCTGCCAAAGGCTTCGTCTCACTTGTAAAACAACAGAATCCAACTACAATAACTAGGTACCTATTGTTTTTTGCACAGGGAAGCCCTTGTTGGAAAGACATTAGGAGTTGACTTAAAGTCCGTATTAGACCAAGTTGTCGGAATGGTTAATTTTGTGAAATCTAGACCTCTAAAGACCCTCCTCTTCGAACAGTTTTGTAATACTATGGGTTCGCAGTACGAATATCTAGTTTTACACACAGAAATAAGGTGGCTGTCAAGGGGAAGTGTTTGCTCGTGTATATGAAATTAAAGAAGAGATGTTACTATTTATTGAAACAGAAGGAAACCGTGATTTTTGTGAATATCTTAGCTGTGAACTTTGGTGCGCCATATAAGCATAATTGGCAGGTATATTTAGGTATCTGAATTGTGTAAACACCAGCATGCAAGGGCGGAATGAAAATATCCTGACTTCTACGGATAAGCTACTTGCATTGCAGAGAAAAATAGTCATCTGGACAAAGAGAGCTAGAGAAGGTAATCTTGAAATTCTTCCTCTGATTCCAAAAACCCTTACGAAATAAATTGTTGCTCTCGTGGTGGAGCATTTAGCAACTCTAGAGCACAATATCGAGCGTTACTTTCCATCCTTGACTACAGAGAAATACGACTGGTTAAGAAACTTATTCACACCAGTGACAACTGACTTATGCGTTTTTACTCTCTCCGAAGAAGAAAAGTTAGCTTCTCTTTCAACTGATTGCACTCTGAAAATCAAGTACGACGAATTGTGTCTGGATATATTCTGGATAACTGTTAGAGAAGAATATTCATAAATTGCGAAAAAAGTTTTGGCAGTTTTCTACATCCCGTGTGAGTTGGGGTTCTCGGCACTTACAAACATTAAATGCAGAAAAAGGGAACGGTTCAACTGTATTGAAGATGAAATGAGAGTCTGCTTATCACGGATAAGTCCTAATATCAGTGCAATCATTAGAAAACGCCAAGCTCAAGTGTCACATTAGGTAATATTTTAAAATGGATATTTTAACAAAACTTCATAATTTGTCCTGGTTTACGATATAATAACTTAATTTGATCGATTATATATACGATAGAATATAAAAAATATATGTATTTTTATGATAAATCCTAGTTCTTTATTCAAATCTAATTCCAGTGTCCTGCGAAAAAAGTTAATATCTAAAGTGTGCCGCGAACACGAAAACGTTGAGAACCACTGCTCCATTCACTACATTTCGGTATTTTGAGACTTATTTAAATTAACAAAATGTCTATAATAGCATTATTTTTCCTGCCTGCGCCACATATGCTGTGTCTAGATTTATTTATTATGAAGTTAATGCTGCTGCAGGAAAACTTTTGTTACTATATATATGTGTGTGTGTGCCTAACAGCCTAAATACCAGAATGTACAATAAAACGGAGCGACGTCATTCAATTTGCATTTAATCTTGTTTATGAAAGAAAAATATTCACTACTATCGTAATTGCCCGTCAAATATGACGGGTATGCGTAAATTAAGTGTTAAGTTAAAATTGAAATAAAAAATTAATTAAACCAACTTTTATATGCACTAAAAAGTAAACAGTAAATTAAAAAAATCACGTAATTGAGTGATCCAGAGAGTAAAAATAGTTTTGGAAGAATTGAAATTGAATGGAAAAGATATAAATTACGCTATACAATTCTTATATGCCCAAAACTTTTTTATTTATGGAACATTTAATTTTGTTCCTCTCTCCCTATCTGTCTCTCTCCTTTCATTCTTCCTCTCTCCTTCTCTCTCTCGTATTAAAGCATTCAAAGCACACATTCCTTACGCATATAATATAAGGATTGAGACGACAATACAATCTCGAGGTATAACAATGACACGGTTGGCAAGGCAAAATATCGTTAAAAAGCTTAAAAATTTCAAATAAATATGATTTAAACGTAGAACTTGAGCGATTTTGTATCGTAGACAAAATGTGACGATTAGAATAAGAAACGTTATTTATTTTTCTTTAAAACGGTCTAGGTCCGAAGATCATAGGTAAATTATTCCTAATTTTAATTTACAAGAGTGTAATAGTCTTGAAAAATCGATTTTTACGTGTTATCTTATGGGAAATGGCACCCCCCACCAAAAATCACAATTCTGACCCCAACCAACATACATTAACGGAGGGGGGCGCTGGAGTGCTGTCTTTCCCGGGGCGCCAAAATTCCTCGGGCCGCCACTGCACACACACACATTGCCTTTTATTAATATAGATATATTGCGGTAAAGGAATATAAGTGAGGTTTACGTCAGTTGCCAAGACCTATTGAGAGAATTAAGTTCGTATAGTGGGGCCCGACAAGTTGTTTTTCCAAAGGCCCGTATTGGCCCTCGGCTCCCCTGGAGAGGGTGCGAGAGTTTAAAGAATCCCACTTTCAGGCTATACTTCGCGTGTAAATTTTTTTGTTATGCACTGTCAAACCGCATGAGGAAACTTATTCCGCAAGCTAAAATGTTTGGTTTGTTTAGTTCTTAAACTGGCGAAAAATTCCACTTGTTTATGGATTTCTTTCAAAGAATTATTATAGCACAGATGTAACTCTACTCAAGCCATTTGAATAAGCAGCCCACCACGTTTTATTTCTGTTTTAGCTCTGCGAATATTATTTTGTAGCCGTTTTATGTATAGTTGTAGAAGTGTCAAGCATTAATTGATTCGGTCCATCTATAATTATGGATATTTGTCCTCCGAAGTATGTATCGTTTTTGTAAACAACATAATTTATGAATATTATAATATTAATTCCTTATGTATGATTAACGTTGCGAGTTAGATTATACTTTGACATCCATCACGTAACGCAGTTTACGCAATAACATTCACCGGCAATAATGGAATTGCTATTGTGTGGTTATTTGAGACTCCAATGGCTATTCATCTAGCCAAAACATTGATCATATATTAGCGTCTCATGTCTATCAGTTTTACAAATGAACACGGTAGGCAACTCCTGACTTTTTTACCAAGCTTTGCGAAGTTTATTTTCTTAACTCAGCGGTTTCCGAACATTAAAAAACCGCGCTCCCTTCACCTAAGAAGAATGTCCTCTGTTCAGTTAAAATTCATAAACAATACCTGGATCTACAATTGCAATTAATATAACCGCCTTAAGAAAAACACTGAGGAAAACGATACGTCCTAGCCAATTGGGGGCTAGAGTTGATGGATGCATATTGTCTCACAATTGGGATGGTTAAACAGACGACAAAAAAAACGAGTAATATTTTGCGCCTCCCAGGGGATCGCGAACTACAGCTTGGAAAGCGCTGTCTTAACTAGTAAATTGGATGCCCGTCACCTAGTCATAATCACATGTACATACTTAAAAATATTTTCTCGTGTGTTTTTCTATTTCTTCCACCCAATTGAATTTCCTTTTAGGCATGTTTTTATTTACAATTTGCAATATATATAAATGACTAAAATAATTGCAATTCGTAGGTAATGGTAAACATATAACTTGGTTGATCTGCAAACCGCAAGAAACTTAGTATTTTAGTTCAGATATTTGCCAACAGGTGGCAGGGGCATTCATTTTTCTTTTGAAGTCTTATTGTATGTGTTACTTTACTATGGTCCAACTGATGACTTAAGCATACACTTTTATCACGGACAGAAAATGCTGTTCGAGAGGGTTACGTTCCTCGGAAACATTGCGAATGGCAAGAGCTTGATAAAGTGAGAAATAGGAGGTTAGGGACCGCTGTAAATAGAACGAAGCCTATTTTTACTTTCTCATATACGTAGTATATTGAGCAAGTATTGTAATCGTGAAAAAATTCGACTTCGAGATTTTTATGGAAATTCACGTTTAGGTATCCCCGAGTCCAAAAAAGTAGTTTTCACCATGCCGTCTGTCTGTCTGTTCGCCGTCCTAGGGGCCAAACGCGCACATTGAATCGAATGATATCTCGTATTTACGCAACATATCATCTTTTGCAGACTCTCTTTTCATAAAAATGATATTGCACTAAAATCAAGGGTAGTTTATTCTTGGCGATTTTTAGAAAAATTTGATTTTCTCAAAAATGGCTCAAGAGAATTTGATTAAAATCAATCCAATTGTAGAGCCTGATGTCACAAATAATACTGCGTAAGTCGTATTTCTCAAAAATTACTATAAGGCGTCCAGTGGCATTACAATTTACGCTAAGCTACCTTATCTAAGCCCTATGACGTCACGCCTCCGCCGCGATCCACTCATAACCTTACTACAGCCTTACGGTTGACCTAAATCGAATGATATCTCATATTTATCAATAATATCATTCATAACAGAAACTCTGAAGAGATATACGATATTGCGCAACAATTAAGGGTACTTTATTCTACGATATTTTAAAACAAAATTCGATTTACTCAGAAATGGGTATAAGGATTTTGATTCGAATCTATCCAATCGTATAGCCTGATGTCACAAATAATACTAACTAAGCCATATATCCCAAAAAATTACTAAATATCGATCAGTGGCATTAAAATATACACTAAACTACGGTTAACTTTGAATTATAAGCGTTTTTCTTTTACAAGAGTACACAGTGGACCAAACGTATATACGTATATGAGAAAGTTTGTGCAATGTATATTGCGCCGTTTATTTTAAAGATCAACTCTAGTGAAAATCATTTAATCCTAAAATACAGGATTGGTTAATTAACCCTATCCCAATATAATACATTTAAAAATATCTATCCTTCTTTTTTCTCTCGTGCATGAGAATTCATTGGTTTGCAGCTGGAAACTCTCTACGATAAAGCGCATTTTTATTCTGAAAATTCGAAAAAATGCCATAGTTGAGAAATAATTAATAATTGAAAATTTCCAATAAGAATAACATTAGATCGAAATTCAAATCCTGAAAGTTAGGATTGAGATGCGAATACGGCACTGGGACAGGTTTGCAGGTGTGTTCTGGATGACACCCTTTTCCAAAATAACCCAGTCTCATTCGCGTTAAATACTTGCTGGGACTTACATTCCTTTTCTTCCATGACGTAAATGTTCATAATAATGGGATATTATGTGATTACACCTGGAAAATGTCTTTGAATTAATGAAACAACTTTCGGCGATTCTTACACCAGTGCATAGGTATTTACAAATTAGATAGCGATTCGCAAATCGTCGAGTGTCGCGAACGGCATTATTTGGTCACAATAACTGAATCGCGAACCATCAAAACAGCGAACGGCAAGGGTTTACTGAAATTGAGTTTTTTCAACCTCAAATTGTCAAATTCCCTACCGAGGGTTATGTTTCTAAACCCGTTAATCGTGATTTATAATCATTCTAAAATATTAAAAATGAGTGGATACTACGGCGAAGGTAATATAAAGAGAGGAATCAACTCCTATGTCGTAATTTAACAAATGGATTGCCGCACAAAGGTAGAGTGAGAGGAAAAATAAAAGGAAGGCTGATTAAAAGCAAAGGAAAGAAATTAACACTCACACCACCAACTGATGGTGAGAGCTTGGCTCTTGAAACGCGTGTGTTAGGTATTGAAAAAGTGCAATATTTATTTATTTTATTTATTTTTATATTTTTATAGTGTTTGCTGCCATTACTCTTTTGTTTTTTATTATTCGATCTACTTTTTATTTTTATTTTTCCATGGTTTTTATTTTTTAATCGTGTGTGTGACAGTCGCTTGTTTGTGTTATTGAATCTATAAGTTGTGTTGTGGTCAGGAGTAGAGATTGCAATATCGGTAAACCGGTTTACCGGTAAATGGCGCAAAAATTATTTACTAAATTTACCGGTAATTCGGTAAAAGAAGAACGTATTTCATGTATGTTTTAATTATTTTACCTGTAGATTATCTTTGTAAAATATATTTTTAAATAGATCTAAACATCTAAATAATAATTTATTATGTTCAATAAATAGATAGAATTTAATTGACCTATAATACAATATTAGCATTGCAACCGATAAAAGTTGCTGTAGAGGCACTATGTTGCGAAAATGTAAATCTGTATATCGCTGATGTAACGTTGAAATTCATGCTCGATTAACTATCAAATCAAAACACATTTTTAAGCAATGAACTTAAAGAAGCATTGATTGCCCGTATAAAGGAAGGACGAACAATTTATTCTGTTGTTCTACAGTACCTTTATGATCCCACGAAATCGAATGATGAAGATTACGGCATTTTTAATAAAACCAGCAAATCCACAATAACGAAGATAATCGTGGAGCTAGTTGAACGCGTTTCTAATAAAAAGGAAACAGATAATACAACTGAGTCAACTGAAGTCATTGATTCCGATTCCGAGAATGTTGCAACTTCAGTTTCTTCGACATCGGCTGCGTTGTCGATGAAGGAAAAACTTCAATTGGCGATAAAGGAAAAAACTGATATGAAGAACTAATTCAAAAACAAAAAAACGTGAAAGACCTAACACATGTCGTGAGAAACGAAATGACGTATTTTCAAGAAGAAAAATTAAGAGGAAAATATTTTTAAAAGGCTTTCGATTTTCTAATGACCGTATGACCAACGAGTGGCGAATCAGAAAGATCGTTTTCTACGGCAGGGTTGATATGCACATAAATCAGGTCGCAGTTAGGAGGCCCAAGTCTGGATAAATTATGTTTTCTGCGAGCCTATTTTAACAACCAAAGAGACACAAATAAAAAAGAATCAGCGACAATAACTTTTGTTTTAAAATGAAATTTTAGACTTTATTTCATGTTATAATCAAAGATTTATTTACGATTTTTGTTTAAAGTTTATGTTGTGTTTTTCTTCAAGTATTTCTCTTCAGAGTTTATAATCGAAGGTTTATTAACGATTTTTGCTTAAAGTTTATGTTGTGTTTTTCCCCAAGTACTTACCTTTAGAGTTTATTTCATGTTTATTTAATCAAAGCTTTATTTACGATTTTTGTTTAAAGTTTATATTGGTTTTCCTTCAAGTAGGTACTTATCTTTAGAGATTATTTTCTCATGTTTATTTAATGAAAGGTTTATTTACGATTTTGTTTCAAGTTTATGTTGTGTTTTCCTTCAAGTACTTATCTTGAAATAATTTATTTATTTATTTATATTTTTCGTTTTATTTTAAAATTTATCATGTTTTGAGAATGTCGAAAGTTACCGATAAATTACCGGTAAACCGGTATTTATGAAAACATTTCCGGATAACTGGTAATGAAAAAGTCGGTAAATCTGCTATCCCTATTCAGGAGACGCTTGACTTTTGTGTTGTAGTGTCTGTCAGAAATGGGCTCCCTGAAAACTGTCTTAATTTATTTCCTTTATTTTTATTTAACCTTCCTTTTATTTTTTACTCTTCCTCTACCTTGCGTAACACTATTTATTAAATTACGGCGTAGGAGTTGATTTCTTTCTTTATATACGTTCTATAACATTTCGGCGACTACGTTATTGATGCGCTTTATCATGGTTCTCTTAAATTGATGGTCTTAACTAGCACGCAAACTTCATATGGCGAATACTAATGACTTTCACCGTCTTCATTCCAAGAACCCTTCACACTATTATAACTTACGGCACGCGAGAGAAATTTGTTTGTTAATACTTGAAGGCGATCGTTGTTTGCATTTTCTTACTGTACACTTATATCAAATCCTAAACTATTAAATAATTTGCGCTTCGGACGCAACGCCATAAGTAGGTTGACATTTCAAGTGCTACTCAATCTAAGGTATATCTAAAAGCGCATGAAATATATAGGGTAAACTTGGGTGAATAGGGTTTCAAAAAGGAAAATCAAAATTGCATGAGTACTATGACTGATGGAGATAGCGAATTTTTGAGGAGAAACAGAGTACTCACTAGGCTATAGTTTTGCATTGCGTTCGCATTTTTAACGTAATACTTTTTCGGTTATTATTGTTTTTTGTAGAAGTTGCTTGGCCCCATTTACCCAAAGGGTGTAGGGTGATTTGGGCCAGTTACCAGTTACCTGAAACAACACAGAAACCTTTGTATTTTTTAACGTTAAGCGTTTACGCACTTGTGCCAGATATCTAACAAAAAGTATTTCTTACAGTGCTTACTGCTGAATGAGATTGAAATATTGCAGTAGATGTGAACGATAGATTTAATGGAAATTACTTTTCTATTCGATAGATAAATAGAAAAATATTGAGGTCAGAAATAGTCAGGAAATAGTTTTTTGCATTATTTCTGTTAGCAATGAAATGTTTTGTATTTTTAGATTTTACTTCTAATTTGCTTAGAACACCTGCATTTTTCCTAAAAGGAAAATCTCCGACACCATTCACCTAAAACGGATTAGGTACATTTTTGTTCGGTTGGTATCCCTGGGATGGCTGCGAGTCAGCATTATGCTTTGCACGAGGATAAAACAACTATAGTTAACTAGCATGGTCAAAATCAGAAGGACTAGCATATTATTAAGAGAGTATTAAGAGACTTCGTACCATAAAATAAGAGAAACCCAAATTTAGAATTCTCTTACCATGCATACCGTAACAAAAATTCTTCACTGAAGACTAACCAGGTCGTTGACACTCAGACAGAATCCGTTGACAAAATTATCAACAGAGCGAAATAACTACAGCTATACCCGAGGTATCCTCCGTTGTTTGTTGACCTTTGGCGACGAAAGATATAATAGTGGCCCGATTTACCCGAAGTGTACACGGAGATGAGATGGCTGAAAATCATTCCTAAAACTGGTCACATGAAGAAGAAAGCATTGGTTAACTACCATAATAAGAATCAAATTAATTGGAAATCTAATGCAGAGTAATATATGCGATTTCGTGACATCAACATAATTGAAACGTTTAGCCAGTTCTTACCTACAAACCTTCACAAAAATTCTCTTCCTTGACGTTTGACAGTGATTATTTGAACTTTTCCAGACAGGTGAAGTTTCCTACTTTGCCACCAGGATAAAAGTATGCATGTTCCAATGTTTGCTAATCTCTATCGATGAAAAATAGAAAAAAACGGCCCGAATCACCCGATAACCCGATTCACCCAAGCTTACCTTATATATATATATATATATATATATATATATATATATATATATATATATATATATATATATATATATATATATATATATATATAAAGCACTGGTGGTGTAGTGGTTAGCGTGTCGGCTTTCTATTGCTAAGTTCGGGGGTTCAAACCCCTCGAATGGAGGTTTTATTTAAAAAAAAAAACTATCATCAGTGCCTGGCAGTAGGCAGCAGTACTGTCAGTATGGTATAGAGCCAAAAACAAATGATGTTGGTTGGGTCTATATCCAATACAGCTGTAGGCGTGATCAGGACGATTTGAATGGCTACAGTACTGCGATGTGGAAAGCAAGAGGGAAACTACCACATTACAATCCCTAGTAAAGATTATATGGTTGGACACTATGAGTTCTCTCGAGGTAAAACAATCCGGAGGTAAAATAGTCCCCCAATCGGATCTCCGGGTGGGGACTGCCTTGAGGAAAACATTTGTCGAAAGTAAATTACGAATAGGGACTTGGAACGTAAGAACTATGAGAAAGGCAGGAAAGCTAGAGAACTTGAAAGAAGAAATGAGAAGAAATAGAGTTGACATTATAGGGCTAAGCGAAACTAGATGGGAGGGAGAAGGACAGTTCGACTCGGAAGAATTCACGGTAGTTTATTCTGGAGGAAATAGTGGGGAAAGGGGAGTAGCTCTGGTACTTAGGAATGATATGATGAAAAGCGTGACAAAGATAATAGCAACGAACGATAGACTGATGGCAATAAAGCTAAAAGCAGTCCCAGTGGACATGCTGATAATCCAGGTATATATGCCAACGTCAGCTCATGACGATGAAGAAATAGATGAGATCTATGAGCAAATTAATGAAATTTACGAAGAAGACGGAAGAGGAAAGGTAAACTGCATAATAATGGGAGATTGGAACAGCATAGTCGGAGAAGGACAGGAAGAAAATGTTGTCGGGCAATACGGACTTGGAAAGAGAAATCGAGGAGGGGAGAAACTCGTAGAATTCTGCATCAATAATGACCTTGTAGTGACTAATACATGGTTCAAAAACCATAAACGAAGGTTATACACATGGAAAAGCCCAGGAGATAGAATGAGATGTCAAATAGATTACATCCTTGTAAAACAAAGATTCAGGAACAGCATAAAGAACGCCAAGGCATTGCAAGGAGCAGACATTGATTCAGATCACAGCCTTCTAATACTTGACGTGAGTACAAAGCTCAAACAAATAAGAAAAACGAGAAGAGAAAGACAGACCTGGGACCTAGAAAAACTGAAAGAAAGGCAGGAAGTAGTCAGCATGAAGTTGGAAGATAACCTAAGAAAGTTGGAAAACAAACCGAAGACCGTTGATATAGAATGGGATGAAATTAAAACCAGTATCAAGGATACCTTGGATAAAGAGATTGGAAAACAAGAGAAGAAAATCAGAAAACCATGGATCACGAAGGAAATGCTGGAGAAAATGAATGAGAGACGAAAATGGAAAAACGTTAACAGTGAAGAAGGTAGAGCCAACTATAGGCGTATAAACAATGAGTTGAGAATGGTAACAGATAAAGCTAGAGAAAATTGGATAAAAGGAAAATGTGATGAAATAGAACAAATGGAGAAGTTAGGACGGTACGATATGATGTACGCTAGGGCACTGGAATTAGAAGATAAGAAGTCTAATGGAATTTGTGGTAAAGGAATTATGAATGCGGATGGGAAGATAGTCTCAGAAACAAAGGATGTAGCACAAGTATGGGAAGAATACATTAAGGAATTATACAGCAAACAGGCAGGAGCGGCAAAAATTGAACTGGAAGATGAGGAAAATGTTGAAGAAGACAACTTAGGACCAAGTATTATGGAGAGTGAAGTAGAAAAAGCGATAGTGGAACTAAAGAAGGGGAAAGCCACGGGCAGTGATGAAATACCGGCTGAGATACTTAAAGTCATAGGATCAGAAGGACTAAAAGCGATCACGAAATTAATTAATAAGATTTACGACACGGGAGAGTGGCCTCAGGATTTCCTAGAAGTAACAATGATTCCTCTAAAGAAGAAGCCAAAGACAATGCAGTGTAAAGATTACAGAACTATAAGCCTTCTGTCACACACATCGAAGATCATCACGAGGATTCTTAATAAAAGGCTGGAGAAAAAGGCAGAAGAAATAATAGGGGAAGATCAATTCGGTTTCAGAAAAGGACAAGGAACTAGAGATGCTATAGGAGTAGTTAGAATCATATCAGAAAGGGCAATAGAATACAGTCAAGATATCTGCGCATGTTTCGTAGACTGGCAGAAGGCCTTCGATAGAGTAAATTGGGTAAAGTTGATGAAGATATTAAAGGATATAGGTGTAGACTATAAAGACAGGAAACTGATCAGGAATTTATATGAGAATCAAGTTGTAAAGGTCAGGTTTGAGAATGTGGACACCTGCGGAATAAATATCGGTAGAGGAGTAAGACAAGGCTGCTGCCTATCGCCAACCCTATTCAATATATATGGAGAAAGTCTAATGCAAGAAGCTTTAGAAGGCACAGGGGATTTCAAAATTGGAGGAAGGATTATAAGAACAGTAAAATACGCAGATGATCAAGTACTTCTAGCAAGAAAGGAAGAGGAGCTACAAAAAATGATAAATAGACTAGTGATAACAGGTAGAAAATACGGTATGGAAATAAATACAGAAAAATCCAAGGTCATTCGAATATCGGGTAAAGAAGAGAACCTGAACATAACTATTGGGGGAAAGCCATTAGAACAAGTTTCAGAATATAAATACCTTGGAAGTATCATAACACGAGAGGCAAAATGTACGGATGAGATCAAAACTAGAATAGGAAAAGCAAAAGCGGCTTTCAGGAGAAAGAAACAACTACTTACAGGGAATATAAGGGAAGATATCCGCAAGAAGTTGATAAAATGCTACGTATGGAGTATAGCATTGTATGGGGCAGAAACATGGACGCTAAGGAAAAATGACATCAAATACTTGGAAAGCTTTGAAATGTGGACTTGGAGGAGAATGCTGAAGATAAAATGGACAGATAGGATGAAAAACGATGAAGTGCTACGAAGAATAGGAGAGAAGCGAATGATTATACAGACTATCAGAAAGAGGAAGGCTAACTGGGTTGGACATTACCTGAGGAGAGAGAGTATGATTAAAGACGTGTTAGAAGGAAAACTAGATGGGAAAAGGGAAAGAGGTAGGAAAAGGTTTCAGCTGATAGACGATTTGAAAGGGAAAGAGAGTTATCAAGATATAAAGAGGACAGCGGAAAATAGGAGTATATGGAGAATCAGGTTTAACCAAGAATAATCACGGACCTGTCTACGGACAGACTACCTATGATGATGATGATGATGATGATATATATATATATTCGATTATAAGGCAGCTTATCAGTACAGTTTACGCCGAAATAATAAAGTTTGGTCAATGAAACATTTAATAAATTTGGGTTCTTTTGTATAATTTTCTGATTTCAATTGCGATATTATTTAGAACGTCAAAACATCCACTGCATTATTTTAAACTATTATGACGCGTAAGTTCAAACAGTTTCGTAATCGCTAATGGCAGGAAAATATATGCAGTTTTAGTTGTAGTCATTCGAACATTACTCAGAAAAAGTACGCTCCCTTAATAACTTTTCAATCTCTTTTAGCTACCAAAAAGGGTCTAAGTTTTTGGATCCTTAAATTTTAGGCTCTTGAAAATGTGCTGATTTTTTTAAATAAGGCAAAATGTTTTTGCGATTTGTTGGTCTTTTATATCTGTCGACGCAAACCTCATACTGAAGATGTTAGTTTTGAATCACAAAACTAGTTCTATTTTCTTTTTCGTTTTCTTTTATTTTTGGAAATTTGTTTCCTTTCCCTACCTACTTAAAGTCTCAGATTTACAGCTAGTACTAATTAACATTTTCGCAAACACATTCAATTCCATTTGAAACCCTTTGCAATGGTGTAATTGTTTGTGTGAAAATTGTGTCCGCAAATTAATTTAAGCAACCAATTTAGCAGAATCTATTAGATAGTTTTTGAAGACATTAAAAAAAACCGGATGAGTGCTTTCATCGTAGAAAAACATTAATAAACCTCCCGAAGATTAATTTCCGGTTACGCCGTCGTTCACCTGTCAGAATCGCGGAATGGGCGGACCACCGACGCAGTCGCAGTAACCGTTATCTGGCCTGGGATCGTGGAACAAAAGTCATAACGTTTACCACTACATAGTTAATTTCGCGGATGCGACGGCAATTTGTCCCCATTAATTAAAAACGACGTAGTATTAAAAGACGCGGGGCGGCATATTAAAGATTGAGGGAGCATAACGGTTCGATACACGGTATTATATGAGGGTGGGAAAGATAAGAAACGAAGCACCTACTATTCTTTGTCAGTTTAATGGTACGAAACCGACAAATGCGTGATGATTTGTGGGGTAAGAAGCGGCAGCTTTTCCGAAAATGGATGCGAAGGTTTTTAGTTTTGTTCAGGGGCGCCCAATATGGGCCCCTGGGCAACAATTTGCCGGGCCCCACTGTACGAACTTAATTCTCTCTATAGGTCTTGGATTTTGACGGAAATCTTACCTATATTCTCTTACCACAATAGTGAATACTTCTATTTCAAAACAAAATTAAATGCAAATTGGGTGACGTCGCTCCGTTTTATTGTGCATTCTGATATTTAGGCTGTTAGGCGCGCACACACACACACACACACACACACACACATATATATATATATATAGTAACAAAATGGTTTCTCTAACAGCATTAATTTTATAATAAATAAATCTAGGCACAGCATATGTGCCGCAGGTAGGAAAAATACGTAATGCTATTATAGACATTATGTTAATTTAAATAAGTGTCAAAATACCGAAATGTAATTGATGAAGCGACGTTTTCTTATTCCATCTAATTTCAGTATTCTGGCCAAAAATGTTGCACTCTGCATCAGGCTTTATTAAAATCAGAGCGTGAATTCGGATATTCCCCGATACATTCCCAGCTGGTCAGCTGTGGATAATATATTTTACGCTTTTGGATATCAAAGCTTCCGCGGCGTAGCGACGACCTTGTCAGCAAAATAATTGAAGTAATATATTGTATTTATCTTTCATATATTCGGTCCGACATCGAGCATCAATGTAAATGCATAGTTACAACGTGACTATAAGTAGGTACATATTTTATTTACAATTCTTACGTAATAAAAAATTGTTAAAATTCATAATAATTATTTATAGACGGCGAATTTTCTAACAAAGCGAATTTAGGATAGTAGTTTCCAAACCTCCGGTCCGAGCCCCATGAGGGTCCTCTGGCCCCAGGGCAGCGACCCCCACTGCCCCTCTCTCGCCAGGCTTGGCTTTGTTTACTAGAGAATTATTGAGCTCGTCTTATGGTTTTAAACAAATCCCAGGATGAGCAATTAAGTATAAAAAATGACTGATTAAGTACTTGTCTCAGGTATCTCCATTAGCCATAAAAATCCTATCATTGTAGCCGAAATGCGCATGTGTTTTTATAAACATTTTATGGCTATTGGAGATACCTAAGACGATTTCATACTTAATTTTCAATTTTTAATAATTAAGTGCTTATTCTGGATTTTCTTTTCACTTTTGTTTGCACAGAATCTGCAAGCAGTTATACCGTTTCCATCTTTTGTTACACTGTACTTTCAGAAGCAAACATCTTTTTTGTCAAATACTCCAACTTTTAATAAACCTAGAAAGTGAGGGCAGTAGTTTAAATTGTCCTTCGTCAAAATTGTCGACAAAATTTATTACAATTGCAGTATACAAGCGGTGTTGGAAAGTAAGAATACAAGACCTCTTTAAGTTTTTCTCTTGTGCTCAATTTTCACATCCTCCTATAGTACATACATTTAGAAGGAAATCTGAAACAGAAGTTTCAAGGAAATGTATTTTGTTTAGGACGTTAAATAGATAACATAGCTGTTTCGGTGACTCCTCTTTAAAATAAACGGCGCAATATACATTGCACAAATCTCATATACGTATATATATTTGGTATCACTACACTCTTTTCCCCGAAATTTACTCTGTGTGCTTGGCAATTTACTGCCAATTATGTTAATAATGCGTAGCAACAGAACCAAAGTGACTGACACCATCAATCTCTCACGTCTAATACCTCTCACTAATAAGCACGTGGTGTTAACAGAGAAGTACGGAATTTTAGACTAGGGAATCCCCGGGTTCCCTTTCCCCTCTGACGCGTGCGCTAAGCGTCTTGTACAGAAATAATGCCACTGGACGATATATAGTAACATTTTTGGGACATATGGCTTAGTTATTATTATTTGTGACATCAGGTTGTACGTTTGGATGGATTTTAGTCGGAATCCTTGGAGCCATTTTTGAGTAAATCGAATTTTGTTTCAAAATATCCTAGAATCAAGTACCCTTAATTGTTGTGCAATATCGTTTATCTCTTCAGAATGTCTTTTATGAATGATATTATCCATAAATATGAGATATCATTCGATTTAGTGTAATCGTAAGGCTGTATTAAGAGTTGGAATGGATCGCGGCGAAGGCGTCACGTCATAAGGCTTAGTTAAGTTAGATTAGCGTACATTGTAATGCCACTGGACGCCATATGGTGATTTTTTGAGAAATACGGCTTACGCAGTATTATTTGTGACATCAAGCTCTACAATGGGATTGATTTTAATCAATTTCTCTGGAGCTATTTTTGAGTAAATCATATTTTAAAAAAATCGTCAAGAATAAACTACCCTTTATTTTTGTGCAATATCATTTTTATGAAAAAAGGGTCTGCAAAAGATGTTATATTGCACAAATACGAGATATCATTCGATTTATATACGCGTTTGGGCCCTAGAACGGCGAGCAGACTGAAAGACATACAGACGGCATGGCGAAAACATAATATTTAAACATTTAAAAAATGAAGCATGATCATTAAAGAATGATCAGACATTTTAGGTTTGCAATATAACAACCATATAAGGAAAATGACGGCATTGTTTGGATCGATACCCCGCATGATATATACCATTTTTGGATAAGTTAATTTATCTTTCAGCGCTTTTTAAATAGCTTATATAATCCAAACGTCTGTTCGGATAATATCTCTGGAATCCTGTAACTTGGAGAGGGAAAATGTTCATGATATGGCGGTCTACATACTACGCGAGTGCAACTACACATGGTAGAAATGTGATGGATCTAGAATCAGCTGCTGAGGAGTAATCGATGTCTTTTTCCAACCCCTTAGTTACATTTCTACCTCACATAAGAAAAGCATGATATAGGCGCAGGCAGAGGTGGACTTAAGAGGGTGCGAGGCCCCTAGGCCAACCTACGGCCCGCGAAGGGTGTTTGTGCGGCCCGCGAAGCTAGGATGAAAAAGCAATCCGAAAAATTAAAATGTTTCAATTCTCCGCAATGAATACGATAAGCGCTTTATTAAGACAGCCGTTTTCGTCGTCTTACGATGATAAACTCGAAATAAAACGAATGAAAAGACCCCTCCCTAATTTGAATTCAGTTAAAAACCAACAGTGTGCCAACAAACAGGAAAGGTGTCGTGAATTTAATGCCTTATTCGAAGAACAATTGGCTGTGCGGGTGTGATGAAAAAAATGCGTTTTTTTGTTTTCCTTGTGCTCTTTTCCAAGGAGATGTCAGCAGGTCGAGGAACAGGATTTCGGACTTGGTACACATTTAACCTAAACAACATATGAACAATGTTTTGAGTTTATCGTTGCTGGGTAAAACAAATATTCCAAGTCAGTTTAACTCACAGTATGGGCTAGCTATATCTAAACATAACGAACAAGTAGATAAAAATAGGTACGTATTAAATTTGATTATAAATTGTAAACGTTTTTGTGGGGCATTAGAATTAGCATTGAGAGGGCATGATGAATCGGATGAGTCACAAAATAAGGGAGTTTTTCGTGAGTTAATCCAGTTTAGTTCTGAGTTAGATAAAGACTTAAAAGTTCACCTTAGTCAATCAGCTGTGTTTAAAGAAACGTCTAAAACTATACAGAATGAGTTGCTGGAATGCATGTTAGAGGTATACCACGAAGAAGTTCGCAAATAAATTCAAAAAGCAGATTATGTAGCATTGATGAAACTACTGACGTGTTATGTCAATTTCAGTTAGTCATTGTATTACGTTACATTGTAGGCGGAAAACTGGCAGAAAGGTTCTGGAATTTCGTTAATCCTGACGGACATGGTGCTCGTGCAATCGCAGATTGTATTTTAAAACAACTCGACCCCCTAATTGGTGACAGCCCGAATAAACTTATAGCACAAAGTTTTGTTGATGCTTCTGTTATGAGTGGACGTTTAAATGGCGTTCAGAAAATGAAAAAAGACAAGTATTCACTTGCTAATTTCGACCACTGTTACGCCCACCATAATCACAGGAATAAAAGATAGATTTCAATTTACGAATCTTTTTGTGGTCGAAGAATTTGATAATTACTGCAAAAAAATCCCTGACACGTATCTCAGTGAAATAATTGAAAAGTATCCTTTTTTGTAAAAAAAGAGACTGAAGAGTGAACTTCAAGTTCAAGAGCAGTTTCTGGTGCAGTACCATTTCTGTCGCTAATTTTGGGTGATGATTTGTGTGAAACATTTCAAGAGACAATAAAGCTTTTAAAAGTGTTGATTACGATACCAATGTCGACACCAGAAGCAGAACGGTATTTTTCAATGATGAAAAGAATAAAGACTTTTCTTAGGAACACTATAAAAGAAGAAAGACAGTGCTTCAGGCATGCTATCGTGTGAAAACACTTTTGTAAATAACATAGATAGCTTCAACAGAAAGGTTATTGATTTATTTTCTAACAAGAAAGATCGCCGAATAAACTTTGTTTACCGCTCATTTTAGCTGCAAGACACTTTTTTCATCTACTAAGTACAGTACATTTTTCGGTAAGTAAAAAATTAGATACTTTTTGTATTATAAATTTAGGTTTTTTTGACATACCCTACCAGTTGAAACAACCACCGGCCGCCACTGCACTAGGCTCTTCCCCAACAGCAACCAATTCTGCTAAAGTTGACGGAGCACC
The DNA here is from genome assembly GCA_028673005.1 of Tanypteryx hageni. Taxonomy (NCBI): domain Eukaryota; kingdom Metazoa; phylum Arthropoda; class Insecta; order Odonata; family Petaluridae; genus Tanypteryx; species Tanypteryx hageni. Next base: position 68,191,860 of record CM054112.1, on the reverse strand, counting down.
AGTGGCGTATCCAGGAATTTTTCAAGGGGGGGGGTATCAATCCTCATCACTAACATCTCCACTGACCTTTTTTTAGGGATTCAACAAAATACGTCGCATAAGTAGATAATGACACGATAGATTGATCATAATTACGTATAATAAACCAATAGATATGATATAACATTAAAATCCATCTACTTTCGCGTTCTTAGTCTATTTACGTAAGTTATAGAATGAGATTCTTATTTTGGCAATGATAAAATGAAAATCCAATCGTTCGTGTCAATGTCTTGATTTTGTATTTTTTTAATATTTTAATCTTAGTTTTAAAAAGTTCCTACGCATCAGTCATTCCTGTGTTACACGAGTTGAGAAAATCGTTTTGGGATTAGAACTCCGCCTAATGGGCCGACCAAAATTTTACCATTCCGAACACAAGGTATGGGAAATTTAATCCTGAAAAAATGACTACTCCCTCTGGAATTTCTTGAGATATCTTAAACGCGTAGGGACAAAGTGAAAACATACAAGAAATTATTTATGCAGGAGTAGTAAAAATTGAAAGTTTTTTTTTAAGATTATCCTATTGACCTGCTGTGTTACACGAATAAGCGCTGTCTCCCCACTCCTGTGTTACGTCAATTGTCGTAACATTGTATTCAATATAACGCGCTAATTTGTTCATTAAGTAGAACATAAAATAACGATTCTATGTTTAGCGATTTAATTTAATAAAAATGCTTACATAAATGATGTGCGGCACGACATGTTGATATTGAAATAAAATAAAATCACTAACTTGTAAAGCATGATTGCAGAACCCAGCAAACATTGTCATCTGTTGCTTTAACTTGGAATAAAACTTTTCGGAAATTTCATTCTAAAAATTAGCAATCTCGTTAAATTTCACACAGCGGTACATTTGCGGAAATATGTTATCTATATATATATATATATATATATATATATATATATATATATATATATATATATGTATGTATGTATGTTTGTGTGTGTGTAAAAAGTACAAACTTTAAAGGCAACGAGGAGATCCTTCTTCGACCACTAGCAATGAATGACTGATGAAAAGTGACTGGAAATTATATAGAGTGAGAGTACATGCAGCATCAGAACATGTGAGACCTACGGCTTTCTTCCAAGTTCTCTGTATTTGATGCTTAGTTTTTGCGCTTCTATTTTCAATAATAATCCAAGAGGTTGATTAGCCAAAAATACACATACGCGCGCTTTGATTTACTAGCCGGGCAGCAGATGCTTAATGAACTCAAATATTTCGCCTAGGTTGAGTCATGTTTTGTGTTTATGGAGTGGTTTTAATAAATTCTTCGTTTATCTCGGCTCATCCTCACAGCACCAAATTTCTTTCGTGAGAAGACACTGAAGTTTCAAGCATTTTTCCCCACTAAGTGCCTTTCCCTCCAACCCACATTGCATTTCTTTCTCTCCTAAGCCTTTATGGAAAATAAGATGAATTAATAAAGAGAGAAACAACAAGCAGTGCTAAGGCGTTTACATTCAGCAAATAATAACATGGGTCACATTTAAGGCCCGAATAGAATCGACCACTTAGCCCGAGAGAGGCACTCCTCCGGCTACCCTACCTCTCCTTCCGACGGTCCCTTTCTCACGAGACTGCTTCAGTTTTGGAAGCCCAGATCGCATAACTCATCTTTCAAAGAAAGTTAACTTGTACGTCAAGTAAAACACTAATGAATTTTATTTACTCGTTCCGTCGTTCGCAATTATCTTGGGGCGTCAATACCTTTTCCAGAGGATATTCTAAGTATACGTTGCTCATGGGAGAGGGGGGGGTTATAACCCCAACCCCCCTTCCTCCCCTCCCCTGGATACGCCACCAAACCTTTTTGGGTTATTTTGAATAATTACACCTGTTTCGGATCCAGTATGCACAGTTATGTTGGGATCTTCAAGATTTTCATTTCCACTTTTACAGCTAACATCAAGTAGATTTTCATTTTTCTCACTAACACTGCAACTAGAAACAGTTTTTTCTTGAAAAATTTCTCCAAAGAGCCTTTAAACTTTCGTTGTGATTCTTCCAAAAGAGCACGGTTTTTCCTTTTAAATGCTCCTGATTCAAACTTTCTGTCTTTACCCCAATCTCTCCCTGACATTTCAATACTTAAATGGAGTTAATTATTCTTCTTAAGGTTATAACGTTAAACTAAATATTTTAATCATTAAAATAACGATATTAATTATGATAATGATTCACGAATACAATAAAATGCTCTGCGATAACGCCACATAGCTATTGGCGGTTCACGGGAACTACGAACCAACTATGAGGACCAGTGAAGTCAGACTGTATCGTTCCTTTAACACGCCAGTTCTCTTTTACAACGATCGTCTTCATCATCTAGAGTGCATGACTAGTTATTTGTGCTGGGACTTTTAAAACTCAGTATAAACATTTCTTTCTCTTCTAATATTAAACTGCTCACTTATTAACTGAACGCCATCCGACGTAGATTGTACATCTGGCGAGAACTTCACATCCCGCCCTACGACGTACTATTTAGGTCCAGAAAAGAGCGGTGGAATTAAATTTCTGTTTTGATTTTGGATTTCCAAGTGAGAGATGGGCTAGTTGATCTATTTCTTTTCATCTTTCGACTCGATCTCTAAAGACTGATTCACACTATGCAGTCGGGAGACGGGACAGTCGAGGGACGGGACAGTCGGGGTGCAGTCTGCCCCTGAGCTGTGCATTCATATTACGTGGTCCACAGTCCGCAGTCTGCTCCCGTTTGCCGAGTGATTAATTAGTTTTTAAGTGTTTAATAAGAAGAAATCATTGTACATCATGGATTCTGACAGCAGTTCCAAAGAAGTTGTAGTACTTGCTGCCCTGTGTTAACAGGAGGAAAAGAAGGAGAAAGAGAAAATAATATCAATGGTTGAAATATTTTCAGACATCAAGAAGGTGAATTTCGTACTCTCTTTATGCGACTTCGTAAGAACTCCAGGAGTCATCATCAATACTTCCGTATGGCTCTTGAAAAATTCGACGAATCACTCGAGTACTTTAGGTCGGCTATTGAAAAGAGGAACACAATTTTCAGAGAGGAGAGTGCAGAAGAGGGGGTACAGTCTGCCGCAGTCCGCAGTCTGAGTTGCCTGGCCGAGAGACTTCGGCCGTCCCCCGACTGTCCTCTATAGTGTGAATACGCCTATTTGAATTACATTGAATCAATTCGAGGTAGTCTTTTTAAGGCCGATTCACACTCTGCAGTCGGGGGACGGGACAGTCGCAGTCTATTCAATTCAATTCGTTGTTCACGCTCTAACGATTCTTAGAAAAGGAGTGTAAGAAAGAAGTCGGAGCCAAGATATTCATATTATTCATATTCGTCAGAATATTTTTGGCCGGGAGGGAGTTGAATTCTCCGTGCTCAATTGAGTGCACACAAAATGCATTTTTCTGACTTTTTTTACAGGGCAAATCAAATTAAAATAAATCTCGAATCGAGTATTCCTTACTCGATTCGAACTTATAGTCGAACTTATAAGTTCGACTATACCCGTACATTATTTCCGTAGTAAATGAAATCCTAAAATCTCGGCATGTTAATAAGAGGTTAACCCATCTTCAACAAAAAGTACTGATTGACGAGGATGTTATTAACGTTTGTTTATATTATTGCATTTTGTTAGCCCAAAATTGCATCGTGAAGCGCATTTGGATGCTTAACTTTGCTCAAAATCAAAGATTTTTTCGCCCGTGGGCCGTTTGCGGTCATTCTTGGATTTTTAAACTTAGTGGCGATGATATCCATTATTTAAAACCTGTTTTTGAAAATCGTTATTTACCTCACAGCAAGAAAAAATTGTGAATCATGCAGAAAATTAGAAGTATATTTTAATTATAACAATAATTACAACACGCGCTACTTATGTAACGCACAGCCATTGAAACATTTAATCAAGGAGGTATGTACATGACCATCGACTACACTTTTCATCGAAATTATCATGCCCGGTTAGGCAAATTATAATACTGCGTTAATTCGAATTCTCGCTTCTGCCTCAATTAGAATAAACAGATGGAGCGATGGCGACCGACGTCATAGGCAGGCGTAAACTCGTATAGGAATATCCATATTTCCGGTTGAAAACGATAAGTTCAATCAAGTCGATACAAAACCGCTGCCAAAAAAATCCAGTCGACAAAGTACACGGTTGAAGGGGAAAGGAGTCAAATGAATACTCACTCGGTGACGTTGTCGTCTCCCGTGGCAAAGCGGAGAAAGAGATTCGCGAGCGACTGATAGCGGCATTGACGGAAGTGCTGGGCGAAAGAAAATGCCATCCACCCCTTGCCACCAGGAACACGAGATTCGATTGTATATGCGCCGCGTCGACCTTGAATCACAAGCCTTATTGGGAGCAACTGTGCGTGCCCTGCCAATAAAAGAAGGGGTGAGCAAGCGGTGACGAATTAGCGAACACACAGCGAGTTTAATATTCCGACAGGACGTTCACGTGGAGTTCGTCATTATAGTCGTTGTTATTGAAAGTAACTCGTCCATGTATTTCCGAGCATTAAGCTGTAAGATTTTTTCGGGTTAATGTCGGTTCCTTTGGTTGGGGATTCGTCATCGCATTTCTTAATTGTCTCTGTGAAGAATTAATCAGCTTTTTCGTGGATATCGGGGAATCGTTTTTTGATGTAGCATTTTTTTCGGTGATTTACATTTCGTGTTATGTTCCTCATAAACTAAAAGATTATAATTACAGCAAGAAATATTTGAGTCGATTTACATATGTAGGATATACCTAAGCTAACATCTACATTATACCCGGCAAGTCACCTTTTTGGTGGATGGCAGGGGGTGCAGTGCACCAAGGGTCCATAGTTTTCCTACGTTATCTTTTCCTATTATGGTCTCTTATCGTCCTAGGGAAAAACGATCCTCTATATCGCTCCGTTCTACAGTCGATCTCGCGAATCTTATCCTCACTGTCCTGTCTTCCGATATACGTCGGGCTTCTTATAAGTCCTACTACCTCATTCACTAGTCCCTCCGACATAAATTTTTCCAGTAGTTTAATTCTAGCCTGCAGCCTGCGTTCCTCTAACGATGTCCATTTCAGATTTTCTATTAATGATGTTACGCTTTGTTTACTATCGTAATTTCTCTTTACAAATCTAGCTGCCCTGCGCTGAACCTTTTCTATCTCGTTAGTGAGTCCCTTTTCGTAGGGATCCCACACAGCTGAAGCATATTCGACCTGCGGTCGAACCAAGGATAAATAACATAATTCGTTCACTTTTTCGGAGCTATTTCGAACTATTCTCCCTATAAAGGCCAGCTTTTTGTTAGCGGCACCTATCAATCGGCGAATGTGGGTGTCCCACGAGAGATCACGATGGATCGTGACTCCGAGATATTTAATCGAGTCTAAAACTGGGATCTCTACTCCGTCCAACGAATAATTATTATCCAACGAGATACTCTTGGTTCTCCAGAAGTTGATGACGCAGCTTTTCTTTTGGTTGATCTCTAACTGTCATTCTTTACACTATGCAGAAATAGCTTCTAGGTCATTTTGGAGATACTGGTGGTCTTCCGGATTGCTTATTTCTCTATAGATGACGGTGTCGTCCGCGAAAAGTTTAATTTTACTTCTGACTACGGATCTGATATCGTTTATATAAATTAGAAATAATAACGGACCAATTACACTACCCTGCGGAACGCCAGAGACAACCTCCACTAAGTTCGAAGATTTCCAATCTATAACAACCTTCTGCTTCCTATGATTTAAAAATTCACGGATCCAACTAACGACTTTAGAATTAACGCCTAAGGTTTCTAATTTCGTTAATAACTTTCTGTGAGGTACCTTATCAAAGGATTTCCTAAAATCTAAGAAGATGGCATCGACCTGCGTATTCTTTTCTCCGCTTCTCAGTATACAATTAACAAAAAGACCGAGCTGAGTATCACAAGCTAAGTGGTGGTTTGAATCTCTGCTTCATAATTGTAGGTTCGAAACTTGTAATTGGTTAAGACGTTCACGTTTATAGCTGTTCCTGTTCTGTTAATGAGGCCATTGCAATTAACCTTAAAAATTCTCAAGAACTCATGATAACTTTATGTATATGACGATATTGGTTATGATCATCAGAAATATTTTAAGGAAGGTATATTATTTAATGTTATCTTTTTAAGCTTTCCATAACGGCTCAGTTAATTCGAGAATGTCAATGGATAAATAATATTTCTTCGAGTTAAATTTTCTCTGCTAAATTCTTTCATTTTTTGTTGGGGCCGTAAATAGATGTATTTTGTACCACTGTTAACTTTTTATTAAAAATTAATTTCCTTTTTCAGCTTTAAACATTTTCCAGGAATATCCTAACGTAGTTTTTCCACAACTAAGCAAATCGGTTTTCGCATCGCATGATTCACAGTCATAGATAAATTTCGATAATTAAGGCATTTCCCGAACTTATTGTTTAAGGATAAATAACAGGTAGAGGGGCGGAAAAATAATTTTGATGCATAAGAGGCATCCTTCCTGGAATTAAACTCAAAAACCACTAAAACTCCCGCGCTCTATCGTTTCTCCGCTAATTTTTCTTCTATCATTCATTGTCTTATGAAATAATAGCACTGCGTCGATATGGTTGCATAAAGTAAAGGATAAATAAATACAATTTTCATTTCAATATAAATGAGGAATTGATTTAGAATTCTTCTAGTATTTCCCCGTTTCCGCCGGTTAATGTTTTAAGGTATGATATCATGATTTAAAAATTTTGAGATATGAAAATTATTAGAGACAAAATGGTCCGTGATAATTGTATCGAAAATTTAACGACCATTGTCTTTACAAGCTTTTTCTTGGCTCAAAATTCGCTAATTGCAACATAAAGAAAGATATTTTGTGAGATTTTTCAAGAAACGTACACTGAGTTTTTGTAACCGTCGCGAAGAGCACGTTTCTTACAATCATAATACTTGATCTTTAGGTCGCATAAGCGCTTTCAAATTGCAGGAAACAAAACCGGTTCTTTGCGAGGCACCTCTTTCACTCGTTAAAAATCTAATTGCGCTCGTGAAGTATAGCTTTAGATGTTCGTAATATAGAGCTTACGCGCTAAATGAGGAACTGTGTTGCATGCTCTGGGAAATTCAATGAAGAAATGTAATTCCAAGAAACCTTAAAATATAAAACTAATCTGCATTTATGACTTATCTAGTTATTGGAAGTATGTACTATTCTCTCAACGCTATATTCGTCGTACTTTCAAGTCAGTATGCGGCCACTTGCAATGAATGACAAGCAGTTAAACGGTGGACTTTTGTTTGTTTTCACTTTGGTCCGTGCTTTTATTGGTGTGTATCTTTGACACATTAACTTTAATCGTCATTAAGAATTTATCTAAGAAAGGTGGCTCCTGAGTTCAAGCCGACATCCCTACAAAGTAGCTGTTCAGGAGCAGATCCAGAAAATTCCCAATCGCCGCTCCTCCCTCTTAAATCCGCCATTGTCAAAGACCCTCCAATCTGAAAATCCCTAACCCTGTCAGGAACTTTCACTCCCGTCTCCTATCGATCTATTCTGCAGCGCAGAATTGTGCAATTTTGCGCGTGGTGGGTTTAAGAATTCAGCAAATGAAGGGCAATTGGAATCCGAGAGCACGATCGTCCCCCGGATTCGCCACTGGCCATCTTACAAAGATTGGATAGAGAGCAGTTACCGATTTTACTTTATGCACTAATTTACCATGAATGTACCTTTCTTTGGCGATGATATTTATACAAAAGCATCGTCTTCGTACAAACACGGAGGGCGGTAGAAGAGGGAACCTCCGCAGACAGTCTGTGCAAATTTTCTGAGCACCCTTTGAAATTTCATTTGATCATGTACCCGTCTGAGGCTTATAAGAGTCGCATTCCAAGCAAATCACACTTTGAAATCTGAATAGGAAATTATGCTCACCGAAGAATGAATGGCATCAGACTCACACAAAGATGCGCATTGTTCGGAGGGTCGAAGTCTTGAAAGATGTCCGCGACGGGCATGACGGGACGCTTAGTCCCTTAAAGAATCCCTCCCACACCGATAGAATAAGGGAGGGAGAGTGTAGTTCCTCTCGTAGGCAGAGGGCGATGTCACGCGCGGGGCGGAAGAGGGGTGTCATGGCGACGGCCGTGGGACCGGAAGCGTGCGGCTATCAGAAGCCTAACCGCAGGAATGTCTGCGCGGATGGAAGGGCGAGCTGGGGAAAAGGGAGGGAATAGACACAAATCGCTAAGTGGCGAAATAAGGCGCATCGTATGTAGTAGCTTAGGATAACAGTGAGGGAGAGGGGGATGGGGTTTAAGATGGTCCCTATGATATTATATAGACTTCAAGGTCTTAATCGACGAGAGAATATATAGACAAGCATGAAATTAGCCAATTGTTGAATTTAGATCGTACTAATTCAATAAGTATTGTAAGGAGCCACATCAAGTAAGGACTAAGTATCACACAGGGAAAGGCTAAACATCCTTTCATAAAGAGAGTATAAGCGCTTGATGACAGTTTAGCGGATCAGGTCTGTATGATGTTCTACCTCTGCACAAAAATACTATCATTTTTTATCGACTTAAGGACAAAATTTAGATAAACAGAATGGTCTACCTCACCACTCAACGCCTGAAGAAATTGCTATTACTTTGATGATGAAGGAATAATTTTTTTGTCCGTACCACGAATTTATAGAAGGCATTAAGGAAAGATTTTTTTAATCTGCGCAGGCTGCATTTGAATTCTAAAGGAATTCTTTAAGGAAATGCGATTTGACTGTTTGACAATTTGGCTCATCTCGAGTGTTTTTGCCTGGAGCTTGCTGGCCCATTCGTCATTCGTTTTTGATTTCCTTAAAAAGACTGTTTACTCCATGATACGTTTCAGGGCACGTTTGCGAGTTCAAGAAAAACGCCTCCGTTTAATTATTTACTTCTTCTTCTTCTTTATATATGACGGAACAATTTCAGCCTGCGTATTAGGGACGACACAGAGCTGTTGAAAGAGAGCCTTGGATAAGTATCTCTTTATCACTCTCTGCCACGCGTCATCAGCGGTGACGTGCGCGTATGGGGTGAACGTGTCGGTCCTTTTTTCCAGTAATCGCCATTTCAGAGTCGAATAAATTTTATCGTGTATTTTAGATCGGAACTAAGAGCCTGCTAATTCAATCTCATGGGACAGAAATCGCCTGCTCCTTTTTCATCGAAATTTAGAAATCTGCCGACTACTAGTATAATCAAGGCGCGCGGGGAAAATGAAATTCATCGCGTAAATCACCCGATCGCGACGCAAAGCAACTAACAGAAGATCGTGTAGCGCCGCGTCCTTGCATCCGGCTTTCGAGGGAAAGAAATCCAATCTGAATGATTTACCGTCGTAGCCTTTTATTTTAATAACGCGGAAATGAACGAGAAACAAAATTTAACCGAGCGATGCTGTCTCGCTTTCATTTTATTAGCCTACTTTCCAGAATGGAAATCTTATATATAGTTTTCCAGTTCTGTCTGTTCTGTGTATAACGCTGACGTCATCAATGGCACTTTTTAACGCGTTTTTAACAAACTTCCCGATTATGTGGAAGATTGAAATTTAGCAGGAATGTTTGATTCAGATATAAAAATTAAATGACGAAAAAAAGACTCGGGTTCGACTCCAGGGCGGCGATTTCCATGTCCCGTGAGATAACACGTAAAAAGCGACTATTTAAAGTGCAGGCTTTTATTCTTTTGGAAATTAAAATTAGAAGAAATTGACTTACGATCTTCGAATTTAAACTATGATTTAGGAATATTAATGAAGTTTCTTATTCTATTCATCTTTTTCCGCCTGTCGTTCGAAATCTCTCATATTAAACATTTAAATCACATATTTTGGAAAAATATCGGCTTTTAAACGGGATGTTGCCTTGCCGACCACGTCATTGTTAAATCTCGAGAATCAATTGTTGTCTCAACCCGCATACGTGTAATATATACGAGTGCAAGTCTATATTTCCAGAGAAGGAGGGAGAGGATGGGAAGGAGGAGTATGGGAGAGAGGAAGAGAGAAAAGGAGGAAGAATGGGAAGTTCCTTAAATTTAATACTTAATCCACGCATACCAGTCATATTTGACGGGCAATTACGCTAGTAGACTTACAGTTTTGTCGTTGTGTCTGTCTGTCTGTCCGTCCCCCCTATTAACCTTTGAACCAATAGACCGATTTTCGTGAAACTTGGTGGAAATCTCTTTCTACATAGGCCGAGCTCCCGAGGATAGTTTTTGTTGCGAAGATTGATGTCCAGGGTTCGATTCCAGGAATTATCCTTCCCATTTGATTTATATGGGAAATCTGAAATCCATCGTGCTGGGTAATTTTCTCTTGCACATTAAAATATCTTAGAATTGTAATATCGGAGCGAGTTTTGTACTATTCTCTGAGTAAATGAATGAAGATTCACCGATTACCTCATCGTGTTATATAAAGTGTAACTAAGCAAAGGTTCTCATGTTCATCATAGGCCCAGACGAAAATTATTGTTGTTCGAATTTCCTATTTTGTTGTAATCTTACGCCTCAATGAACTGGCCAAAAGGAATCTCTTAGATTTGATTATCAGACGGGATATGACAATTAACGGGAGATGTTAGTACGCGGAAACCGCTTATGGCGATGATATCTCGGGCCGTTTGCACAACCTCTCTAATTACGCTCATAATGAGAACGCAAGGTTCACGCATGGGTTACAGTGACGACACCCAACTTTCACTGCCTGCGTTAAGACATCGTCTATGGTTTTCATTTAAAATATGAAAGAAAAAATGTTTAAAGTAATATTAACGCACACCTCACATTTATTTCATTCTTATATAACTAGCGTAATTGCCTGTCAAATATGACTGGTTTGCGTGAAGATAAGAATAATAAACGTTATTTATTTTTCTTTCAAACGATCCAGGTCCGAAGATCGTCAATTTTTTCTAATTTTATTTTGCAAAAGAGTAAAATCCTTTAATCGATTTATACGTGTTATCTTATTGAAATCAGAAATTATCTACTGGAGTCGAACCCGGGCCTTTTTTGGGATTTTATTTCGAAAATGGCTTTTACTATAAGAATCAAACATTTCTACCAAATTTCAATTTTCTACCTACTCGAAAAGTTTGTTAAAATAGCATTACAGTCAGCCGTAAATAGTTCTCGATTCTCCCGCTCTTTTATAAACCATTTTTAAGCACGCCGCCACAGTCGAGCGTGAGAGACATACCTAGCTTATTATATAAAAAGATGGTTGAATCGTTGTAAAAACTTATCATGGATTGTAGAACATTTTCTAAAATGCAAATCATTCCTGTTCAATACAGTGTTTTTTGTTTGATAAATGCTTCAAATTCATCATAATATAAAGTTGAATTTTGTCCTTACCTATGGGAATTTGGGGATTAAAGTTATCCTTCAAAACTTAAACCATGTGTCATTAACAGCTTTGTACACGTATCATTTAAATGTTTTGAATTTTCAATTAACCAGCGTCCCGAGGATAACATATAAGCTATTTTTTATTTAAACTTGGATACCAATTCTATACTAGACTACCAAGTCTATAACCGTATTACAATTTTGGAAAATCTTAGTCATCTTTATTCTGACTGAGAAATCTAATACTAGATAAAATTCTTGGACCGATTTCGGAGAACCGTAGAAACTAGGCCACCTTTGTTTATTGAAGATAGGCTGTTGCGATTAAAAATGTTTATATGAAAGCAAAACTGTACGCGTGTTGACATCAGTAATATAAATTTAGCTCCCATATACGAACGAGATACATTTTTACCTCTTTTTCTTGTTAATATTCATAAATTTGCTGAAATTAAAAAAAAAGTGTAAAAAAATTTTTCAAGTCTGGATCCAAGTTATCAATAATTTCCTTGATATTTTTTCGTATTTTAATTTAAAAGATAATACCGTTTATGTGTAATTTTACGATAATCTATAATGTTTCCAATATTACCGAACAGTTGAGATTTTCCTTTAGTTCTTTCAAACAAAATATTTGTGTTGATGAGACAATTTTGAATAATTTTAAAAACCCTTATGTTATCTAACTATTTAAGGAAACAATATTATACAATATATAATGCATCGATAAGCAGTGATAGGTGCTGATTTCTTATAGGCTAACATAAGATACTCTGCATTGCTATCGTTAAGTTTTTTCTAAAATGTGCGGTTGGTTTTTTGGGGAAGGTGGATGGCAGACTTCCGGGCCTACGAAGTATCTTTGACCATCATTTGCGGTTGAAGGTCTTCCTGAACGAGGTCTACCGTTTACCCACAAGATTTTTTTGAGGTGAAAGTTTTTCCAACGAACGATGGTCTAACGAAAAAATGACACTTATGGCTCTAACTCTTATCACATTAAGATTATATCGTATAAATAGTTATGTAAAACATACAAATTCTTAATATAAATTATTAGTTTTAATTATTAATTTTCAACACAATATTTTGAACAATAACAAAATCAATCGGAGATGTGTATGCCCAAAGCATTATTCGAACCTGCGACCTTAACATTGGGAGGCAGACAGGCTAGCCTCCTCTTTGCCAATACCAACTACAGGGCCAGCCGCGGGCGGCTGCCCGGATCGCCCAAGGTTTGGGGGCGCTATCCCCATCATTTATCTATACATTACTTGCAAGTGAATAAATATTGGATACAGATTATACCGAGAAACAGGCTAGAATCTTGATGGCATTCCTTTGAATTTTTCATTATCAATATTTTTTACAGAGCGATGAATAAATAAACATTTACCTTTGTTGATATCTCAACAAACATTAACGGAGGGGGGGGGGCTCTGGATGCTATCCCTCCCGGGGGGTCAAAATTCCTCGGGCCGCCCATGATCAATCTCAAATGGAGAAGACGACTAGTGGTATTTTAACGTAAAACCTAAAAACAAGTATTCGAGGAATTGTGTGTGTGTGTATTTTTGGCTAATATTAACACATTTTCTATGACAATCCATTATATTTTTGAGTGATTTTAATAGAAAAAGCTTCAGATTCCGCTCTATGGCTAATCATATTCCAAAATTTTTGTTTCTCTATTTTTAGTGAACTTTGCATTGAGACACAATCGATTGGCCAATGTGGCTGTTGTGTATACGATTTTAGATCGTTTTCCATTTATTCAAATTTTCGGAATGAAATAGTGAAAGTGAAGCTTTAATTGCATGGATCTGAATGATGAAAAATGTTATATACCAGGGTATTTTTATAAAAGATTCTAATTGCCGTTGATCACATTTTGATTTATCATATGCGCTATTGATATATTTTTGTTCCGATTATCTTTAGGTTAGCCGGTTATATTCCCGAAAAATGGAAAGTCCCAATTTTCCCAGAGCGAGGGTATTCCCCGACATTTCCCTTTCGCGTTCACGAATTTTTATTTACGAGGAGATAATCAAATCCCATGACTTGTTATTTCGAGCAATTATGATACTTTCGTTCATTTATAGACGTAACCATGGAAATGGAGGCTATGACATAGATACGGAAGGATAATATCACGTGGTTCGTGGACTAACGAACGAAGCAACGCATTATTGTGTTGGCCATTTTCCTTCGTCTAGAAAAAAGTCAAATTGAACAATATTTATTGATAGAATTCCTTGGAATCCTTAATTAAAGCGGCGAAGTCGAATTATACACTCACAATGCTATTATTGAATTTCTTCGATTATCCAAGATCGCCAAAAATGTTATATGCCCTCTTAATAATCTATTGGAAATAAGCTCACGGACCTTAATGAAAGCTTATTATTATAAAAGTTTAATTCTTAACTTTATTTTGTGTCCGTAATATTGTATGTTCAATTTTCTGTCGCGGTGCGATATCTCATTTTTCTCTCCTAATTCCAGATTCGAATTTATGCGAGGACATCATCTTTGTTACTGTAACAAAGTTCATTTTTAAAACCCAGGTAGTGCTTTTTATGTCCTATTGATAGATGAACGAATGAAAAATTATCTATTTTTTGTATCACCAAGAGCGTATTTGTAAAACTGTCAACACTGTCATGGACGGACTCGCATCCATACTTTATTGCGACAAGTTAATTCTTAATGAATGACTGAGTGTGCTGTTTAGTGGCGCATCGATGGTATAGCCATTACCACACGACATAATATTTTTTAATAATGTCTCTGAGGTAAATATTTTTAGAATTATTTTAGATGCCCATACTTCGTGTATACACGCTTAATTTTAGCACAAGTACTAATATTGGGGGCAATATATTGGGGTAAAATTATTCATATTCTTCTTTTTGTAGCAGCAGGAACTGTAAGGGACTCAAAAATGTGACTGGCAGCTGATGGGAGGGCCTGATTAAGACATAGGCCAAGTAGGCCATGGCCTAGGGCCCGGCGCGAAGCTTGCCTAGCGTGAAAGGGCGGCGGGACCCCTAGGACCTCCAGAGAGTTAATGTGTTTGACGTTCCCTGTTTGATTGGTTCTAATTATTTATTAGTCACCACTAACTGTTAGCGGTAACTAAGGAAAAGTAATCTTTTCAAATGCACGTAGTTTTGTGAATACGGAAGAAAAACCCCTTTAAATGTGGTATGGTTGGAAAACACGGACTTCCATGAAAGTACAACGGGTGTTCATTTTTTTTCTTATGTTCGTTGCTCCGATTCCAGACGACTTCCATTTGATTAACATGTAAACCTATAGTCATATACATTTTAAATGTCTCAGAATTGAGATATCGTCGCAAAATTTTCACTCAGAAAAGAATGTAGATTCTTATTTTTATCGTATATTAACTTACCTAATTCGAATTCGCTGAAATTGTAAAATTGTAGTTGAGTTTTCCAGATTTTTCACATTTCAAAAGGAGATTACCAAGGTTACTGGCATTTCTGTCATCGGTGTTTTCAGTGCATTTACACAGCTTAAACTGAACATTAAGTCCAAGCTAGGACTAATGCAGGCTGGTTTCCAAAAGTTTACGTCCCGAATTGATTACTTATATTGACAGGAAATGTTTCTGTTTGTTTTAGTCATTCCAAGGAATTCTCATTCCATAAATACCATTTGTAATTCATAGTTTATCATCGATAGAGAAAAATTGGAAAACAAATTAATAGAGCATTATCAGGTTTAAAACACTAAAAGCGATGTCAAAATCTCTTTCTGACATATTTTGCATGTATTTTTTTAAATAAACGAATTTAATAAATGTTACTGTTAATACGCTAATATGTATGAACCAAATGTCCATTGGTGAAGGGTACTCGGGTGGAAAATAAAATATCCAATTTTTTCACTCGTCTATGCTCAATCCGAGTTCGGTAATAATCACAATCCGATAAAATGCGATTTAAAACACAGAAACGATAGGTTTTAATAGAAATTAAATCAATTATAAAAATTCGGTGATAAAAATTAGAATCTACATTCTTTTCCCCTTAGAACAGTATAAACCTAGTTGCGATATCACAATTTAAAGATATTTTAAAGTATTAAAGAAATTATCTCTGCACGATAGATTTGAGACTTCCTATGTAAAATAATACAGGAAGAACGTTCCTGAATCGAACTCGGGACTTCAATCTTTGAGAAATAAAATATAGCACGAGCATCATACCAAGTTTCATGAAAATTAGTGGGGGACACACATATACACAGACACGACCATTTTATAAAGCTATGTTTCATTTGGAAACCAGACCAAAAACACGCTTGAAGAACAATAATTGATTGAAAATTAACGTAAAAGCTTATCCTTTTGAGTTTTACCTTTGTTTTACTTTGAGACTTGATGTGATATAAGGAACTGTTAAATTTTTGTCGTATAAGTTGGGTGGTTAATATCGCAAAATTTTAGTATTATAATTTTCATGCAAAAAAAATTAACTATATGGAAGTGGCTATAAAACTTCATTTTAGGGCGTTCCTTACCAGCGAAGCGGTAGTAGCAGAACGCCTTATGGATACGTCTCGTCCGTCCGTCGTAACTTTCATCACCTAAACCGCCAGACGGATTTTAATTAAGTTAAATAGGATTGATCCTTATTAAAATTTATCGCTCAATTGTGATTTTGAACTGCATCCGTCAATTAGAAATTCCACTTTACATAAATACTTCAATAAACTATATTTATATCTCGTTAAATGGCATCCGTCAAGCACCAATTAAAAACCATAAATTGCTTTCCCTAGCTCTTATATGATTTGTAAGGTATAGTTTAAAAAATTTATTCGGATAGAGGACTTAATTTACCGCAAAGAAGTCCGCGAGACCGCATAATTACGAGTTATAGTTTCAGAGATAAATATTCAACAAAATCCCGAGAAAAACATCGCATATTTTATTTAAATCGATCGCTAAGATGGTTCTCTCGGTAAGCAATAATTAAATACCATATTTTTCTCTTCCTATCTTTTATATGGTCTGTAAATTATATATTAAAAATTATTCGGATAGAGGACGACATTTACCTTAATACAGTCCGCGAGACCACATAATTACGACTTTAATTTTGAGTATAAAAATTCAAGAATCTCTCGATGCCGTTTTGTTCGTATTTCCTATAAAGAACTTCTTCGAAATCTCTTGTGTATTCCATTTATGGAGTATACTTTTCCATCTTATGTAATCGCTTGTTCATACATTTATATAAAAAAACTCCGCGGAATAATTGCGCGAGTCTCAGATGGTTTGTTATATTTGGAGGTCCTGATAACAAATTAATATGATACTCCTAATTGACAGAAATTAATATTTACAGATATATGGGACATTTAATTTAATTTAAATTTACTCACCGTCCAGTTATAATTTGGGTCGGTAATAGTGAAAACCACCATACAACAAACGAGACTGATTTTCAAGTACAAACGACACTGTGTAATATGTTTACTGGATTAAAGAAACCTTTCAATAGCAGAGTTTGTTTTACCAAGAAGAACTCTATTTTTTATGTTTTGTATCTATTTTTATAATATCAAAATAAATGTATCATACACAGTCGTTTTAGCATTACATAAATAAGAAAGTACCTTATTCACCCACACCCCATCCCACATTTTTTTGATTCACTGGGGCCCTACACTGAACCCTGGCCTCTTAAACCGGCTCTGGTTGCTGGGTTTATGAATCGGCGTTTTTTTATGGAGATAACGAATATTAACATATCCTGTGAACGTGCGTGTCCAATGTACAAGATACTCTCTTCTTTGATTGAAAGCCTTAAAAAAATAGCTAAAACTCTATTTTTTAACATAAATAAGCATTCAACAGGGAACAATCGAGCTCGTCTTATGGCATTTCAGCTACAAAGCAACCGTCTTCAGTGGTAATTCACCAAAAATAGATTCTAAAATAATTACCACTGAAGACGGCTGCTTTGTAGCTGAAATGCGCATTTTGTTTTTAACCTTGTTGTGACTATTGGAGATACCTAAGGCAAGTACATTTTTAATTGTGTGTTCTTGAATAAATAAACATGTCGACAAAGTTTCATTTTCACTATTACTCTCGCAAATTTCATTTCGAGATTTTATTTTTTTACTTTTTGAGGGAGATTTAATTCAAGCAATCATCAGGTCAATTTAATCGAGTTCATGAAGAAAAGATCTAAACCGCTGCGACGCAGTACATAGTTATCAGCAGAACCGAATGACGTCACTCCAACCATCGTGCACTCCTACTCGCCTATAAGGTTCAAGAAATTTTATTGTTTGATAATTCCGAAAAAAAAGATTTTGATCCGTGAATGTTGTATTCATAATAGTTATATAACGTTAAATTAAATTTCCGATAACATTTACAAGGGTATTTTTTCTCTTGGTGCATTTTTCGCGATTTTCACAGCTTTAAATTTAAATAATACAGTTTTCGAAAGAAGTTGATTTAAGTGAAACGAAAAAGGAGTGTCGCCCTAGTTACGCTGCCGCGCGGGTATTTTTCTGTCCTACCCGTAACGGGAGATGCCAGTCATTTGTTACGGTTGTAGCAGACAGTATATAAGTAGGGTATGGATTTTTCGGGTTTGAAAAAAATTTCATTCGGATGGTAAATATCTGGTTTTATTATTTTCCTATCCATTCGGGTTAAAATCGGGTATAAGTAAGTTACAGACTTTTCGAGGCTTTAAAAAAAGTTCAATCTCGGGTAATTTTCGGGTTTTATTATTTTGTATTTCGGATAAAATAATTTTTAAATAAAAATCTTTTTCAAAAATTTAAAGGTTTTATAAACAATCAAAACTTTAAAGTATAGTATACTTTAAGGCCCACCAAAGCGTGCGCATCTGCTGCGTCGGCCGTCCTTTAAAGGTTAAGTGTGGTTGAGTGTGATTCTTGTGTTAAACGTCTTCAGGTAGAGAGGAAAACCTCGCAGGCTGCGCAAATATCTTTCTTCCCGCTCAACTTCTTTTGAAAACACACCAGATATTAGTGAAATAATTTTTCTTTCGTAGTGTTTTCAACTAACAGACACTTGGGCTCTTTTTCCTTGTCCTATCAAAGATCTAACAGCGACTAGCTAAGGCGCGAGAAAACCAAGGAGATTAAGATTGCGTTACAAAGTAAGCTTACGAATAAATTGTTTACAAAGAGAATAAACAAACTGATAACGAACGTCTCGGACTGCATTCAAGTGCTGAGGTGCCTACAAGCGCCAGAATAGAATTTCTGTGACCATATCTACAAAGATATTGTGTTTAAAGAAAACTAACAATTTCGGGTTTTACCCAAAATTTAAAAAAGGCAATCGGAGGGTAAATATCTGATAAAAATCGGGCAAAACCCGAAAAATACATACCTTATATATACGGCCGTTGTAGCAGATACAAAATTAAAGTTTACCAAATTAAAACATCGATGATAATAAGAATATATAGTGTTTATAGCTATTAAATTATTTTGCCATAACGAAAACAGATAAACCCAAAGCATCACAAAATGTATATATCGTACTTTGAAAGTATCGTTCCGCGATTCCGAATAAATGCGTCCTTAGTTCATCGTTTCCTGTAAGTCAAGGTCTCTTTTAACTTTAGGTGTCGTAAATAACTTATCAACGGTCGTAAAAAGAACAACTCGATCCGGCAGTTTTAAGGAATTCCGTAGGCTTTATTATCGTCTGTTTGGGGCAATAAAACTCGGTTATGGAGGAACAGCAGATTAAAGCTCAAGAAACTGATTCGCCACGAAGATAGGAAGACGGGTCCTTGGGCCATTTTTTTTTGTAAGGTTTCATTTAATTCAAATTCCTTTTACAACAACTTGGCTTTGCCAAAATATCGGAAATTCCGTGAAATCTTTTAAGATATTTGTAGCGATTGTTTTCTTATCCGCAGAAAATTCAAGTTTTACTTGATAGAATAATAGTTTAATATTCAGTTTTTCAAACACTCCTCAAAACTCGACAAATAATTGCATGCCTGAGATTGTATAAATCCTGAAATTAAGTATTACTGCATGTTCAGCTAGTTAAACACACGAACATAACATAAATTAAAAATCTTACGGAAGATTACAGATCAAACATTTTTAATCCCCCGTACGTTTCGCTAAGTTGGTCTCTTCGAGTTAAGAATATAGCCCACATATGATAAAATCATTTTCACGTTAGATGATGTTACAGTGTATTTTATTTTCGGAGAAGAGTCTCAATAGACGTCACAAAATGAGATAAACATGATATTGTTAATTTTTGTGGAAACACAGATAAGGAGACCTCTTTCAAGACAGATAAACTTAAAATTTCCGTTTATCACTTGTATGTGTCATGGTCCAGAATCGTTCTTGGAAATGAATTGGTATTTTTATCGGTGCGTAGGTGGCTATATATACTGATTACATTCAAGCTAAAACTGTGATACTTATAAATTACTATCAAGGTTGTTGGTGACAAACATGTGTCTCGAAGTTAATGGACGAGGCCGAGACTTCGTGGATTTCCATAATCAGACCAAAATTAACATTACGAAAAAATATTTTTAATAATAACTTTGACTAATTCCACACAAATGAAAGAGACACACGACCGGTTTCGGTGAATAAACAGCATCACCCGTGATGGTGGTTATTCACCTAAAACGGTCGTGTCTCATTCATTTGCGTGGAATTAGCCAAAGTTATTATTAAAAATATTTTTTCGTACTGTTAATTTTGGTTTCATGTGTCTCCATTGTTGGTGTTCAGCACCGAGTGGTTATTTCCGACAATGTGAAATGTTTTCATAATTTATGAAATAAAATTCTTTGTCTTGTAATTGTATTGTAATTTTTCTACTATACTACTAGGAAATCAGAAGTTTTCGCGCATTAGAATATCTATGAGAATTATTGGAACTGCTTCATAAAGAGAAATCTTGTCAGTAGAAGTTTAATATGATGCAGTAATGCACCGCCATTCGAGGAGTTTTGACTTCTGAGGGAGTTTACAGGAACATTAATCCCCGCGAATGGCGGGTTATTACTGCACTTAGCACTCGCTGACCACTCGTGCATTTTGGTCGGGTTCTTACGAGATGAGTTCCCCGGTCTCAGTTGTAAGCACTAAGTAAGAGAGAAAACGGACGAAATCGGGGACGATGAATTTCTCATTTTTCATGAACACAATAGCCATTGTGAGAGAGGGAGAGGTGGTGGGGAAGAACTGTCACAATAGTTTCTTTGTGGGAAGGAAAAAGAGATATAAATAGATAAGGAGCCCAGAGTAAACTGTGCGTTGGTGAGCTTGTTTCCCATCCCACTGTGTGTGTGTGTGCTTTTGCGTGTGTGACCCGTTTATACCGTCTCCTCTCAATATATACATTTAGGCTTGCCTCGCTTTAATGTTTTCAAAATACGCAATGTCGGAAAGGATAGTCCACTATAAATCGAATAGTTTTAAAAATTATTTTATCGAATATTATGCATGAAATATCAGACAAAATGTTGTTTAAACATGCATACTACAAAAACTATGTTGAATATAGGTGTATCTAGAGACATAATTAAAATTTATAGTCTTGTTTTCCTTTTAAAGTTTGGACAGACAAAATAAACATTTATTCGTAATAAATGTGCGAAAAATCATTTTCCCACCTACTCTGTAAACGAAATAGTTATATCTCTATTAAATTATATGCATTGCATTTAGAAGAAAAGACATCAAAACAGTATTAGCGTAGGAAGGACAGTTGTTCAGGAAAAAACAGCCTTTCAATTACAATTAATTATGGTGGCAACTTCGCACTTATCCTTCCGTCGTCGAGAAAACACGCTATGTTCCATTATGCCCGCATTTCGCACACATTTTGTTCTTTCGCGACATATAACGAAAAAAATCGATTTTGCTTCAAAAGCATCGGGCGCCATCCATAGAGACGCAAGCAGACAAAACAAGGAGTTAATGAATTTCCTCTGCTGACGTAATTATTTTTCGAGCAATTTCCTCTATATTTCTGTCATGATGTTCTATGCATTCGTGACCTCCTTAAAATTATTATATTTCTCCGTTCGCAGGCGAGGAAACAGTGACCTTTTTCACAAGAGTCGTTTTCACGTGGCGCATGATGAGTCAAATTAATAGGAGGACGCGTTACGTTTTTATGGTCGGTCTGGTTTTGAAGCCCGTTGCCTTAATTAAATTAAAAACTCCGAGAGAAGTCATCTTGTTTATTTGCGGGGTGGTTTGCAATTTTGTTGATAGCGTAATATAAATTAGAAGTACTGAGCTAGTTAAAATTAATTAATTGTAAACTACGAATGTTATGCCGAGTTATCCCTGGTTTGCTTTGCAATTAATCATAATTATCTTCAGTACGTTCGTGTTCGTTGAAGTTTCGAGTTATAGATTTTCCCGATATCTGAAATTATGAGAATTCTTTCAACGGCGTTCGACCTCTTTGAATTGTGGAATGGCGTAGTTCTTTCTCGGACTATTAATTCTCACGCTTAATTACTTATTTCTTAATTAGCCTACTTTACAGATTAATTCGGATACAGCCCCGATCAGTATTATTCTATATCATCCCAAATCGAGACTATTTATATTAAAATATTACGATTTTGAGAGTGAAAGCTATCTATTTCGCTATTTCCCATGTATGTCTGATAGATGGAAAGAAAAATTAACGATATCTAGATCGAAAAAAACGTAAAGGGATTTATTTTGAAATGCCAACAAATCCAAAATTGAATCTTTTTCGTGAGAAATCGCATTAATTGCTCTATAAGATTAAGGGAAAATTTTCCAAGTAGAAACAATATTATCTAACAAGATTTAATAATGTGCTAACTCCCACCGAAATTTTGAATTGAAATTACATAAATTAATGAGAACTCAAACTAGCATACCAGAGATTTCCTTATTTAATGCATGCTATTGTTATATCATTGATGCGGTCGTAATCACTATCATCTCGGGCATTTCAAAATGTCTTCAATTACATTTTTATCGATTTGAAGTAGTCGTAACATTACGTTCTTATTCAAAACTAATTAGTGCCAGATGAAGGGTTAGTTCCGTCATAAAGCATCTCTTTAATTACCCCCTATAGAAGAAAGAGAAAATAACTTCAAATCTCCTATCGGGGTTTAAATATAACTTCACCCACGACATAATAAACGTCAGTAGAAGTTACCTTAGACTAGTTTTTCGCAATATTTTTGTAGGCGCAGCACTCCTATTTTGAAACAAGATTTTGTATTTATAGTACCTACAGGTATCACAACGTTTGTACGCATTCATTTGTTGCCACTATATCACCACCGATTTATTAGAGGGGATATTATTTCCCTGTTGAGAAATCAACATCTTCAAGTCGTCAATTTATTCAACAACTCTTTCGCGACACCTTTAACGGCCATCCGTGGCACCTCGTTTGGGAAATACTACTAAGGTTCCCAACATCTTCTATGCCGCGAGCACCACTACTTTGGGAAAAATAGGAATCAAATCAATATCAAAGTTAGTTTTAATGTTCTTAAATGCGAAATAAATAGAACGTCCCATAACTTTGTGGTAATCCATAATTAACTCATAAGTAGAATATGATGCCCTTTTGAAGAGAAGGTATTTTATTTCTGCGTAAGTGTTATCAGGAGCGGATCCAGAAACTTTGTAAGGAGGGGGGGAGATGATCCTCCCTTTCCCCTCTTGAATCCGCCACTGCGTACGACTCTTTATTCTGAAAATTACTACCTCTGTCAGAATCTTTCTTTCCCTTGCCTTATGGACCTAATCTGCGGCGCAGAGTCGAGGAATTTGGCGTGGAAAGAGTTTAATAAAGCATCGAATGGAGGGAAATGAGGACATCCAAGGAGGGACGATTGCCCCTTCTCCCCCTGGATCTGCCACCGATGAACGAGTGTTAACTGAGAATTAAATATAGCTACATTCAGAAAGAAAATAATCCAACAAAGAAAATTAATAGTGCTAGAAAACGCTATTTTAAACATTGAAAAGAGTACAGTCAGGTTACCAAAAAGATTGGCGGCGGACCAGGTCGAGAAAGATCTGGCCTAAGCTGTAAAAGTGATGCAAACTCAAAAGTTTCATTAACACTGGATATAAGAATTTTTCCATTTGTATTTTAAGACTTCTATTTTTAAATTACATACTGCCATTGTCTTTATTCCGTAAATAATTTTTGGCATGTCAATCATGGCAGATTATGTATACTATTTTAAAGTTTTAGTTTTTTGATATTTTTAGTATCTTTGATACCTATGGGTAGGCTAGAAAAATCATTATTTTCCACGGGATAGGATTTTCCGATTCATTAATATTTTTTTGTTTTAAAGGCGTGTGAGAGTTGAAAATTTTAAAGTGTTCACATAACCCATTCATTGTAATTCTAGCTTTCGGTAGGTTTTAGTCACTCCCAACTAAATCTGTGCTATTCTAGGCCTTTCTCTTCATGTTCTGATACACTATTCCTTCTTTTAATCCATCGAACATCCCTCTCCTCTTCCTACCTCTTTGCGTGTATCCTAACATTCTTCCTTCTTTCTTCCTTCCTTCTATGACTTCTGTTCACATAATAGTATTACGAAGTATAAGAAGACTTCGGCTTTCATGAAAGAGTTTTTTTTGTAAATCGACCTAACGCCTCTGTCTTCAGCGAATGTGTTTCCACTTGCTGTTTTTTCAATCGATTTCATTGCCTAATTCACACGATTCTCACGGTTTGGGACGTTGGGGAGGACATTTTATCAATGAAAGGCGTACCCTCCAGTCGTAAAAATAAAGGAGGGGAAGAATCTAACCCAATTCCATTCTATCCACCCTTCTTTCTAATGAATAAAACTCCATTATTCCTGATTGGGGACGAGCATTTCGATTTATTCACGAAACCCTCCCATCCAATTGGAATAATTCGTTTCCTCTTGGTCGCATCTGTTACTCTCTGTAAATTTCCTTTCTATGTGATCAAATGTATAAGCATCCCATTCAAAGTTGAATTACCAAGGTAAGTATTGCATCAAACAAATGAAATAGCCAATCCCATTGCCCAGTGAAACATGGAAACCTTATTAGTTAACCAGTAGCCGCTTTTAATCCAGCGATAGGTGAAGGACCATTGAGGATACCAACCTTACAGTTGAAAGGCATAAAAAAGTTAACTCTTTCATTTCGTGGTTAAAAAAGATAGGTAACTGTGTATTGTATTATCATTACTTGCAACCATGGACATAAGGTTAAACTGAAGAATAATTTCACGCAAACTCGCTTTTCGGTTGCTTTCTTCAACAACCCATATCTTGAAAAATAGTGAAATAAATTTCCACCGAGAGAGATAGCCGTTTCAAGGTCTGCTCAGTTTAAGAAAGGGTTGAATAGAATAAATAAATTCATGAAGCGAATTTTAATTGTATAGCACGCTGATATCGAGAAATATAAATCCGTAACGTGAGGAGAGAGGCAGACATTTTCCTACACATTACGCTTATGCTTATTTTGTCAGATAATCGGGTCGCTATGCGTGATATCGTTATTAGGACTTGTATAATAATTCTAAACAAGGAAATATTCAATTATAATAGGTTTTTTTAATTTTATAAGCGCTTTACGAGCCTTTATATAATTTAAAATATCGGACGAACCAAAAACAACCAAGTATGAAAAATTCATTATTCATGTATATAGAGAATTCGTTCTATAATACAAATATTCGGTACCTTTTGGTTTGTCTCTTTGACCGTACATAAAATGTAAATGCAAATTATGACTGAGCCGTGAAGGCCACAACGATGAAAATCTGAAAGCAAACAAAAAAAGCGATCTCTGTCATAGATTAAGAAAATGACCAATTACTCGATGAATAGCACCAAATCAATTATTTTCCACGATGGAAATTCTCTGTTGTTTACCATTGAAACATTAAATTATAATTGAACCATTGAAGCAGCCACCCTAAACTTTTGAAGAAAAACTGCAGATTTTAAGTTGAAGAATCATCCAGGCAGAAGTTATCATGTAGATCAGGGTTCGTCAACCTTTCTCACATGACGGATCGCATTTTAAATTGCGAGTGCCTCGGCGGGCCGCATAAGAATATACACCGGAAGTTACTCAGGGATCCTAAAGTATACAAGCATAAAGATTTTTAGGATTAAAATTTCATCATTTAAAGTTTTAAGAATAAAATTTGTAATAAAAATGATAATGTGAAATTTCCCTATCTAAATTTTACAGATCGCGCTTCAGACACAGCTTCGCGGGATGAATAATATACCGATGGGAGGTCTGTGCCAAAAGCAATCACTAAATAAAAAGCACAACGTGATACTTAATGCGTCTCCTTCAATTTGATCCAGTTATGCGTCGCAAACAATCACATTTCCATTTGCGCACTCCAGAGGTTGGCATAAATATTTTAAATGGGCTCTCCTGAACAGGTCCGCTTAATTTTTGCCGCAGTTATGAGGAGGTAATAAATTGAGGGATCCGAGTTCCTTTTATTCTCACTTCGCGTCCCCACAACACCTGTCAAAACAGCTAAATTTATCTCCTAAGAATTCCGTGTGTGCATAGACACATATTTAAATTAACTTTGCGGTAGGGGCGTGTCGTGGAGGCTGGAGGGTGGGTTATGAGTCCTCTGAAAAGTCTCCCGTATAATCTATTGTAGTTTGCATGAAGAAGGGATTTTAGCCGAATAGCGAATGGATTTTCATCCTCTTTAACATTTAGACGGTTTTAATATGGGGAAAAAATGGGCATGGCCTAGATCGGCAGATTTTAGCGGGCGTATATTAATGGTAAGATTCTTTTCGGTCTTTCATTTCATTGTGGCTAAGGAATGGAAACTTTTCGTTTGTCTTTGGGTACTAAAATCACAAATCTGCCATTGTATGATTACAGACATGGATGTATATTTGTGCGTGTGCATGTGCGTACGTGTTCGTGTACGTTCGCGCGTATACCTATCAAACAACTTCGTATAAATTTTCCTTGCAAGACAGCGCGAGCATTTATTCCAAATTCTTAAGGGAGCAAGTTTTGATAAGGATAATAACTAAATTACATGCATGAGAAATATCAGCGGTTTATGTATAATTTGAGAAATTCCAATTTTCAATCTAGCGTTAATTTATGACTTAGTATAGCCCGCGTTCTAACACCAGCTTTAATAAAATCTATTTAAGTGATAGGATTTTTTTGGATGAAAAATATCATGACATTTTCTATCATTCTATACGTACTAATGTCGGCGTCCGAAGTCGCACTTGTAATATTGGCTTTTTCTCGTGGAATCGGGTCAGAAAAAAAGCGCTCTCAATATCCACGCGCTGCCAAGCGACCAACTTTAGAGTAAAAAAAGCAAAGCATTTCATGGGGTCACGCGGTGCTCGGCGACTAGGCGTGGTCCTCCGGCGATAGGGCGCGTCGTGGGTGCGGCCACGACAATTCGCGCGCCACATCCCGATCCACTTGGCCAGGGAGACAATTGACAGGCGTTGGGCGGGCGTCCCTTTTAGCCCGTGGGAGCGTGGCGCCGCATAGCGGACGTCCGTTTAAAAAAATAGACAACGGACGGGGAGGGGCGCCCGTTCGTTCGTCGGAAAAGGCTGCAGGATGATTCTGGCGCTCTGATTCCCCCGCTTGTTTTATTTACTTCTATTTTTCTCGCTTTTTCTTCTCTCTCTCTCTCTCTCTTTTAAGGAAAGTAGGGAAATCTGCTCTTGAATGAAAGGGCGGATTTTCTTTGAGTTTAATTTCCATTTCTCCGTGGGAAATGTGCTGTGCGAATCCAACTTTCTTTAATCGGTGTAGTTCCTCCATCAGACCGCAAGGCTGAGTATACATTCTACATGTAACACACATTTCCTCGCTCTGCTACGTTTTTGTATGTCGTCTCATACGTAGAAAAGGCTTCTTTTTTATCTTGAAAACTGATAAATACAAGAGATAACAAAAGAAAATTCAGGTCGTATTTAATGTATCATTAAGAGTAAATGTTTAGCTAGGTCCACCAGAATTGCTGTTATATAATTACAACAAGCATGAATTCATGGTCTCAATTTCACTCTACGTAATAAACATGTCCAATATGCTCAAACTGATAAGAGTCAAAGTTGGATGGGCGGCGACAAAATTTTGCTATGATTATTCTTGTATAGAGAGTCATTCTTTGGAGATTTTTTTGAGTTAGATTCATTATTATGTGTTCTTTACCAGCGAAGCGGTAATAGCGGAACGCCTTATGGGCACGTCTGGTTCGTCCGTCGTAACTTTCATCTCCTAAACCGCTGGACGGATTTTAATTTAATTATGTATGAGTGATCTTTATTAAAAATTATCGCCCAATTGTGATTTTCAACTGAATCTGTCAATTAGAACTTCCACTTTAGATAATTACTTCAATAAACTTATGCTCGTATCTCGTTAAATGGCATCCGTCAAGCAACTATGAAATATCAAACTTTTATCTCCCTAGCTCTTATATGATCTGTAAGGTATAGATTAAAAACATTATTCGGATAGAGAACAGCATTTACTACAAGAAAGTCCGCGAGGCCACATAATTATGAGTTATAGTTTCGGAGATAAAAATTCGGAAAATCTCGAGCAAAATATCACATATTTTGTTTACATCGATCGCTAAGACAGTTCTCTCAGCAAACAATTAAAAATCCATATATTTCTCTCCCATTCTCTTATATGATCTGCGAGGTATATGTTAAAAAATGTATTCGGATAGAGAACAACATTTACTACAAGAAAGTCCGTGAGGCCATGTAATTACGAGTTATGGTTTTGGAGATAAAAATTCGAGAAAATCCCGAGCAAAAAACAACGCATATTTTGTTTACTTCGATCGCGAAGACGGTTCTCTCAGCAAACAACAATTAAAAATGTAAATATTTCTCCCCCTCTCTCTTATATTATCTGTGAGGTATATATTAAACAATTTATTTGGATAGAGATTAACATTTACTACAAGATATTCCCCGAGACTATAGTTTCGGGGATAAAAATTCGAGAATCACCTAATCTTTCGATACCGTTCCATACGTATTTCCCATTAAGAACGCCTTTGAAATCTCTGTGTAGTCCATTTATGGAGTGTACTTTTCCATCTTGTTTGAGTAGATATTGTCTGCACCGATAAACGGACAGATAGACAAAAAAGAGCGCAAAAGTCAAATTCATATAACATTAGAATTGTCTGTACTTAATACGTAATATTACAGTGAAAATGCTTGTAGTGACAACCCATATTCAACGATCACTCTTCTTAACGGGCGACTTTTCTTTGATAGGATATCGATAAGAGCAATGTAATTTTCTCCACTTTTCGACAAGAGCCCCTCTAAACCACAATTCTTCTTCGGAACCGTCGGTTGACGCTTATAGAAGCTTCACTGAATATTTTTCCAAGCGTGTACGGCATACCCTTCATGTTTTAAACTTACTATTTCCGTGAATATTTTTCTCGGGGTCTACTTTTTCTATGTTTATTATGTTTGGGTATAATTATGAATTAGAGAAAGTAATTAGATAAATAATTCTTGAAGGAACGTGATCGCTTACGATTTTTTCTGAAAAGATGGCATTTTTCGGCGTCATTTTTTCCTCGAGTTGAATCCACTCAAACCTAGGAAAAAAACAATTTTGTCGACGAATATTTCCTCCGCTTCGAAAACATCCGCTCTTAAATACGCGCAGTAGTCTGGTGCTTGGAATATATTTTTTTAGATATTAGTCATTCTAGCCTTAGTTTCGACAGTGGTCTTCTCGCAAGAGAATATTTACTTCGATAAGAATCTCATATGAGACACCCATCATGGTTTTCTGAAGCAAAAATGTTTCATGTAACGTTCAAAAAGATATATACACAAAGCTGCTCTTGCTGGCCCGATAACTCCATTCACCCAAGGCCTAGACGTTTCTAGGGACCAGACGGGTTTAATCGATCCAAATTAGATCCGTCAAGCATAGTTCATCCGGATACAATCATCTCACTAGAGGTTGGATCCGTGCGTGCGACAGAACACATGGTGTTTCAATGACGACGCGTCTTCTTCGCACGGCTCCCCGAAAAATATTACTTGATGAAATACAGTCCATTGGGAAGAACAAATGGATTGAAGTACGTGACTCGCTGCTTGACATATACGTATTACTCAGAGACACTGACGAGTTCAGAATTAAATAGGTTCGAATGAGTCTGTCCCCCCTTGCTATGGGTTGAATCATTGACCTAACTGGATATGACGCACTGAATGGTAATTGGTTCTCAAAATGCGCCATGGAACCCAATGGAAACCGTTTAAGGATATCTGAGATCAGCCCTCACCCTGGCAGAAAAGAAAGAAATCAAAAGACGTGAATTAAATTGCATAAATGAGTGGATTAGGTGATGCATTCGAATGCAAAATTCTTCAATTGTTCAATTGTGCCTATAATTCAACATGAAAACCACGTTGCATATGTTATTTCCAAATTTCTCTTAATTTTATTATCCTAGAAATATTTTACTTCCCAGTTGTTTACCTAGGTATATTACTTTTTTAAACCATTGGTTCTCAACCTTTTTTTTCACTTGGTCACACCTCCGACATCATGCAGAAAGCCTGATCGCCCTTCTCCAGGAAACGATGCGAACCCGATATTTTTTCATTCCACATTTGTACAAGAGTTGGAATGATTGAAAAAGGACTTTTATTTTTTAAATTAACATAAACAATTTTTTACGCCCAAAACATTCAACATTTGCAACAGAAAAATAATTATAAATCTAAACGTTAACACTAAAATTACACAAACCTATCAATTTTAATTAAACTAATGTGATTTCTGCTGCTGAATTTTCTTCTCAAAAACATCAAATTTGGATTGAACAGTTCTTGATGCAGCCAACCGTACACTTGTTTGAAGATTGCTAGGAATTGGTTTTGAACGCTTTTTATTTTTTATGTTTACTAAATCAGAGAAGGCTCGCTCTGGAAGGTAGGTGCTGTGAGAGCTCACAAGAACTCGGATTGCCAATTTTTGCTATGATAATACCCTTGTTTGTAAACTGTGGCCCAAAAGTCTGAACGTGAATTGATTTGGAATAAAGAATTTAAGTTTGAATCACAATGAAGTTCATTATTATTAATTACTTTTAAAATTGGTTAATATCTACAGACCGTGCACTTTCAAGGGAATAAAAAGATAACAATTTAGTTTGTATTTCCTTTTCTTCAGTAAAATATCGTAATAATAAAGCAAACCCTTTGACATTTTCTTTGTTGCTAGCATTCATACTTATAGAAAAACCCTTTTAAAATAAGGTTTTTTGACTCGGGACCAAGTACTTTTGTAACTATTTTTGCAGCTTTTATTCTACCACAACTGTATTGGTCTGCAACAATTGAATCTAGAAAAAACTACAGAATAATGATCCTGCATAATCGATTGCTAACTAAACGCTGTTTCTGCTGCAAGAATTAGGCCTTTTTCTTTGTTATTTTTTGTTAAGAAAAAAGTTGTTATTTTTGTGAATGTCAATGAGGACCTGATATTTTCCATGTGACTATTGGATTTCATATATCGTTTCACGTCATTTTTGCCACCGTGCCCAATAGAAAATTTACTATTCTTGCAGATAGTGCAAATAGCTACATCAGCTTTTCCGGAACGACTCTCTTTCAACAAATCATACCTTTTTTCCCATTCAGCATTGAACTTAACTAATCTTTTAATTTTTTGGGGGGTGGAGTTTTAATTCTTTTTTCAAGTCTGAATCATCCATTTCGTCTAAAAAATAAAAAGAAACGAACTCGATTACGTGGTGCCTACATATTAACACATGCAATAGTAAAGCCTCTAGTAGAGTTACATCAGATATATCGATACAAATATTTGTCACCTTATTTAATAGGACTGGAACGTGCCCCTGACGGCTAGCGTGTGTATTCTGTATTCTTCGCCACCCACGCACAAATATCTCCGTAGGGCTCTACTTTGCCAACCACGGTTTCGTGAATGTTTACTCCTGTTTGCTCTTGAAGATGTGCGCTGTAAATCACGTCTGAATAACATACATACAACTAAGTAAAGGATAAAGTCAGAATCAGCGCTACCCCTATAGGCGCCTCGATGCAAAGCGTCTTTCATTAATGTTAGCATTCTAGAGAATTAATGACTTTAATTTTAATAACTTTTAATTTTAAATTTAAATTACAATATTTTAATTTAGTCGGCGGTCTCAAATAACAACATCTTCTAAATGTAAACAAGATAATATAAAATTAACATCTTTGAAAGAGTAAAACATACTTCTATAAATGAATTGTTGGGCAAATATTCAGCCTTATCAAATGTCCTTAAGAGTGAAAGCAAATATTGATTATTTTAAGTCCACGTTCTTCTAAACTTGAGCTTTTGTTCCATTTCTAATCTTTTAAATAAATATAACTTTTAGATATTCATCCCTGACCGTGCAATGTCAATCGAGAATCAGTATTTTTAATTACCTTCCGAAAGAAAGACATCGTATTAGTTCGATTATACCAAAAAAATGCTCTAAAGAAGGCTTCCGTGGTTATGTTAGCCAATAACTTTGTCAATGTTTAATGTTTTGGGTAGGGAGGATTTACTCTTGATACGAGGAAGTAATGATCGGTCCAAAAGGTATTTTTTCCGTTTAGTTTGAATTACTAGCGTGTTTCGAGATTGTAATTTTTGTCATTCCATGCCATGCGTCAAAGGATGGTGACGCGACGTACCTCCGCCTTCGCTTCGTTGGAAAGGTTTTAATGTGACGCCTCTTATAATAAGTGGTTTCGTCTAGAATATTTCTTAGAAATACCCTTTGTGCCCTTCAATCCCTTGATGGTCTTTCGCTGCCTTCTAACAGGACGAGTTTGAGTAGCTTTTTCTCTCCCTCCCTATTTCTCTATCTCTATCTCCGGCCACGAACCTCTCCCCACCTCTCTCTCTCACCGCTGTGGTATGGAGGGAAGAGAGACATTCTTGCATGACTCTCGGCCGAGGAGGAACGCCCCGCAGCACACACACATACACGCCCCCTCCCTCTTACACCCTTCCTCTTCCTTCCCACTCCCCGCCCCACCCGTCCTCTCCATAGACATCCCGCCAAACCATTCGTGGGAGGAATGGCAAAACGGGAGACCGATAAGCTGTCGCAATGGCTACGTGACTTACCGAAGACGAAAAATAAAGGAAAAGGCTAGGAAAAAATAGAGGCGGGAGAGAGTGGGGTAGACGCCACTTAGCATAATCGTGAAAGAGAAAATGGATGGATGAGCCAAGCTGAAAATGTGTGTGTGTGTCTGAGTAAACAGTGCGCGCGGAATGTGGAAAAAAATTTATCGCCGGGCGAAAGTGTTCGGTATTTTTTTTTGCGACGCGGTCGACAAGATTCGACAGGTGAAAAGGCAGCTGTTTGAAAAAGTTTGGAATTTCATCCGTTACTTCTTTCGTGACTGACGCTGGTCACTGATTATCGGCTGCTCATGCTTTGGAGGTTAATATGTGCATAGACAAATACGCACGCATGCAGATGAATATCTACGCGAAACGCGAGCCAAGTTTACTTTGATAAACGAGCATCGATCGTTTGGTAATTTTCTTTTAAGTATGAGAAAGTATTATATAAAACTTGACCGATCGCAATTAAATTTATGCATGAAAACAAAGTGTTTTGATCACTCATTATGGTAGTAAGCCTTCAACTTTACCTGAATTCAATAACTATTGACAGAAATTATTTACATTTTAAATGAGTCTCAGCGGTATTTTAAGATAACCATGCCATGATCAGAGAAATTGAATTGTATAGAGAGAAATTTTCGGCAAATGTTTTTAATAGCTTTCCTCCCGTTGTTTTCACAAATTGCAGCTTTTGTTAATTACTGAGATTAACAACTTGGTCATAATTCTTAAATGCTTTTCGCATTAGTGAGATTCGAAATCGTTTGTTTTTTGAGACATGACCAAATGTCAGTTATATGATTTTGGAAGCTGTGCGAAGGAAATAATGTGCGCAAATGTTACATCGGAAAATTATTGCAAAATTTCAATAAAAACTACGAACTTACTATCGATCACCGTGAGTTAACGTCAGGGACATTGCTGATATAAATTTCGTCAAGTATAGCATTCCATTGTTTAGTTTCTTGATAATACGAAAGAAGTCGATTTTTGTTGAACTGTTTCGAAACGAAACTGCAAAGGAATTGATACCTAGAAATACCCTTAGTAATTTTATACGAAGTTAGCCCAAATAATGCGATATTTATCCATGAAAGTATATATTTTTTGGGAGATCGGAAATAACGTTGACTGCGGTTAGAAGTGATGCCAGGAGCAGTGAGTGCAGTATACTTATACGATTTGCTCGGGAACAGCGCCAGAAAACGAAACGTTCGAAACGACCCTCTCTTAGGTGATGAGCTTTCTGGATTGAATCCACACGAGACCCTAGAAGTGTTCTCATACTTAGCCACTCATTTTCTACCGAGAAACGAAATGGCGTCATTTTCGTAAAAACAAACAAACGATGGAAAATTGCGTCAGATGTTGAAAGAAGCTGACTTATTATCCATATTGCATCGAGAGAATAGTTTAATTTGTAAGATTAAAAAAATTGGAACCATAGTTAGAAATATGAGCATTTTTATGGCGAAGTTTAGTATTTTCCATTGAGCCCTTCATATTTGACGTTGAATACTTTAAAATCGATTCTTATCATCTAAACTTCTGGCCTGTTTGCTCTGCTCTCTGCTCAGCTAAATAGCGAAAATGGCGAAATCGACTATGTCTAAAGCAGAGGAGCCCAACCTTTTTACATGGCGGGCCACATTCGTAGTTGTGAATGCTTCGGAGGGCCGCATTGGAAGTCACGAGAGCTTCGGCGAGCCGGATGAGTGTTTACATTAGAAGTTACCATGGGATTCTGTGGTCTCCTATTAGCGAAAATCAAGTCTAAATAAATTACCAGTGTTAAAGCTCCACCAGAAAAGGTTTTGAGACGACAATTATACGGTAAAAAAATGAAATTGTCTATATCAAATTTTACCGATCACCTACCGCATAGAGTGCTTTCGGGGGCCGCATTTGGCCCGCGGGCCGGGGACCTCTGGTCTAAAGTGACCAGATTTCATAGTCAACTCATGCGGTCCAACCCGAAGAGGCACTAAGCCTAAACGGGTATTTCCGAGGATCGTAAATGGTAAAGAAAAATGTATTTCTGAATGTAATTATGTTAACTGCAAAAGGGCCAAATGCCATGTAACATGTTTATTGGCAATAAAGAACTTTAACGATCAGCCAATGCGGGACAAAATCGATTTCAGGTTAGTCAATGCGGGACAAAACCCTTTCAGATTAGCTATTGCGGGATTTAAAAAAGAGCTTTGTAAAGGAAAATTTACTAGTTCGTTTACAAAGAGTATAAAAGTATATTTTTTCAGGAAATAATTAAAACCGTACGCTTTGTTCCATTTCTTGCACACTACCGTACCACAAGAAGAAGAAATGAAGCATGTAACAAATCAAGACGTATGAATTACTTCTGGGAATTGAGCACCGAGGTTCATAGTCCGATGCATGCACTCGACTAGCGCACGACATGCCGTTCGACTTTTTTTCTATTTCCTGGCAATGTAACCAAAAATGTACATTCCATGGTTTATGCGCCTCTCGAACAAAGCAACCAATCCCCATTGTACGTTAGCTACGTTAATAGATGCGCTTATCATTGGTCATATAGGTAATCTTGAAATTAAAATTGTGATAAATTGTTATTACTCAATTGACGAATTTCTATCTAAATGACGCATGTATAAGTATATATGTTTCTACTTCCTATACTTGTCATATGACTTATCCCATGCATCTGTACACTTGTCCTGGGACAAATCAAGTATTATTTATTATTATTAAAAATCTGCGTCTTTGAACTCCTTCCATGTACCCAGAAGTACTTGGCTGCGCTTCAGATGTATGAAGAGGGGACGAGAATGGAGAAGGTGATGGCGAAGAAGAAGAGGAAGATGATGATGTCAGCCTAACTATTAGTTCTTCAATATCATCTTGTAGATTATCAGCCTGCCACATTTATTCTTCCACTTTCATGACATGTTGAACGTAATTTTTCCAATTATCTGCTGAAACTCGTTCAAAACTTTCTGCAATCAGTTTATCTACGTCTTTTTTCTTGGTAGTTATTTTTTTTCACCGCATCGTAGTGCTTAACCTGCGCTTACACCATTTCAATGGGATTTAGTTCGCAGTGGTAAGGCGGGAGTCGAAGAACAACGCAACCGTTTTTTCGTAAGTTCATCGATTCTGTAATTTTCATATTTATCTCGTACTTCACCAACTCTATAGAGAAGATCTCTTTTGAGACAATCTTCATCGAAGTTTATATTTTTGCTCTTCAACCACTCCTTAATTTTATCCTTTCTCCAGCCAGTCGTGGGGATTGCTTCAGTTTTTCTATGATAGGATGCATTATCCATTACAATGACTGAACCTTCATGGACGTTCGGGAGAACTTTATTTTCAAACCATTCTTGATAAAATTCCCCGTCAATTTCATCGTGCGCATCTAATGAATTCTTTTTACATAAAAAATAGCATTGGGCTCCATCGATGAAGCCGTTCTCCTTACCTGCATGTATTAATTCAAATCGACCACCACGACCTGTTGGAGGCTTCAATCCCGTACTGAGACCCGCAAGGAAAGCTTGGCGTGGTGTTTTTATTTTTTTGTCATGCCATGCTTTGTTAACAGTTTGGCCGACATTAATCCACGATTCATCGGTATACGCAATGCATTTATTTTCGCTTCTGTATTTCCTCACTTATCTTAAATACTTATGGCGCCATCGAATGATATCATCTCTTTCGATGAGAATACTTTTTCCCCCTTTTTCGTATATGAACTCTATATCTATTAATAATCGGTACAAAGTTGTTTTTTTTTAATTCGGCAAATCATCGTCAATGTTAACAGCAGTAAGGATAGATTTGAGAGTAGGAGAGATGTTTTTGATGAACATTTCATGCACCTTCTTTCTGATCCCTGATCTGATGATCTCGTTAAAAAATGTAATTCGAGAGTTCCTGTAGGGTTTCTCTAATTTCTTCTTCTTAGCAGGAGTAATTAACGTACCTTGAGTCGCTTCTTTCCTATCTCGATAAACGGTTGTCTCCGAACATCCTTTAGCTCTGGCGGTTTCTTTGTTCGCTTCTATTAAAGCGAGAGTTTAGATGAAATGCATGAACACATTCAACACAATGTCTTTCTCGGCTTCTTAGCGTCTCACCATGTTTCCTCTTCTTCACTTCAGCCACTGACATGGTTGAACTAATAGATAATCAGTAAATTTCTCTCTAACAATAAGTATATTCCAATAAAAGAACGCGCGTTTTCAAGTTGAACACTACACAGTATAGTACGTGACTCTTATAAGAGCTATGGTAAAGCAGACACAAACACACTCAATGTCAAAAGACAAACTGAACCTAAAAATTAAGAACAAAGACTACTACCCCGCTTTGAGAGCATCTGTTTTTCAAAACTGGCAAGCAATTTTTGCTTATATTTAGAAGAATGAATTGCCTGCCTATGAAAACTTTAATCTTTCTACAGTTGTGAGAATGGCAGACATAAGTAGAGAACTCAGTGACAAACGTAAGAATGTTTGGTATATAATTAGTAAGAAGTTTGATAGTATCTTTTGTTTCATTAATGAAAATACTCTCTTATCCATTCATATTGCTTAAAATTAACGAAAGTATGCTGCTAGTTCAGAGTAATTCAGCTTTAGATATTAGTAGGAGTGAAACTTGAATATTTCATATTTTAGTCACCTAACTTAAATGACAAAAATAATAAATTGTTCTTTTCCTAACATCACATTAGCCATCAATATAAAATCACTGTATAAGTGTAGTTAGCTGAAGAATTGCTAAGCTACAGCACAACACAACACTTAAAATGTTTTATTTAAATTTGTTCAAATTAACATCCTTTACTACAGTATTACCTATCTTAAATACTGAAGAAAAAAAGGAATATGATACTTAAATGTGAGGGCTTTTAGAAAAATGCAAGAACAACTGGTTTTAAAGGTCTATAATTAGAAAAGATGTCATCCAAAGTAAAATATAAGCCAGGTGAACAGTTCCAAAGAATAAAATTATGTTCATGGCATAAACAAATATAGTCATCTAAAGTAGTTTTCAAATGAGTTTTCAATGTGAACTATTCTGAGAAGATCGCATTAATGCTTATTAATAGTAAAGCAATACGAATGTGATTAATGTAATAATAATAAAATGCATGTGCAACGCAATATTATAAGAGGAGCGATTAGAATTTAATAATAATAATAAAATTCATCAAAAGTTTATAATGTAATAATAATAAAATGCATGTATAATGCAGTATTATAAGAGGAGCGATAAGAATTTAATAAAATTCATCAAAAGCTTACATGAACCTTAATTTTCCAGACGTAATTCTTAATGAAACTCTCATTGTCAATAACAGTAACAATCACAATTCATCAACGAGGTTTTAAATGGCCTTGTCATAGGGAAAACAGTTTTCAGAATAATCTTAAATAAATAAAGATAAAAAGTTTTTAAGATAAATAAAAACTTACTATCAATAATAACTACGATAAATAAAAACTTACAATTATTAGCAGAAATGTCCCTTCAAAAAACGTAGGAATGCTAGTATCTATACAAATCCACATTAAAATAACGAGACTTCTCTTACACCAACAATGACAATAGTTTGTTTAATCTCGTTG
Source organism: Tanypteryx hageni (assembly GCA_028673005.1). Classification (NCBI taxonomy): domain Eukaryota; kingdom Metazoa; phylum Arthropoda; class Insecta; order Odonata; family Petaluridae; genus Tanypteryx; species Tanypteryx hageni. The sequence goes on along the minus strand of CM054112.1, from coordinate 68,153,525 downwards.
CTATGATTTACGCTTGTCTATCTTCCCACGCGAATTCAAATACACATTTATCGCAAAGTCGCTGAAAGGAGTACTGTACTCCCGAAAGGAATACGTCTGGCCACCTTAGACATCGCAGTGTTCAACAGTTAGTACTGCTGCCAACTCTCTGTCGGAAAAGGATAAATAGCCACTGATTCAGTTAATGCTCACTTCGTATATTAACCCCCTCGGAGGCGTCGCAAAGTCTCGCTTTTATGTTTTGGAAATCAGGAAACTCGATCGTCATCAGCTTTATCTATTGCCCGATAAAGCCCTTTCCATGAATCTTTTAGTTTCCGGTCACCTATCCCCCCCTCTAAATGGGCCGTACAAATTTTACAATTTCTCTATACCATGTATTTTGGTTTTATTTGCAGTCTCTTTGTTATAACGATTCTCACTTTATCACTAGAAGCGGTTATAAGGAGAGAAAGACGCAAACTACGGTTGTTGACGCTTGACCTCTCACTCAACTCGGTTTATAGGGTGGCGTTACTGGAACATTGAAATGCCGTCTCTCTTAACGGACGTTGTTAAGAATTGCAAGGGATTTATTGTCGCCGCCACACGGCTACGTCCGTTAAAAGTTAACGCAACGTCGACGTTAACTATACGAATTTTATTCTAAAACGTTAATCACGAATTGTCTAGAATTACATAGGAAGTAGTGGGGATTGACAGAAGACATTTGTTTAAGCACGCGAAACTGTCTGCAGCTCTCCATATCTCATTTGTGTTGTGTGCTCAGCGCAGGCACCCGCTTGTGTTCAGGCTCAATTTTTATCTGACTTAAGAATGGCAATTTTAATAGACATCGACTTGTTAATAATAGAAGTAGAGAGTAGGCTTGTACTGTGAGAAACCTCTACTGAGGTGCACAAAGACAGGAATATATAAAAAAGAAGCGTGGGTTGAAGTTTAAAAGACACAAATGCAACTGTTTTCCTGATGTTGCGCATCCTCCTACTAGTCGAAGTCAACACTGAAGAAAATATGATAACGGACCAACGTGCGTCAAACCAACGCCTGTGTGTGACCAGCACACAACGCGTTGTAAAATCGGCGCTTGTTGAACGGACGTTCCATCGACGGACCACGCTTCAACGCTCGTGTGACGGCAGCCTTGAGAAAATTCTTCTTCACCCCTCAAAATATACCTAGCAGCTCTTTTGTTTCTCGCTTCCTTTCTCATTTCGGAGTGATGCGGCCATAACAGCATTCCAAGTGGAATACTCGCGAGCCTTTTCTATACAGGCACAGCGAAAAGTAAGAGGAAAAAGATATAGAAAGAGAGCAAAGGATAAAGATTTGCGCAGTCTGTCTCGTTACTTTTATAGCAGCGTTTCTTAACCCCCTGGTCTGGTATTGGCCAGTCCGCCATATTCCATTTTTTCATAAAAGTTCTATTATGGGCAGCGCTGATTTAGTGAGAGGCTTGTGTTTTCAGTTGTCAAAGTATAAAATTGCAAAATGGTTGATGGTTAAAAAATGATTTTACCGCTCCTTGGTGGAATATTCAGATAAAACACCAGTCCGTGGTAAACTTTCGGTTGAGAACTCCTGATTTAGAGAGAGATAGATGAGAGCCAGATTCTCTCCGCTGAAACTTGGTTATTCCCTACCTATTAGTTTTGTCTCGTCTCGCAGGAATCTCTCGAGATGCTACCCTTCTAAGGCTTTTTAAATGGTAGACGCCGTCGGACGTTTCTTGCGGGACTAAATCGAAGGGGGTGGAGGGAGAAAGGGAGTGAGTCAGGGGAGAGGGAGTAGAGAAGGAATGGGATGGGGGGGGGGGGCGGGGGAGAGAGGATAGAAATCGAGAAAGAGCGAGAGAGAGGAGAAATGATGTACGGAGAGAGGAGGTGAAGAATATGGAGGGAAGAAAAAGTGCGAGAGAGAGAAAGGGAAGAGATTGGATATGGTGGGAGGCAGAGAGAGAGAGGACGAGAAAAGGAGAGAAAGAACAGGAGGCCATGTGACGCATCCAATATAAGTTCTCGTGGTTAGCGGCGGGATGGAAAAGAACAGGTTGGATGGCGTTTGTCAGTTTGCGCTCAGAGCAGCACAAATCTTCTTCTAGAGCGCAAAGAGTGAGGAAGAGGGGGAAAGGGACGTCGCGGCAGTGATGCAGCAGCCTTGGAGTAGCGTCCTGTGTGTGACGAAGGGAAAGGGACCACGCGAAGGAGAGTGATATGGGATCTTTCAAAACTAAGGGTTCCGTGGATCGCCATTAGTTACGTTTGGTTTGTGTGGGAGTGAACTCAAAAGTATATAAGGAGAATAGGGTAACCATCCGGGAAACATTAATGGGAATACTCGTAAAACTCATTAATATTCATCTCTTAGACGTTTTCATTTATTCGCTTGATTACTATTTATTCTTTTCAGGAATGTGTTTTTTATCAAAGAAGTGGCCCTGTGGTCCTCGGTTCAAGAATTATTGATACCCTTTCCTCTTGGTCGATAAATAAAAAATTAATCGAAAACTGATTAGTAATTATCATAAGAAAACACGATATACAAGATATATCCATTATCGTTATAATGGTATCCAAATTTAACATAAAATATTTTTGCACATGCCTACATATATGTACATACAGAAATTGATAATTTTGGTGTTTCTCAGCGACCTCCCTTCATCTGCTGGCTCCCAGGCACCGCGTTGCGTTGGCTGCATAGGCGTAGCTATGGCGCTGTTGTTTTTGCGACGGTTAGTTTCGTCATAGACTTTTTATTTTGTTAAATTTATCACTTCTGTTGTTTTAATTAATTTTCTCTTTAAGTGACTTCATTACTTCAATCAGACTTATCAATGGTAGCAACTCTCAATAATAATAATTCTCGCAACAAGATCGATTTCCTCTTCAAACATGTTGAATATGTGTTTTTATTCAACCGTAGATATTAGCAATTGGACTGTCGAGAAGGAAGATGCATTTGTATACATCCGCACGTGGTTATCGGTTACAATGTAAGCGAATATTTTAACATTTCAAGAGGCGAGGGAGAAGGCGGATTTTGACATGGAGAGATTTAGGTGAGGCAAAAACGGACTGGCCCAGATTAAGACGTTTGGTGGCCACTGACGCTCGGAGATTCGTTCGTGGAACATCCTAAAAATAAATGCCCCGAAAAGCAAACTTCGTAGCAGACGAAACAGTCCTTTGGAAATCCTTTTGGGGAACTCATGTTCCCTATTTCTGTTTGTGAGTCGAAGAAGAAACTGGAAGAAGTTTAAGAGCGTTATCTTTAAAAAAATATTCTCTTCTTACACATCAAAGAATGAAATTTCGTAACATTTTAGTTTTAAAATGAATATTTTTTTACTTTCTATTTGGGGAAGAGAGGTTGAGCATAATTTTTAGAAGTATATTATCCTTAAAAATTTTCTCGTAGTTATCTCCCCTTCTTAAGCACCCTTTAAATCTTTATGATCAAAGGATTCCATTTTAAGGAAATAATTCCATTTTACATTCGTATATTCCGCTGCGCAAGAATGTGTTCGTAAATAATAATATCTATAGATTTTAATTTTAATGCGAAGACTGCTGCCATGCCAACCGTATTGAACCTAAAGCCAATAAGAAGGTCGGACGCAAGTGTACGTGCCGTCGTAGGACTCGAAGCCGCTTTCTAAATATGGAAGGCAGACATACCACTTACAACTGCCGCCTGTTTACTGTAAAAATAAGGATCGCTTCTTTGGAATATACTTCTGGTTCATATTAGCTGTTGTGAACTTAATGATTCGTGTTTTTTGTATCATATAGTTAATATAGTTTTATTATACGCGTTCTACTTTTTAAGCGTTAACTCATGCCATTAATTCACAATTGCCCAAAATCGATTTATAATCTTCAATTTAATATTACTAGTTTATCTGTTGCGCCCTTGCTTAGAATTCGAAGGTAACGGCGAAAGGATATAGGAAAAAGGACTAAAAACATAATTTAATTTTTCAAGAAATTAAATTTAAAGAAATATTGCATTTTTCATATCAAAATAATTGAATCGTGTTATAAAATCACAATAAAATAGCTTCACATCTTACTTCTCGTTTCTTCATTTCACGGTATAAAATGTGATTTGTTAATTCTCTCTCTCCTTCCTCCCATTTCCCACTTAAAACATTATACCACTTAAAGCATTATACCATTTAAAAGCATTAGTCCAGTTTTCATGATATCAGAATTTCTCATTGTTAATCTAGAAAAATTCCCGTTTTTCCTGAGATCAAACAAATTTTGAAGCTGTTTCGGCACGGATTTGGTTTCTTTCTTCGAGAAAAATACACTTATTTCTTTCGGCCGTATAACTGTTCAAGTATCAAGTTTATTACTTAATTCTTACTAATTTAAAAAAGCAATGTTATTGATATAAATAGCGACGCAATATATTCCTTATGGGAGATTTTTAATTAAAAAATAACTAATTTATAGCTATTCCACCTTTCAAGGTTTTTAGATTATTTCTGATGCTTACACTTTTATACCTACATACCTGACAAGTTTCGTATTCTCACCTATTTCGGATCTACCGCTTCCACTCCGACGCGATGCGCGCAATTACAATACAAAATTAATATATAGGATTAACATAATCTTTCGGATGATTTCGCATGTTATTTATTCTCCATTGACGTCTATTTAACAGTAACAGTTCAATTTATTGTCTTATTTATCATGCCATTTACCATACTTCGTACAATGGTAGTATTACTGTACTGTATCACTGTATACAAATCATATCAGATAAATAATTGAACTGATAAACGAAATGCAACAAATAAGCGAATACAGACCTACCTGTACTGGTTCATATAATGACATACTATGACTTTCTGATAGCCATAGCGTTTTAATGGCTATCGGGGATACATAGTTCGTCAATTTGACTACCAGCCTGGCAATTCTCATTGAACCCGTGCCTATATTCATAAATAAATTGTTTAACCAGAAATGCAGTAGAAACCTGCTATTTACAACAAATATTTTGATGCATTAACGCCAGCCAATGTCTCTATTACCCGTGGCTCGGCGAAAACTTGGCCGAAACGACACCAAATGAATTATATTTAAGACCGATTTCTTTATATCTGTATCATGAAATTTTCACCATTTCCTTCAACTAGTAGTTCAAGTGGATCCCTTTCATTGAAAACTATTCATATAATGAATAATATTTGTCTTTTTCCTTTAAAAATAATTCCGTTCTTAAAATCCGATGCGCTGCGAAAGGAAGCCAAGTGAGGGTGAATCAAAACGCCCCAAAATAGTCTCCACTCCGACATACTCGTTCCATTCCCCGCTACAATTGCAATTGAACGAGATGGAGGCAGGGGCGCCGAGAGCCAATATGGACCCCTGGAGAACAACTTGCCGGGCCCCACTGTACGAACTTAATTCTCTCTATAGGTCTTGAACTTTGACGGAAATCTTACCTATATTCTCTTACCACGATAATGAATACTTTTCTTTCAAAAACAAAATTAAATGCAAATCGGATGACGTCGCTCCGTTTTATTGTGCACTCTGATATTTAGGCTGTTAGGCACACACACACATATATAGTAACAAAATGGTTTCTGTAACAGCATTAATCTCATAATAAATAAATCTAGGCACAGAATATGTGCCACAGGTAGGAAAAATACGTAATGCTATGATAGACATTATGTTAATTTAAATAAGTCTCAAAATACCGAAATATAATTGATGAAGCGACGTTTTCCTATCCCATCTAATTTCAGTAATTTCTGGCCAAAAATATTGCACTCTGCATCAGGCTTTATTAAAATCAGAGCGTGAATTCGGATATTCCCCGATACATTCCCAGCTGGTCAGCTGTGGATAATATATTTTACGCTTTTGGATATCAAAGCTTCCGCGGCGTAGCGACGACCTTGTCAGCAAAATAAATGAAGTAATATTTTGTATTTATCTTTCATATATTCGGTATGAGTGTTCAGCGGGATGCCGCTCCGACATCGAGCAGCAATGTAAATGCATAAAAAAATTGTTAAAATTCATAATAATTATTTATAGATGACGAATTTTTTAAGAAAGCGAATTTAGGATAGTAGTATCCAAACCTCCGGTCCGCGCCCCATGAGAGTCCTCGGGCTCCGGGGCAGCGACCCCCACTGCTCCTCCCCTCTCGTCAAGCCTGGATGGAGGGGAGCTTTATAGTTTCAATGCGGGAGGGCTTTGATTACACTTCCTATTATAGGGCAGTAGGCTACGCCCAGCCATTGCTAGCCATGTCAAACACCCACCAAGTCTCTGGTACTTATAGGTGTTGAGATTGACGCTTTCGACACCAACTCCCACATCTGAATAAAACAGGGTTGAAGGGATTTCCCCGCTTCCGTTGTGGGCGTGAGACGAAAACAATCGAGGTACGGTCGTCACGAGGGGGAAGAGAGCATTGTTGGGTTTTCTGTTTTTCTCTTTGGAGGGTCTTTGTAACTCGTTCTGGAATGTATATGCTACATCGCGCCAGGAAGGTGCCGGAGTATTCGAAAGGGACCGCTTTTCGAGGTATTTGTTACATTACCGTCGAGTTTTTAACTGGTGAGAGGATTTTGCATCGGGAAAATCATTTGTCAGGGGATACCATTTATTTATTTTGGAAAAAAACTTTCTTTCTTTGGGAAACCATTTGCATGTATTCACCCGAGAATGTCATTGCTGTCCACATGCGCTAAGTTCTGCAATAGTTGAACATATCGATTCTGAAGTATGTGCATAATGGTGATGATAGAAATTTATTCTATAATTAATATCATCTTTTGTTACTCGATCAATTCTCGTACATTTAAATTTTTCTATAGTAGTACGTTGCAATTTCACCAATGGGGGTCTGTCATATATCGGGAATTACCGAAAATTTTATGAAGTTGTATTGTATGGCTACTGTTATAGGAAAATATAAAGTATTATACATGTTTTTTTTTCCTTTTACACAATTTAAAAACAAAGGCTAAACATTTTCTGGAGCAGCACCCCCACTAATTATAGCTACGAGCCGCCACTGCTCTTGACTTCTCTCTTGACTTCTCTCTTGACTTCTCTTTTGACTTCTCTTTTGACTTCTCTTTTGACTTCTCTTTTGACTCCTCCCTTGACTTCTCTTTTGACTCCTCCCTTGACTTCTCTTTTGACTTCTCTCTTGACTTCTCTTTTGACTTCTCTCTTGACTTCTCTCTTGAGTTCTCCCTTGACTTCTCTTTTGACTCCTCCCTTGACTTCTCTCTTGACTTCTCTCTTGACTTCTCTTTTGACTTCTCTTTTGACTTCTCTTTTGACTCCTCCCTTGACTTCTCTTTTGACTCCTCCCTTGACTTCTCTTTTAACTTCTCTCTTGACTTCTCTCTTGACTTCTCTTTTGACTTCTCTTTTGACTTCTCTCTTGACTTCTCTTTTGACTTCTCTTTTGACTTCTCTTTTGACTCCTCCCTTGACTTCTCTTTTGACTCCTCCCTTGACTTCTCTTTTGACTTCTCTCTTGACTTCTCTTTTGACTTCTCTCTTGACTTCTCTCTTGAGTTCTCCCTTGACTTCTCTTTTGACTCCTCCCTTGACTTCTCTCTTGACTTCTCTCTTGACTTCTCTCTTGACTTCTCTTTTGACTTCTCTTTTGACTTCTCTCTTGACTTCTCTCTTGAGTTCTCCCTTGACTTCTCTTTTGACTCCTCCCTTGACTTCTCTTTTGACTCCTCCCTTGACTTCTCTTTTGACTCCTCCCTTGACTTCTCTTTTAACTTCTCCCTTGACTTCTCTTTTGACTTCTCTCTTGACTTCTCTTTTGACTTCTCTTTTGACTTCTCTTTTGACTCCTCCCTTGACTTCTCTTTTGACTCCTCCCTTGACTTCTCTTTTGACTTCTCTCTTGACTTCTCTTTTGACTTCTCTTTTGACTTCTCTCTTGACTTCTCTTTTGACTTCTCTTTTGACTTCTCTTTTGACTCCTCCCTTGACTTCTCTTTTGACTCCTCCCTTGACTTCTCTTTTGACTTCTCTCTTGACTTCTCTTTTGACTTCTCTCTTGACTTCTCTCTTGAGTTCTCCCTTGACTTCTCTTTTGACTCCTCCCTTGACTTCTCTCTTGACTTCTCTCTTGACTTCTCTCTTGACTTCTCTTTTGACTTCTCTTTTGACTTCTCTCTTGACTTCTCTCTTGAGTTCTCCCTTGACTTCTCTTTTGACTCCTCCCTTGACTTCTCTTTTGACTCCTCCCTTGACTTCTCTTTTGACTCCTCCCTTGACTTCTCTTTTAACTTCTCCCTTGACTTCTCTTTTGACTTCTCTCTTGACTTCTCTTTTGACTTCTCTTTTGACTTCTCTTTTGACTCCTCCCTTGACTTCTCTTTTGACTCCTCCCTTGACTTCTCTTTTGACTTCTCTCTTGACTTCTCTTTTGACTTCTCTCTTGACTTCTCTCTTGAGTTCTCCCTTGACTTCTCTTTTGACTCCTCCCTTGACTTCTCTCTTGACTTCTCTCTTGACTTCTCTTTTGACTTCTCTTTTGACTTCTCCCTTGACTTCTCTTTTGACTTCTATTTTGACTTCTCTCTTGACTTCCCTCTTGACTTCTCTTTTGACTTCTCTCTTGACATCTCTCTTGACTTCTCTCTTGACTTCTCTCTTGACTTCTCTTTTGACTTCTCTCTTGACTTCTCTTTTGACTTCCATTTTTAATTCTTCCTTGACTTCTCCCTTGACTTCTCCTTTGACTTCTATTTTGACTTCTATTTTGGCTTCTCTGGCGTGATGGTGGAAGGAAGTTTTTTTACTCAGCGTGTGTTGTGCTTAAAAACCGTGTACCATATTCTTGAATGTGATAAAGTGTAGAAGAGTGCAGAATTAGATTATTATTCTGCTTCCAGCTATTCTAAGTAAAAAATGTTGGGTTTTTTTCGTTAAGATTTTCTCAAGTTCCTGAATAAATTTTCTTTTTATACATGTTTTTTTCCTTTTACACAATTTTAAAACAAAGGCTAAAAATTTTCTGGAGCAGCACCCCCACTAATTTTAGCTACGAGCCGCCACTGGTCGTTTCGTACATGCTTTTACAGTACATTGGAAGTCGTAGGGAGCAATATTCAGATGTTGAAATGCGTGGAGTGAAGGTGGACAGGTTTGTATTACAATTAATTGATAAAACAAGTTCGATGCAGCGCTTTTATTTTCAGTTATTGTAATAGTAGGTACTATTATTTCGACTGAAACGCAGAATATATGTAAAAGATAGATTGACGTCTTAAAACAGCTTACCCATATTAAATGAATAAAACAACTATAGTCTTAACTAATATTATAGAATATTTATTTATGTGTTATTTCCCATACTGTCCTAGTATCTAGTAAGTAAAATATAGTTATATAAGTATAAGGCCGAGACTTCGTGGAATTCCACAATAAAATAACATGAACAGTACTAGATATTATTTTTTATTTATATTAAACTTTCGCTAATTTCCACAAAATATATTAAGTAAAACACGACCGGTTTCGGTAAATAACCACCACCGTCTGCCTTTACAGAATCATCAGGTCAAATATTGACAAATATACAAAATGAATGTGAATAAACTTAGTTTCCGTGTGTCTTGTCTATAGGAAATGTGGTGAAGTTTGTTGTTTTAAGTGTCTATCTGCCTTAGTTATCATCTATACTTGTGAAAAGATAAACTGTAGAAGTGTTTGTCATAACTCATGTCTCTTTTGTATATGTCGCGAATTTCATCGTTGCTTTTATGGCTTTTTTCTCTCTTTGAGGTCAATGAGGAAAGGCTATGTTAGTAATGCTGTTGGATTTGTTAAACTGAATAGAGAAGGAAAAATTTGTATTGTTAAAGGCAAGATTGGTCTTGAGCACAGAATAAGATAAAGAGGTTATGAAGTGAGTGTAGTTGTAGATTAAGAAGAGTGTGGAGTGTCATGACTGCCCTTATTTATTAAAACATTGTCCTTCAAAATACCATGCTGTCGTGGATATTATGTGAACAAATTTATTAAAATATTTAAATTACAAAACTAACTTAAAAAAGTAAAAGTATTTGCTTAAAAACTTGGTACTTAAATATATGCACTGCAAGAGTAATTATTTGCTTAATAAACCCATAGCCCAACGATTTCCGTAAGTTTGATCTTACGTATTTAGAATAGGTATATTACATTATGGAGGTTTTGTTAAAATATATATGCTAATCTTTGAAACATAAAAATATAATTTACTCTTTCAACATCGTTCTCCAGAAATATATGCATCATGTCAATGTAATGCCGACATAATTCATAAACTAAAATACGAAGCAATAAAATTACGTACATACATATAACTAGTACTTAGATTAAAATGATATTCGCAGACAAATGCAGTTGTACGTTCCGATATATCAGATGCGTATCTCCTCATGGCTTTCAACCACAATATTCTCCGCTTCTTATTTCTTCCCAAGGAGCTCGGTAGCGTGAAGAACAATTTTTTCGGGGTTTTTAAACGTTGTATTTAAGCATTGAGGTACCAGACAATACTTATAACCCTTCTTTACTTCCATATTCTCCATTTTAGCTACGATATCAGGAAAATCAACAGGACGAAGTATCAAAACTGCGTGCTTTCAGTACGGTCGTAAGCGCATGCGATGACGTCAGGTATCCCTTACTACTCTCTCTCCAACCAGGATGTCTTTTTCGTGGGATATTTAAAAATATTTTGCATAATGAAGACGATTTAACAAAAAAATATTCACAGGGAGTAATTAAGTCAATTACAAATAATTAAAAAAATATATAATTAAATATTTTGACAGTCCCCCATTTTCTATCATCGTTCAGGAATACATGCAAAAAATTGCATCGTACAAAAAAAGAGGTTTTTTTGAAGGCAGTGTCATATTATTGATGTACTTCTGAGGGAATTTGAAGGACAATTTTTTTGGCAGAAATATCGACGATTACAAAAATATACGACCCCGAGTGGGCTCGAACCACCAACCGTTCGGTTAACAGCCGAAAGCGCTAGCCGATTGCGCCACGGAGGCCTTGTGAGTGCCGATTTATCATGCTCTATTTGGATCAATTCTTAGCTCGTTTTTTCCCTCGGGTTATTTTGAACATTTCTAATTTCACATTTCATATGTTCAACCTTAGGAATGCTTTGGAGTATAACAGGGGTCTCAAACTCACATCTGTGCGTGGGCAATAGATGAGATGATGATAGCTTAGCTCTTGAAATGCGTATACTTATAGAATAACTTCCTTTATTAAAAAAAAGTTTTAGAGATCTGTTCCATTGAATTTGAGTGCGTGTGTCCGTGGCGTGTATGTGTTTGATCTGTTTGGTCCCTGTTGTTGTCGTGAGACGCATAAATCCTCAGACATTTGTTTGAGCGATCAAGTCCCTGGCGAAAATCAATTTTCCGTGAAATTGATACATATTTTTAACTGTTTATCTCCTAGAAAAATGTTTTGATTCGCATTTTTTTAGTTGTAAATTTCAATTTTTCATCGTAGTCACCTTTCTCTCATATAAAGTAGCTTACATTGCGGGCCGTATAAATGCACCACGCACCACCCTAGCGTAGAAGAGATATACCCACGCATCATAAAACAACAATATTTATGTATTTGGGGTCTATCATCGGCCACCAGCTACAAATCTACGAATACTTTTATACCGCACGATCGCTTATAGCTTTTAAATTAATATTTTAAACACTAAGGTAAGGTGACCAGATGTCTTCCTTTTGGAAGGACAGTCCTCATTTTTTCTCTAAACTTTTTGTCCTTTTATGTCCTCCTTTCGGAACGGTTTTCTGTTTTTGTCGTTCCTTTTACCTATGTTAATCAATGCCACGCAATTTAAGTATCTGCGCATGCTAGTTACGTTGAACCACTTGCCGCAGCATAGGTCGGGGCGTTCCGCCGGTGAATTGGTATCTTCCACCCTAGGCCCGGTCCTCAGTAAACTAAACTTTTCGGCACGTTGCTCGTGATACGACGCCATCTGGAATAAAAATCTAAGGAAAGCACAGATTTTATCATTTAATATGAATGACAAAGTAATTTGCCTCGGAATGCTGTTTTTGAGGAATATATTATCGGCCAGGTTTGATGAATACCGACAAATACCTTCAAAAGTTATGTGCGGTTGGCAAGCAAACACGTGCACAATCGTCACACAATGGCAGAAATGTGAAAAAACAAGAATTTTAAAAACCTCTCAGCAATCGAACAAGCAATCAATTCCTTCTGTTGAAAATATCTGTTTACTCTAAAAAAAGGCAAAGTTATTTCTGCACTTTAGAAAGTTTTTCGTTCCCATCATTGCGGAATGTGACATGGGTATGCCAATTATTTTCCATAAAGAAAGAAAGAAAAGAGGAAATGTTCCTCGATGTCGATTACTTTCAGGAAACGCAGGACTTCACGTAAGGATGAACAAGTGAGTCGCATGCAAATTCTGACGTGATACGCAACGCTTTCTAAGCAGAGCGGGAATAATAAAGAAATTTATCCGCCGCGTTTTAAAAAAATGAAATTTTTTACGTACTTTTGGCCGCGCATCAAAAGTCTCAAAAGCGTTGCATAATTCATGGGATCACTTTTAAGTCGCTTATTTGGCAATCATACTTTCATTATCTCGTAAATATTTATCGTGGAGCTGACAGATTGGTTTAGATCATACGAGATAATTCGAGTTGTTTCATAAAACATTTTTGCAACAACATCACCATCAATTTAACGTCCAAATTCACACATCGTTGACAATCCTTTATTACTCATATTGCTCTGGAATCATAATATCAAAAGGCATTTTATTTTGCTTCTACTAGTACAACTACTAAACGACTATTTGAGTACGTACATATAAATTTCCAACGTAGTCTTCATCGCCGTTAATTTTCTGACCGTTCATTCCGATTATAATGCAGTGGCTGTTAATTTGCAATTTAGATGCTAAGGAGGATTTCTAAACCTTTTAATGACAATAAAAGTTTTCCGAGACGTTTATTCAATAAAACTTATAAACAGATCTATATGATTTGTTTCAGGTATAAAAGAATTTATGCATAGACAGACTTCGATTCGTTTAGCTGAAACTTTCACAGAATTTTGTAAATCGTTATTAATTATTTTCCCTACTAAGAAATCGAATGAACTGCCAATCTGCTGCTCGGCTATAGATGAAATTTAAGCTGCAGATTACTCCATAGTTTTTCTCGTATAAATTATTTCACATTTGACTGATGTCCACGTCACCCTAAAGTAGGGTTACCAGACGTCCGGTTTTTCCCGGTCATGTCCTCCTTTTTAGGGTGTTCGGGGACGTCCGGGCGGGATTTTAAAATCTGTCCGGAATTTGAATATTTCCTTCTATTGTACGTTTTTTAAAGTTATTTACATTAAATTTTGGGAAATATGAAACCTGTCTTCGGACAGCAGCTTGATGATGATGATTGCAGCTTGTGATTTTAACGTTTTATCCCTAACTATATCGTGAGATGTTAAATATCATTTTTGACGCTTTGCTCTATCATTTTGCTTTAAATTTGTAAATTAGTCGTTCCGCAAACCGCGGTAATAATATAATGTGTCATATTATTATTCCTTAATAATCAGTTTAACTTATTTTTCAAAGTCAATTAACAAACAGGTTTAGTTTATATTTTTTATATATTACTCAAGACGTATAAAAAGTTGTATATTCCTATATATTATTTACATATTTAGTCTGCATCGTCAGAATTATTGTTTCGGATAACAAGTCATAATAACGCATGAAATTATAATATTGTTTAATTTTGTTTTTATGCGTAAATGTTTAAGTAATAAAAACATTACCATAATTAGTCCGAATTGCATTTCAATTTTGATCTGTTTTGCTTTCCAATAATTATTTTGGACTAACATAGTTAAATATTGATGACGATTTACCAGAACGAGAGAAGCGCCTTGCGCAAATGTCGCAAGTAGAGTTTTTTCGCGACCTTGGTTCGGTTACATCGCAACATTATAACGTGATAATGTGGCGTGGTAAAGAAGTTGTGGTCGTGAAATAAGCCGCTCAGGTGTAATATGCGCAGGTGACTGTCTTTAGTCTGTGCCTCCATTTGCGTCGCAAGTCCTCGAAAGTTACTCCTGCCGCCGTTTAATGTCACACGTGTCTTATCAAGAAATTTTGAGTCAAGAGCTAAAAGTTTTAAAGCAAGTAAACATAAGGCGAAATCTGTAGTTGAATATTATATCAACGGGCTCAAGTATAACCAACAATAAATAAAAATATTCGAAGAGATTATGGCCGTATTATTATATATTAATTTGCATATTCAATTTCGTATAACAAATCGAAGCTCACGCGGTTCTCCTGATCCTTAAGGTGATAGCTAGCGAAATTTAATCGAGGTTCTAAATTGTTATGAATCTTGAGATTTGAGTTATCTAGGATCGATTGTATTTATTATAACTTAGTATATTACTAAAAAATAATAAAGTACTGACGTGCAATAAGTTTTGATTGAAATTGTTCATTACTGATATCCGGTTTTTGGATTTTCGATGCTAAATTGTATTCCACTTTGGTATTCATCATGAAGCTTGTTGATTCAAGAAACATTTTTTCATTCGAATCTAAACTCCGTCAATTATCATAGAGGAGACCTACAATTTAATTGAAATGTGATGTTCATACACCCACTATAGGTGTACTATTACTTTTTGAAGTAATATATAATTTAGATTTGCTGAGCCATTTGAACGGTATTTTTTACTGGACCGTTTTCCTTGAAACAATATTCGCAATGCATCGGCAGTTCTTTCTCAAGAAGTGTCCCGCCTCAAAAATTACTCTTCCACAAACTTTCCCCTTCAAGACGGTAAAATAATGAAAGGAAATGCCGGCGGCAGTTCCTTGCGTGACGAAAAAAAAATACAACAATACGCCCACGCCCCGTCGGAATTCCGTCCGTGCGAAAAAAATGATCCGATGCCTCCTCCGAAAAAGAGCCGAAGAGATTCGTATGTTTAAAAAAAAAATCCCCCGTAAAATCTGGTGCTGGAACGGATAAGTCATTAAAAACCCGAGGGTGGGACATCTCAGCTATGCAGGTTCATTCGGAAAAACTCTCCATGCCTTGACGCGTCCAATCCCTCCCTTCGCATCTCGTGGGAATGCCAAAAGGGACGGTTGCGTCGGGCGGTGGTGTGGGGGCGGGGGAAGGAGGAGAAGGGGGATTTAGTATCGCCTTTGACGAAGAAGAAGGGGGGAGATGAGCGAGGGAGACAGTGGAAGGGAGGAGTTCTCTCGGGTTTACAAAAGGGTTTTCTGGGGGGGCCAAAGTCTTTCATGGTTTTTAAGGGACGGAAGGAGGTTCCTCTTTTCCCGACTTAGAAATCCCGCTTTCTCTCTCTTTCTCTCATTCCTTTGTCAGCAAAGATAAGGGACGTGACGGAAACAATCGCGAGAAGGCACTGAAACCTCCAACGGAGTAGCTTCGTTTCTTCTCGTTCCCGTGGGGCTGATACGCCTCCTCGCCAAACGTCTCCCGGCGGGGGTGTAATACGAGACTTGCCCCCCTCCTCCCCCGTATCCTACCGAATAATCCTTATTATTACCATCCCCTAAAAATTTCTGCTCCAAAGGGGGATGAATGATCCTTTCGGGTGGCATACACCGTTCCCATTGTTGCGTACTCTTCTCCTCCCCCATCGGCCATCGGTTACTCATTGTTTTCGGGAGAAGAGGGGGAAAGGGTAGAATTTCAATTGTTATATGGGACGACGTCACTTCGATTAATGTTAACGTGGTCTTTCATGCCTGCTCTTTTTAAGGGTCGCAGGGACGTGTGGCCGTATTATTGTGAGGAGCGGAAGTTAGCCTTAATTATTTTCTTCTCCTAATCGGTTAATTTCTGGTAGTTATGGGGTTACACTTGATCGCTTTAGGTCTAATTGGCAGATTATTCGGGTGTAAGATGGCATAGAAAAGGATTCGGGTCAAAAATGCCCAGCCTTATACCATTTTTTGGAAATAGATGGTCGTTTTTTTATAGTCATGAGTTTATTCATTACGCTAATTATCGCAAATCTACTGCTTCTTTGCTCCCTGGTGTGAGAAATATTTATTTCACCAAATATTTTTCTAATTCTTTTTTCCTAGTAGACCTTCCTTCCTTCATTCGGCATACAAAATGCTGTCCAATTTTCATGTTAGGTTCTATATTTAAAAAAGAATTTAATATAGCACTTCTGTTATCCGTTATTATGTGCCGTGCTTAATAAATAAACTATTAACAATAAGCGTGACACCATCCATCGGATATAGAATTGATAGGATCCGATGGCTTGGAGGAGTACGGTTGCGCAGATCCGTTACTATACAGCATTCTTCGCGCATGGTCACGTGCCTCACGCAGCAGCGGCGCAGCGGGAAGAAAAACCAGTCCGAGTCGGTTCGCGAAGAAAGGTGGACGTTAGGGAGTTTGTCTCTTGTTTGTGCCTCGGCCACGTCTTGTTTGGAAATTTAATTTACGGCTGGAACTTTTCGGCGACTTCTGTGTTTAAGGACAAATAAGCCTAAACTGATCCTTCCCGTTTAGTTGCTCCGTGTTCCGGAAAGTTCAGGAAGTGATTTCAAACTTAAAACGTGTGATGAATGTTATGGGTTTGTGTACTCTGTAAAAAGCTGTGTGCACACGCAAGAAGAAAAGACTTATCTAGTGGAATATTACACTTAAGAAGAGTTGCTGCATCTGTATTTCAGAAGACATCGTGAATCACGTTCGTCTGGTTTTCGGTAAGTGCTTACCGGCTGAAAGAAATTTTGCTATCAGCGTATGATGTACCTACTTGAATTAGATTTCTTGTAACATAAAATTCAATCTTTGTTTGAATTTATCAACGGCTCTTTCCTCCATGGTTATTGATATTTTTCATCTTACTGTCGTACGAATATTATATTACTATTAATATTTAGTCTTAATTAATATTACCCATCCATAGAGACATTGCCGTTCACAAAAATTTTAAACTTTACTCGATGATTGTGTACGGAATCTTCCTTGAGCCTACATTTTTTCATCCGCGACCTTTTTCTGTTTATTTTTTACTTTGCGAACTAATGAATGGAGATGCCGTTATGTTTTTATGTTGTCGGTTTTCTCTGATAACCCCGGATGAATTAGTTCGACGAGATTATAAGTTAATGGTTATTGCAAGGGAACTAATTTCGGATTATAAACCAATCACGTACGCTATTTTATAGCTTCAAAGAATTGTGAACGAAGAATCCATCCACTCGTTTGGCAAGCGTACGTGGAGGTATAGGGGATGTTTATACCGTTACCTGAAAGGTCGCAGTCTTTTTTTTCCTCGAGATGATTACTGAGAAAGGCGAATCCTCTCAACAGGAGTTCGTGTGCTTTCTGGAAATATTATTTCATTATTGGAATAAACATGAGCTATAGCCATCCTAAATCCGTCTGTCAATGGTGACTTATCGATATTATCATCTTATTGCCCGTGAAAGTTGGTTTTCCAGGAAAGGTCGTTTCATTCAGTACTTGAAATATTCAAACGATTTTTGCGTCATTAAGGTTGATATTTTTTATTTCAAGTTTAAGTCTCAGACGATGGATACTTCTTATTTTAGTTGCCTTACAACGAAGGTTTTAGTTATTCCCCAAGTTAAATTCATTTTTCCCGAAAAACTTGGTTTCGTTATTGCTGCAATGGATTGAGTAGCTTATGTTACGCCGTCGTTTTCATGCTTACTGTATGCAAATATTGCGATGTAATAGCACTGTATTTAACTTTATAACATTTTAACGCGAGTGTAAACAAAGCATGCCTTCAGTTGGCTACGTTTCTAATTAGCTTGGACAGAAAAGCTATGTCGCATGCCCGTGCCAGTAATACCTTCGGCTATTTTAAGATCAAAGCAAACATTTTTTTTTTTTAGCGACCGAGTGATTATTCACCAATCAATGTTCATAGGCGTGTTCAGATAATGAGAGAAATAAGATGAATATGTTACGCGGCTGGAGATTTCTACGACTGTTACTCCATCGTTGACCTTTTCTGAATCCATGTGAATGCCGGGGAAGGATTGGAATGCGCTCGATTCATTTATGACGCGTAACTGAAGTTATCTTCGTGTTCAGAATTATTTTCATGCAACATTTCAAGTTATGAACTCCCGTACTAAACTAACTTTAATTATTGCTCAAATTTAACATCCGTAATTCTTATCAGTAAGATTTTCGATGATCAGTTAGGTTTATTTCCCGTTAGCATTATTTTTGGTGCAGCTGTCTATGCCCTCGTAGTCCCGGAGAGCCAGAATTATAGCTACAATTAAAGAAAAATTAAATTAGTGGCCCAATTACTTTGATGGAAGATGGGATCTTTTGTAGCTACGCCACTTAGCATTTTATACGCTGACTAGGAGAGCTTCAATTCGAATTATTGTCCCCCATTTCCACTTTAAAACTTTCGATTGTATATCGTTTAAAATGAAAAAATGCTGCAACTCCTTAAGCCACAAGAACGGTTCAATTAGCCAGATCCGCTTTTCAGGTACAATTTAGCTGACCGCTGTGGTAATCCATCGGTCATAGATTTTTATGAATTTAGTTAATATATGTATTTATTGAATAAATTAATAAACTGGTTGTGGAATGGGTCGCTCGCAATGGATTGGTCGATGGTGTCTTGGTTACGAGTTACCCACATCGTTTACTAATAGCCAGAGTGTGAAAGAGATATCATGCGTGTATTTTCTAATCATACTGATTTTATTGAATTCCATAAGAGGTTAACAGTAAGATATCTTGCAAATCGTTGGAAATTGTAACTTTTATCGCGCTCGTTTTTATTCCCTCAATGGTTTGATTTCTCAAGGCTCCTTTCTGTCGCCTTCCTCGAGCACTCATTCCGGTTCGGAGTCGTAATGGTATTTCCAGTCGCTTGGGGGCTTAAACCAAAGTTCTCGCATTGTCTCGTCATGCGATAGATTTTTGTTTTCCGTCTCCGGTGTTAGTAGTACTCCTTTCCGCCTCCATCCGCCCTCGGTTGTGGTGTAAAGGGATTCGAGAGAGAGAGAGAGGAGGGGTGGCTTCGGCCTGTCACTGAGCACCTGGGCACGATCCAGCGACCGCGAGGTCGGTCTGACGCACATCCGCGACGTTGCCACGTTTCCCGTTTCCGTGAACCTCATTGTTACGTCGCTCGCCAACCTCTCTAATCACGGCCACACCTCTGTCTCCCTCTTTCTACCCTCTTGATTACGGGGAGTTCGATTCATCGGGACGGATTCGAAACTCGTTCTTGTCTCACCATCTCTCCCAACCGTGCCGTGTTTAAAAACTCGACGATCCGTTTGCTCGCTCCCTCCTCGTTTTGTTCCGCCCAGCCTTCTATTTTATTTCTCCGGGAGCAATTAACTTTTTTATTCTAATCGCCGGGTGCTGCCCGGGTTGTTACGATCTTTTCTTCGTTCGGTCCTATCTCGGCCGTTTCTCAAATGAATAGCGCGCCGGTAGGTTTTGGATTTGCTTCCAAAATTGAATGTTTTTTCCCCCTAGGGGTCAAGTGTACTAATTTTTGGGTCCGTTATACGCGGATTTTTTTGCCATCTTTTCCCGGGTTTTATTACGCTGTCGGTTGTTTTCGTGATTCCAGAAGCGGTTCTCGCGTTTGTTTTTTTTTCAGTTTTTTTTATGATTTGAAAAATACTTATTTTTTTCTCATCTTATCTGGGGGCCGCATTCAAAGGAAATCTTAAACGGCCAATGTTTCGTGAGTTTATTTTTGCAAAAGCTTATTTCGAAGAAGCGTTGCTGGCATTGCTGCCCTCTCCGGTGAAAGTTACTTGGGGTAGAATGCTCGCTTAAACTCGATCTCGTTGTTTGATGACGCATTTAAAAAAAACCTTTTGAGAGTAGCACGGTGAAACTATAGCTACGTTCGCCGCTCTTGGGAATTGGGCGCGCATTGCGTTTCTGAATGGTTTTAAATGGGATTTCTCCAATGAAATATTTATTGGATTTGATTTCGATCGATTGCAATGGAAATTAAAAGGTGGGAGAGATCTACTGAAAATATTAAATTTCTTTTTTTCGTGAAAGTACTCTCGTAAATCTTTCCTTTTTCGTCTTGGTAAGGCCTTTCGTTTTGATTTGGCCAACAAAATTCTTCGTTTCTGGATCAATTTAATTTACTGTTATTATTTTATAGCTTACATAATTTCTTTTCATTTTGTTCCCATGATTCATTGATGCAGATCTCTACAGCTGTTTTGTTCAGAAATTTCAACGCACGCCACCGCAGAAGTGGAGCAGATGCCTTATGTCAGTTATAATTTTTCTTTTTAATAAGAATTTTAAAATTTTTTCCGCAATATAGCGCGTCAAATATTTTTATGTTAATTGCATGTCTCTTGTACCGTGACGAATATGACGGCATACTTGCTGCAATTACCGAGATGTAGAGAATTTTTATGGAATCATATGCTGCCATTCGTTTTACAAAGCGTTTGGCCCAAAAACATTACAGATCGTTTCCCCAACTTATATACATGCAGGGGCGGCCCGAGGAATGTTGGCGCCCCGGACGAGATAGCGCTCCAGCACTCCCCTCCCTTAATGTCTGTTGATATATTTACAAAGTACATGTTAATTTATTTATCGCTCTGTCAAGAATAATGATAATGAAAAGGAATGTCATCAAGATTCTAGTCTGTTCCTCGATATAAATTAGTATCCAATATTTATTCACTTGCAAGTAATGCATAGATAAATGATCGGGATAGTACACCCAAAACTTGGCGCCCCGGGCAGCCGCCCGGCTCGCCCGTAGCTCGGGCCTGTCCTGTGTAAATGTATGTTGACATTTTCTTTTAGATATTTCCGATCCCTGCTGAATGTGTTTACCATTTAAGACAGTAATGTTAAGAATAATTTAGAAATATATATTTCTTATATGCAGCATATCAATATTATACGTGTTTGTTACGTACTAAGTTACCGATAAACAGATTCATCCAAGCAAATGTTACGTAATTAAAAATTTTCACCCACTTCCGCTCACTTCATTCATGAGAGACTAAGAGACCCATTTCACTCGCCGCTGCTTCGGGCTGAATTAATAATACCAGATAAGTCACGACAAGCAGTGTTGCAGTCACTTTCTCCCAGTCGCCATATCCCCGGATTAATTCCGAAGATTATTTGTCATTATTCCGCTAACTGGCTGTGAAAAAACGTTTCTTTAATCCCATCCTCGTACCAGCTCTCTTTCTCCATAATGCACGACGCGGCGGGGAACATTAATCCCCGAGGTGTGGATCTACCAGTCTGTCACAGGCCTTGATTACGGTAAAAACCCATTATGGCTGTTAGGGTTCGAGATGGGCGGAGTTTAGGAAAAGGATTGGGTACTTCTAATAGGATGCATACGGGCTAGACGTCTGGTTCTCCTCTTTCCCGACACCACCACCGCCACCACCCCTACCAAAACACACAGACACATACAGCTGATGGCGATTTCCCATTGTCCTTTCTCTGGCTCGATCCTCCCTCCCCTCCCCGATTCCATTCACCCCGAACGGCATAGGGCTGCGTCGCTCAGCTGGCTTTTATAATCGCAACCCCCTCCCCCTTTCTCCCTTTTCATTCCCATCTGCCGCGGCGGCGGGAGTTCTCCACAACCTCTCACCCCTATCTGCCTCCCGACACCCCAGCCTCCTTAGTGTTCTCTCCCGATCAACGTTTTGCATTTACCTCTCTCGCGTCCTCACTTCCAATTCTCAAAGTCATGCTTCACGCTGTGGAAACGTTGAAGTACAATTGGTGCTCGGTTAATCGAACGTTCTTATGGGGAAAATTCAATGTCTCGAAGATGCTATTCGTGCCCAATAATATAAATTTACGTTTCGAATTAATTTTTCCTTTCGTTAAGGTTTAAGCTATACATGCTCGTCTTAATATTTAAAATTCGCTCTAAAACTTCCGCACGAAATTCTCCCTTTCTGCCAGCTTGCTACTTATTCATGTGAATAACATTTTCTACCCTTAACGTAATTAAGTCAGTGCTATGCATGTGATACTTTCTCAATTTAATTCATAATTTATCGCAATCTTCCAACCTATTTAAATGTAGAACTTTGATTAGTATCAGATTTATGTGTTCTAAATGCTTAAAAAAATATTCTGTTCTCTCCTTATTAGATTTCATAAATTGAAAAGCTGCTTTTAATGATGACAAACAGTTTAACTCAATTTCATCTTTGGTATTTATGCTCGATGTTTATCTTGTACAGTTTTAAAGAGTTCAATTTTCATTGATTAGA
Source organism: Tanypteryx hageni (assembly GCA_028673005.1). Lineage (NCBI taxonomy): Eukaryota > Metazoa > Arthropoda > Insecta > Odonata > Petaluridae > Tanypteryx > Tanypteryx hageni. Next base: position 68,131,148 of record CM054112.1, on the reverse strand, counting down.
TAGAAGATGGCTTTTAAGCTTCGTTCTAATTTAGTAATTTTCCGTCTATCGCATTTCTTCCCTCCCGTCCATTCATAGTTTAATTTGCGAGGTTTTAATGTGTGAATTTATGCTATAAAGACGTTCCTCTATCAGCCTATCCACACTTCCGTCCCTTCTTCCCTTCATTTTCCCTCCCTCCACCGTCCCTCTCTTTCCACCCCTCTACCTCTCCTCCCTCATCTTTTCATCTCTCTTCTATCCTTCCCTCCCCCATCTGCATCCCTCCCCCCCATCCCCCATCTCTCTCCTACTACTTCCCTCCTTAGTGCTCTAAACCCTCCCCCCTTCCGCTCTCCATTTTGCACTCCCTTCCCCTCTCCATTTTTCACTCCCTTCCCCTCTCCATTTTGCACTCCCTTCCCCTCTCCATTTTGCACTCCCTTCCCCTCCTATCCTCGCAGCCGTGTCCAGCTCAAAACAATGTGAAAAAAGGAGAGCGTAGGAGTGGGGAGGAATGATGAGGAGGAAGATGACGGGGGAGTCGGGGAGGGGGAGTTTAGTTTCCGGCCCGTGGTCATTAATCCGTGAACGCGGGGGATTTCACCTTGGAGGCTTGCTTGAGTTGTGGTGCTGCTTCTGCTTGCGGGCCGTGCTCCAAGCGATGCCTTTGGATCCGTTTCCGCTCCTCTTCAAAGGGTTTCTTCCTTCCGTCGATTATTCTTTCGCAGTCTCTTATTCTTCTTCTCGCACTCTTCTTTTTTCTCCCTTCCTCTCTCGCACTTTTTTCGCGCAGGTGGGTTAAAACTCCGTAGATGTCAGGCGTATTGTTTTATTTCGTTTTAGAAGCGTCCTGTTGAAAAGCGTTTTATAGTGAAAACGTTTCGCAGTTTTGAATTGGGTCTCTCTCTCTCTCTTCCTTTCGCACGTTCCTCTGGTATTTATTTATGTCAGACCCAGCTGTGTTTGTGATTTTTTTCCCTTGCGTTTTATTTTGACTTTCTTGGTATTTTTTTCAGTTCCTGTTGTCGTATGCTATTCCATTTTGCTCATCTGTAATTCATAACGGCGACGCTTACGGGCAAACGCGTCCATTTAAGTAGTAAGCGTTAGAAATTGACCTACCCTTTTAGGAAGATAATGTAATACGCGCGGGCGGCATTATTAAAACCACTTCTTAGGTATCTTTTGAGTAGAATAGCTGTTGGTCCCTCCACACAGGGCAGAGAATTCCATATAAAACTAGCTTTAGACTTATCCGTCTTCATATTCAGATTATGCTTCTTGGTAAGATGATGCATCCGTGAAACATTTTTAGAATCTATTTTCGGTGAATTACCACTGAAGACGGCTGCTTTGTAGTCGAAATGCGCATCTTTTTTAAACCTTGTTGTGGTTATTGGACATTGGAGATTCTTGAGACAAGCATTCTTTAAGTGCTTGTTCTTGAATTTTTTTCAGTCATAAAACGAGATCGATAATTTTCTGTTGAATAATTTCCATGTGTCAGTTGGCACAAAAGGTTCGTAACGTACTTTTCCTTAAAGATATTCAACATATTATCGGTCGAAATTGATAGATAGATATCCGTTTATAGATATCCTATACAGATAGGCATAAGCTGCAATTTTGGGAAATAATTTTGAAACGAAAAAATTCTGCTATGACTGGGAATCGAAAATAAAACAGCCGCGTTCAGAAAAATTATCTGCTACGGTAGTTCAGGGGTAGAATAACCGCTCGGCAAGTGGAAGACCCGGGTTCGATTCCTGGTCATGGCGGAATTTTTTCGTTCAAAAATGTCATCGGTCGCAGTTTTTTCCCCTGCAGAATGTGAAACTCAACGTGGTCAAGGGGAAGATCAAAGCTGATGCCACTTCGTAGTGTTGGCGTTGATCATGAAAGAAATATCAGATTTAAACAGTGGTGGTGGTAACGTTTTATTCAACTAATGTCAAAGTTGTAATGCGAAAACAACGGCTATACTTACATTTTGTTCAGGTAAACTCGAAGACTTTAATTACTGATCACTTAATGTTAAATGAATTTTTATGGCAATCGTAATTACTGATCACTTAATGTTAAATGAATTTTTATGGCAATCGTGATTATTAGAATCCCTGTATCGATGTATCATTTGAGTCTATAGCAGCGGTGCGCAAACGTTTACGCTTGAGGGCCACATAAGCCATTGCTGCACTCATAAAGGGCCACTTCTGCCCTATTCGCGGGTGACACCCAGTGGAAAATAGAGTTGAAGAATACTTTAAAGAAACTAAAGAGTTTAATTGTAGGTCAGTGTTACCTAATTTGATTTTAATATATTTATCTATTATGGTGAAAGATGACTCTAGATAAAATATACATTTTTTAAAATTTTCTATTTTCATTTTGCTACAGTGTCCTTTAATTGTTCAACTGCTCGAGTGCATCGATTAACAGCCTGCACATCCGATTCGTGTTGTTCACGTGACCCGTGCTAATTAAACATCTACTCTCGAACAGAATACATGAAGCTAATGCGATGATGTGAACCGACTCATGGGACGAAGGCAAACAAATCTCCCGAGAGGCATCAGCGCTCTTGACCTCAATGGCACGTGGAGAAAGGGGGAGGAGATGATACTGAAGAAGGCGAATAATTAAAAACGAAAGTTGGAGCGGCGTGACTTAAAAAAACAATTTGTGTTTACAAAGCTTTCAACTAGTTAATGTTTTTAAGTTCGTTGACACAGTGCGTCAGGGAGGAAAAAATAAAACCAACTCACTCAGTCGTGTGAGAGAAGGTGGGTGCGGGTTCGAAAATCGTGACATTTTGCTGCCGCATTTAAGACGAATTCAATGTAAACAAGCATTCGTTTGAACACAAGCTTCCGGGCCTAATGAAGCCGGTTCTTTTGCGTATGGCGTCGCGTTTTACGATTGTTTGCCTCCGCGTAGGGCAAACGGAGGTTTTCCTGCTTCCTCCCCTTTCCTAATCGAGTCGGAAGAATAGGTCGTGATAAAATTGAAACTCGCTCGTGCTCGCTTCATCGCAATATCAGTTTCCGATGTGTAGTGTTTTATTTAATGTCATATTCGACGATTTCAACGTTCTTCCATCGTGGCCTTGCGCATTTTGTATTTGCACTCCAGATTTGATACCTGCAGATTTTTTAAAATTATTTTTAGGTGATGTTTTTGTTTAAGCGGTTATAACCGAGATAAAATACATATTCAGCAGTGAGATTTATCTTCTGTGGATGAACATTTGGTGCTCTCAAAATGTAATCGCGCGTAGTGATAACAACGTACGTACGAGTTTGTCGAAGTTACCTTAGGATGGGGAGGATTGAGGCTTGCATGGTGGAGTAAACGCGAGCAGCGTTATACTCCGCTAATTGGAGAGAAAGCTTAATGCAACTTTAAGTAAATGAGAACGAGTTTGTGAATATTCATGCCTCGTGAGATAGAGCGGAATGAAATGTGATACTCAGGCCAATGAGCTTCAGACATACTGGTGCCACGACCGTCCTGGATATGATGGGAGTCGTTAATGGAAAGATATGCTCGGTGCAGTGACTCCCCTTTTGAGAATTCACGAAAGCGCGACATTAAGTAAAGAGTTTTCAATTATAATGAGTTCGTCAGATTAGATGGATGCATTTGTATGTGATAACAGGAAACAATTTTAGAGCGTACAGTTTCAGATAATCGGTGTTATCTGATGATGTACATACTATACAAAATGGAAATCACTAGTAGATATTTGTTCGATGGAAATTTTTAGGCTCCTTCGCACCGGTTAGTCAAGACAAGGTGAGAAAAAACAATATTAAATGAGAAAAGACGAGTCATCTCTTTCACGCTGATTAGTCATTTGGAGACAAGAAGATTTGGAAATGCGTCTTTGTGCATCCGGTCTTATGAAATGGCAATGGATTTCACGACTACAATTTCGGACAGAAATTTTGGGATAAAACTCTTAATCTTCCAGTGCTTCGTCCACTTCGGTCCTGTCCCATTCTCGGGCAGCGAAGCTTGACCGTTTGCAATAAACCTTATGAGACGTAATCTAAATACTTTTCATACGCACTCGTCATATTTATTTTATCAGAGATTTATTTCTACACATTTACCATAATATTTTTATTAGTGTGTTCCTTCATCTTCGGGTTGTAAAAAGCCTCCCTTACCTGTACGAGCAGCACAAATGCATAATAAAAATTTGGCATTACCGAATAGAAAGCACACAACCTACAACTTCCGACGCAACCAACACGCAAGTTTGGCTGAGACTGAAGATAACAGAGAATGCTGTAATCTTAAATACAGCGTCAGACACGACGAGACATCTCTTAGTCACGCATTTTTGTTTTATTTGATGGTATTAAGTCCCAGATACCTAACCATAGGTTCTATTCTAAAAAATCCTTTCCCACCTTGACTAAGCGCGTTTTTTTCTTGGTTAACCGGTATGAAAGTAGCCTTAGCCTTTGCAAGAGTTGAAGTTTCTGTGAAAATGGCTGTAGTTTGTATTATTAACAAAAGAGAGAGAAATGAACTAAATTTTATGTTTCGATCCTGCTTTGACGAGGTTCACGTGTGTAACTAAGCGTAGATGAATTTGCTGTCAATCTAGGAGACCCTCGTAATCGATAGCAAAATGCTTAAGCTAGTCTGTAGTTACGTTACGTCTGTAGTTACCATGTGATTGTTTGAAATCGTCCACTTAAACTAGCAACGGGATTGGAGTTTGAAATAAAGTAAAGGAAAGTTGTAGATGCCTCGAAGGTTTTAGGTGTCATAGCGATTTGGAGTCCGGTGTAAGCCCTGGTGCAGTCTTGGAAGAAATCCGGCCGTGCTTTCGGCGAGGGATCCCTTATTGCCATGCGGCAGTTCAATCCTTTTTCCTTTTGGATCCATCCCTTTTCCTTTTGGATCCATTCCTTTGGCCACGGATGGCCGCCAAGTATTTTAATTCATTACTCATCTCCACAGATCAAGAATGTACGCAAGGCTTTCGGTGCCGTAAAATTTCACGTTATCACCCGGCTAGCGATCAATCAAGATATTTTCTTACCATCCATTTTTTCCCACGAAAATCACTAATCCGTCTCGAGAACTTATTCTCTTCCTTTCGCGGTTATCCATCGTCCTTGAGACTGGTATAACTTATCTCCTCCGTCGCCTCTTAAAAAAACGCGTCCCGTCCGAGGTCGTTGCCTCTTTTGTGATCGCTTCCTCTCACTCACTCCACCCCGTGTAAAAGCGTAGCATTTCGGAAGATGAGGAGTCCACGGCCGCCTTTCAGAAGAAGCAAGAAGCGGCCTCTTACGACCGCCATCGTAGAGAGAGGGACAAAAGTGGAGGGGATGGAATGTGCCTCCTCCTCTCCTCTCCCCCGCATTCTCTCCACTTCTCTCTCTCCTAGTCTTTCGACTTCCTCCCCCATCCCATTCCGGCCTTTTAAGAGTGGTTGTTGTGTGTGTGTGTGTGGAGGAATGGTCGGAGGAGGGCATTTGGAAGTCTTTGGCGTGGGCGTAAAACGTCCCTCTGGGAGAAGTCCAGGAGAAGGGCAGGACTCAGTAAGGCTCGCTTTTTTTCTATCCCAATTATTTCGCCAGATGAGCGAGCTTTTAAGAGAGGTTTTTCTGACCCTACCATTGCGACGTAGCTAGAGGACTTCCAAGATAACATTTGCCTCTTTTTTTTAGTTAGGCAGGATCCATCAAGGGGTCGGCCACTCTTTCCCCCACTATTGTATACTGTAACTTCTGCCCTTTTTTCCCCCTTTCCTGCGTACGTGCATGTGGCTGGCCCAAAACAAGAACTCGTTCCCTCGACCTTCCCCTTCTCTTTGAGGGTCTTGCCGGAGCGGAAGTTACCCACGCTGACTTTTGGCCCGAAAGGGAGACCTCTCCCCCCACCCCCAACCCTCTTTGTGCCATCTCTCCCCATCCTCCCTATCCTAGGGTAGGCGATTGTTGCTCCTTGTGCGTGTGCGCGCAGCAGACGCGCGCCGCATGTCGCTCGGGGTCCGATCCGTCGCAACAACGCGTCACTGTTTTGTCCATACGCATGACCCAATTTCGTTTTTTTTATATAAGCGCCCGAGTGAAAATTTTTGATGTGGTCGCGCTCGATTCTAAGGAAGGGCAGAACGGAGGGATATCCGGTCTCTTCCTCATCCTCCTCTTCATACACTGTTTTTATTTTTTTCCTTCCAAACTGCGGAAGATGAGGAACGATCCCGATTTTTTTTCTAGCCCGCTCCGGAAATCTCGATGCTTTTTATTTCGGCCGGATTAAAACTAATCACTGCCCAGTTTTGACAAGGGGTTATTAAGCAGAATAAAGTTTGCCTTTTACTGCTGTGGGTGGGGAAGTGTGTCATATTTTTATGGCCGTTGCCGAAGGGCCGCGGAAGAGAAAATGGTTACATGTTAGATGTGGACTGGAGGCGATACGTAAAATATTCTCCGTTGTCGTGAACTGTCACGTGTGTCAGCTGGGGTAGTTATCGAGTTAAAATTTTCCTCGTGATTTTCTGACTTTTTTTTATTAAGCGTACGGAGAATGAATTCCCTTCATTCCACGCACGTACCCAGAAATTTACTTCAAGAGGGGGGGTCTAAGGCCGAAAACCAATTTCCAGCAATTGATTAAATGAAAGTCCTGTTCAAATAATATAAACTTTTATAACGTTTTTTTTGCTGTAATAACTCAATGCAGCAAGTGGCAGCGTAGCAAGAGGCAAGTCTGTTGCGTGGTTATCGCAGATTCCACAAATCTCTGTATACCGAGGGAGTGGGTCCAGACCCTGCTCCTGGGTACGTCCTTGCTTCAATTATTGTCGGTGTACTTTTGGTCCATAAGATTGTTTTGGGAGAGCTAGGAGAGGAAGTACGTTGAGTGTTATCCGTGTAAGTTGGCGTGACCTTTGTAAAATTGAGGTTGGTAACACTGTGATGACGAAGTTTATCAAAAAGCGATGTGCGCATTCTTCTGCAAAGTAGACGATTTTAGTGGCATTCACTTGCGAGCATGTTTTAATAAGAACGTCGTTTTTCAGAGCGTTTCTCTTTTTCTGTGTAAAAAAGTGGGGGTTGATGACTCGTGTCGTGATCGGTGAATTACATCAGAGGACGTCTCATATATGGCCGGAGTTTGCGTACGACTGTCTCAACCATTTTATTTATGTCTGCGCTAGGTACTTCATAATTTAATTGGTCTCGATAATGGTAGTTATTACAGGCCAATCAAATATAATGAATGAATTTTCGAAAGTACTTCGTACACCTTGCGCCTGAAGACCCTTTTTTTTACCTATATGATGAACGTCTCTTAAATTGCATAGCATATACAGGTTGTGTTAATCAATTGTCGTATCGGAAAAGTCAATTACCTAGTGTTATCTGAGATTTTCAATAATCCTAGTTAATCTTTTTGGGACGTGCCACTAGTTTTTCGATAGATAGTCGTAAATGCCCAAATTTCCTACTTTTTTGGAATTTTCAGCCATTCATTTCTCGCGTCCTCAAAACGTTTATTCCGGGAACTTCGTTCGAACCACTTTACGTCACCGGAACGTTGCAATCCGACCCATAGAAATCCGATTATGTTTTTCGGAGCTGCGTCCGCTCTATTATTCGAAACTTTCCTGCCCCACATGTTAACATTTACATCGGACCCACTTCTCACGCCCCAGCTTTGCTATTTTCCCCCACCTCGGGTTTTTTGTGTGTTAATTGGATGGGATTAAAAGGCGTGTTGTTTTTTTCGTCCACTCGAGTTTCTTGTACCCTCTCCTGGTAAGGAATGAATAATGCATGAATACAGACGCCGATCGCGAGAACACGGTGCGTACCTTCGAGACCTTCTTCCTCGCTTATCGCTCGGTCCATCAAACGCCTTTGTCAAGTAGCATTGTGTTCTTTATCGCATTTCACTGGTAGGCGGCGGTATAGTCGCTTTTATGAAAACACATCGCTGGGTTGTTTATGGTTTGTTCTCCCGTCTGATCAATTCCTCCATTGTTGATCCGGCCTTTTTTCGGTCAGTTCTCATTGTGAAACGATTTTATTGTTTTCATTTTATGAAAATGGTATTTTATGTTGGCACGGAACGATTGAGTAAACCATAACTTCACATCAGGGGTCTCAAACTCACGTCGGTGCGCGGGCCGCATGAAGGTCCTCCACGGAACCCACGGGCTGCTTACTTTCCCAGTCCTCACACCGTTTTATTTTCTTTGGATATTCACTCTCCCATTTCACAAAGAAGAAACCCTTTGATGCGGCCTTAAACCCTTTCATTGCAAAAATATACGGCGTCGAGGGAAGAACATACTTAATATCTCACCTGTGCAGATTTTTATAAATCTGAATGAGCAATAAACTTCATATAATATTTTTAAGGCACTGATTTAATATACTTCTTAAATTTCTTAGATTTACGTGGAATATTTTATAAGAAATGAGTTTTTGCCGTCTAGTGTAAACTAGTTTACTTCGCGGGCCCCAGAAATGTATCACGGGAGCCGCATGCGGGCTGCGGGATCCCTGCTTTACATCAACAACAGGGTAGCAGCTCTCATTGGCTACTCTCCGTATTATTTGTTTGTTCCCAGGCATAAGCTAAGGTCGTGATATATTTATTGAACTTAATGTTTAATAATAAAATTTGGCTTACAAATAATCTGTATGTTTGAAGGCCTTATAAAAATCTCTCTTCTTTTAATTCTGATAAACTTGCGATTGTATGAACCAGAAGCGGATCCAGAAACTTCTCAAAAGGGGGAGGGGGGGGGGGGCGATCGCCCCTCCCCACTCTTGAATCCGCCTCTGCCGATATCTAGATTTCTCTATACATATTTCGAAAATCTCGACCCCTATCAGAACCTTTCTTTCTCTTTCCATACAGAATCTTCGATGTAGAAACGGTAATTTTGCGCGGAATGAATTTAATAATGCACCCAGTGAAAGGCAGTGGGGTCCTACAAGGGGGGGAGGGCAATCACCCCCTCCCCTTGGATCCATTTTGCGTTTTTACCTTAGTTGTTAATTCTCTCAGCCTATTAACGGCCGTATTACAAGTGTGTCCCGGGTACATATCGATCGCGGTTCGTTTGTTTTTCGGTCTATTGTTACTCCCCCCCTCTTATTTGCACGAACCTCGTGCATTTATCTTTTGAAATGTACGTCCTTGACGTCTCATTGTGATGGAGTGGCTTGGGCTTGCGCGTACTAGACGCTCCTCTCAGAAGGGGTGTTTTTTTCGGTGGGGGCGTTACAACAGGGAATGCAGCAGGTGGTTCCCGAAGGGCCGGGAGAAGCGTAACGGCAACACCCCAACCCCCCTTCCCCTCCCTATCTGCGTAACCTTCGCCCACGTCCCGGTTCTCTACGTCCGAATTCGAACCCCGATTTAGCATTCGTCGGTGGGGAAGTTTTCTTTTACGCTACTTTGTGAAGCGGTTGTGTTCTGGTCTTGAAAAAAGAAATGAAAACAACAGTCGCCGTTTAATTGGCTGTAATAGGCATACGTCTATTTTGTTGACTCACCAAAATGAGTACGCTGGTGTCACGTATAGCTACGCGTCGTATTTAAGAAGCCCTCCCTCCGTACAGGCAATAATCTTTACTGTTGTGTATGCTTTCGAGACAGCAACATAACGTGATCCAAGCTGTTTTAAGCTGTGGCACATAATGGATGGTGTGCGTAAATATTTAATCTGGCCCGCCTTGCTGTATTTATTATTTCACAAATAAGATCATTGGTGTCGGTGTTAGTTTTATGGATATTATCGTTAAGATATTGTTAGTGTTGCAAATTTGAAGGGATTCGCTGTGTAGTTTCGGTTTATCGGGCGAATGAAAAACTTATCAAAGTTAGGTCATTAATATTTTTTAAAAGGCCCGCTCATTGGTTTTATATTTTCCATATCTAGTCAATAAGATTGTTGTTGTCTGATGTAGGGTTCTCTCCTGTATAAATCTACGTACTCGAAATCTCCTTGACTTTTTGATATAACTAGTTGTCGGCGCATGGTTACCATTTTTCGGTTAGCTACCGCATATTACACGAGAGCCCATTTTCTTTAGCCTCTCTTCTCGACAGAAGTCTCATGTCTAAAAGGAACTATGTAATAGGAATATTCTTCACGAACTTGTCGATGCGATTCACCGTAGAAGGCGGCGGTATTCCAATGACGGAGCTTTACATAAAGGCTAACATATGGAAGATGATAAGGAAGTAGCTGTGGTGATGCTTCCATTCCGAAAGGATTGAGAAAGGTAGAGAGGGAGTTTGGAGAGGAGTTCTTAAACGGTAAATTTTAACGATTCCTATCTCGGGTCGTGGAGGACGGGAGGCGCGGGAGGGGATGACATGTCCTGCACCGGGCGATTTCGCGCGACCGTTGTTTCCCAGAGAGGAGATTTCGAAATCTCGTTTGTCGGCGGGGTAGTCGCTGTATCTCGATTGCCGGGAATCTTAGCGGTACGAAGGGCTTCGGGGGAATTCGGCGGAAATCGTTCGATCGTCCTGCAGGTGCGTATTACGGGAGGAAGTAATTGCAGGGCGCGCGTTTCACTTCGACGATTTCTTTTGCTCCCGAGATGGATACATATTTTTGACGCGTGTCCGTGGACAAAACTTTCCTCTCATCCCTTTCCTTTCGGGGAAGTAGACCCTTTTAGCGCTAATTGGAGAATTTGTCAGGACTATGGCAAAATATTCTTTAGTAACTTCCGTGACGTTTTCATCAATCAGGAAGAAGGGATTGTTTTTGCGATTTCTTCTTTTCGTTACTAATTAAACGTTTCCATCTCATGGCGTATTAATGGTATCTGCGGACGATTTTTGGCGAAGAAATTTGCATCCGTTTGTCCGTCCTGCTCGTGACAAATTTGTAACTGCCGCTCAACCCAAGGGCAAGAAATTATGCACGTTCCGAGTTAAATTGCACTGAAACGTGCTTCGTTTTACGGTAGCAGCTTTGATTGTTCCGTTTCATTTCCTAGCCTAGAAAAAGGATAAAGCCGGAGGGAAATAATATGAAATTGATTTAGACCAGTGGTGCCCAAACTTTTCTAATGGCGGGCCACATTAATGGCTGCGAATGGCTTGGCGGGCCGCAATGGAAGTTGCCAATTCTTCGGCGGATTAAACGTTTAAATCGGAAGTTTTCTATATATTCTGAGGTGCCATGTTAGTGAAAATCAAGTCTAAATAAGGTTTTTATGGCTAACATTTCAATATTAAAAGTTTTATTATAAAAAATTTCAAAAAAATTATGAATGTGTTAAAATTTTCGAATTACATTTTCGCCATAGCTTCGCGGGCCGCACAAAAACCCTTCGCGGGCCGTAGTTTAGGCACCACTGATTTAGACTGTGATAATATGATTTTTTAATGAATTGCCTGTGCAACAGCGGATTCCATGGCGGCCAAAATATTTTAAACTTATATTATTGTTCAGAAAATTAGTTATTGCATATTTTTGATCTCAACACTTCCGCGATGGTGAATTTAAAAAATCAATTTTACGTCATACAAACTGCTGGATCACGTTAATCCAGCTTGTTCATCGCGTGGAACGTATCCGACATAATATTAAATTTATTTCGAGTGCTTTTAGGAAAAAACAGAACAAAATCTATACTGCTTAATCTTCACGATGGATTGCCTCTCGTTTGTTGCTCTCTCCCACTGGTCATTGGCTCATGTACGAGCATGAATTGCTAACAGTTTACCAACGTTGACGTTCCAAGCAGCGGTCTCGGCTTCTAATCCGGCAGAGGTCACTTTTTTCAACCTGGGATCGTCCCGACCCATACCTGTGTGATTTGAGGAGAAATAGAATAAATAAAAAACAGGTTTTTCCATAACAATTTTATGATGCACTCAAAAGTAGAAAATAATTTTTTTGCCACAAACTTTTCATTTTGTAAATAAAAGAATAAAAGTGAGTAGCCAAGAAGAAAATAATGTATGTAATCTACTAATATGTCAAGTCCACCCACTTTTATTCTTCACACCAAATTTACAAAATGAAAATTTCGATAAAAATTTTGCGGCAAAAAAAATTATTTTCTACTTTTGAGTGCATCATAAAAGTGTGTACTATTGAAAAACCTGTTTTTAAATTTGATTATCTACTTTTGTGTCTTCAAGCTTTTTAAATTTTTAAAAGTTAATTCTTTATTTACATAGTCTATATTTATTTGTTTTTTCGAATGAAATTGTTGAAACTAGTGATGGTATATTTGAATATCCATAATCGATTATTCACTCATAATCGTCTCTCAACGAATAATCACTCGTATTCGTTTCTCAATGAATAATCGAATAATCACTCAATCGTTTCTCAACGGATAACCGTTCATATTCGCTTCCGAGTGAGTGATGCCTCATAATCGTTTCTTGTAGAGGTCTGCACGGGCCGAAATTTTCGGTCTAGGCCCGATCCGGCCCGTTAATAACTGAGTCCGAGTCCGGCCAGGCCCAAGACTTGGCCACATTTTACGCTCCCAAGACCGGCCCTAGGCCCGAAATTTTTTAAATGGACCTGGATTCGGCCCGATCGTGCACTTTTAGCAAAATATATAATAAACGATTCTCTTTATTATACATTTTTTCATTAGCTTAGCTTACGATATATAAAAACTAGTAGTTGGTGCTTGCATACTGCAAGCATTTCATCTCAACATAAAAAAACATCCATTATTCATATTTCATCATTACACATCTATTTTTAATTCTAAATATTTCACCTCCGCAGCGATTTTCGTTTTTCCCACGTAAAAATAATAGTTTAAAACAATCCCCAAATGTTGCAATTTTAAAATTTTTACACTTTCTTCATTGTGGGGTACTGATGCTACACATTTTAGCCAAATTTTAAAGTTGTAGCACTTCTAGAAGTAAAATAATATTTTTCTAATTGTTTAAATTTAAATAATTTTTAACGGCCGCCGCAATTCATAAATGGTAAAATTTAAATGTTTAATTGTGCAAATTCACTACTCTGTAAATAATTTGAAAATTTCAGCTTCCTAATCCCTATCTCGTTTTTTTAGGAATTCTACTTATAAAAAAAAATTTCAACTCCGTAGCACATGCGGAAATACATAAACCATGAAAATTTGTTTAAACAATTGCGAATTTTTAGCGGCCGCATTGTTGCATATTTTGAAGATTTTCGTTTTTCTAGTCTGTTTTGCACAAAATCCTACCTATGAAAAAAAAATTTCGAATCTCCAGCTCATCTGGAAGTGCCTAAACATTAGTATCCTCCTATATGTTATATATCATTCTATATAGACGTTCCTTACAGAGGAGGAGGATATAACATAATAAATATCTTGGGAGAGACTTTTGTAAACTGACAATGAAATAAGATACGTGCAGACGATGACATCTGATACTCCCTATATATTGCTCTGAAGAAATGCCGAAGCAAAAGAAAACAGAGCCTAAGAGCAAACAAATTAGCTCTCAAAATGCTCCGAGATGAGAAAACGTATTGCCTAAAGAGAGACTTTTCTGGGCCAACAAACATTCTATATCTTATGGAGGGCTTCTTCCTTAGTCTCAGCGCTCTATAGGGATATTTTAGAAGCCGCTATTCTACTGATTCACCTAACTACCAAACCGGCCCGAGAATGGATAATTTTTCCTTCCCAGGATAGGAAGGTCCGATACGTACCAAAATTTGCAAGGTTCAAATGTACCACGAATGTGGATTGTGCAAAATTTCAGCTCAGTAGCGTTTGTGGATCCAGAGATCAACCATGTTGACTGACGCTCAGGCCTCTTGGCTCGGGAGAGGTTTGTGAGGTCAGTCCTTTCTAGTAGCGCTCGCCCATCTTTTAGAGAGAGGGGCGGCGGTATGGTGGGAACACTGGAAGAAGCCATGTGATCCGGGTCACGTCCCTCGTTCGAGGTCACGCGTCTTTTTATTTTCGCCACGGAGGGAGTGGTGGAGAGGGAAGAAAGTGCGCCACCACAGCTGCGGAAAAAAATGGTTTGCATTGTTGGTCGGGGAGATTTGTTGCCCAGCGGCGAGAGACGGGACGACGCGGCTCCGTGCCTTCCATAATTTTGCTTTCCGGGTGCGATGTTTTGTGAGTCATTAAGGATTTGGAACTCACGCCACCCGTGAAATGCGTCCCACATGTCCACCACTCGGGAATCATTCGCGTCTACGTTGTCGTTAATTGCTTCGTTGATTTCGAGTCGCTAATTGTTTCGAAAGTATCTTCTGCGTCAAGTTAGTTTTCTAGGAGGGAAATAACTTAACTTCAGTTTGTTCTTCTGCTTATTCTTTAAAAGCTTTGGCAAATGATGAAGGTAATTTCCGTAGCCTCGAACAGTCGGTGTAAACCGTGTTAAAATTTCAACGAAAAGATGTTCACCCTCAGTGACAATCCACCTTAAGTTGTTTCCAATGCTGAGTTTGGTGAATTACACATGATGGCGACAGGCTCAAGTTGTAATACGCACATATTTTACGCAACCATTTTGTCGCCATAAGACTTACCTCATATGATTGGTTTCTAATGAAACCATCGGTGAATTTATCTTTGATCACGACTCCCTTATTTGAATGCTCATACGTTTTACACGACCGTTTTGTCGATATAGAAGCTAAATATAATTATAAACATTGCTTAATATATGGCAACGACGTTGAATGTTCGAATGTGGCATTACTAAATGTATTTAACGTGCGCTGTAGCCGCTTCAAAAGCGATTCGCCCTTGGTTGGATGTAAAAATGAACTGTGTGGAGATTCGTTAACAAATTACCTAAACAACCCTTTCATCAAAGTTGTTGTTTGGTGTTCTTCTACTCACCAAGCTTCTGGAGTGCAGAATTTCGTGCGAATGGCATTGGTTAGCCAACTTTTACTAATCCTGGAGATAACTTGTTTATATTTACAAGGCGCAGGAAAAAGGTTAACCCTTTTACCGAAAAATCCCACAGGGGAAGGGCATATTGACGAAATCTTTTAATTGACCTTTTGTTTGAGGATAGGTTGGCCAATTTTAACCAGAGTTGCCATTTGTGTGCTATTATAACTTTATTTCCCCTGCCCTTCATACGATAATATACCCCCGAGGTAGGACATTTGGGATCTACTTTTGGTATTATTCATCCTCTCCCGAAGGGAAAGATGAATAACAACAAAGGGAACGTGCCAAGATTCAGGCTGTATTTCTGGACTCCTTGAGATAAGGATAGCCGAAGAGGAGAGAGAGAGAGAGAGACGGGATGGTTGAGGAGAGGCCAGTCATTTGAGGAATGCGGTGGCCGGAGTGAGAAAGAAAGAGAGGAAGGAAGAAAGGAAGGGTTGTGGGGAGTCTAATGGGGTAGATCAAGGGCGTGGGGTGGGTGTCCGCAATAGAGTTGGCCGACTGCCCCATCCCGGTCTCCTTGGAAACCCTTCCACCCCATTCTCCTCCTCCTTAATCCCTCCTCGCGTTCCCCTTCTCCCTTTTCGTCCTTTTTTCCTTCCTGGACCTCTTCAATGTCAATGGAAATGCGGACGCATTCGGCCTCGTGGGAGATCTTGTCCTTCGTACTCGTGAGAGTCGAAACCTTATTCGAACGGACCTAAAAAAAACGGCCGTGGGGGTCTTGTCTGCTTGGTCGTAGAGCGTGAGTGCGTGTCTAGAGCCGGTCCCACACCACTCACGAGTATTCACTATTGCGAGTATGTACGAGTAAGGTCGAGTCAGACCTCCCACACCACTCGTGCACACTTCTCCTCATGACACCTCGTGCATCCTGCCGTATACTCGCCTCGTCATCCGTTCACTATCCCATATCATTCGTTCACTGGCTGTGTATCGATGCCGAGGATTCCCGAGTGGTCTGGGAGCTTCTACGGGTGCGGAAACGAGTAAACACACGAGTTTAATTTTCCTTTGATTCGCGGTAAATTTACCGACAACCGACGGGATTACGAGTACGAGGAAAGTATTTACGAGTATCCCAGTCCCACACCACTCACTAGTATTCACGAATGTGAATACTCGCGAGTGGTGTGGGACCGGCTTAAGGTTGTTTTATACTGCGAATGTGAATCGCTTCGCTTGTTCTTTTTTTGAGTGACCGCTGGGGATTGAAATTCGGCGCGGTATAATTGTTTGCCAGACGTCGCGTTGCTTCGGCGGGAGGGGGGAGGAGGGTAGTCGTTGGATTAAATAAATTGTGTTATGGCTAGGTAACTGTTGTTGTGTTTTTGTTTTGTGTTAATTTTATTCAGCCGCTCTTATTTCTTGAGCGCGTGGGAGAGATCGGAAGGGCTGTTCATAGAAATTACATGTCTTAGCTGCGGATTTAACCTTTAATTACCTTGGTGGAATTATAGACACGTTTTAAATGAGGTGCGTTTAATAATGTCATGAGAATTAAGACACAATCACAAGAATAACTCCACATTCACGTATATCTTTACGAAATATAAACTATCGGAGAGTACGTTGGCGGAGTAATTTGATACTACAACTCAAGTGGTGTCTCACAGACCGCACCTCAGTAGTTAAAGTTTAAGATGCACTACGGCTGATAGTGGCCTGTGACATTTTTATTTTGCGAAACGAAATCATAATTTAGATTATTGTATATGCGGTATAGTTAAACCACAAATAGATCCAAGATTCCTGGGGTCTTAAAAATTAGAGACAGCGGTTTTTCTCCAAAAACCTATAACCTATCCTCTAACATATCTAACATTTTAGATTTTTTTCTTAGGGAAAATCAATAATTTTTCATTTTGTCAATTTTCCAAAATATTTATCTTATCCGTTTTTGTGGACCCACAAATGTGTGAGCCCAGAGCGGCCGCCCAGAACGCCCTTCGGAATATGTCCACCTCTGCCAAGATAGTTCCTGATTCATTACTCTGATGGAAGATGAAGTGTTGCAATTTCATTCGCATAGACTTTGTCGTAGTTGTTATGTATATAGACATGTTTACCAACTTAGACGCAAATGCGCGCTCTCCCACGTTCGCCCACTCACGATTGTTAAAATTGGTTCGATTCAGAGGAAAGAGCGATTCCTTGACGTTCCTGAGACGCATTTGCAGGAAACAAATCGGTAGTTATCAATCGATGATTATTTACTAAAGTGCGCCTAAAACCTGGAGGAAATGTTCGATCTCCTGAGTAATGGAACAAAAAGTTGCGGAATCACGTCTACGGCTCCAAGTTTCGTTGACCTCACGGGACGTATTTCGTCATGCAACTCTGTAGCACGTTGCGCAATGAAGGAAATGGGAATAGGTCTCTGTGCTATAAGTTAATCTTCAAATGCTTCCTAATCGCTTTATCGGTCGTTATGAAAGAGAATACGCAGCTTTTTTAAGGCCAATATTACATTATCGCGATCGTCGGGAGATTTCCTTCCTCCTGGAAATCCGAAATTGTGCCCTAGTGTGCTCGTCTTAAAGTGATGACTCGACAAATTACCTCCTCGAGGAAAGTTTGGTCATTCTTGAAAGTTTTGGGTAAAATGGAGAAATAGTGGAAATAAAAAACGTTTTCGTTTTTTTTTCCGGAAAGTGATTGTTTTTTTGTGTATTACAGGTAAGGGAACTTAAAAATTTGAGTTCTATTTTGTCCATAATGTCCCCCGACATTACGGGAAGTAATCATCGACTTCCGTTTAAGGTTTGAGCGTAAGTAGAAGCTTACGAGCAAAAAATCGAGTTATAGAAATCCATTCAATGTGTCTAGTATCGTGGAAATCCTATTCTAAAGTTCGCCCCGTAGATGCTCGTGTTACAGAGGTTCGGCCGTATTTGGCAACCATTTCTCGTATCGGTTCCTTTTCACCGCCTCAAAACTGTGGAAGATATACGGCGTCCTTGTGCGTGCGGAAAAGCTGCGTTTGGAAACGTAGGCGGATTTTCGGCTGTGGTAAAAAATCAAGGTCAAAACCACTCCTATTCGCAGACACGCATTTTTTTCACCGCGTACGCTATCTTGAATCGCGAATCCATCTTCTTCCGTTGTGGCAAAAATTATCGTGCCGAGACACTCCGAAAGATGGATACGGGGATGGTTTGAGAAAGATGCAAGGTTAGCGGAAGAAGATGCGCGACTAGAAATCTCCGGAGTGAAACTTGAAAAAAAGAAGAAACGGGAGTTTTTCTACCCGTGACTCACACTTCCCGTGCGCGTGCTTCTTTGAAGTTCCCAACTTTCAAGAAGGGTTGGGAAAGAGAGGAGAGAAAAAGATGAGATGGATGGAGATAAAATGGAGAGGGTGAAAAAGAGAGGGAGATAGTAAGGAAAAGAGACGGGGAGGGGTGGAGAGAGGCCTCGGGGCCAATAGAGAGGTAGCGATGGAGATTTTGAGAATGAAAGAGAGGGAAAGGGAGGTATGAGTGGAGAGATGAAGAAATCGTGTCCGAAAGTGGAGATATTGAAAACGGAAGAGGGAGAGGTGATAAATTGAAAGAGGAAGCAAGGAGAGGCAGAAAGAAAGGTTAAGTGAGAAAGAGGGCGGAGAAAAGTCACGAGGGATGGACGGAGAGGTAAAAAGGGGAAAGTACCTCTCGCGTTGCATCTTCTCCCCAACTTAGTATAATCGTTCCACCTCGTGCGGCACTCTTCGGGATGGTAAAACTTCGCTCCGAGTTCGCTGTTCAGTCATTCGCACAATGGAACCCTTTCACGCTGGGAGGGGGCGGAGATAAGATTGGCGAATCTGGCGTTGCGCTTTTTTTATCTGGTTTCGGATTCGCTCGATTTTTTTATAAAACGTGGCTGACAGCATCGCTTTATAAGAAGGATGTGATTATGATGATTAGTTTTTGTTAACGGTTAAATATTTGTGGATTGAGATTTTCTTCGATTCCCTTCTCGCACCTGACTGGGAAAGAATTCTGAAGTCTATTCTGATAGCAGGATTCGAATTTTAAATTTTCGTATCCTACTGATACTCCGCTTGTTCCTTTATCGTAGGAGAAGCGTGTCGAAATTGGGAGGAAAAATAATGAGTTCGAAATAGGACCACGATTAATGACCTATGACCAGAGGCGGTCGGTCATTGCAAGCAACGCAAGCACTGCTTGCCTGGTACAACAACAAAGCAAACATTTTTATTTGCTTTAATTAAATTTAGTTACTATTTCAAAATTAGTAAACATATATTTTACATTTTCGTAATTTAAACGAATTTCTACTAATTCGATCGCGCATTGCATTACTCAACTGTTATTGAGCGGGGCAGTGAGAAGCAGTTTCGGTTCTGCTTCTCTAGTGGTTATATGCGTAGAGATGAGAGAGTGGGGAAAAGAGGGGTGGGCATGTGTGTGCCCATTGGCGAGAAAGTAAGCAGAATTTGAACTGCTTCTCAGTGCCGCGGGAAATTTCTACCAATAATACAATGGAGCTGGTGACATGAAAATACGGTTTTCTGTGCCCATCGATCGGGAAATTAATGGTTTACATCGTTTACATATACTCAGATGTTTCTTTGTTTAGCAGTTCTGTTGCCTCGACGTGGTTTATATGGTGTTTATTTTTAGTGCGTGTTCCTTTAATTAAACACTTCTTACTTTTTATCCCAAAAATGTGTGTGGATAATGAACAGTACGTATTACAAAAATTGTTGGTGAAATCGTTTTCAAGTAATCAAGATTTTGCAACTAAAAATGAAATTGTTCAACCTGGAAAGCCTACACCTAAGCTCCCGCAACTTACTTCTTCTAAGGAAAGTATAACTCGTAGATTTCACGTGACTACTTATAATTTCCATCCCTGGATTACTGGATGTTCTACAATAAATAGACTGTTTTGTTGGCCATGCATTTTAATTTCAGTCGAGAGAAGTATATGGAGCACTAGTTGCTACGCTGATTTAAACCATCTGACGAATGCGATAAAAGGGCATAGCTCGAGTAAATTCCATATGCGTGCATGGCTGGATTTCCACAACTTTGGGAAATCAAGGGTTGATTGTTTGTTGAACAGTCAGTGCCGCTTAGATACTCTAAATCATAACAAGAAAGTAAAAAAAGGGAAGTGCTACGATATCTAATTAACACTGTATGTCTGCTAGGTAAGCAGGATTTTGCTTTCGTGGCCACGACGAGACGGAGAGTTGAGTGAATCGAGGGAATTATATTGAGTTTGCTATGTTCCTGAAAGACTATGATGCTCATCTCTGTGAACATTTTAATAACGCTAGTGTTTTCAGTGTTCTCTCAAAACAGATTCAAAACAATTTAATCGAGGCTATAGGGATCATCTTAAATGGAATTCAACGTGAAATAAATTCATCAAAATTTTTTCTATTTTGGTTGATGAAACTTCAGACGTTACTAACAAGTCGTAATTATCAACTGTGTTTCGATATTGTAATGTAGAAGGTGAAGTGTTAGAACGTTTTGTGGGATTTACGGATGTGAGTGCTGATAGAAAGGCAAACACTGTTCATGTTGATAATCAGCTAGATAGATTTGTTTGTGGTAAAAAGTTGGTGGGTCATGGCTATGATGGCGCTGCTGTAATGGCAGGAGAGCTCAACGGCCTGCGGGCAAAGGTGAAATATCCTTGCGC
This sequence comes from Tanypteryx hageni, assembly GCA_028673005.1. NCBI lineage: Eukaryota > Metazoa > Arthropoda > Insecta > Odonata > Petaluridae > Tanypteryx > Tanypteryx hageni. The sequence continues at coordinate 68,110,605 of CM054112.1, read as the reverse complement.
TTTATTTGTTCATCTCTCGGTGCATCGTCTCAACCTGGTCCTCAAGCAAGTGTTCAAGTAGATCAGCGCATGCAAAGTGTTCTTCCTGACTTTGAATGTGTATGCAGCGTTCTTCTCCAATTCTCCTAAGAGAACGCAATTGCTTGATTTAATGGTTCGCAAACGATTCCCTAGAGTCACCACAGTACGTTGGTGTTTTCAATCGCGACTTGTAAACACTGCGCATGATTACCGTGATTCGTTGATTAAACTATTTTAAACAATTAGAGACAATCCTGATGATTGGGTTAATGAATCAGTTACCAATTGCCAGGGACTTCTTCGTAATTTAACAGGCTTGGATTTTTTATTTCATTTGGAAATTCACTACATAATTTTTTCCCGTACTGATGTTATGTTTGACGTGCTTCAGAAGCGTGATATGGATATAACACAATGTGCTGCAAGAGTTGAAAGTGCTATTGCATTCATGACTGAACAGAGAAACAACTTTGAAACCCTGTATAAACATGTTGTTCAGCTTGTAGGAGAGCCTCGTAAGAAACGCCGAAATAAAACTGACATTTATTATAAACAATTGTTCTGTGAAATTTTTGATGTGCTAATCACGCAATTGCAGACCCGATTTGCCTCCCTTAGAAAAATTAAATTTTTTTAACTTCTAGTTTCCGAAAATTTTCAAAATTAAGCGGAGAGTTTTCCTCATGAATGTTTCAATTCTTTAAAATCATGCTATGGTCAGCATTTTGATTTCATTAAGCTAAAAAGTGAACTCTCTGTAATATATAGCTCGCCTAACTTCAGTTCAAAAGCTGTGATAAATATTTTCCTTTATTTATCATATGAGCTGAAATTTACCTTTGAAGAAACATACAAGCTCTGTGCATTAGTTTTGACGTTGCCAAGTACAACAGTGAGCGTCGAGTCTAGCTTTTCAGGTTTAGCACGAATAAAAGATCATAAACGAAACAGTATGGGGAATGAAAGGCTGACAGGCCTTGCGTTAATGGCTATAGAAAAGAGGCTTCTTAATACCCTGCGATCCCGCGGGAATTTCATTGACTTGGTTATCACTGAATTTGTTAAGAAGTAGCGGAGATTAAAAAGCGTCTAACGTCAATCCTCCTTGTGAAGGCTGGTTTGACCCCGCTAGCTAATCTAAGGATCTCATTATGGGTTGTTTTTATTTGGGTTTTTTCACCATGTAAATTCATCTCAAAGAGTCAAAGTTTTACACTCCATCTCGAATTGTATTACTATTTCTCTGCAGGATTTCTGATTTAGATCACTTGCATGGATGCTTTCAGGCGAGGACTCTGGGAATTAAAGACCCCCTTCGGTCATATTCCATTTTTTTGAATTATGATTAATGGCGGCAATAAAAAGAGCTCAATGGGCTGAGACGCTCTAAAATTCCGATCCATCATCGCGTATGCCGGTGGCGCGCTCTGCCGATCAATGCAAGATATCTTGATTGCCTCTGTGACCCGGCCTTCGAAAAAAATAAGAAAAAAACGAAGTAAAGAGGAATATTCGCACGGCGACACCGGAAATGATTTCGCATTCATAACCGGTCGCTCGGCCGTATATATGCAGAAACACACACGTCTTTTCACGGAGCAAGTTCTGTCCGAGAGCTGCTGAACCTGTAGTAGACGCCTGCTTGCTCGATAGCCGGTCGGTAACGTAGATGGTCGTTTTGGAATAATCGGCGAGTGACGCGCAAAAATATTTGCACGCAAAGGGACGATGCCGAGGATGGTTCCCCGATTTGATCCACCCATTTGTCTTTTTCATTATATTTTCTGTATTTCATCGGAGGGCGTTTAAATCGTTCGTAAATGTCTCTTTACGTAAGCAAGTTTGTAAAGCGTATGACATGGCGCAAAGGAATCCCAGCCGAAATTTCCCATTAAATGCGGTTGAAATTTAGGTAGATAACCCAATAAATTTTGTACAATTCGAAGGGAAGGCAGTGAAATGAGAGATGCAAGAAATTCGAATAATTGATATTCAGGTTACCGTTTAAAACTATCGATGGAATTAATAGCATTTTCGAGATTTTTAGATAGTCTATTTGGGCGTTGAACCCGTAGATACGAACTATGAGCATATTAAACTAGCTGGCGCGATCTGACGACGCGATTTTCCCCTCGCAGGAAATAAAATCGTATATACAATGGTTTCAATTCATCTTACACCTTATTATATACAATAAAGTACATGGTATGATTAATGAGAATTTCATTTACAGCGATTGAAGAAAAAGTAAGGATCGCTGACCGGGAAAAGTTATGCAATCCTAGAAAACATTTTCGTAAGCGTTTTTGTGGGCTTTTTTAGTGAAAATCTTTTAGGATGTAAATATTGCAACGAGAGTAATGCTCAATTAAGAGCCGCAGCCAACACTTCAACATTTTTGTTTTTTTCTCTCCTAAAATACGCACTGCGCGATTCCTCCCTCCCCTTTAGTTTCCAAAGCTCTGTTTTGTCTCCTCACCTTTTATCACTACCTCCCTTTTACCATTTAAGAGTTCCTTTTGAGAGATGCGTGAGTGCTTATTAATAGAAAAGCCTCCTGCTACAGTCGTTCATGCGCCCGTCTCAGCTGCCGCGGCTAGAAGTCACAGGACCTTCCAGTATATGCGAGTGTATGTGTGTGTCTCGGTGTGTCTATAATAATCCAAGAGGTAGATTAGCCAAAAATACACACATGTCTCGGTGTGTGTGTGCGACACACGCTCAAAGGAGAGATGGTTTAATTATAAATTTGGAGAGACAAGGAAGTTGAAAGGGGTTGTGTATGATACTAAAGGCTACCAAAATTGCAGCAGAAACTTAATGTACGTTTGTGTGTATGTATATAAACGCATATACAAATTCAAACGTCGTATGCATTCGTATAAGCATTCACGCGCATAAGATCGTCCTCTGCATGACTCACTACTTCCCCTTCCGTGCGCCCGTTGGCGTTTTTCTGCAAGGAAAACACACTCTTCCTTTTTCTTTCTCTCTTTCCGGCAAGTTTCTTTTGAGATGAGAGCCAAGAGAATCAGCCCTCTCCTCCCCTTCTTTGCGCCCTTTTTAAAAGCAGCCATCGTATTTTTTTATATCTTCTCCCAACGCTGCGGTCTCTTAAAAAGTGTTAATTCACCATCTCTCCGAAGGGCGACAGGATGCGACTTCCATTATGGTTTCTCCACCGGTTTTAACCGCGTCGATTAATAGTACGCGTTTATCGAAACGTGTTGGGCCATATGTTCCGCGGACAGAAGGTAAACAAAGGATTTTTATGTTCGCCGAAGTTTATTAGATGGCACGGGCATCTCATGCGTAGCTGTGAGAAGAAGGGAAGCGGAAAATTCGATCAAGTGATCGAAACGGTCGGCATCGCAGACCTCACTGCCAACCAAAGGCTCATGTGGTTTCCGTTCTCTGGGGAATGAGTAACTTGCAATGGGAAATACGTGCTTAACGATTGCCATGTTAGCTGTCGATTAATGGAAAGGGCTTTCAGAGCAGTTTATGTTCGGTGGAAATCGAGAGGCTAGGCAATAAACAGTTATACTTAATCACTCCGCTCTCTATATATTTGAGGAGAAAATGTCACTTACGATCACTTCGTCGGCGCGACTGCGGATGCTAACGATTCAGGTTTCCCCGCCTAACGCATTGGTGTTTTTTCTATCACATAATTACGTGCACCGCGGCGATTAAATATCGCGTGATTGGGTTCTATTTATTGTTAGATCAACACCCTTGGCTACTTAAAAACCCTTATAAATAAATATTAATTGTAAGTTTTGAACGAGTGTTTAGCGAAATGTTCAATCTCGTTCTAGAGATATCGTGACAATCGGAGAATGTTAACGATACTTCAGCGATCGAACCAAGTCACGGTTTTTAGTTTGCTAACTCGGAGATGAATCTATGGTTATCAACCCCACGAATTATTCCCTTCATTGTCGAGGTTTATTTTCCCGAGAACGAGTATTTTTTGTGTATCATGGGGCAGTCAGTGCCCGTGAGAAGGGACGAAAAAAAACCGTATTCTTCTTCGGCGGCCGATTTTTCTCTTCTCGCTTTTCTCCCTCGAAGATCTTAATTCCACTCTTTTCTTTCCCACGTCACTCGAGTGCCCGCACGTTGAAAAAAAAAAGAATGAAAACATTTATATACGGTCGGATCGACCTTGAATCCATACGCAAGCTGGTTAAAGTCGGGTAGCTCTGTTCCTTTTTTTGGTCATAGCCTTAAAAGTCTCGTAACTTTCTCCTCCCTACCTCATCATCGTCGTCGTCGTCTCCCTCTCACTCTCTTGCAAGGTCTGGTGCGTATTTATTCACCGACGGTCTCTATCGATGAGTTTTTGCCCTCTCTCTTTCCTCCGGCAATAAAATTACGGTCGGTTCTAATTGAATAATTCGTTCGCGATGACACGAGAAGACGGTGTTTGTTCAGGACACTTCGTTACACGGTTGGAATTGGTCGCTTCGGCGGTATTTGTGGTATCTGTCAAGTAAACGAACTGCTTGTGATTTGATACGTTGTAACCGCCTGTGGACCCATAGTTTCTGTGCCATCGAAACGTTTTTTACAATTTAAAAATTCGCAATCCTATGGGGAAACCTTAATTCAGGGCTTATTTTTAAGGGAAATTAAGAGCTGCAAAAATCATTTTTTTGGGCTTATTCAACTATTGGAGGATTTATTAAAGTTCGGAAAACTGTGATATTAGAAACGTCATACCGCCACGGTGAAACATACAAAAGAGCCGTGTTCATATATATGGGGCCCTTGTTTGTGCTGGGCCTGCGGCACGTTCTACATCTCAGTAATTTTACGCAGAACTCAAGAAAATAAAGAAATCATTATTCACTGTCTAACAAAAAACTTAAAACTTTTGTTAACATTTTAAAAAGTAACCAAATAAATATTCTTACACAATTAACCGTCTTAATTATAAATCATCACATAATAAATCACACTAAAGGGACAAGTTAGTTGTAACAAGAAGTCCAAACCAGGACTAATGCAGGCTAGTTTCCCAAAGTTGACGTCCCGAATTGATTGCTTATATTGACAGGAAATGTTTCAGTATGTGTTTGTTAGTCATTCTAAGGAATTCTCATACTATAAATACCATTTGTAATTCATAGTTTATCATCGATAGAGAAAAATTGGAAAACAAATTAATAGAGCATTATCAGGTTTAAAATACTAAAAGCAATGTCAAAATCTCTTTCTGACATTATATTTTGCATTTATTGTTTTAAATAAACGAATTTAATAAATTTTACTTTTTATACGCTAATATGTCTGGATCAACTGTCCATTGCTGAAGGGTAGTCGAGTGGAAAAGAAAATAACCCATTTGTTCACTCTTATATGCTCAAGCCGAGTTCGATAATAATCGACTCCATGGCAACAATCTGATAAAATGCTATTTTAAACGCAAAAACGCCATGTTTGAGTAGAAATTCAAGAAAATACGATCAATTGTCAAAATTGTGGGATAAGAATTAAAATTTACATTCTTTTCCCCTTAGATCAATACAAACCTCGCTCCAATATCACAATTTTAAGATATTTTAAAGTATTAAAGAAAATATCTCTGCACGATAGATTTGAGACTTCCTATGCAAAACAAATAGGGAAAAAGTTCCTGGAATCGAACCCGAGACTTCAATCTCCGCCAAATAAAATATAGCCCGGAGGTGGGCTATGGCAGCACGAGCCTCATACCAAGTTTCTTGAAAATCGGTCCATTGATGCATAAGTTGTTAGTGCAGACAAGACCATTTCATAAGGCTATGTTTCCTTTGAAAACCAACCTAACAAGATAAATATTACATTAATAATATTTGTGATTAAAGTCAATCAAAACTTTTTAATTTGTTTATGTGGCACATCATCTTCATTTGTTGGTTTCCCTGACTCAATAAATATTATTTTGAAGTACTCTTTCAACTTACTCTTTTTGTTTTAAACATTTTCATTATGCCTTCGTTTTTGCTTATTGAGCCACAATAAACCTGATTTCTTTGGATCCCAATTCATGACATTTGGCTTATTATAATGCATATAAATATTTGGTCTCGGTGCTTACATTCATAGAGGTTCTTAATGATGTTTCCAGCTGAGAACGATCAAACTAATAGGCGATTGTCGTGGTCCAGGTTCAGATACTGAGATACCTAACTCGCGACAAATAGTATAATTTATTCATGGCATTCATGATTCATGTATTACTTGAAAAATGAACTAACAACTCACAAAATTGATTATGGACCTGCACATTCGACTTTTAGAACTGCACAAAATTGCTAGAGCTGCACGTTAAAATAGTCCCTGCCTTAATTATTCTTACCAAGCAAAATTAATTCAAACAGCATTTTTTTGTTTTACGCGAGTGATTTGTAATAAAAAGGGCAATAGTTGAGGATAATATTCTTTCTATCTACCATCCAGCTTGAAAAAATGTTTTCCAGTAGCCATTAAAGCTTTGGAAAATTATTTTATGGCTATTGGAGAAATATAACTTCCTATTTTGATTTTAGCCATAAGGCGAGCACGATAATTCTTTCGGGAATCACTATTCAGCTCTTTACAAGTTAATATTTAAACATCGGTAGAGAAAACGAATAGAAAGAAAGGCGTTGACAAGTTCTTTCCCGTGTTATCCACGTCGTTTTTTTTAAATGCGGTGGAAATTTTCATTATACATATGTGCAATTTTGCAGCTAGCATACTTTTTAAATCCAAGTGCTTCAACGTTTTACTCGATGCCGTTAAAGATTTTTGTAGTCGTAACGCATTTTTTTCTTAACGAATTGTACCGATAGTAATAACAGATTAAGGCAATAAGTAAATGCCATTAAAATGTCATCACTCACGGTGTACTCGTTTAATACTTATTTATTATTTATTGCTAATTTATATCCCCTTTCCAGTGCGCGCAATTAAAAATTTTCATCGATTAAAACACTCTGATGACCGATATTTATTTTTGTATTTATGAAACTGATCGGGGAGTGCTGAAACTAGCCTATCAGGACCCCTCACGCGCGTTTGATTTGCGCGCATGCGCGGGAGTAGATAAATAATGTTATTGGAAGGTAAAAAGGTTATCCGTGTCTCTGGCGCCATATAACCACTTCCTTGTTTGAGAGTGCGTGTGGTAGAGAAGGGAATGGTACGGGAGTTCGAGTCCAGTCTTTTCGTACTTCTTCGCCTGCAGTTCTCATCAATCCTACTTTAGCGTCCCCGGTGCGCCTGTCTCGAGTTGAGTCTGAATAATGAACCTGTTTATGACCTGGGCAGTCTCCTTTTTAGATTGTTTGGTTTGAGATGGAGAGGGAGAGAAAAAAGTGGAACAGCAGTGAGTAAGTCCCTTTGGAAGTGACGTTTTTAAGCTGTGTTTATGTCGTTTATGTGCAAGACATCTGACGGGGCCAGATTTTAATTCAAGTCCCATGCGAGTTATTGCGAGTATTTTCGTTTTCCTTAGCGAGAAGAACGAGTTTCATTTTTTAGGAGACACTTAAGTTAACTGTAGGGAGGAGGGCTTTGTGTGTGCCTATAGTATATAGATTTAACATTTCACGTCCTTGGTTTATATGGTAACACTTTTCAATTAACTTTTTTGGCGTAATAGTTTTTCACAGATTTTTAAATATAGAACAAGTAGTTCTGGAAAGAACTAATCCGACAACTTTCCTTTCAATACAATTTTAAAATATCACAAGTGGGGTGTACACAGGTTACCCGTGGTACAGAAGTGTTTTTCGTCAAATTCGCCGTAGTATAATCGTATTGTAATGTATTTGCTTTGAAATCAGAAAATTATTTTTCCTCATATTGTGGTAGCCCTGCTTTTTTGATAGGTCCTACACATATTCATCTCGTTCTGCCATTCTATACTCGCCCTACAAACTAAATTTCTTTGAAATCCGTTCTGCCAATACCTTCCAAATTCATAGTTACAGAAAAATTCTAACCTTGATATTATGGTAGTCCTGTTTAGTCGACCCGGTTGAAATATGACATTTTGGTTATTTATTTATATGAAGATTAAATATACTATATTTGGTTAAAATCCATTGGGTCAGTTTTCTAAAAATACGTGTAAAAAGATTATTTAACTTTTTACTGTGGTAGTCCTGCTCTTTAGCTCCGCTTTTAACATCTTGATTTCATTATGGTATGTTGTACAAATCTTATATACAAAATTTAATTGAAATCCGTTCAGCCAATTCCTTCAAAATCCTTAATTACTAAAAGAGTTTAATTTGTAATTGTGGCACCCCTGTTTGGGTTATTCGGTCTAAATATGCTAATATGGTTTTGTATATCTGTATACATTATAAGTGTTAAATGTGGTTAAAATTGATGCCGACAGTTGAACACAAATGCGTATAAAAAGAATTTTTTATTCCTTGTATTGTTGCAGCCCTGCTATCTATATGTATATAAAAATCTTGATTTTGTTATTTTATGTTGCACGCCTCCTTCATACAAAATTTCGTTGAAATAGGTTATGCCGATTCCTTCCAAATTCATAATTACGAAAAAGTTTAACTTTGTAATTGTGGCACCCCTGCATAGTCGATCCGGTCCAAATATGTCATTTTGATCATTAATTTATGTGAAGACTCTATGCACCAAATTTAGTTGAAATCGGTTCCTTCATGAAGAAGATGTTAGGAGGACACATACACACGCACACCGAGGCGATCTCATAAGACTACTTTCCATTTTTTGGAAAAGTAGCCTAAAAATAGCTTTGAAAGTAGATGAAATGTTTATAAGTCGCTGAGGACTCCCCTTTTATTTTAAATATCCGAAATTAATTATTTATGCCGGAATGTTATTAAATTATCCTGAATACAACGCAGTCATGGTAAGGGATTTGTATATTTCTCGCGAATATTGATTTGATATTTCAATTTTATCGGATTTTTCAATTGCCCTCCTCGTCGTAATTCTCTTTCTTCGGCAATAATCTATATTTTTTATTCTAAAAATAAATTTAGTTGCTATTCACTGATTAATGTCGCATTGTGATTGCTTAAGTGACGGTTTTTGTTGTAGATTTAACGAGGAGCTGTGCGTTGCTTCACGATGTCGCTTTTCAGACCTATTTATCCTCGTGTATTTTTGCTGAATTTTTGTTTTAGTGGGGCGTGAACTTCCAGGTCATTTACCCTGTCTTCATAAGTGGCGTTGAATGCTCGACTTGCTTAGTGGTGTGGCGCATAAAATTAAACACTTATCTGGATGCCTCGCGTTTTCTTTTTTCATTTGGCGCTCATTGTTTTATGTCGAGTTCATCGTTCGAACGGTATGTACTCTTAAGTGAATTATTTTCTTCTAAACAATCTATCTTAATGACGCATTACTGAGGAAAATTTTTGTTTCTCTCATCCTTCCATTGTCCTCCGGATTTATAAACATATGCATTAAAGAGGAATTTTTCCTTTTCATAATTGCTCCGATTGTTATCTCGTATTTTTTATGTTGGATTCATGTGTGGGAAGAATGCGGTGGAGTGGGATTATGATGTCCGTTTTCATTTTGCGAAGAATCCTTTAATAATTTTCATGTCTTTCGGAAGGGTTTATAACATGTATCTTCTTTCTCTCGCGATGGTTTTCGAATGGTTTCGATAACATTTTGCGTCACGGTAAAACTCGTGTGATGTTATCATTCACATTATTTTGCAGTTGTGTTTGAGAATAAACCAGTTTTCGTGCGCTGGTAGCAATATCTTAATGGATTTTTCGTTTTCATTTTTAAATATAGCAAAAAATCTCAAATACAGACTTCAAGGGACTGAAGTTTTATAGTTTGTAATGAATAGTTCTATTATAATAACCAACTTGCCACAACTTATTCGCCATTAAATTTGGTACTTATATTTAATCTTTATTAAATCATTGTCGCTCCGTAAAAGTAATACTGCTGTATTATTTAAATCTTTTTATTCGTGAAATGTTACAATATTTAAATATTTGTTGTCGCTATGAACGTAAGTATAATTTATATAAGAATGTTTTGTAATAATTTTTTTGTATTATTACTGATTTTTAGCGCGTTTAAAGAAATGCTCTTATACTTTCACTTTGGCATCTGTTTGTGAACTTTAAATTGAAATTGTGACTAAACAGTAAACGGTAGAGAGCTGATACTTGAAATGTAGATTTCTGTATTCGTTTTTATTTGATTTGAGTTAGGAAAATTCTACAGAGTTGGATAGGGGCCCATTAATTTTTTGAAATATCTCCGACGCTATAAAAGATGTAAAGCTGAAATTTTCAGCCTACATTTCCACATTAATGCCACTTATTATTGAAAAGTTTTAGTTTTGAAAAAAATAGAGGATAGAGAACGGTTCATAAAATAAAAACTCGCGAATTTTATCCATGGTCATGGATAACATTCGTTATATTATTCTTTTGAATTGTTTTGTTATATCCGTAACTTGGTCTTTTCCATTCTATTTTATATCGAAGTTTAATTTTTTGTTGTGCATGTCCTCAAAAACGTCTGTTATAGTGATTTGAATGTTGAGGAGATAAAGTACCATTTTCGCCTCTCCTTGTGTGTAAGCCTCCTCGCGCGATATTTTTTTTCCTCCCAGCCGCTCTTACGAAATTTGACCTAGACGGTCCGTCCCGGATAACTATTCCTTTGGCGCCTTCAAACGCACATTTTTTTGGGTCATTGCCTTCCGCGCGAGCTCCGTATCAACTCATCACCGTTTTCCCTGGAAAGAATTTTCCTCCGCGTCAATGTTTTTCGAGGACGTCTTTTTCTGTCTTCCTCCTTCTCTCTCCCTTTCTCCATCTCTCTCTCCCTTTATCCATACCTTCCTGTTTCCACTTCTCTCTATCTCACTCGCTTCGCTCAACATCCGCGTATTAAACTTCTAAAGAGGAAGACTAAAAACGACGCGGACACCACCGTCGCGCCTTTTCGTTCTTCTTTTATTTTTTGGCCGCGAAGTGTTATTTTCCTTCCTCTCCGAAACCAGTTTTTCGGTGTTTTTGATGGGGGAGGTAATGGTGGTGAGAGAAATGGGGGAAGAGAACTCGGGTCCTCTCCTGCGTTAAGGCTGCGCGGATGAATTGGTCTTCCATTATCTCGTTTCATCTCGATGCGGGTCGAGAAGAGAGAGAGAAAAAGATGGACGATATAAACATATACAAAAGGTGGAAGAGGTAATTTGCGTGTTTGCCTTTTTCGCCTCCTCCGAGAGGCACTGCGGCTCGGAGTCTTTTTCGAGAGCTTAACTATGTTTCTCTTCCTTTTCTCTTGTGTCGCTTATTCTGCATTTCTGTATCGTATTCGTGTTTTCTCTCTTATTCGTGTTTTCTCTCATTCATCTTTTCTTTCGTTAAATTCTTTTCCCTTTTCCCCTTCATTTCTCACTCACCTGCGCCTGTTATTTACATTCTCCTTTCTCTGCCTTCTTTATTCTTCTCTCCTTTGTCTTCCCTTTATGTTCTCTTTCGGTTTCCTCTCATTCTTATCCATGTCATATTCTCCTTTTCCTTCGTCTTTTCCCCCTACATCTCTTTCCTCTTAATATTTTTCTCCCTTATTTATCACTGTGGTCTCCATCCCCTTTTTCTTCTTTCCTTCGTCTCCCTATTTCTCTTATCCGGCTTCGTTCGGGACAAAGCTCGCGAACGCACGCTGAGAATGCGTGCAATTAAGCTCGCTGGGACGAAAGTAAAAAGTCTCTCGAGGCATGGGTGCGCCGAAGCCATACAGGCGCGAATGTCAGGGACTGAATCGTCGACGTTGGAAAAGCATAAGCGTTCAAAGATCGGTGCTTGAGAAACGAAAATCTTCGAACGCTATCTGCGACAGCGGCGGCGTTTGTTTTTTTGTTCGCTTTAGCGCGTTTCTCGTCTCGGTAGAGATGAATAAACATCGTTCCGAGAGGACTTTTTGAAGTTGTGGATAACCGCGATGCACTCGATGATTGCTCGCTGCCGCGTACCGTGAAAAAGTCTGGAATGTCGTCGTCGGGAAACCGCAGACTTCTACAATAAGTAAATTCAAGCATTTTTATGCTCCCCGTGTTTAAAAAGGTTGTGTGGTGCCGCACATTTTGTCTTGCGGAATAAATAATCATAATTTTACAGAGGATTCTTTATTTTTTTTTAAATCGCGTTGGCGTAAGTACGCGTGTTTCGTGATTTTATGCGGTTCTCAAAAACGATCGTATGTTAAAAATCTTAGTTTGTTACAAGACGTTACGACGAAGAGAAAAGCTATTTAGTTTAAAGTATTTTTCCGCTCGGTTTTTGAAATAAAACTCGAATCTCAAGTATTTAAGAAATCAGAACCAAGGTAATTGTACCCTTCATGGTCGATTTATTAAAAATGATCGTGAGTGGTTTCTATATAATGCTCTCTGTAAATGCCAAAAGCCTTGGGTTTATTCTCTCAAAAAAATCAAATTTATTTTTTCATCATTTGATCATCTTCGGAGATAACAACGTTTTGCGATTTATTTTTTTACGAATATTCCTTCATATGTACTCTCATGTGTACTCTCGCTACTAAGGTTGGGCGTTCGATAAAAATAAAACAGTGCTCCCACTTGGGTGTCTTGTGGCAGTTGGCAGGCAATACTTTCAGTAGTCGTTAGAGCAGGAAAAAAATGTTGTCTGATTGCACGACCTAGAAAACTAGGCGTGATCGGATCGACTTAAACGATTGCATTACTCCTCTCTGAATAGCAAGAGAAACAATCACACATCACGCCACTATTTCATATATTAAGGTTAGACGTAATTAGCCTATAATCACAGGTCTGCATATTTGCTAAAGATTTCTATTCGCATCATTTCAGTTGGCCGTGGAAGCAAGAACAACCCTTTCAAAAATCCTGACCTTCCCGTCACAGTTTGCGTTTTCCACCCTTCCAGGGAAACCGCTTCCTTTTCCATCGATGTGCTTTTGCACTGCATAACATTCGTTCCGTGGATATAGATGACAGCGAACGCGATTTTGTTTCCCGTGAGCTCTACGAAGCAACTCCCATTGTCTCCGGATTTTGTAATTACACACTCCCCCCTTGCATTCTCTCTTCTCCTCCTTTCGCTTGTTTTTTCGCTATTCCATTGTTCCTAATAATTGACCTCTTTGAACGGGGCGAAGGGTGGGAGAATCGGAAAATCGCGCGCCATGCTAAAGGAAAAATTGGGCAATTTCTCGAAAATAAAAACAAAAAAACGAATAGCTTCCCTTTTATCTAAGAAGTAAAAAATTTTCCCCTCCGTTCTGATCATCTCTGGTTTAAGACTCCTTAAATTCACGCACGTCTCTCGTGATTCTAATTGTTTTAGAGAGGCTGGTTGATTAAGCGAGTCTCCGCCGAAAAACCTTAAAGAGATCATTGTTTCGCACGCCGGATTTATAAAATAACTCAAGACGTTTTTTTTCCTTATAAGGTGGTTATTATGTGCCCTAATTGCCTCCCATAATGAGTTATAATTGTCCGTTTTTTTGGAAGGGTGATTTTACGGGCACACTTCGGTTATTTCATCTCTGGAATGCGTTCTCGCACATGCTTTTGCTCTCGTAATCTCAGGCTAAGGTGAATTTTCGGAGCGATGATTTAGTGGATAGTGTTTTTGTATTGTCTTAATTTTTACTCTCCTGCACCATAGCGATGGAATTTTTCATCAGGGAACGTCATGTCACGTAATTTTCGCCTCGTTTGGGGTTCGTTCTCCCATAAACGTTCTTACGAGAGTTTGTTAACGAGAGGAGCCGTACTTGTGGAGGGATCATGCCGGAAGAACCTTTTTTAAAAGCAAAACCGTTCTTATGTACTAGACGCGGGGTGCGAATGTATCGCGTCCCCTCTTGTAGGCTCTTTAGCCAATCACAAAGCTTTATAAAACATTTTTTTCGAGTTTTTTTTTAAATTTCCGATGCTAACAGTACGTCTTCAATGTGTGCATATGACGGCCCTAGATGTAGTTTGTGTTTAATTGCCGTCTCTTTCGTTTCCTCGTTTTAGTTGTCCATTTACTTTACGTTTTTCTCGCAGAATAAGCATTTTCGAGCCTAAGATGGGCACGGGTGGTGACACTACCATGGTATGAAAAATATCTCATCCGGTTTTGAAAGCTCTATTACTCGAATAATGAACTGGAACGAACCTCGCCAGAAAGAGAGAGAGAGAAACTTACCTCTCGGGTCACGATTATTAGTCACGCCATCTCTCTCAAAAAAAATGTGACGGAATGCTTGCGAAGAAATTTTCTCCATAATTTCCCTCCCTCGAGGAATAAATAACATTAGACAGTTCTGAGAGATAGATTTTTTTCTTTTTGGTGGAATGATAAGTATTTCCATCTTAATCGCTCGATTAAAAAAATGTCCATCGTTCTTCGTCGCTTTTTTGTATTATCTCCTTATGATTTTATTTTTTCTCGGAGGTGAATTACCGTATCCCGAAAATGAATACTTGTCCGTTGCTCAAACTTCTGAGCGGTTGGTATATTTGCGTATTCGGATATTAGCCAGTTTTTTTTCTTGCCGTGACAATATTTCTTTGCGAAATAGTTCCTCCTCGCTCTATATTTAGCCGTCTCCCTCGAGGTCAGATTGGAGAGAGTGTGAGAATAGAAACAGTTGGAGTGTGAGAGAGGTGGTTGGTTATTCACGCCGGGATAGATATTATATGCAAATCACTCTGTTGCGATATTTCTTGCCGGTGTGCGGGTGACGTCATTTGCTCTGTTTGTGTGGTAATGGAATTAAGCATTCTGTATACAAGACCAATTTAAAGAATTGTTGAACGTGAGCATTTTGGAATTAGTATATGTGATAAGAGGTTGGTATTTAAGACGTGAAACGTTTAAGTAAACGGATTTTGACTGCAAACAAGCAATCCTGACGGTTAAATTGACTATCGTGCATTGGTGCCCGGGTACCTCTTAAAAAACGTCCATCTATGGTTGGTAATTGATACTAATAAATCATCCGTTGAATTGTCAACGACTGTGGCTACATGCTGGATGATGTGTGTTTATATTTTATTCCAGTGTTTTATGCCAATTGGGATATCACGTTTCATTTATTTATTGTAATACATAAGCTTCAATAAAGCACCATCGAGCTCACTTTATGGCTGCAATCAAACTGACAAAATATGTCTCTCCAATCTTTTTAGTGCTTTTCGTCATTGCTATTAACTTCGTGATGTCCGTACGTCCGTACGCATATATCAGGGAAGAATTGCCTGAACTGATTTCAGCCAAATTTGGTACATAGAATATTCACATAAATTAATGACCAAAATGGCATATTTGGACCGGATCGACACACTTGCAAAGTTTAACTTTTTTGTAATTGTGAATTTGGAAGGAATTGGCCCAACTGATTTCAGCGAAATTTTGTATAAAGGATGTGTGCAACACAGAAAAACAAAATCAATATGTTTAGTGTAGCTATAAAAAACAGGGCTGCCACAATAAAAGTAATAAAAAATTTCTTATTGTAAGTATTTGTGTTAAATTGTCCACATATATTTTAACCAAATTTGATAATTATAATACACACATATATAAAAACCATATTAATATATTAAAACAGGATCAACCTTACAGGGGTGCCACAATTACAAATGAAACTCATTCAGTAATTAAGGATTAAGATTGAATTGGCTCAACGGATTTAAATAAAATTTTGTGTATAAGATTTGTACAACATACCATAATGAAATGAAGAGGTTTAAAGCAGAGCTAAAGAGCAGGGCTACCACAGTAAAAAGTTAAATAATATTTCTTTTACGCGTATTTCTGCAGAACTGATCCAATGGATTTTAACCAAATATAGTATATTTAATGTTCATTTAAATAAATAACCAAAATATCATATTTCAACCGGGTCGACTAAACAGTGGTACCACAATATCAAGGTTAGAATTTTTCTGTAACTATGAATTTGGAAGGTACTGGCAAAGAAATTTCGTTTTTAGGGCGAGTATAGAAAGGGAAAACGAGATGAATATCTTCAGAACGGATAAAAAAGCAGGGCTACCACAATATAAGGAAAAATAATTTTCTGTTTTCAAAGCAAATACATTACTATACGATTATTATACTACAGCGAATTCGACGAAAAGCACTTCTTTACCACGGAAAGCCCGTGTACACTCCTACTTGTTTAGAATCTTCTATCGGCAGATTATCACTGATGACGGCAGTTTTGTATCCGAACTGCGCCTCTGGTTTTCCAAACCTCTTTATGGCCATTGGAGATACAAAAGTCTATTCAATGCATAAGCTGTGTTTTATAAAATGCTGCTTTAAATGTGGGGATTGCGGTACTTTTATCACTGTTAAATTTAATATTACCGTGCAAATGAAAATTTTCAGTTTGTGCCTTATCAGTAGTCTTTTCAGATTGGTTTACGAACAATATCTTTCATATTTGTTTGATTGCCATGATCATGAAATTTATGAATCAGCTGTAGTCGTCTAAATATATAACGCTTTAATTGCTCGTTTGTGAACGGAAGTAATGGTTTTTATTCTTCACTTAGTTTTTTTTAATAGTTTAAAAGATGCGGCTAGTGCTTTAATGGTGTTCTGTGTTTTTAGATTTTTCAGATCCTCGCTTTAGTAACTTTTAGATAGCGAAAACACAATTCCCATGCATTTACTCGGTTTAAGAATTTTTTCTGCGGTCTCTTCCACTGTTAAACACGAGAAAATTCCATAAAAAACACCAAGATGCAATCAATTGATGGCGAATCCCTTACAGGACGACAGCGATTTCCCGTCATAACTTCTCCCTCCTTTGTCCTCCCTTTCGCCGGCTTCTCATACGCTCCATTCGCAACACAGCGTCGCCTTTGACGACTAAAACCGAAAACAACGTTTTTACTCTCTTTCGACGTCCACAGACGTTGTCTACATTACGCGGAAGTGAAGGTTTGATTTTTTGTAATGTTTACCTCTGTCTCTTTGTATATATACTAAACTCGATTTTCCGGATGCCTCGTATCCGAGCCAATTCCGGTTGATCGATGTGCCTTTTTAATTGTGACACATTACAAACACATGAAAATAAGTATATATTAAGGAACTAAAGAAAAGTGTTTATATAAAAATCTAATTTAATGCTACTGCATTGCTATTAAAGTAAGGTTACATTTCAAGTACTACTATACTATGCTTTAATACTTACATCAGATACGGGGCAAGTGAAAACGTACATACGTATGTGATGCAGTTTAAAAATCTTAAAATTTATAAACTACAAGTTTTAAAAATTCCGGTTATTCGATATCCATTTGTTCGGGTATTTACTGAACACACACGCTCCCGCGTACAGACACAGACATATCTGCGTGTGCATTACTCGGTGGGGGATATAAGAAGGCTGGCCTTTTGTGTATTTCGTCCCAATCGTTTGGTAAAAAGAGATATTGACAGATGAGCGACTAAAAAAGGTTCTGTGTGGGATCCCATCACATCCCCTGGCGGCAGGATTGATAGTCCTCGGTCTTTTTTATGTATTTATACACGCACACTCCTCTCCCCATGTATCCCCTTTCTCTGTCTCAGCTCCTCTCTCACCCTTTTTTCCCATTGAGTTTCCCCTCTTCTCTCATCTCGTCTCGTTTTCTCTGCATCCCACCCTCCCCCTCATTTTACTATCTCTCCTTTCCTCTCTTATTTTTCGTCTTCTCTAGTCCATTCTTACCGTCTCTTCCATCCTCTTCCCTCACCCCTTCCTCTTTCGTCTCACCTCTACCTGTCTCATTTCTTTTTGCTTCTCCATTCATCTCGACCCCTTCTTTCTCTTTTCATCTCCCTCCATCTCTCTCTTTCCTTTCGTACAGCTTCGTTCTACAATTACTAATCTCCTTCCCCTCTTCTTTTTCTCCAAATTCCTCATTTCTTTCCATATTTCTTCCTGCACTAAAACCTAGATGCAGAAAAATCGGCTGTATACAACCTGCTCCAACCTGCACTTCAATCCCCTACAGCTTTATATCGCTTTTTATAAAGACCTTGTTTCTACATATCACGAAGTTTTTAAAAACTATATCGAAGTTTGTACTAATGAGACTATTCCGTATATCCTTTTATCTCTTCCTATCCCTTTGCGTTTCCGTCTATTTTTTCCCGACATCTTCTCTCCCGCCGCCTTCTCACTCTATCTATCACGCCCCTTCCTCTCCCTCCCTATCTCTTTATCCTTTAATGTGTGGATGTCACCCAAATGTGGCCGTGTGAAAGTATGTGTCGAGTGAAGGAACGGGGTTGGCCCTTCTTCCCTGCAGGGGAAGAGGCAGATGCGGAGAGGGGAAAAAACTCTCGAAATGGTGTCTGCGCGGGCGTTAGTCGTGATTCGTCTCGCCTTTCTTCTCTCTCTCTTTTCCCTTTACCCACTCTCCTCCCTCCGTCTCCCTCCCATCTCTCCCCATTTCTTCCCCTCCTCCCCATCTCTCCCCCTCCTCATCTCCTCTTCCTCCCGAAGAGAAAAAAACAGCAGTTTTACTGCTGGGGTGGTCCCCCCCTTCACCTTCCTATTTGTTTATATATTTCCACCCGTTTGCTAGTCTCTCTCATTCGCGGTCCTCGGTTTGACTATTGGAGATCGGTTCTCTTCGGCAGCTGTTGTCTCTTTCTCCCCTTTTTATACACGTTTTCTAACGTTTTCTCCTGCGTGGGATTGTTTAATTAAATGTCCCATCGTTCCGTATCTCCGCACCCTTCTCCGTCGTTTACGTCTTGCGCCGGGGTATTTTCGGATGTCGGCTCGTCTCTTCATCCCTCCTTTTTGCTCCCTGCGATGGATCGTGACAATCGGTAGCGGCCGTAAACTCGCGTGGCGTTGGGATTAAAGACGCGGGAGGCAGCTGTTGCGGAGGTGTCTCGTTGGTCCCGACCGCAAGGGAAGGCTGAGAGGGAGGCGCATGTCTCCCTGCTACCTATGCCGCGAGAATGACGTTAAAATTGAAATGGTTCCCACTGAAGAATTTCCCAATGGTTGTGGGACCGTGAGGATGGTATCTGTTCTTCTCGAAGGGGAAAGAGGCCTTGTTCGTTCGGTAAATCTTAATAAAAATCTGAAGAGTATCAACACAGAAGTTTCAAATCGTTTAGCTATTAATTACTCTCATTCTCAGATTTTCTGCACGCTTCATCTGAAAGATGAACCGTCTCGGTGACTCTTAACGCCACAAAAGTTATGAGTAAACCATTTAAGCTGCCGTGTATCTGTCATCTGGGACGATTCAGCCGTCGTTATATAAAATGATTCAACAGCTTTAACGTTATAAGAATTATCGTTTATTTCATTCAAGTCTTGATCTGAGCTACATCTCGCTTTGGCTTAAAGGGGCGTTTGGTCATTAGAATCGGATTTTGAGCTGTAAAGCTCTGATAATCTTAGCAAATTATGAAATCATTGGCAATTATTTATTGAGTAGCTAAGTGCGATAGACTTAATAGTCTAGCTCGTCTTCATTTTCATTGCTGGACGATAATGAGATGTTAATATATATAGTGATTATGATATTTGGTTAACAGACGGTAAGGATGAAACAATAAATGTACCTACTTAATTAATCAAGTATTGCAGTTTCGATTTATACGTAAATATCGTTAATGCTTACGAAGTCAGTAAATTGTATGTTTTAATGATCCTTTTTACTTTCTCCATACGTAGTATAGAGGAGAGTATTGTTTTCATAAAAAATCGATTTCCAGATTTCAACGGAAATACGTTTTGAGGTCCCCTGAACATCTTTTGACCATTTTCTTGATGATGTCTGTGTATGTGACAGCTTTTTTGTGGGTGCTCTAACTCAAAAACTATTAATCAGGTCAAAACAAAATTTTATATTTAACATTTTTATGAAAGTAACAAGAACTGATTAGTTTTTGGTAAAAATCGGAAGTGGGTGTTTACTCTTGTCACATCCGTTATTTTCAAATATTTACTATAATAGTTCATATATGTAAAAATGTACTGGAATAAAAGTTGTAGGAAATTTAATTTTCTACAACCTTTGTTTGAAACATTTTCCCATATATTGCATTGTTTAAGAGATATATTTTGCTGCCACCACCACGCCACCTACCGACGACTATTGTTAACAATTGACGCTTAGTTACGTCTAAGTAACGCTCCTTTTTCTTTTGTTAATTTCTGGAGCTTTGCGGCTATATCCAATATCAGAAGGCTATGGTTTGATCTTATTTCTTTTTTTTTGTAAAGTCTAAAATTTTCTCGCAGTTTCTTAATATATTTATTATTTTGTAACTTATTTGGAATTTTTAGAAATATGACAGGTATGGAGAAAGTCATGTGGTTGCCACATCAGATTTTTTTCTTAATCGTTGGAGCCTTGTGGCTATATCCTATATCAGAAGGCTATGGTTTGAGTTTATTTCTGTTCTTTGTAAAGTCTAATTTTTCTCGCAGTTCCTTAAAATATTCATTATCATTTATCCTATTTGGAATTTTTAGAAGTATTACAGGTATCGAGAAAATCGTGTGGTAGCCACATCAGATTTTTTAAATTTTACCTCGCGTAATGAATGCAAATATTCTATGGCCTTGCGTTCTTTTTGTAATTATTTCTATTGATGTTAAGACGAAACAATATTGCTTTCGTAATTAGTTGAAATGGTGTATTTTCTCCCGATTAGCGAACTAATCATTAAAATCCTCCAATTTTACGTACTCCATTACATTTTTTGTATTTCTTCCTTGGTCGTCCATTCTTTGAAATTTCCACTTGAAATAGGTTGTTTTTCTAGGAGAATCCCGTGCCCATAAGGAAGATGAATGAACTGTTATCGCATTTCAGCTACAAAATATCCTTACTCATTGGCGATTTTCTGGTCGTTTCTAAATCGTAACATTACCTCTATCCTAAATTGGATTAAAGCCATTGGATGCACTGTGTAATTAATTTTTTAGCGAATTACATTTTGCCTTTCTATTTAATTATTTATGGATGTTAAACCCGAAGATATTATACTCTGTAAAATTACGAATTTTGCCGTTGCCCCACTCTTCACAATTTATGTAAACGATGGTTTTCATTTTCTTATTTCATACACGAATAGACGAATTATATGTTTTTATTCGCCTTCCTTCACGCCATCATTCACCAATTCCTCTTTTACGTCCCCCCCCAGAGAACATAGCTTCTTTCTGTTTTCGTTTTAGCGATAAATATTTAAAGATTAAAGTATCCCCAAGGAAAACAATTAGATGTAGTCTAATCTCGTCCAAAAAATCTCTAAAATCCCCGTGCTATGGTCCCTAACCCGTTTGTTATTTGCTTAGTACCGTTCTAATTTTTTGTCGAAAATCTCGTCGAGCATAATTGCCATTCAAGTCTGTTTCGATCCGTACACACAAACTCGGATTTACGGCCCGATAATCGTCGGCTTTGCGTGGCGATATTCCCCGAGTCACGGCTACACGAATTTATTCTCTTCTCGAGATTTATCAAAACCCCTCGGAGTTTTAAAACACACATCGAGTTTATCCCTCGGACGAAACGTGCCGTGGGTTGTATCGAACGAGGCCGTCTTTTCTTTTTCCTCCCTTCTCATCCCGAGCGACTATTCGTTCGCATGGGTTTAGAATTGAAGTCGATGGGAAGCGAGCGTCAATGCGACTCTTCTTAGAGCCCATTCACGTTAAATGGCTCACCGTGAGTTATGATTCGAGCGTGGGTGTCGGTGTTTATTGAAAGTAGAATGGCCCGTCAGGTCAGGCAAGATTTTTCGGGTTGTAATTCATCCAGGGCAGTCGGGCGTGCTAGTTTAGGTAGGCCAGTTTCTTTGTTCGCTATTATTTTCACAAAGAAAACGCGTTAAAATGTTTGATCGCGGGGGTTTTATGTATTGCGGGATGATTCGTCGAGATTTCTTTATTCGAACGTCTGCAGGAGAACTTGATTCGATGAGCGAAATGGAGGTAAATATTATTCTTGTTTGTTGTGGTATTTAATGAAATTATTCGATTCGTTACTGGGCATGGTATTCATCACGTATGCGATGCGAATTTTGTGTGTGGTCGCGTGATGACTCACCGTCGCCAAGAAAATATGTTGACGATCCCGGAAGATGAGATAATTGTGGTGTTGAGCTTTATTTTTTGTTTAGTTTTTTTTGTTGGAAGTTTATTTAGTCCAGATAATTTTTCATCTCGAGTTAATAAGTTGTCGTGCTCGCCGTTATCCCAAGAGATTGAGTTTTAATTAATTTCTCTCTTTTCGTGACAGCATTTGTTATTTTTATCAAACCCAGTTCCATTCTAGATGTGTGGAATTTGCCGTCACGCTGTAAAAAATTACGCATTAAGCGAAAAATCTAACGAAAATAAAGCTGCGGTTCAATCGATATCTGCCACTGCATAAAATTGATTTCCGCTTTTTAATATGTGGTTACCCTCGCCGCGAGTCCTAATTTCCACCCCGAATGAAATTCGGGGGAAAGGTTTATTTTTATTTTTTTTTTGTCGGTCGTAAAGTATAAAGTCCTCCGTAAAGGCTTTTTCTGAAACGCAGCTACGTCGGTTTATCCTCTCCGGAATTCCTGGAAGTCTTTTGTAAAAATAAAGGGCGTGTCGCTCGAATTTTTCCCCTCTCCTCCACAAAACAATAAAAAAAACCAACCTCCCTCGATCTGGTCTCCGTGGAATTATATTCCCTTGGGGGAAAAGGTGTCGGGGCGTGACTTACGAGACAGATCCGAATCGGTGGTGCTCACCTCCCCGACCAATTCCCTCTCCTCCCCAACTGGTCTTTCCTCACCCCCCCTCTCACGTCCTCTCTACGATCCATACTTGCGCGTACGGAGAAAAAAAGGGTAGAAATTTTGATCGCTCTGTCCGATAAAGGTAATCGAACTGTTCTGTCCTTGGCGAATTATACACGGTTCCGCCTACCTCGTAGGCGGAAAAATGAGGGTTGGATAAAAAATCCCGCCCCGTCCCTCCGTGTTCATCTTTTTCCCGGCATTTCCACGGCCGTTTAACAGGCTTAGCGTGTGACGCGCGGTGCGTATCGTTGGAAGGGGTTTTGTGAATAGAAGAGTTGAAGTGTGGTAGGAGGAGGCAGTCGAGGTTTGTGACGGTCCGATTATAAGAAAAAAAAGTTGAGTTTTTTTAAAAAGGGTTTCCTCGAAAGAAATTTTTTGTGTAGTTCGGTTCGGCTCATAAAGGGGTCGTAAGAAACGAGAGGGATTAGAGTGGATGGGAAAAGAAGCCTTAACGTTACGCGTGCGTTTAGGCGAGTCCAGTCGGAGTCGTGGCGATTCGGTTGCGAGTTGTTCGAATTGCGAGCGTGTGAGAGGAGTGGTTGGGGCGTGTTGAAGGTTTTGGGCCGGAGGGGGGGGGGTGAGAGGATGGATTGTTCTGAGAGGAAGAGAGAGTGAGAATGGTGGGGTGTGTGACGAAATTCCCCGCGAAACCTTTTAAAATGTGTCGTTCGTAGCCCTCGTTACTGCTTGAGTGAGACTTTTTTGTCTCCATCTTTCTTACCCCCTCCCCCTTCTCCCTCTCCATTCTTTTCATGTTTTCGGTTGCGAACCGGATTTCGATGCCTATTGATGTTGTAGGGAGATTTTCGAGGATGAGTCTCAGTGAGCTTTGTTTGGGAATTTTTTTTATTTTTCAGTTTTGTTTTCACTTCGATGATTTAGTTTCTTCATTACGAATCAGACGGTGATTCCCCTTTTGGAAAATGTTACGTTTTACATAGAGCGGGTTGAAATCCGTGTTCAAAACGTCTCCGATCCTGTAATTGCTGAATTGAGGACGTGCCGATCCAAGCTGCATTCTCTCTGGGTCCCGGTTTAGTCTTCGAAAAACTATCCTGATCTTAAAAATTTAATTTTCAGTTCATAGCACCCACGGCTTTCAAATAACTTACTATTGGCTGTGGAGTTGAAAAGCTTATGCTCGGATTGATGCTGACCTGCTTTGTTAAATAAATTATTATTATTGCAATACGATTACCGTTTGCTTGTAGAATTTCATCACAACTTTCGCTTAGTTCATTTGCTACCTGCAGTGTTTTCCCTCACATGAATTTTCTGCATGTTCTGGCGCGCTAATTCCAACTCGCACCTGAATTGATTTTCATTCCTAGCGTGTCGCTCTGTTAAGGCCACGAACGAAAAAGATCTGACGCCTTCTAAGTGAAAGGTCGGTGGCTGGCTAGCGCAGTCAGCGAATTTTTTTTTTTTAACGCCTCGCCGAGGCAGGAGTTGGAACACAGCCGCCGCCCCCCAGCCGGGTGAATTACGATTTCATCCGCGACTTGCGTGGTCCCGTATCGCCTCACTCTCTAGAGAGAAAGATAGAGGGAGACAAGGGCGAGAGAAACCGCGTATTGTGTGTGTGGGCGTTTTTATTGGTTTCGCGGGGCGAGAGAGAGAGAGATTGCTTTCTCATCCAGGTCTACGAAGGAGGTCTCCATCCAACGTACCAATGGAACTGGGACGTAGTCGAGTAAACAGGCCTCGTGTCGGCGACTGTGGTTGAGATGATGTCACGATTCATCTCTCCGCGGGCTTAATTAATTTCTCCATCGAGGGTGGAGATACGCGGACTTTGATAAAAGGGGGTCGTCAAATCGATGCGTGCGAATCTCTTACTTGTTGGCAGCCCGTGGGAACGCGAATTGCGGTAACTGAGCGTTTCGGAACCAGGATATCTTCGATTCCAAGCTTCGGTTCCGGAAAATTTGCAGCTGGCTATTGGTACGGTAGCGGTTTTTACGTCAATAGAACCTTTTAGTAAAACGTTTCTCTCGGGCCGTGTCAATTTCTTCGTTTTTATGTATCTTCAGTAAAGTTGCGATGTTTTAGGAATCATAAAGTTTGGTTTTTTACGGGTTCGTATTTTTCTTCTACAAGGGCTTGATTGTTGTAACCGCGAAGTGAGGTTTCGGAAGTTTTTAATATGTGAAGTATTTTACTCTGAAAGATTTTGATTTTTACTAATTAATCCTTCAGTGAGGATAGTTCAACTTGTTAGGAATCTTACTGGTGAGTGCTTGATCAAGCGTGCGTTTTCAATTCTGTTGATATGACGCTGTTGATTAATGTGATCCTCTTATACGTTACGAAAGCTTTATCGGCTTAATGAAAATTTTCATATGATAGTGTTTATCTGTTTTTGCTAGGCAAAAATTCAACCGACGTCGAACGTTGTCATGTAAGTAAAGGCATGCGAAAAACTAGAGGAGTTAGGGACTTAAGGTGGAGTTTTAAATTAAAGTTTTTATGTCCCATACAATCCTTTATATCGCCTTTTGCAATTATATTCGAATAAAAAAGGTTTGAAATGTTAGGGCACGTTTCGTTAACGCGCAGATTCAGGACTTTTTTTAATATCAAGATTTAATTGTTTTTTCGTGTTGCAATAGTATGCGGTCAAGTTCTTCCGTCTACTCTTCCTCTGGACTAGTGACTTATGCTTTTCATCTGTCGATGTTTACGTTTGCGTTGTTTATCTTCTCTCGGATACATATCACGGATAATAACTTCTTCCTATCGCATTAGGTCCCATTGGGAAAAATGCTGGGTTATGTAAATATTGCATTTAATCGACTGGTTTGTTTAGTAATTTAGAATGTTGGTACGTTGCGTAAGTGATAAGAAGCCGAGGAACTTTTTTTCTAATTCTCCCCTCTCTCATTCTCTCTCTGCTGGGATTTATTCAAAGGGGAACTTTCGTTACCATCGCATGGAATTGAACTTCTGACCTTTCCCGCATTCTCATCGGTAGCTTTGTTATTTTTTTCCTTGCTGCAACCTGAGATAGTATTGGCCTACTCTTTTATGCGGAGTGGAATTGTTCCGCTTTCTATACTGCCATTTCGTGCCGTCGTCAGCGTAATATATGTTCACACGCGCGTATTTATCCCCTGGGAACCTTATTTAAACGATGTGAGACTGATGTTCTTTTCTCTCATAGATGTCCGTTTCATCGAGATTTTTTGGAACGTCCGGTGTGGAGAGAGAACGCTTTCTGTTACGTCAGAGGGGAAGGACGGAGAGGGAGAAGCAAAAATCGCGTCATCTACGTTGAATTTCGCACAGTTATTTATAAAAGTTATCGGAAACCTGAAAAAATCTTTATCTTTATATTTCGCGAGTTCATGCTGTTATCGGAATGATTCCGTAAAATGTATACACCTTGCATGTTATGGTATCTATCTTGTTGAATTTGTTAGACAGAAGACAACAGTGTGGCAAAAATGACCGTAGCGGCCTCGACTTGTGATTTTGGGTCTTTTGTAAAATAAAATATAAAAAAATCCTCGATAGAGTAGCATTTGTATACTCCAAACATCTCAGAAATATTTATAGGAATTGAATTGAAGTGCGGATTTGAGCGCAAAAATCACACCCTTCGCTCTCGTCTTTTGATCAGAATCGAATTTTCCTACCTACGTTCGTTTTTTATTTTTTGACTCTAAAAATATCCGACGGCTTGGTTAATTTAGTCGGCCATTTCTCGAGATGGGCACATAAATTAATACTAGCCAATTTTTTATATTTACATCGCGGCACCTTCAGGATGACATCACGCGAATCTTTTCGTTTCGTTTTTAGGCGTTCTTTACCAATGAAGCGGTAATAGCGGAACGCCTTATGGGCACTCCTGGTTCGTCCGTCCGTCCGTTTCATCTCCTAAATCTCTGGACGGATTTTAATTTAATTACGTATGAGTGAGCTTTATTAAAATTATCGCCCATTTGTGATTTTCAACTGAATCTGTCAATTAGAACTTCCACTTTACATAATTACTCGTGTCTCGTTAAATGGCATCCGTTAAGCAACAATGAAATATCAGACTTTTATTTCCCTAGCCCTTTTATGATCTGTAAGATATAAAATTAAAAAAATTATTCGAATAGAGAACTACATTTACTACAAGAAAGTCCGCGAGTTATAGTTTCGGAGATAAAAATTCGAGAAAATCCCGAGCAAAACATCGCATATTTTGTTTACATCGATCGCGAAGACGGTTCTCTCAGCAATCAACAATTAAACAGCTCTCTCCCATTCCCTTATATTATCTGTGAGGCATAGATTAAAATTTTTATTTGGATAGAGATTAACATTTACTACAAGATAGTCCCCGAGACTATAGTTTCGGGGATAAACATTCGAGAATCACCTAATATTTCGATACCGTTCCATACGTATTTCCCATTAAGAACGTCATTTCCATCTTGTTATTTTTTTCATCCTCCCCCCCCCCTGGTTTCTCGCAACGCGTTCACATTTTCTGTCCTATCCTATTACCTGGTGGAGGATTTCATCGGTTGGGAGTGAGGGAATTCGGCGCGTAGCTGTGAAGCTCAGCGTCAAACCTCGGTTGATGCCCTCTCCTCCATCCTTCCCCACCTCTTCAACAATAAACCCACAACACGGGCCACTTAAATTCCTGCGCGAAACCTTTTTCGGCCCCCTTAAAAATAATAAATTACATCTCATTGAAAGCGTGAATTTTAACTATCGATGTAGCAAGCTTTTGAGAAGCCGGCGTGTCGCAGACTGCAGACAATTAACTCGACTGAGAGTGAAACAAATGACGAGGAATTAAATATTTTCGGAGAAGAGAAAAGCCTAATTAGAGTCATCAGACAGGTAAAAAATTGGACGGGTCAAATTCTTGAGGGCCCCGGATCGCGGGAGGAATTCGCAGACGAGAAAAGAACGTGAATTTTGGGTAATTTAAAAAGTTGAAGTATTTCTTGGAAAACGAAGCTAGCTTTTGATGGGGCTTTGTGCGAGGTTTGGACCAAAACCTACATGGTAGAAGAACACCTGAATTAGATCGGTATTGATAAAGATTCTTTGCTACGGGATAGTCATTCTTTGTGCATTTATCGATTTGGTTCAGACGGGTAAACTCGTCACCCCATTTGTTTGTTAACGAAGTGCGGTCCCAGATACGGGAGTGAGTGGGATGGAAAATACGGCGCTATACGACGCTTTATAACCTCTTCAACCCCTTCATAAAAAAAGAGCAAATACAATGATTATAAAGCTTTTTTACGCATCCTTTCTTGGAAGTGACTCGGCCCAGGACGGGTTTACCTCAAAATGTCACGCGCTATCCTAAGCCACGATGCCGTTAACTCGAAAGGCGTCGTTAAATGAAAAAAAGAAGAATTAAAGAAAGATCGCCCATGAAACTCTTGGAGGGGTCGGTGGGGAAGGGAAGGTGACCACAGCTTAATGAACCGTATGGTATTTTGTCGTGGGCGCGTTCGATTAGGTAGATAGGTTTTTCCACGGTGTTTTTTTGCGATGTAACCGTTTCTCATCCCAAACTTCATGTTTTCAAGACGCCTTTGCTTATTACGTTACCTTTTTAGTGCTTTTCGTCTATGCTGAAAATCACTATTATATTCGTGATGTCCGTCCGTACGCATATATCAGGAAAGAATTGGCAGAACCGATTTCAACCAAATTTGGTACATAAAATATTCCCATAAATTAATGACCAAATTGACTTTTTGGACCGGATCGACTCTGCAGGGGTGCCATAATTACGAAGTTAAACTTTTCGGTAATTATGAATTTGGAAGGAATTGGCTGAATCGATTTCAATGAAATTTTGTAGGAAGGAGGCGTGTAACATAAAAAAAAAACAAAATCAAGATGTATAGTATAGATATAGAAAGCAGGGCTGCCACAATTCAAGAAATAAAACATTCATTTTAGACATATTTGTGTTTAAATGTCTGCATCAATTTGAACCAAATTATAATATTTATAATGTACACAAATATAGAAAACCATAATAAGTATACTTAAACTGAATCAGCCAAACAGGTATGCCGCAATTACAAATTAAAGTTTTTCTGTAATTAAGGATTTTGAAGGAATTGGCCGGACGGATTTCAATTAAATTTTGTATGTATGATTTATACAACATACCATAATGAAATCAAGATGTTTAAAGCTGAGCTAAAGAGCAGGGCTACCACAATACAAAGTAAAATAATATTTATTTTACAAGTAATTCTAGAGAACTGACGGCATGGATTTTAACCAAATATGATGTGTGTAATCTTTCTATAAATAAATAAAATTATTATATTGAAACCGTGTCGACTAAACAGGGCTACCACAATGTCAAAGTTAGAATTTGTCTGTACAATTAATTTCGAAGGTATTGGCTGAACGGATTTCAAAGAAATTTCGTTTGTAGTATAGTAGTAGTAGTAGTATAGAATGACAAAACGAAATGAAGATGTTTAAAACGGATCTAAAATGCAGGGTTGCCACAATATAAGGAAAAATAATTTTCTGATTTAAAAGCAAATATATTAGTATCTATACGATTATACTACGGCGAATTTGACGAAAAGCACTTCTGTATCACGGGAAACCCGTGTACATCCCTATTTGTTTAAAAATTATCTTGCGTTTGTTATTTTTTCGGCGATGATGTTTATCGCTCCTAGTACAGGAGAGTTCGGAGTAAAATAAGAGCCATCGACCGTGGGCTTTATCCGCTGGCTACGAGATAATGTGGGACGAAAGAGAGTTTCACCTTGTTAGGATTCATGGTGACATAAGCAGCTGATGAAAAATAAGAGAGGCTCATACCATGTTCCAAGGTTACAGAAACAAGATTACGGTCTTTTTTTTATTTCCCAAGAAGGCGCGTCTCGTGCAATTTTTAACTATTAGAGAAATTTTTATGGTGGCCTCTCGATAGCCCCTACGTTTTTTATACCACTGTTATATCGAAAGGATTGCGTATGTTTTTGGTGAGGTTTTTTGTATGTTCATTAATAAAATTTTGCGTAAGACTTCATTATACCGCTTTTTAAAGACGGTTTATAAGTGAATTACGGACGTTCCTTTGACGTTAATACGGCAAGAAGAAGCTTTTCCTTTCGCCGAAGCCATTTCTATGCTCTCTGAATAGGCCCAAAATTTTGTTTACAACCGAAGAAACTATGAACATTTTATTTTAAGAAATGCGTAATTTAATTACCCTGACATCTTCTCGTTTAGTTATCGTATCACCGCGTGTACTAACTCCATAATAAACAAGCATCATGAGTCCGTGGAATACTTGCGTTATAATATTGTTTTCATTTCAATAAATTTTATCCATATTTACACCTATGCAGATAAAAATACTTTATAGTCGAATAAACATGTAATTCGAACATTCATGTTGTTTTGATATCGTTTTGTTATGGCGATTTTACTTTCTATTTGCGAAAGAGTTATGGATATTGTTCCGATTAGGGAGCGGTAGGAAGGAAAGAGTGGATAACGGAGGATATCGCTCACACTATTTCATTATTACCACTATATTTCTTAAAACAACTAATACGATAAATAAGAGCTTTAACGAAATATCCAACGCAGTTGAATTAGGGAGAAACAACTAGATTGGCTTGTCCAATCAGAACGTTATTTATGCATGTAACGATTGATAATCCTGCAGTCAACTCATTGCGAAAGTTTCATCCAAGTGATAGAAAAGGTTGGGCTAATAAAAACACAATGTATATTTAGTTGTTGAAAAAAACACTTGGAAAAACCTCATTGAAAAGAGATTGGAATGAAATAGGAATAAGGGAAAAGTTTTGCGTAGGTTTTATCGAACGAGATACAAGGCATCGAGGTACGGCTCCGAATAGCCAAAATGAAGCTCCCAAAATCATCGTTTTTCATTCTTCGCGAGAGCGTACGTAATTCAAGTAACGTATTCAGAGACCCGAATCTCGGATGTCCTTCCCGTTCTCAAAAGACCGTCGGCCAAACGGATTCGCAAACAGAGACTCAAGACATCTCGGTGAACGGACTATAATGCAAAGTAGCAGCACTCGTTTGCTATCGAGAGAACAGCGAGAAAAGCAAGTTCAAGGGCTTCTCTCTTCCAACATGTTTGTGTGTGTGTGTGCTATTGAAATCTTGAATCGTCTCCAGGCAACACGGAAGCTTCCCTAACGGCCATGCGCGAAATACCTTTCCCTACCTCTTCGCCCCTCAGCATTGTCTCTCCCCTATCCACCCCCTCTACCCTCCCCCGCCTCACTCCCCCTCTACCCTCCCCCGCCTCACTCCCCCTCCCCCTCCTCTCTCCCTATAGAGGAGGAGGCAGATGGCTTTTGGCATACGGGAGGAAAGGGATGTACGGGATTCACGCAGGCTCCGGTCTTAAACATGTGCAGCGGCCAAATTGCTCCCTCATTGTGAGCGCGGGGGCGGGAAGTTGTTCGAGTGGGTGTGAGGAAGGGAGAGAGATGGGGATACTGGCTTCGGAAGGGCAGATGCAATTTGTTCCGAAGAGAGCGATTGTTTGAGTTTGGGAGGGGGGAAAGAGAGGAAAAGGAATGAGACTCTGGAAGGGTTTAGCGTAACGAGGAGAGGGAAGGGTATAATATATTTTTTACATGAACTATTACGCTTTTAAGAAAAAATAAATAGTCACGCTTAACCATTAAAACCCAAATGAAGGTGGTGAAGTTTGTATGCAGATATAAATATGCTGTACATGAAGATTTCTGAAAAGGCCGGAGGAAAAAAATCTGCCTTGACCGGGAATCGAACCCGGGCCCTCCGCTTACCTGGCGGATATTCTTAGAATTTTTCTGCGACTTTTTCCAAAATCTTCATGCCTAACCATTGATTGAAAATGAAGATAATTCCTGTTAGCTGCAAAACGATTGAAAAAAACGATCAATTTGGCCGCAAAGCAGTCTGCTTGTGTGGTAATTTCGCTATCGTTGTTTGTAAAAAGGTGCTGGTGTTTGAGAATTATGGGTCTTTGAATTGCCGCATTGGACGGCTACTACTTAGCCAATATGCGTTTGGTTTTCCTTATCATTTTATGCCTGTATGAATATGTTATCGATTATATTCTAATTCAAGAATGAATTATCAAGCCCACCATATGACTGAAGTCAAATTGAAATGCGATGTTTCTCCAAGACCTATATAACGTTTGGGCAAACCATTTCGCGCATTTAAGTTATAAAGCAACCGTCATCAGTGGTGATTCACTGATATTAGGTTCTAAAAGGAACAAATAAAGATATCTAGTTCATTTTTTAGAATCGGCAGAATTGTAGCTGAAATGCGCATCTGATTTTCCCAACCGTTTAACGACTATTGGAGAAACATCGTGTAATGTTTATTGCAGAAACATGGTTTGCAATTTTATTTTAGCTAAGCTCTATAACTTATTTTCGGAATAAACCAGCGCTTCTTTGCCAGTAAAGAATTCTCGAGTTTATAAATATAGGAAAAATAGAAGACACTTCTTACTTCCAATTTTTCAGATTTAGAAATCAAGAATCTTAAAGTGAGGTTTCATTTTTTTTAGATGGCCCGTTGATAGAAAATATATTTTATCATGGAAACCCGCGGTTTGGTTGACTGGTTTTCTAAATGGTAGTGCGTGTTTTTCCTCTCCATCCTCTCAACCCCTCACCAAGTTGAGAGAAAGCGAGAGTGTTGTTGAACACTAAACGCGTCTTTTGTCTCTTTTAAAACAGTGACATATTATTTTAACGATGTGATGGGATCGAGGGACAAGTTATGACTAGACTAGGCATGTATTTCGGTAGATCCCCTAGGTTTTTAGGTACCCTTTTTTCTTAACCCCTCCGGCCGATAACGGAACGTGGCGCGGAAGCAACAGGTAGGTGACAGCGTGGTGCCTTGTAAAGCTTTCAAGCCTATTCTTTCGCTGGCGTAAGCGCCTGACGAGCGTTCTTTAAAAAACCTAAGGGGTACCTGTATGTACATGTTTTATTCTGTCGCCACAAGTCTGAGTGTCGCATATTGGATTCAAAATTTTATTCGAGCTTGAAGTAGAGGAAATATAGCTGGAAGGAAGGAGCGAATAAGAATAAAATGTAGACTGTATAAAGTGCAACGTAGTCCGGTCAGCAACTTTTTCAACTGGCAATATTTGATTAAAACCAAATTTTTTATCGTATTTTTTGTTATTGACATTTAAGGTTATTTTTATTCGTGACATTTTATTATAATTAGCTTTCAGTATTTTTCTCGCATTTCAAAATTTTTAATTTGAAACATTTTTAGTTTAATGTATTTGTCACTTTATCGTTATCCATTGATTTTCATAATTTTTTATTTTTGGAGTCACTTGCAGGAACTGTAATATACCATATTAACTCATGTCGTTCGCCGAGTTCCACCAGATAATGGTCCTGGATTTCTAGTTTCTTTTTAATTCATGTAGTTTATCATGAATAATTATCTAGGTATGTTGTCATTCGTGGGGAGGTCCTTGGATAGCAGATCGGGGCAGTCGCTTTTGCTTTTAATCAAACCGTGATACCTTTTTAGGACTACATAACCATCCTTCGGAAACCAAGGACGCGTACTAAGGCCTCTGAAACGTGTACCAATATGCGGATGTTGTTACTTCGACATTACCGATTAATAATTCAGACGAAACGTTTGATAGATGCAGCTCTCACAGAGGTCGTTCATGAAATTAGTCTCGCTGTTGTCGATCTAAATCCTCAAGTTATAGTTCCTTTAAAAACAACACATATTTTACTTAGCATACCGAGAGAAAAAAGCATGAGTCCTCTCTTGTTTTAATCCCCGGCTTCGTCAACACGAGAGCGGCAAGCAAACCTTAAATATTAACTTAAAATGTTTTCGCTGGCTTTTCAATCACGGCGTGCTTGTTTTATGTCGACGTATATTAGTTATTAAAAAATTCCATTTCTCGTTCTCCGAAGTGAGTGTTGTTTTTTAGTCCGTCCGGAATTTAAATCAGGCGATTCTTATTTTCTCGGCCGACGAAAAAAAATTGTTTGAACAAGATGATTTCGCGACGATTGAATTTTTTCCTCCTCTCATCTAGACCCCGAGGCGATCCGAAGGAATCGACCGTTTGTTTTCGGACGGGACGAAATTACGCAGTCGCGGACGACGTTCATTTGTCATTCCCGCCCCTCGGATGCTTTTTAATTTTTTCTCCTTTGCGCCTCGACAACTCTTTTATCCGGTCCGCCCTCTTTTAATGGAGCCGACGGTCTCGGTCGACCGACAATTAAGACGGCGGAGAAAAGAGGAAGACGACGATAATGGATACAAGAGACGTAATGAGCAATTTCCTCGGTCAATTCGAGTCGGAGTCGGCCTGGCGTCCTTTACAATAATTCTACCGGCGAATATTTGCATGAAAGGACGACGCGAAACCGAAAAAAATAACCTGTCTCGGTCGCGTGGTTTTCTAAAAGGAAAAAAATGTATATTCTCCATCTTAGATGGCGCAACTTCGTGAAGAGCTTCTTGTGGGAGGGGGGGAGCTTTTTTCCAAGATGCGTGTTTACTTCTCCTCGCGTGCTTTGTTCGTCTCCCTATTGAATTCTAGGGGGAGAGGTAGAGAGTGGAGAGGACAGTTGTGCTTTCGTTCTTGAAACACTTATGGGACGCTAATAAGGGAGAAAGAAGCCACTTAAACCCCGTGCGCTACCTGGCTCCCGGAATTTATTTTTTTTAGCATGCCTTCCCCAAATTTTACGCAACTATGTGCGACCGTGTTGGGCACTTTTGTATCCTCACTTTGTCGTTTTCGCGTTACTTTTAGCGTTAGATGGAATCGTTTCGAGAGAGAGATAAAAAAAAACTTGTGGGCGAAGATTTTCAGAGAGGAGTTGGCGGCTGTTTTTATGCGGTGAAAAGACGCGGAAGCGGACGTCGTTTATTTTTATTTTCTCGTGAAAAATTT
Organism: Tanypteryx hageni; assembly: GCA_028673005.1. Classification (NCBI taxonomy): domain Eukaryota; kingdom Metazoa; phylum Arthropoda; class Insecta; order Odonata; family Petaluridae; genus Tanypteryx; species Tanypteryx hageni. The sequence continues at coordinate 68,075,823 of CM054112.1, read as the reverse complement.
AGGACCGGCGAAGAAAAAAATGCCCGTAACACACGCTTTATGTTAAAGAAATGGTTCGCATATTTTTAGTTTAGATGGAGATGTACATTTTTGGGACATTTTATAAAAAAATATTTTCCGCTTTCGTACGTATGAAACTATTTCGTAACGTTACTAATTGGGCTAGAAAAGTTAAATAATCAGGTTTGAGTAGCTCCACGCCGTTTTGTATGCTTTAGAATATGTTGAAGGATTTTGCTTAAATCAGTGATTGTAAATATTTAAGTAGGTGCCTTTTTGTTCTGTAGTGCATCACGGATATTAGTTTTCTTTCGAAAAGGCGTTACAATCTCCCGGAATATTTTGCTGGCAATAATAAGTCGTTATCATTTCACTTTCATTTGGTTTTTACTAATTTATGGCTATGCATGCTCTCAGTTAAGGTCCCTCATTAACGGTGATAGGAAAACTATATTTTTGAAAGTTATTATTTCTCAAACCACTCGTCATAATAATTAAAGGAAAACATCCGTGTTCAGAAACGAGAGAAAATGTTCTGCTACGATAGTTCAGGGGTAGAATATCCGCCCGGCAAGTGGAAGACCCGGGTTCAATTCCCGGTCATAGCAGACTTTTTTCTCGTTTCAAAAATTGTTCCAACTTTCACAGCTTATGCCTGTCTGCATAGGATCTTCTGATCATATCATTCCATCAATTTCATAATAATTATAGTATAACTTGCTCGATTGACGTTGAAACGTGAAGGCCTTTACGTTAAATCGTAACAGTATTTTCCTGTCAGGTGCTTAGTACACCCGATTAACTTTTTCCCCATTTTTCCGTCGATCAATTTCGGGAAGGTCCCAAGTTTCCTATCGTCCATCCATGAAGATCAATAATGATGCCCAATAACCATTACGAGATCATTCGTCTTTTCTCTCGCACCCTCTTCCTCCCTACCCTTAAGGATTCGACTTTTTCGAGTGTCCCGGGGGTGATACTTACACTTTGATAACCTCTCTTGTTTGTCCACTCGATCCTATCTGGGCTGGTTAACATGCCCCTTTTAGCGCTCTGGTGTGTGGCGTCGGCAGACGGTGATGGCTTCCGCATTGTGGCGCACTGCCTACCCATGGCCGTCGGGTCTTATTAGACCTGGAAGGGCGCCCTGACAGCCGTGATGGATGACCGTCAAAAGTGGGGGAAAGGTTTTGTCGTGTTCTTTCGCCTTTCTCATTTTCTCAAAACAAATGAGCAAAACTAACCAGTGTACTTGAGCCAGAGACGAAGTTTAAGAATTTAAATTTTCATTGGATCGCGTTTAATGAGTGTTTCGTACGCGTATATGTAGAGTGAGGCCTCGTCATATTTTGCGACCTCGCTTGTTTCTACGCGAGACGAAATAGAGTTCGTAATTGTGTCTGTGTATAGAGTTGTGCAGGTGGAAGTAGAATGTCGGTCATGAAGAAACCTCTCTCGATGAAGTGCTATTCTTGGATTATAAAAAATGTTTAGATCGAAAAGATTAGATGGGAGGGATGTGGTAAAATTGCAAATCCCTTCACGTTTTTATGTGCGCGTTGGTTATTAAAACGACGGTAGACTTTTGGTCTGTTAACAGTAGAAGTTAATTAAAAGTTTAAAAAAGTTAGTTTCGGCGTTACAAAGCGTCGCATTTGAGATATTTTACATTTTAACATATTTCGATTCATACTTGCCCTTCAAACGTAATCTCATTACTTTAATACCATTTCGACCGCAAATTAGTTTTCAATCTCATGAACGATGGCAGATTTTTCATAATCTCAGATCCTAATTACTTAGGATTCGATCACTCCGTCTATCGAATTTATTTTTTAGAAATGTTTTTGCTATCATTTTATGTTTATGCACTTAGCAGCCATCATCTGGCAAGGCCAGCGTCATACTTTCTGTGAAAGTGTCGTCATTAATGAACCGTTTATCGAAAAACCTTATTTTGACGTTTCAGGGTTGGTTTCAAAAGCGGGACTTATCGACTAAAAATATTTTTAAATTTTATTGCTCGTTTTTACTCGCTACCGGTTTTATGGATAAAATCGCGTTTTTTTCCGGCCGGGAAATCTCTATTCACTCTTCATTTCTGCCGATAGATTCAAATGTAATAAAAAGAAGGGTTCATCTGCTCGTAGTCTACCATTTTATATTTCTCTTTTCTCTTTTCTTTTCGCTGCGTTGCATTTCGAACGCTAAGCAGGTTCTTCGCGTATGCTCGAGCGATCTCTAGCTCCTTTTTATCAAAGGGTCGTTTTTTTTCATGCCTTCTTTTCTTCGCGGTTGAGCGAGCGTAATAAGGCCGTTTCCTTTTTCGAGACCATGTTCAATTACCCGAGTCTTCTCTCTCTTTCTTCTGGTGATCTTCTGTTACGTCCGCTCTCCCAGCACGCATGACTCGTCCTCGAAAATATTTTTCTCGGTCTTCGTTTATATATTTTCCGGAATTCTTTTTTTATATAGCATACGAGCGTAATGGAAAGCTCAATATTACCTCGGATGAAGGCGGAAAAACTCCCCTCGGCAATGTGGCGTGGAGAACTTGGTCCTGTCCATTACCAAATTAAAAGCGGTCGGAATCTTTATGAACGTAATCCATTAACAACTTTCTTTTTTTTTGTTGCGACGGATAGTCATCTCCTGAGAATATTTTTAACGACCTGCATGACTGATGATCGCCTTTCGGTGTCGTGGGAATTTTCGGGGGAAATTAAAATTGAAGTACTGTTATGAAAGGCCATCTAATTCGTTTGATGGAGGTGTCGATTCTCGTAAAAAGGTTTTTTTCTTTTAGCGGATATGGCGATCGCAGCTCTCTTTGTTGGTCGTTTAAAAGGGTATCGAACGGAAATTTTGAAAAATAAATTCTCGATTTTTGATAAAAAATTTCTTATTGGCTCGTTTTCGTCCGAAATTGAGGCTTCGTTTTGTTCTAGGCATTCGAACACTTTTAGTTTTACGAGTTTGCTATCGTGACTTCGTAATTTGAATCGCAGTTGTGACGCAAAGTATAGCAATACAAAGAGATGAAGAGAAATCTTGGGGAGATTAGCAACTAAAAAAATAAATTTCATAATTTCGATGTATGTTATTAATTTTCTGTGATTTGCTTTTATTTGGGAGTTTTTGTTTCTGGCCGTTGATTACGTCCATTTTCACGGTTAATGTTGGGTAGTTTTGCAATAAGTGATTCGCTTATGATCTCCACTTTGAGCAGCGAAAATCGTCTTAGTTAACATGTCTATTCGGAAAACATTATAATATGATGATTTCAGAAGATGTGCATAAAATTTGAGCATAGGATGACGAAAAGCGGCGAATTTTTTCAATCCCGTTTTACTCCTCCTTTAAATGACTCTGGCAATTCTGCACATCATCCGTACCGTCTTTACATCGTTAAATCTTTAGAATACCATTCGAAATATTTCAAATGACTCGACCGTTAATGGGGAGAGGCAGATGACTGAACTGGGAAGATATGTACGCGAGCGCGCGCACACACACACTGGGAAGATATGTACGCGCGCAAACATACAAAGACCGTGAAAATCGCGCAAGAAAGAAAAAATGTAAAAATTATTGCACCATTAAAGCTTTCTCACTTAAGGGGTCCTTTGGACCTTGGTTACCTCAGAGCGGAAAAGGACATAATTTATTATTATGAGGCCGTTCATCCGATAACAATAACGGCGGCGTTCACGATTGAAAACCTGCGCATTTAATCAACCGCCTCCTTAACTTTACGGTGGGAAGTTTCTTCGTGCCGTTTTCCGTCTCATTTTATAACCTATGGATAGCGTTTAAAATTATAATCCCGACCGAACGCGGTTTATACCCGAATGTAAATGTTGGCGGAGAATAAAAGTCAAATCTTTAGACTTGGAAATGCGCTTTAACGAGGAATGATTGCGACGTTTTTGTCTGCGGAATCACTTGTTTTTTATGTCTAGAATGTGACGTGTTGTATAGAAAGGAAGTCGGTATTAATGGAAAACAGGCAAGAAGCTGGTTGTTGGTTGTAATAAAAGACTATGCAGATACAGGAAGATCTCACGTTGTTGTCATGTATTTCGTCTATTAGCGCTGACCGTTGATTACGTGCACTATCTAGATGTGCGATACGAAATGGATATTGTCGCGAACTTCTTGGATTAGCTGGGTTGAGAGACGTTAGAGGAGAATTTTAAAATGGTATAAATGTGTATTTATGGCTCAATTGATATCCTTTCAACCCTTCGAGATAAGGATAAATAGTCATTGTCCAAATTATTACTTAACGTTCCCTTGGAAAAAATATAATTGCAATCTACAAATACGAATCTTTTTAACGGTAAGAAGACCTTGAGGACAGGGATGTAGAAGGTTAATTACGGAATTTCATGGCTCCAAATCTCATGGGAAGATTGTTTCACAATGATTAATCAAATTACGTTAAATTGAAGAACCACTCGTTTTTAAGAATCCATTTTCTCAACGGATGATTCTCACTGTAGTAGGCAGATTTTGAGTAAAGTAGCTATCCATCACCTTCTATGCTGTACACTTGGCAAGCTATTGCTGAATTGCAATTAATGAATTGGTAATTATCTTTTCTACTTCGTAAAAGATCTCATTTCTTACTTACCTTTTTAAAATATCATTAAGATTCTTACCATCCAGAATGAGAAATCTTTCACAGGCGGCTTAGTGGCACACACTTCCAACGTTATCAAAAGATTAGAACGTAAAATTATTTCGGATCAAAGGAAAGCGAAACGTACCTATGAAATAGAATTTCTTAGATTTATTTCACGTTTACCATCGTTTTGCGCTCCAGTTCTCCACTCAATTACGCCATGAATCGAACGATTGAATGATTCCGACTATTACAACATGTTCGACCACCCCCTGAGACTCTGGTGGCTATCAGTTGGGTTTGATTATGCCCACTCGAGGGCGTGGCATCGTTCGGAGAAGAGAGTTATCACCCGGAAAACTAAAATGGAGTCGGAACGTAACATAAACTCATGGGAAGGAATCGTCTCGCTCCGTCAGTTCTCGTTTCTGTAGCATTCGGGATGCGTTTCCCCATCTCTCCTCTCCTTTTTTTATCGGTCCTAGCTTCCATATTAGGGTCCGGCGGCGTAAATTGGCGTGGGATGTTTGTGTGGTACTCTTGCAGCATCGTGTGAGTTCCTTGTGTGCGTGTGTGTATGAAACAATTTATCCTACGCTCCTTTCGCGTTCCACCATCCTCGTCTCGCCCACTCTTGGTACGTGCGCGAGGGAGTTACATATACGCGAGATCTCGCGTCCTCTTCTGCGGAAGAGTCCCATGCGGTCCGCCGGTCCGGCCATCGCCGCTCCATTGGACGGGTTTGGTAGAGAAGAAAGATCCCCATCCCCTTACTGTTATCTCTTTCTCTCTCTCTCTCTCTGGGTCGTGTTGGTGGAGAGTTTTGGGCGGAGGTTTGGAGGGTGGGGAAGGAGCAGTAGGAGGGAATGAGGGGTGGGTGAGAATCAAAAGAGGTGGGAGAACAACAGGAGCGGGCGTCCTTTGGTGCGAAGAGAGGAGGAATTGGCGAGGCGATGAGATGATGAATGGGGGCGGTTGAGGGAGGGTTTTGGGTCACGCTCCGTGACCTCAGAATCCGCCTCGTCATCCTATCCCCTTCATCCTGGAGAGAAAGAGAGGGAAGGGTAAAAGAGAAGGAGTGAGATAAAAGAGGGATGGGGGAGTTCAATTGTTTGGAAAGTGGACTGGGGGAGGGGGGTGTAGGGAGAGGATGGGGAGAGAGGGGGGCGATATTGTCGGGAAGGAAAAGTTAAAAGAGAGGGAGATAGTGTCTCTAAAGGGAGCTTGCGTGACCCCATAACCAAAGACAAAATGCGGACATCCCTTCGGAGAAAAAAACTTCTTCTCGTTCATCTTTTTACTATCCTCTTTGTCTTTTTTCTTCTCGCTCCTGCTGCCCCTCCCTACCGGTGACATTGAGGATGTCGGAGCGGTGCCATTGTTTGAAGGCGTTGCCAGGGAGGATGTACGTGCGGAAGATGGGGGAAGGAGAGGTTATGATTAGGAAATTATGGTCGCGCGTAATGGAGGATCTGAGGATGAGGTCACACCGCCAAAGAGAGAAAGAGGAACGGCTTACTCTCTTCAAAAATATTTTTTAATGGTTTCCTCTCCGTAACAGCGCGTGGTTCGAGGCGCATCTAGGAGAGGAAAATCTAACGGTATTAGGAGAAAGACGATCTAAGATTGCGGAGCGGGGAGGTATCTTTCGGCCGTGATGGATTGCGTCAATTTAGTCGTCGAGTGCTCCCTTTAAATGAATAGTTATTTCCATGCGAGTAATTGCCGTATTTCTTCATTGTCCCCTGTCCGTTACCCAGGCCTCCGAAACTTAAGAGTTAAGGTAAAACAGTTTTCTTTTTGATTTTTTTATCGGTAGCATATTATTATTATTTTGGCCGTAGGCGTATAAAATGCGGCTTTGTCACTTTCGGAATATGTTTAGGTTGTATTATTTTTTGCAAAACTGTTAAGTTTTCATATTGTATAGAGTATTGGATTAGACATTTTTGTTCCCTTTGCTTGAAATTAGAAATATTCGTAGCAAGTAGTGTCGTCACTGCTAGTTTTTTAAAGGCCATCGGAAAATTAAATACCATTTATAATATTTTTGATTATGACGACTTTTATAATGCGTATGAAAATGTTTTATGCAATCAGAACGATACATTACGTCATAGCCATCAAGTTGGAAATAAAGCTTACGTGCGCTCGATCCAATTCATGAATAAAAGCTAAAGAGAAACGCTAGTTTCATTGATTAGACGTGGGTTCAACAATCGCAGCGCATCATTTCTGCCGAAAAACAATGCGACAAAGTTGCGTAAACTGTTTCGCAGACTTGTTAGACTACAGAAGCTAAGAATCTAACGCCTCAAGAATGAATTCGTTAAAACTCTTGTTCGGTCGCGATCGCGGTTTAGTTACGGCTACACCAACCACCCCGCAAGTGTAATGCTCCCTAGCCCCACCTTCTAGCGATAATGGCGGAGACGAATCGTTTCGTTTTGCAGTCGAGATGGACTGGCGAGCAAAGATAGGACTCGGATCGTGCTTCGTGCACAGTTTTTCGCATTATAGATAGCACTAAACCCGTGTCACGTTCGCCCTGGTATGGGATACGGACGAACGTTGTGGGAACCTCGACGGAATTGTAACCGTTTTAGTTTTTTTATGGCTTGACGGCGAAATGTGATGGTATCGTGATGCGCAGAGCTTTTCCTAGAGACCTTTCCGCTGCAAATGGCAGCATGCTGTTGGTAACGTTTACATTACTTTGGAGCGGAGGGTTTGATCGTGCGAGTTTGTTATTTTTGGCTCGTTTCGTATAAATGCGGTTCCATCGCCATTTCCCTCTGCCCCATCGTGTATAACTTCGCCGTTCTTGCCGGGTGGATTTTCGTTGAATTTGAGATTGGTCATTTATAAAATATCTCGACCCATGTTAAGTTTTTGTTCACATTGGACAGTTTTGACCATTGGACAACGCGAACCCTACGTTTGGACTTGTACCACAGCATTGCTCTGATTAAACGGATTTTGAGTAACTTTGTATATCCTACTCGTATTTAATACAAGTTTAAAATCTTTAAAAAGTGTCGAATCGAAAAATCATTTTGCGCACGCGGGTAGCTTTATATTGGTAAATAAGTCAACAAAAATCATTTCCCGTGAATTTGGTATGAATAAAGTAAGGTAAAGATTTGAGGTTCTAAAATTTTTTGATTGGATTTGTATTATAATACACATTTGGAAATATCTACCAAATCCTAAAAACTGCATTTTATGATGCGCGTACAGCGTTCCTTTTCTCCACTTATAGGTATTCTATTCCATTTTTGCAGACCCTTGTTAGTGCCGATTCTTTGGTGTTTTCTTCGTTATTTCTCTTTATTAACTGAACCAGATTCCGTGATTGACATGCGAACAGGACTTCGTAATTCGTGAAAATCCCAGAAACATCTGTCGGGTTTCTTACTCAAGCCCAAGTCGTCTTTTCGGCTTCACTCTGTTGGAATTTATCATTTTTTCCTTTATTTTTTCGTGATGAATTTCGTCGCTTGTTATTCAGCCGTTGAAAGGGTAATCTTGAGCAGTGTATGAGAATTGTATTTGATTCGCTCGGATCTCTGCTCCCAAATAACTGAGCAGTTATCGTGCCCTAGGGGTGTTCTGGGGTTTTCCCGTGAACTTGTAACTCATCCTCAGCGGGGCAGTTAATTTTGGAAGATTGAGATCGACTGCTTTCTTTCTCTCGCTGCCATACCACTGCCCTCGAAAGCACGAATCGTGCGTGTTGGATTCAAGGCTTTAGCTTCACGCCTGGCCGGCGTTAACTTGGTTCTCCCGTCATAAAAATGCCGCCAATAAAGAAACGGCGTGTGTCGTAAAAAAAAGCGAAATTTCGTTCTAATATTCCTTATTTTTCGCAGCCGTACTTTAGTGGGAGTGTTTTTAGACGAAACGAAAATGTTTTCGATTTAACATAATAAGGGATTCGCCGTGCTGTTCGTAACCTTTGCGGAAATCCACGTTAAGAATAATTAAAAACAAATCGCCGTGATTTATTCAAGATAGTATCCAATGATTCACTCTATGGAAGGTTTCAAATTAGAAAGTCGTCACCGGGCATCATGATAGTGATATGTTATTATTATTTTTATATTCTCAACGTATTGTCGTGTATCGAAGATCCTAAATCCGGGAACTCCCTTAATCCGAAACTTTCCATGATTCATTAAGTCCACTCTCAATCGTTTCCGTTGTAATTCCAGTGCATTACATGCATATTATTTGTTTTTACAGTATTTCTGCATACTTGTTGTAATTCTACCTGTTTCCCGTATTTCAGTGTCGCTGTGCATGTAATGCAAGAAGTGAACTTTTAACCGAGCTGAGTTTTCATTTTTATGTATGACATAAATTGAATCAATTTGAATTATTTTGTTTTAACCTCATTTTCTTAATTGTAAGTAATTTATTTAAAGCATTTGGCACGTTTCTAATTTGAATCATATTTAGTGGCGTAGCTAGGATTGCGCGAGCCCCTTGGGGTAGATTTTTTCAAGGCCTTCGCGTTCAATCCCTCGGATGTCTCCTAAAGCACGGGCATCAGGGCTTCGATGTGGCTGCCGCTCGGGAGATAGCTACGCTGACATTCATTCTTAAACTACGGTGACCATACGTCCCGTTTTTAACGGGGTCGTCTCGTTTTTAGGCTGGTTTCCAAAGGAAACATCCTTATGAAATGGTCCTATCTGTGTGTGTGTCCCCTTCTAACAATTTTTTAACCAATGGACCGATTTTGATGAAACTTTGTATGAGGCTCATGCCGCCAGAGCTCACCTCCGGGCTATATTTTATTTGGCGAAGATTGAAGTCCCGGGTTCGATTCCAGGAACGTTTTTCCCCATTTGTTTTACATAGGAAATCTCAAATCCATCGTGCAGAGATTTTTTCTTGAATACATTAAAATATCTTAAAATTGTGATATCGGAGCGGGGTTTGAAATGTTCTAAGAAGAAAAGAATAACGATTCTAATTGTTATCACCGAATTTTTATAATTGATCGTATTTTCTTGAATTTCTACTCAAACATAGCGTTTTAAATCGCATTTTATCGGATTGTTGCCATGGAGACGATTATTACCGAACTCGGCTTGAGCATAAACGAGTGAACAAGTGGATTATTTTATTTTTCGCTCTACTACTCTTCAGCAATGGACAGTTGATCCAGACATATTAGCGTATAAACAGTTACATTTATTAAATTCATTTATTTAAAAAAAATTGATGTGGCCACCACATGACTTGCTCCGTATCTGTAACATTTCTAAAAATTCCAAATAGATTACATAATAATAAATATTTTAAGAAACTGCGATAAAAAAATAAAAGCTACGACATACACACACACAGACATCATCGATAAAATGGTCAAAACATGTTCAGGGGTCCTCAAAACGTGTATTTCCGTTGAAATCTCGAAATCGATTTTTTTCATGAATACAATACTACGTATGTGTAGAAAGTAAAAATACATGCAAAATATAATGCCAGAAAGTGATTTTGACATTGCTTTTAATAGTATAAAATCTGATAATGCTCTATTAATTGGTTTTCCAATTTTTCTTTATCATTAATAAACTATGAATTACAAATGGTATTTATGGTGTGAGAATTCCTTGGAATGACTAACACGTACTGAATCATTTCCTGTCAATATAAGTAATCAATTCGGGACGTGAACTTTGGGAAACCAGCCTGCATTAGTCCTGGTTTGGACTTCTTGTTTAGTTAAGTGTCCCGTTGTCCCGATAAAACGGGACGCCAATTGTTCCATTCTTTCCGAGAGTGCCATTTAATATACCAAGTTATACGAAAAATGAATCCTACACATATCATGAAAGTTATAGACGAAGACGAGCTGTTCGATGAATGCCACCATGTTACGAATATCAGTATAAGCATAATTGCCGAATGGAACACGACTTGAACTGAAACTGTCGAACGATGGTTTTTGGCAGGTGAAAGAATTTCTCTAAAAACATTCAAATGATTTTGGGATTTGCTTTAGCTATTCTCGCCACAAGTTCAGCTATAGAAAGTGTTTTCTATCACAAATGCTCTGTGGACAGACGAAAAGAACCGTTTCCTCGTTGGAAACATCAAAACAGTGATAGTGACAAGAGCTCATTTTCGGGAACTTTTGTGCAACGACTTTAACAATTTGCTTCCAAACAATCCCAAATTACTGCAAGATATTTCTTCATCCACAAAGTACGAAACGTCTGCGCAAGAGGATGAATCATCAACTCTCATACTAGCTTCAGAACCAACTCCTTCAACATCAGCTGCAAATTAGTTGCAAATAAAACTTAAGAAATATTTAAAAAGCAAATTAATTTGTTGTTCATCCACCTATATTTCAGGATTGTTAAGCTAAATTTGTATTTAGCCCCAGTTGGGATGGTGCTTTTGAACGACTTGTTTCATTGAATTAAAATTGACGTGTCGGCCGTTTTTTTTTATTTTTAAAATCTGATCACCCTATTGTATAACCAAGTATGTAATGATAAAAATATTACATCAATATATCGCAATCGGAAAAGTGAAAATTTTCCCCAAAATTTCATATTACATATATTTTATTTCTTTAGAAGTCTAAAAGAACTCGCGGAATCGAAGAAATTATACGGAGCCCGGATACAGATCCCTAGATCGGAGCCTCCAAGTCAAAACAACACTTTTGGCAACCCTGCTTGCATCTGCAGTTGGTAATATGTAATTGAATGTGTGGAATTTGACCAAGTTAATTTAATTCTTTTAACTCCACACATCATTACATGAATATTTTTTAATGTGTCGATATTTTTCCTGCCTACAGAATTGTTCCAATTCTTTCAAATGATGTATTAATTGAAATAAACCAAACTTCCGTTTTAAAAACTCCTGCGAAAATTTTGTCCCGTTTTTTTTGTAAATTTCGGGAAATGTCCCGTTGTCGGCTCTTTTAAATATGGTCACCCTATCTTAAACTGTTCATTTTGAGTATCGGAAATAAATTTATGGAATCAGGAATACTCAGCATTCCGAAATGAGTTCGAACTCGATGTTTCCAGATTCTAAAGCTGGAAAGTAGTAAATTTAAAATTTACACATTTTCTGTTAAAAATCGAGGCAATTCGATATATTATCGCTTTTGTTGAGTGTTGCCTCCTCTAGTTTTAGTGCTGAAATGACGTTTCTTGTTTCCATTTTGATGGCTCGTGTTAATGTTTCGTAATTTATTTTTTTTAAAGGCTAGTATGGAGGAATGGCAAATCTCTCTTGGAGTATGATTATTCTTAAAAACCCCGTCAGTTATTTTCGCAGTTGATACTCTTCCGACTTTATTATTTCATCACTTAACCTCTCCCAAGTCAACAAAACCAAGTTTGCGCTCATCACTTTCTTTTCTCTCCTTCAATCAAACAAAAGAAGTCAGCCGTTATCTATATAAAAATCTATAATACTGCCGAGAAAATTTTCAAAGACTGCAGATTTCTGCGAGGATATCGTCACCATGCTTTTCTCAAACGGCTTGGAAGATCCTGCTCGTTGGTCCCTTTCATCCTTCTCATGGTTGGGTTGGGATAGAGCACCCCCTTTACGGTAGAGCACTAACCGCGATCATACCTTTCCTCGGTTTCGAGAAACAATTTGCAAAGAGATTTCCGCGTTGTGAGCGAGGGAGAGACGCGTAATTTGGCGCCAATTTATCACGGAAACAATGAAACGCAAAGTCAGAGAGCAATTTGTTGTTTGACCTGCGTCGACACCCTCGAAATGATCTCACGCCGTCATCGCTCTCCTAGGATGAAAAACGGCCCGCGATAAATTCCACTCGATGTGCATCGCATAATGCGCCGTAGTCGTAACGACCTGCATAATCGTTTACGCTCACGTAAAAGTATGCGTATGTGGGTGCGAGCTTGCGTGAGTGAGTGGTTGGGGGGGGGGGGGTAAAAGCGTTGTCGGTGATCACGTGGGCGTCGCGGATTCCTGATAGACGCCCCACGACTGCCTCTTCTTATCCTTCCCTTCTCTCTCTCTCTCTCTCCTTCCTTCCCTCACTCTTCCCTCGTATTCTCAACCCCCCTCCCCTTCAACGTCTACCCACCCACTCGATTCGACCCAAAATGCACGCCTCTGTGCGTTCGACTTCTTATTGGCTTTTCTTCTCCCTCTCTCTCCCCCGGAGTGTTTTCCCGCTGCACCTCTCCTCATCGCTTCTTCGGTCCATTTTCTCTGTAAACGCCCACCGGGAGCGCAAGACTGGACGCCTTCGCTCGTATCTTCGGGTCCGTTCGTCTCTTCCGACGCTGTTGCGACCCTTCAGTTTTATCTCTCTTCCCCCCATTCTCGACTTAAGTTTTTACGTCATTCCTATTCTGTTGTCTCCGCCGATTTGTTCTTCCCTTTCACTTCCCACATTTTCTGCTTTTCTCGCCCTCTTGCTCTCCTCTTACTCCTTACTCCTTCAGCTCCCCGCCCTCTCTTTATCCTTACCATCTCTTTATCACTCCATTCATCCTACCCTCTCCCTTTTTGCCTCCATCAAGCTTGCCCTCCCCACCTTCCTTTTTTTCCTCTTTCCTCCTGCCTTATCTCCTTGTCACTCCTCTCCCTCCATAACCTCTCCCCTTTTCCCTTCTCCCTCTTTCCCTTCTGTCTCTCTCTCTCTCCTCTCACTTCTCTCTCCCTTTCTCTCACTTCTCACCCTTTCCCTTCTCTAACTCCTCTTACTTCTCTCCTCCCTCATCTTCCCTCTCTCCCTCATCTCCCCCTCTCCTCTCTCTCACTCTCGCCTCTCTCTCACTCTCCTCTCTCTCACTCTCTCCCCTCTTCCACCTCTCCCTTCCCTCTCTCCCTTCCCTCTCTCCCTCTCCTCTTTCCCTCCCCTCTCCCCTCTAACTCTCTCCCCCTACTCTCCCCCATCTCCCCCCTCCATCTAACTCTCTCCCCCTCCTCTCCCCATCTCTCCTCCCCTCTCCCTCATCTCTCCCCCCTCAGTCTACCTCTTCTCCCTCCCTCTCTCCCCTCCCTTTCTTCTTTTCTTTCTCTCTCTCCCTTCCCTCTCTCTCATCCCTCTCTCTCCCCTCCCACTCTCCCTGCCTTCTCCCCCTTCCCTCTCTCCCTTCACTCTCTCCCTTCACTCTCCCCCTTCACTCTCCCATCCCTCTCTCCCATCCCACTCCCCTCTCCCTCTCTGACCATTCTCTCGTCTCCCTCTGACTATTCTCTTTCCTTCGTCTCCCTCTCATCTACCTCTTCGACATCTTCCATCTCTTCCGTCCTCTCTTTTCTCCATCTCTTTCTCCCTTTCTTTTCTCTTACAACGGCATTTCAAGTGGGTTGGACGTTCCATTGGCAGTGAAGGAGGAAACGACTGCCACCTCCTCCTCCTGTGAAGATGATTGCGACTGTGGCAGATGTTGGGGAGGAGAGAGAAAGAGAGAGGAGACGAGACGAGGGTGTTTTAAAAGGGTCGTAGGTTGAGCAAATGGGTGGGAAGGAGTGAGCAATGAGAAGGAGATGGAAGAAAGGGAAGGAGATTGGAGATGCGTAGCGATTTTAAGAGAGGGAACCCCTCGCATTGTGTAAAAGGGGTCGGGTGCTTTCCGTTCCGTTTGCTCCTCGGCGACCTTTTATTTTTTTATCTGATAATCGATGGAGAGGCATAAATGGTTGGGACCCTACCTCGTAAGTTCCTTGCGTGTTTATATGCAAGGATGGCGGTTCCCCTTCGCCGCTACAGTCGACTGCTTTCGCCTTTGGTTAAGACATCTATTTGTTTCGTTTCTATTTCCTTACTCGTGCTGGGAACTGAGTGGGGCATTACGTTTTTTTCCGAAAGGAGTGTTTGTCTTCCCTCGTAATTCTCCAAGTAACTAGTGTACTTTTTAAAAAGAAATGGAGGGTTAAATATATAGGCTCGAAACCTTGATTCATCTCATGAGTGTTGCTTGAAAGATCGTCTTAAAACTTTCACTTCTTCCCTCTAGTTTCAAGTTGTTGGAATATGTGACAAAATTTCGTAGCTATAAAACAAATACATTTGAGGCCTCGTCAGCGTCTTTTCATATTATGTCTCATACCATGGCTGGGAAATTTGTGCTTTATGTTGGTCGCGAATCTGTGCACACTGTCCTTCATTTTCTGCGTTAACTTTGACCCCATTAACAAAAGGTCGGAGAAAAATACGAGACTAAGCCTTGGAGTTTTTGTGCATTTTCTCATCATAAATGTTACCATACCCACGAGTGCTTTTTGCACTTAAAGTAAATTGTCTTTCTCTGTTTATAAATCAAATTATTATTTTTGCGCCTATGATAAAATTGTTATTTTCGAATATGGGCATCGTTTGTTGCTTATTTTGGAGTATTGCCAGATTGATTGATTTATCAACACGCGCAGCGTTACTTCTTTAGATGACTAATGATGCTCGTATGTTACGGACACGTGATGTTTACATTGATAAATGCAAAAAATCGCGTATAAAGGCTGTTGCAACCACTTATCTAAACCACTATAATCACGACCTCACCAGTAGTAGTAGTTTTTTTCTGGAGCGTAAACAGCAGCAGCCTTTAGGTCGTTTACGTTTTCCTGTTCTCTTTAATGTTTGTTCTTTGGAAGCTTCTTGGACGAGTGGGTAATGGACAGTTGGTGCTTGTAAGAACGATCTGCGGAATAACCGCCGGGTGTGCCCTTGCTCTTTTCAGCGGCTCCAGACTCGTATCTCTCTTTCCTCCCTCTCCTCTCTCCCTCTCCTCTCTCCCTCTCCTCTCTCCCTCTCCTCTCTCCCTCCCCTCTCTCCCTCCCCTCTCTCCCTCTCCTCTCTCCCTCTCCTCTCTCCCTCTCCTCTCTCCCTCTCCTCTCTCCCTCTCCTCTCTCCCTCTCCTCTCTCCCTCTCCTCTCTACCTCTCTCCCTCTCCTCTCTCCTCTCCCTCTCTCCCTCTCCTCTCTCCCTCTCCTCTCTCCCTCTCCTCTCTCCCTCTCCTCTCTCCCTCTCCTCTCTCCCTCTCCTCTCTCCCTCTCCTCTCTCCCTCTCCTCTCTCCCTCTCCTCTCTCCCTCTCCTCTCTCCCTCTCCTCTCTCCCTCTCCTCTCTCCCTCTCCTCTCTCTGTCTCTCCTCTCTCTTTCTGTCTCTCCTCTCTCTTTCTCTGTCTCTCCTCTCTCTTTCTCTCCTCTCTCTTTCTCTCCTCTCTCTTTCTCTGTCTCTCCTCTCTCTCTTCCCTTCGCTTTGTGTCAACATCACGTTCCCCGTCGTTTTTATTTTCTCATCCTACTCCATGGGTACCCACTCCTTATGTTCTACTCGTTCCTCTCTCTCTCTGTCGTCCTACTTCTCCGCTTGCCCTTGCTCTGTCGTGTAGTCTTTGAACCCGTTCGTGCGTTAAGTATAACATCCTTGGCTGGAAGCTACCTTCGAGGATGGTTTATTTAATATTATTCGCTAAAAATGTTCCTCTTATTTGTAAGAACACCTGTCTAGTGAGTACAGAGCGTACTTTATTTCTAAAGAATTTGCTTTTCGGAATGTGTGCTGTCATGTGATACACGGAGTAAGTACGGAGTTAAGCCCACGCATGTAGAGATGGAACTTATTGAGCGGTGATCGTGTAACTGCGAAAGTAAATCGAGCCGAAGGTTTTAGATGACGTAACTGAAGATGCCATTCAGAAAAGCGATGCGTATTTTCACGTTACATTTATAGACGCCAGGCATTACTTAATCTGTTTCACTGAGCTCATCTTTTCTTGCGGTAACCCCGGTTGATATGAAAAAGTTACATTTATTTACTATTTTAAGCTGTGATATGATCAGCAAAGCATTCGCGCAATTAATGCGATTCTGGTGTTGCATATTTGTGCATATCCTTTCATTAATCATGATATGGAATAAATCCTTCGTCTGACCAAAATATGATTTCGTTGCCACCGCAGGTTGTTTCAAAATGGCCTTTGATGAAATACAAGGGCGACCAAGTTGTCGAGTGGTACACGAAAATGCGGAAGCAATAAACGTCGGTCGTTTTCTTTTTTGGTTTATTAATGGAACAAAGCATAACGCGGTCAGGTCGATTTCAGGTTCCATCCATTGTGCTCCGAGAAGAATAAGTTTTCTCGCTCATAAATTTCCGAGCAATTTCAATTCAGCCGTCGCCGAGTAAAAATCCGCCCCGAAACTAAAAAAGGCTAGGGCTAGTAATCCTTGGGCATCAAGTCTCCGTTTCACTACATCAAAACGAGGAACTACACTACGTTTTATGTTTGCTAAACATTAAAATTTGTGTGCCGTGCGCGAGTTGAAATTTTCGTAAGTATATTCGCAATAAAAGAAAATTTACAGGTAATTAAAGTTTTCTTTTAATATTTTAAAGACGCCTTTAAAATATTTCGTCGTCACGGAAGCACGAGAAATTCATCATCTTTGATTTCAATTTGAATTCGAATATCTTAACTCTTGGTTGGATCCGGTTAACAACTCCCGATCTACTCGATCCAGAGCCTTTATCTTCAAATTTTCATAGATATTGAAAATTCATATTCGTACATCTTTCTAGCATCCTGTCCACCACTCGAAATGGAATGATATAAATAAACTTTTTTCTCCTGAAGCCAGCAGGTTCGTTAAGGTAAAATCTTTTTCATCAACAGCTGGTCACAAGCAAAAGTGTTGGTGAATAGCCGATGCTGAGGCAAACTTCCCACGATGCGGCCAAAAATCCTCCGACGAAGCAAAGACCCCACAATGGGAAGGGAACCCAACAGCGACTGAACGAAAAGGAACAAACCAACGGTGTTCTAGGAAAATAATGATGTGCCAGTGATGTCGATGAAACGTACTTCCTCAAACAGTTTTTTGGCCAATACGTATTTCGGTCGCCGAGCGACCATCTTCAGGGCCAAGTGTAGTGACTCAAAGTGAGTGAGGATGATCGGTCACGGGTCTCTTTTATATCCGATCGAGATCCGGAGGGGAGGGGGGAGGGTTTCGGAGGAGGTGGAGGTAGCACAGGGACTAATTTGAATAGTACGCTATCAATGTTTCCTGGTTCGAGATTTAATCTCGCATATCGGTGTTTGTAAATTTCAAGGCTTTCTAATGCGTCTAACGTGGCATCCTTTTTAGCAAGGTTAGGTTTTCAATATCCATGCGGTGGTTTCTTTCTACAATATGTTTTGTGACGGCTGATTTTTCCGGTCTCCCATATTTTGTGTGTGTTAAATGTTCCTTAAATCTAACCTATGGGGTTTCGTTTTGTCTGTCCAATATAAGCCTTGTCTCAGTCCTGGCATTGTATTTTGTAAATCCCCGATTTTTTCAGTGGTGGTATTTTTTCCTTTGGATTGCCCAATAAGTTTTTGACCGAGTTGTGATTTTTGAACGTTGCCTTGTATCCGATGTTGTTCAAGACTTATGTTAGGTTTTTAGTAATTTACAAAATAAATAAATAAACTGTGGAGGAAGTACGTTTCATCGACATCACTGGCACATCATTATTTTCCTAGAAAACCGTTGGTTTGTTCCTTTTCGTTCAGTCACTGTTGGGTTCCCTCCCCATTGTGGGGCCTTTGCTTAGTCGGAGGATTTTTGGCCGCATCGTGGGAAGTTTGCCTCAGCAGCGGCTATTCACCAACACTATTGCTTGTGACCAGCTGTTGATGAAAAAGATTTTACCTTAACGAACCTGCTGGCTTCAGGAGAAAAAAGTTTATTTATATCATTTTATCTTGCCAGCGAAGCTCACCTTTTTTATTTTTACTCGAAATGGACCAACGTATTTTTTTATTTGCTCATTAATAGGGGAGTAAAACGTGCGAGTTGAAAATTGCTTGAGACATTTCGGTGCATTGCACCCACTGCCAGGGGCGGATGCAGGGCTAGGCGACCGCCTCGGACCTCGCGCCTTGCCCCTAAAATCAAATTAGGAAAGAAACGCGTTGATGGCGACGCGTAAGCAATCGTGCTCGAAACATCGTCTAGAAAATTTAGGGGATGTTTATTTGGAGAATAGCGACGGGCGATTAAACGAAAAAGATCTGGATAGAGGAAGAAAGAAACACTGAGCGTGTGCAGTCACGCACGGAACGCCGTCTAGGAGAGAGTAAAGAGAAATTGAAAGCCTCTTGTGTCTAGGTTAAAAGGTTTTGCGGATGTGTTAGAGATTTAGTCGAACGATGAAAAGAAATAGACCACAACTAGCCCCATTTGTCACTTGGAAATCCAAAATCAAAACAAATGTAATTCCACCGCTCTTTTCTGGACGTCTGATGGCGGGATGTGAAGTTCTCGCCAGATCGTACAATATACGGCGGACGGCATTGAGTTAATAAGTCAGCAGATTAATATTAGAAGTGAAAGAAACGTTTACAGAGTTTGAAAAGTCTCAGCACAAAGAACTAGTCATGTATTTTAGATGATGAAGACGATCGTTCTAAAAGAGAACTGGCGTGTTCGAGGACTCTATCAGTCGGACTTCGCTGGTCCTCGTAGATGGTTCGTAGTTTCCTTGAATCGCCAATACCTATGTGGCGTTATCGCAGGGCATTTTATTGTATTCCTGAATCATTATCATCGTTATTTTAATCTGACTAAAATATTTAGTTTAGCGTTATACATTAAGAAGAATAATGAGCTCCATTTAAGTATTAAAATATCAGGGAGGGATCGGGATAAAGATAGAAAGTTGGAATCAAGAGCATTTAAAAGGAAAAAGCGTTCTCTTTTGAAAGAATCACAACGAAAGTGTTAAGGATTTCTGAAGAAAATTTTCAAGGAGAGCAGTGAAAAAACTGATTCTATATAGGTAATATTTTTGAAACGAGAAAAAGGTCTGCTATTACCGGGAATCGGACCCGTGTCTTCCACTGGCCGGGTGGATATATTACCACTGAACTATCTATGTAGTTGCAGTGTTAGCGAGGAAAATGAAAATCTTATTGATGTTAGCTGTGAAACTAGAAATGAAAATCTTGAAGACCCCAACATATCTGTGCAAACTGGAGCTGAAACGTGTAATTATTCAAAATAGCCCAAAATGGTGTGATGACTATGATAGTAGCGCTCCGTCAATTTCTACATCAGCAGAATTGGTTGCTGTTGGGGAATAGTCTAGTGTATTCGCCAATTATAGTGATCCTGATGAGTATATTTTCCATTTGACCCATAAGCAATTGAGCAATATCGTTCGGAAAGGTCTGATTTGCATCTTAAGGGAAAATGATGACTTTCCATTAGATGATAAAAACCGACATTTTAGTTCATTTTACTACAATCGTGTATTAAGCAACGGAGAAAAGCATCTCCCAACAGTAGAAAATTGCTGTTGTAAAACTAGTGAAGATTTTCTAGACGGATTCGATGTGAAATTTCTAGTTGTAGAATTAAGAACTATGACCCAATGTTGTTACTACAGTGAACCAACCGCCACGATCGACATCAGAAGCTGTAAGTATATATATATATATATATATATATATATATATATATATATATATATATATATATAAATAATTCAAAATTTGTTTGCATGTTTTCTCCATTAAAATATAAACTCGTATTCAGAAATCGTAAGTCGTGGGCCTCGCATACTCCAATCGCCTAGGGACCTCGCACCCTCCAAGTCCGCCTCTGCCCACTGCCCCCTATCAGTAAATTGCAGGGTAAAATGCATACGTGCTTTGTTCTGTTATGTTAAATACCCCATCCTTAGTTTTCTTTTCAATTCTCCACTCTCTCTTGTCTGCTCCATAACCAATTCTCAGAAGCTTCCTATCAGATTGTTTTTCTTTGCGCGTTATCTATCATTCTTCATCGCCCACCTTTGATTCTTATCGTGACCATTCAGTTGCATTAAAAAATAATTTAATTAGAAAGGTAGACATTTCCCACAGCTTTCATTTGGCGCGAATTCGATACTCGTCTTCCTGCTCAGTCCAGAAAAGTCTTTGCCTCCGTTTCGATGCCCTTTCACCCCCTCAGCACCGCGTCTTAATCTCTCCCAAAGGAAAACAAACGGAACGTCCTTGCTTTTTCGCAAGATCCGATTCCATGTTCAGTGATTCTCAAAGGAAAAAAATCGAGGCGTCTGTCTCTCTTGCCTATCCGTCATTTCGACAGGATTTGCGGTGAGGTGATCAAGTATCACCTCCCATTTCCACCCCTCTTCTCTCTATCTCTCTCTCCCCTCTCGATCTCCTCCTCCCCTCCTACTTCTCTCCCTCCCCTCACTCCGCTCTCACTTCCATTGCAGCGGCGAGGGAAATAAGAGAAACGGGGAGAGAATTGTTGCGAAATGTTCGCACACCTCACCTCCCCCCCCCTATTAAATTTCTTCAGCCCAGTTTTCTCCGCCTCTTTCTCTTTCGGCCGAATCCTTTCTCTCCTTCCTTTCTCCGGCCTCTCTCTCCCTCCCTCCAACGCGCCAATTGTGGACTTGTGGTCCGCAGGAGGCCCGACCATGATGGCAAACCATTCCACCTCCCTCTTTTCGCTCTCTTGCTCGGCTTTCGCGTTTCTTTTCCTTTTTCCTACGGTGATGCATGAAAAAAATGCGGTGCGTTATGGTCGCTAAGTGTTGCTTCCCTTGGCGACGCCGGTTGACCGGCGGACCGTGATAGCTCACTTAGTATAGTCCGTGAACAATGAAAGCGAGGGGAATGGGGAAGGAGAATGGTGGAAAAGTTGTGGTAGAGAGAGAGGGAGAGGTAAAAGAGGCTTTGAAATCATGTTGTTGGGGCGTAGTCGTAAATTTTCACTCCCTACCTCCTCTCTCTCTCTCTCTCTAGCAGCGCTAAGTTGCTTTCTTCGCATTTGTCCAAGTACTCGCCGTCGCTTGTTGAACCGAAGAGTTTTTACTCGAGAATTTCCTCGAATGCCTTTCGCATTGTCTGAAATACTTTGCGATGGGTCTCCGTAAGACGTCGCACCAACTTGGCCATCAGTTTTTTAAATGTTTTGAAGCTCGTCAAAAGGGAAATCGTATCGGCATTGTGATGTATTTATGAAAGTGTGACTGCCATTGAGATTTCAGAAATTTTTTTGATTTCTCGTATATGAAGCATATAGTATAGAGAAAGTATTGCGATCGTGAAAAATTGTTTCGAAATTTTGATGAATTTGAACGTTTGTGTCCGTAAAACCGATTTTTTACAATCCCATCTATCTTTCGTCTATGCGCGACTCTGGTCTCAAAAGGCCTTATCAGAGTCAGATGGTTTTCCTATTTTTCCAGATATCATCGGAAGCCTTGTTGAAAGGAACCATATCGGGGAACAATGGAGGGTAGTTTTTCACAAAATGTCGATTTACTCAAAAATGTCTTAAAGAATTTCAATTAAAATCTATCCTGATGTATGGCTTGTTCTACAAAAGCCTAATGTCTTAAAATTAACTATACGGTGTCGTGTGACATAATAGTGTATGTCCAGTTGAGCACCCAGCTACCGCCAGGCTGTACATTCGAAAATGTGGCATAATTATATGGACTAGAAGTGTACGAATATGAGGAAGTTTGTGTGGTGTTTGTTGCGTCCATTTTTTTCCTTCGATGAATTTTCTTTTATCTCTATCGGACGCTTGGCCGGCAACCAAGAGACTTCCTCCATGCAATAACCATACGTCAGTCCCCTTTCCCCAACTCAGTGTTTTTTGTCTTTTTTTGTTTTTTCCCCTCGTCACAGCGATTTTGATTTTTAAAAAGGTGGGTTTCGGTGATTTAATTCGGCTGCGAAAATTAAGCTACTGGGTAATGTAAGCCTTTTGAATTCATTCGCTTCGATCTAGTGCAGTGAGGCAAATTAATGGAAAAATTTCCTCCCGACTAACCTTTGAAATCTCGAAAGCGAAAAGAGAATTGGGTCAGAGTTAACTGATAATGTGCCTTCTGTAGGATCCGAATGAAAAAACCGAATGCTCGCATCACGATCTGAAAAGTTCCGATGATACAACAGTGCAACTCTTTCGATTCGATAGGTAACGCTCGTTCTGTATCGGAGAATGGAAAGTGGTATGCGGAGGGTGTCCTAGAATTCTTTTCAGCTTGGAGAGTGCTGCACGACCATCCGCGGCGAAAAATCTTCAAGTATTCCGTTTGTTGTTGCAAAGTCTCGGTAACCTTTCGATTTCAGGCGCGCCTTTTCTGCCGCAGAATAATTTCTCCAAATAAAAACATGAGATAATACGCACGATTTAATCTCAATAAATGATTAATTATATTTATGATTTTACAAATAAAATTGTAGGCACGAGGCTCAGAAAATTAAAAATGTAGGAAATAAAAATATTTAGTCACGATCCAAGATAAATTAACCATTTAAGAATCAATCTTAGCAAGTAGCAGTGTCGTCATCTCTCGTAATGTGCATAAAAATTAAAAAGCTATTCTTTTGGAATATCTTGAAAGTGCCCTATTTTTTGCTTGGAAACAATTGCCGCCTCCTGTATTTATTTCAATCATATTGTAATTATAATTTCGTTTTTTCATAATTCGTCACGAGTAATTTGGGCAATCTGCCGACTCATGGAATCTAAAATATCGAACGTTGCTCAAAATATTTTTTATAAAATCGTAATCAAATGTATCCTCAGTTGAAAAAACATCTAAGGAAAAAGATCTGCCAAGGTGAAGAAGCTACGCGTTTAACAAAAACGAATTGCTTTTTACTCCTAAGCAGCTGAAAAGGTGGTAACCACCTAACAAAACTCGCGCAATGTTTTCTTGGCTTTCCTCCAGAAAGAGAGAGAAGGGCTTTTCTAAGTTGACGTCACTTCCGAGTGTGAGTCGTTTAAATTGAAGGATATGTCTCGTTGCGAGAGCGGTGCTGGCGGATATCTTTTCTCTCTCTTTTTCCTTAACTCTTTCTCGACAGAAGAAAGTGGCAGCTCAACTAGCTTCCTCCGTCCTTCTCCCTCTCTCTGTATGTTGAAGGAGGGACCCCTTCGCGTGAGGCACGCTCTCGAGAATGAAAGAGAGAGAGAGTGCCTTAGCAAAGGACACTGTTGGGAGGGCAAACCACCTCTCTCTAACAAGCTAAAAATAATAGCCTCTCCACTCATTTCTTTCCATCGCCTTCCGTCAGAAAATATATCCATTTATAAAATTTAATTCCATAATTTTTAGAAGTAAATTTTCTTATTCTTCTTTTCTTATCCTTAATCTCACTTTCACGTGACATCCTTCGCCCCTCTCCATCGTTCGGGATTCGAATCTGGGGTTCGAAATCTCGGATAGGTAGTCTTTTTTTGTGTTGGGGAAGATTATCGCGTCCTTATTATAATTTTCTCGCGTTACGAAAAAAATCTTCCCTCAAGGCCGCAGGGTTAACGAAGCGAAGACGCCGAGGAAGCCATTTGTGCAGGAGTTAGCGCTTCAAAATATGAATATTTTCGCCCCTTCAGCGTTCTCAATTCTTCGAACTAAAACGGGGTAAATAGGTATAACCTGAGTGAACAGTAAGGATTCTCTGTTTTTTCTAGTGAGTGCGAGATAAACGACCTTACCTAGCGTCATTTTTCGCTTCGAATGATTAGGTGAACGATCTCTTTGTCACTCGTTCGGAAACCAAGGTTTAAAAAAAAAGAAACCCCATTTCTAACGTGCTCTTTTCTGACCGTAGAGTTATGGAAATATTTTTTGAGTTCCTGAAATTGCTCGCTCATTTTCCTCGCGAATATCGGGTTGCTTTCAATTTTTATTAACAAAGTTAAAATGACAAAATATGAAGAAATTTTTTAAACTTACACAGAAATACAATATGAATCGCTATTTATTCCTTATGGCCGATGCACAAGTAGCGTCTTATGTGACGAAATTAATATTCGGCACTATTTTTGGAATAAACTTGTCTAGGCGTCTGTATATTTGTGATGATGAAGTCTGCCGAACTAATGAAGCTAAAGTAACCAAAAATAGCAGGTTTGTGCTGTATAAAATAGTAGGGTGGATAACCATCAAAAATAAAAAAGCGCCCCAAGTGATTTATGGTGAAATTCTGTTTTCATTTGTTATTCTCGGAGTTTTCATAATCGTTACTTGGATGAAGATATCGCTCGAAACGTTTCGGTTACATGTTTACGGATGATACCCTGTATTTTTGTCTACTTTTGGACTTGAACAGTAAGAATCTTAATAGGAACTGTAAAAAACTACAGATAGCCATATAAATAGTTGGATGGGAGCAATAAATGGGAAACATATTCCAGCTTTCAACATTTAAGTGCCCTAAAAGTTCTTTTTACGGAACTAGCAAAGTTTCTGGTAATTTTAAAATGTATCTATTGTTTAAATAAATGTGTGCGCACGGTGTCATTTCTTCTCGAAACCCTGACAACTATACTCGGTGAATATTCCATCCCGCCTTAAACGCAATTCGCTCGCGTCGTCGTTAGTGATAGCATTTATTTCTCCGCGTGCCACCGCTTGCACGTGACTAGCCTAATTATCACTGTGGGAAAAGCTCACTTATTTGGCCTTCACAAGTCGGCGGTTCGAACGCTGGCGCTTCGTCACGTCACAATACCTTCTCCGTGTCTTTACTATGCATCGAGGGTATTGAGAGACCAAGATGACCCTCTTTTTCCCTCCGAAGGCCATTTGCAGCCACGGAGTGAAAAGGCAGTTTGTAATATCGAGGGCTCGCATGTAGGATGCATAAACAAAAGTGCTTCGTTTTTATCGCTCGGAAAAGGACGCCGGTTGTAGGGATCGGCGAGGGAATAGTCGTTTGTATTGACCATTGTCGGAGTTTTTCTCTCTTACGTGTCCTAATTCGAAGTTGATTTTTACGAATTCAAGTTGCATGTAGTCACGCTGTTGCATATATCTGATACATGATGCAGATAACTGCGTTTGATATAAAACGACAGTGATGTATTTCTACAAAGTATCCGTCATCCTTGATAATTAACTGTGCGTTTATTTCAGTGTTACATTCCATGAGAATCGACGGGCGGTGAATTGGTGAGTACCACTTAAACGCACAAATTAGTCGCTCAGCAGTTTCGTGGATACCCTTCCTTTAGTCACCGTTATGTTATTGTATTAGGCGTACCTATTATGTTTTCATTTGCCTGCGAAAAGATATTTGTGTAATACCGTATTAACCCACGATGAAAACGAAGGTACTTTTCAAACCTAATTACGAAAAAGCAGTGCTCGTATTAAAATCGCCTATCAAGTGAAATTGTTCGCTCATCGCGTCGATGAAATCTTGAACGCGAACAATAAGCGTGCAAGTTAATCTGTACGGGAATAGTCTTTAACTTTAGGATCGTCTTACTTTATGCCGAATAAGATAATCTGAACAGGTAAGCAAAAGAAGCCATGCCAGTTTTGAGGATCAGAATAGTTCCGTTTATTCGATCGCAAAGCACTTGAACATATATTAAAAAAATGTCCTTGGCCGAGAAGGATTTCTCTCCTCCCAGTGTCCGTGCATTGACTTTCAGCGATTGGCATTTCAACGATCGTTTTAAGCAGAATTTCATTGAAGCTCTTTCGCTCGCATCGAAATTTTTGCATTGGTTCAAAAACAAGACGATGACTCACCGTCATCCACGCTGGAGCTCGGATGCAAAAGCTGGTCATTGGGTAGGCGTGTGAATATGTGTGCAAGAGCTGTTTGCGCGAGATAAGTTCGTTATCTGGTCAGGTGATCGCCTCCACCCGCGCGCGGATCTATGCGCGGCTGCTTACACGAGAGAGAGAGACGCTGCTGTGTCGCTGTAAGCCTCTGGAAAGAGGTATTATAGCCTGCAAGGAAAGGAAGCGTTCTTTATCTTTCCCTCCCTTTTTCCCACACTATGCCGAAGAGGACGAAGGGAACGCTGTTTTTTTCCTCGAAGCCTTTTTACATTTTTATTTCGAGTGACCAACGCCCCTGCCGTTTTTTTTTCTCTCGCGAAGCACTTGCGGGGATTCTTATTTTTTTGTCTTGCTTCGCCCGACTCGAAGGCGTCCTTGGCAAATTTTCGCCTATTTTAGGGCCGAGCTCGTTCTGCAAACTCTCTCCCCCTATTTCTCTCTATCTCTGGTGTTCTTTCTCCCCTCTCCTTTCCTCTCACACACTCGTCTCGTTGGCTCTCGACTTCCCCTCATCCCCATTCGGTTTCATTTCGCCTGCTGCCGTGGCAATTTTCCTTCCTCTGTTATTTATCTTATATCCCTCCCCCCATAGCGGTTGGTCCATCGGTGGAGGGCTACCGTTGCTTCTTCCTCTAGCCTCCCGCCGAGTGTGGATGCTGGTTCTACCCTTCTCCTACCTCCCTCCCCTTCTCTTACCTCCCTCTCTCCCCCTCCCTCTCCCCTCTTTATTCGCTACTCATCTCTACCGCTCCTCGACCTCCTCCCGTTCTCTCCCCTCCCCATACTTGACTTGGAGAAGGAAAGAAGGATGGAGAGGGAGATGGGCGGAGAGAGGTAATCGTGCCAGCTCCGCGGTCACGAGGTCGCCAGTTCAATTCCCTCATCAGTACAGGACCACGGATATTTTTTCTTGTTTTTTGTTATTTGTTTTTTTCTTTCTCCTGGTCCGTTCGTTCATTCATCATTGGGGTCGTTACGCTTTCATTAGCTTTTGATTTTCGGGGATTGCGCGATTTTCGTCCGAGAGATTTTTCGTGGACGAATTGAGAGCGATTAGCGTCTGGCACAATTGAGATGCGGGAGGGATATTGATGGGGAGGGGGGTGGAGTTGAGGGAGTGATTGGGAGAGTGGGATCGTTAAGATTGTGCGTGAGGCATATCACGAGAAGACGTCTTGGCGTAGACACATTAGCCTAACCTGGATAGCCTCTCGTGTGGCGGGTGTACGAAGGAGCCGTAGTGAAGTATGGGAAAATCGTGATGCCCTATCTTTTTAAGTCATGATGCTTCGTAGTTGCGTCGTGGACAAATGAGCGTATGGATCCACAGTAGGCTTGCTGGTTTCATTCGGTGTTGGTCGATGCTAGAGATTATCATTGCGTTTCGTTTCTGTATAAAAAGGCGACGTTTTATTTTTACGGACAATTTTTACGACATGTCTTTCATATTTTGCGAAATTTTCGATAAGAGAGAGAAGAGTTTTTCATTAAGTAGTGATATCAATTGTTTACCGACTTTATTTATTTCATTATCAGGTTATGAAAATTTTCTGACCCTCTTATCTATATATCTAAGTAAATCGTTTTTAGAGAAACATTAGGCCTTAACGAAACAAATATCCTGTTTACGCAGTGGTGACGCGAGTGACACTTGCATTCACATACTTAATTCACGAAGGTGGATGGAATTCCTCGGCTTTCCGATGAAAGATCTGTCTGGGAGCCATTATGGACGTTTACGGAGAAATTGAGTCATCTGTGAGAAACTCGGAAGTTCGGAGGTGAAAGCGGGAAAAAACAAATTTTCTGTTAGCGTTGATGTGGCACTCCATAAATTTCTACCGACAGCTTCAATGGGGCGTCGATTACCTCATGACGATGAAATTCCATTAAAAAGTTAGCCATTGTATGTTTTACTCGTTTTTTTATCAAATAGAGAAGCGAAAGCGGAAATGAAATTTATATTCTTCATGGCAACGATAAGTTATTATTTTTAGGCTCATTGTCGCATTAATCCAAACGTGTTATAGATTTCCTCACTGGCGATATGATTATTACCGTCGATGTGTTACGAATTAAACGTAAGACATTCTTAATTTCTGACGTGTTGCATTTTATTGTCTTTGTTTGTTTGCATTTTCCAAGGTTCTCACACTCTCGTTTCCTTACATTTCAATCCACTTTGTTAGTATTCCGAGTCAACATCGTCACTTGGGTTGTCACGTAGGTGGCGCGTCTCGACTGTAAGGTCGCGTATTCATGTCCCACGCAAGATCATTGAAGTGCCTCTCTTTCGCCATTTTTCGTCATCCAACTGTGGATTTTGCTAGTTCATCCACCAGGAGCTTAGCACGACACATGTTACATTACGTCTTCGAGAGAATAAACAATCAAAGCTACTTCAAAAGATAAGAATAATAAAATGAGAAAATATATGTAGGTAATTCTTAGATCCATTTCTTGTTTGGAAACTATTTGCAGTGCATCACCACTGAATACGGCTGCATTGTAGCCGAAATGCGTGTCTGGTTTTCCTTTCTTAATGGCTTATTTAAATAATATATTTTAAGCCATAAGGCGAGCTCCACAATTCTCTATTGAATCACAACTATGACAATTGATCATACCCACGATTTGTTCTAAGAATTCATTCACCGAAGATATATTCTAACAATATAATAACGCGCATCCGCTTTTCCTATCATTTTTATGTATAGTCGAGAGACTTATTGTGTCATTTAATTCGAGGAGATAGTCTTTTTTGATAATATTGTTGTGCAGCTGTAAAATTGTAACGCGTACCTACTTATTTTAATTTTCATAATAACGCAAGGTCGTGCGTGATATTGACCCTGTCTTCCATCTAAGACTTTATAATACGAGTTGTTGGTGCTTGCAAATTGCAAGCGCTTAAAAAATCACCATCTTAACTCGTAACCAACGCGACAGCATTTGAAGTACCCATTTAAATAAGATAATAGTTTTCATTTTCTGCGAAATTAAGGCATCTATCCGGAATTTCTAAATTCTCTGGCAATAGGCTCGCGTCCAAGTTTTCGTATTTTAAGCTTCATGGCTCAGATCGCCCTTTTTAAGCAATAACTGTAATCATCATTAAGACAATAGCCTATATGTTACACTAAAAGTTACGTAAAAATTAGGATATTTTGTGCGTTAGGCGTTTCCTTTTTGTACGTATTCGGATAAAATAAATAATTTAAAATTTTCAGGTCATCATATGTATACGTCGTTGACTGAAATCAAATGGATTATAATGCAATCTAAGCATTAAATCAACGCTCTTGAAGCGTGGAAAATCAATTCCCATTGAAAGGCATTGGAGTCGTTTCTACGGTAGTTCATATTTTTCATTGTTGAAAACCGGAAAACTTTTCATAGTTGTATGATTAAAATCGAATTTTTACGCAAATTCAGCATGGATTTGAATTGTCTTAAAGAAAAATAAACTTCATTTTTCCTTCCACAGTATGGTGCATGTCCCGACTCTGTATCTTAATTTAAAATAATTAAAAAAAGCATTTTTATATAGCCCTGCACAGTTTTCGGTGCTTTTCTTATGGGCGTTTCAAATTGGACATTGGGGTAAAAAACACCTCTTAAATATAACATTTTCTGGAATTTCGGATTTTTCCATAGGTTTTACCCAATGACCTATATTCTTGCCAAATTCCAGCTCTGTAGCACTTCTAGAAGTACCTTAGGTTTTATATGATATATCCTATATACTAGTAGAAGGTGCTTGCATTCTGCAAGCATTTCATCTCACCTTGAACCATGAAACTTGAAATTCGAAAACATGGACGCGAGCCGATTGCCAAAGAATTAGAAATTCCGGATAGATGCCTTAATTTCGCAGAAAATGAAAACTATTATCTTATTTAAATAGGTAGTTCAAATGCTGTCGCGTTGGTTACGAGTTAAGATCTTGGTTTATGATGATTTTTTAAGCGCTTGCAATGTGCAAGCAACGACAACTCGTATATCCTATATCCTCCGTAAGAAGCAGCTATTTGTAATGATTACGATTTTTCATGCTTTATTGAAGCGTCATATTTCTTGTTATAAGGACGTTAATTTAAAGTAAATTTATAATCGTTGCAAAAGAGGACAACCGTTTAT
Source organism: Tanypteryx hageni (assembly GCA_028673005.1). Lineage (NCBI taxonomy): Eukaryota > Metazoa > Arthropoda > Insecta > Odonata > Petaluridae > Tanypteryx > Tanypteryx hageni. The sequence goes on along the minus strand of CM054112.1, from coordinate 68,045,483 downwards.
TTTACAAAATGTTATTTTTTTCTAAATTTTAGGCCCATATTATTTCGACTGATTCCTTCATTACTCTTAATAGAAAGCGCTAAAATGAACTAGGTTATCGTTAAGCAACGTAACAGCTTCAAATTATGAAATTCGATCATAAATCTTTCGATGCGGATCTGGGACCAAGTGAACCAGAAGCAACCCCTCTGGGAAGAAATATACGAACTGACGACACCCTTGACAGCCGGATTGTCGCGTCGTTCGTCATCTTTCCGTCTTCCATCTGTCAAAATTAAGTCTGGTCTTGCAGATAAAGTCGACTCTTTAAATCTCCGAATATAATCCTTTCGTTTGACACGTGGTGAACGTATTATGATGCGAAGATTTGGTGGTTCCTCTTTCCTCCCTCTCTCTCGCCTATCTTTCCACGTCCTTCTCTTCCTCCACCCCTTCCTTTTCGTGGGATTGTCGACTTGGAGTTGGCCATGCGAAGTGGTCTTTTAAACACCACCATGACAAGTCATTGGCTTTTGCTGGCAACCCCGATGAAAAGAAAAGAGTAGGAAAGCGTTCGGGTCACTTTTTCTTCTCTCCGAGAGGGAATTCTATCTTTCTCTTGCCAACCACACCACCAAACTCCTTCCTCTCACTCTGTGTTTGTCCTTTTCCCTTTTCTCTCTCGCATCTCTCTCCTTATCTTATTCTCGGGATCCATTTACTTTTTTGTTCCATTTCTTTTCATCGTTTGGCGTATCTTTCGTTTTCTCTTCTTTTGTTCATCGTGTTGGTCTCTCTCTCTCTGATTCCTTGCCTCCGTCTCCACCTCCTTCCTTTCTTCTTTTGCTCGGTTTTCTATTTCTTTCCTTTACTCTCCTTCCTTTTGAACTTTCATGTCCTCTTCTTATTCGTTGTTTTCCTATCAGATTCCTTTGCCTCATTTGTATTTCTCTTTGCCACTGCCTCATTCTCCTCTCCATCTGCCTCCCATTTCCCTTTATTTGTTTCATATGCAGTCAAACCTCGATAATTCAAATCACTAGGGAAAACAGAAAAAAGTTGAAGTTATTGAAACTTCGAGTTTGTGTGAATAGGAATGTGAAATATATCTACTTCGATTATTGGACATTCGAGTTGCAGACTTTCGGTATATCTTGGTTCGAGTATAGTTATTTTTCACTTCTTATTCATTTACGATTAAAATGAAGTTCTATAACTCTTAAGTTTCGATAGATGGAAAAATTTCCATTTTCCCTCGAGATTCAAGTTCAACTGTATCTCCTTTATACTTTTCTCCGGCCAAATCCCTCTTCCTTTCTCCCTCTCTCACTCGAATATTAGAGTGCCATCCAGAGGTATTTCGGAATTCTTTTTTCTCTCAGATATTTCTACCTACTCCCACATTTTCCTGCCTCCTTCCATCCAAACCACGTTCCGTGGACCGCTCCTCACCCCACTCCACTTTCTTTCCCATCTCCTTTCCTTTCCTATTTCCATTCCATCGTGGCACTCAGGGAGCCGGTAGGTCGACATTCCGCCGCTGTGTCGTAGAGGTTCTGATGCCCGTTGATGCCTTCACCTTCCCTCTCCTCCTTTCTCTCCTTCCATATCACCTACCCCTCTCCCCCTCATTCCCTCCTAAGGTCCTGCCTCTATCCCCACCCTCCACGGTGCCTTTTTGCCTTTTTCTATGCGGGAATGTCCCCCGGGGCTGCTGCTCCTGCTCTTAACTGCTCTGTGGAGTGAGAGAAGAAAGGAGGGAAGTGTAGGGAAAAGGGGGAGAGGATTTCCGAAGTGGAGTAGTGAGGAAGGTGGAGGAGGGGAGATAGAATGACGGTGGGAGGGTCTGGGAGGTAGAGACCTGTGGTGTGGGCTTTGTGGCCGCATTCCGACGGGGTCTGGCATAGGGTGAGACAGGAGGACAAGGTTTCCGAGAATAAGGAGGTGTGTGAGTGGTGTGCATGCAGTATTTTTTTGTTTTAACTTCTCATCCAGTCTCAGCTATGTATTTTTTTCATTTCGCTCCGGGAGCATTTCCTCGCAATCTTTTCCTATTCCCTCTCCACCCGCGACGGCGTCTGCTCGCGAGCATGGCCTTGCTCGAGAGATTTCTCATAGTCCACGGCGGGGGAGGAAAAAATTCCACGAACTGCAGCGATCTCTTTTTGCGACGGAAAGGCATCGGTATTTCCCCTCCGTCTCAGTTCGTTGCCGCGTTCTCGATTCCTTTAAAATATGCCCATGTGTCCGTGGTATTTTCAAGCAACTCTTTCTGGTAACACTAGGAAATGATATGCGGCGAATGAGAATGCCCTGAAGATTGAATTACATCTCGTTTACCAATTTGCACTGTCAATGCTCAAATGAAGACTACTCCAGAAAATGGAATGCCGGATGAATCGGCTGCATTTTTTTTACTATAGCGTATATCTTTAAACTTGAGTAAAAGAGCGAAGAACAATACGCGAAACGCATCCTTTTCCACCCTGGACAAAAACGCAACTAATCGATGGAAAGGCATTCCGATAGAAAATTTATAAGCAATCTCTTTAATAATAGCCTTACTCTGTGCCTAACGCTGACGTCATCAATGGCAATTTTTAACGAGTTTTAGCAAACCTTCAGATTAGGTGGAAGGTTTAAATTTCGCAGGAATGTTTGATTCAGATATAAAAATTAAATGACGAATATAAATACGAAAAAAGACTCGGGTTCGACTCCAGGGGGACGATTTCCATTTCTCGTATGATAACACGTAAAAACCGACTTTTGAAAGTGCAGGCTTTTATTCTTTTGGAAATTAAAATTAGAAAGAATTGATACACGATCTTCAAATTTAAAATATGTTTTAGGAAAATTGATGAAGTTTCTTATTCTATTCATCTTTTTCCGCCTACCATTCGAAATCTCTCATATTAAACGTTTAAATCACATATTTTGGGAAAATATAGGCTTTTAAGCAGGATGTTGCCTTGCCGACCACGCTATTGTTCAACTTCGAGAATCAGTTGTTGTCTCAACCCCCATGCGTGTAATATATACGAGTGCATAGATTGCCTTAAATTATCGTAGGGTTTTTCGCGAAATTACTTAATCCGAATGGGACTGGGATTTAGTTTGGATTCTTTTGCTTATCTAAACGATTATATAGGAAGGAAGGGATACAGAATGGAAGGTACATAGAGAGTGAGGGAGGGATAGAATTAGAAAAGGACGGGAGGAAAGAGATGAAGAGGGAGAGCCTATGGATTGGGACAGGAGTGAATGAGAGAAGGGAGAGGTGGGAGAAAAGAGAGGGAGAGAGAGGGTAGGAAAGAGAGAGGAAGGGAGGGAGAAAGAGAAAGAGAGAGAGAGGGAAGGATTGTGCAATGGTATTAGATTAATAATTAAAAAATTACACGAAAACTTCTTGGATGCTGAGATTATAACAGGTACAAATAAAGGAGATCGCGTTTTTTTGCCAAGGATCAATTTGGCACCAAATGACACACAACTTCCGTTTATTATAAAAAGAAGACAGTTTCCCGTTATTCCAGAATTTGTAATAACAGTAAACAAATCACAAATACTTTTGATTATGTGGGGATTTATTTAAATGAATCTGTTTTTGCGCATGGGCAGTTCATCCATCAATAACTATAAACAATATAATATTTTACATAAATGACACTGCAACTCAGAGAAATCTTTGTAATAATTAAAAATGTTTCACAAGAAATGTTGTTTACAGTGAAATTTTTGGCAATTAATAAACTAATTTTGTGATTATCCATAGAAATGAGTTACGATTAATTAAGATGTATGGTTTCAGTAGGATTGCCAGTCTTACGGCGGGTTTTTCAACCCTATAGTAACTGACACCCGTCATATGACGGACAATACACTAGTCGAATAATATAATTGATTGACAAGATAATTCCAGTATCCATAAAAATCGTTTCGAGGCTATTGTAGTAATCTCGGTTATTGATAGGATTCCAGTCATAAAGTTACCTCCATAAATCATCTTTGAAAGGTGAAACGGCACGAGCATAAAAACTAAAAAAAACGCCGTTTTCTCCATCTTCTGCAAATCCCGTTTCCGGCTCGTGAATGGCACCACGTGCCTCGAAAAAGCGTTCTTCCATTGTTAGCGCGAGAGAGGTCGGAACTTTTTTCGATGCGGTATTTCGTATTTTACAGCGCATGTCGGGACCCCCTTCAACCTTTTTTCGCGTCATCGCGAGCAGGAATAAAAAGTAAGAGAAGACGAGAGGAGAGGGTGAGTGCTCTGTAGGTATTTGGCCCAACCCAGGCTCTCTGGTATTTCCTCTGAGTAACGCATGTTCTTGTAGAGATCATTGTTGGCGTTCACATGGAATTCGTTATCAAGTGGTGTCGAAAGGTCGGAATTCCTTCTCAGTTTTTCACAACGGATAGTTCCTATTGTCAAAAAATATGATGCCTTTAATTCTTCTTTTCGGATGATCGACAAAAATCGTGGTAGATTTTTACGTATTCTGCTTATGTATCCTTCTGTCAATTGATTTTTATCACTACAGTAGAATTCCGATTATCCGAGGTCGACTGGACCGCACCGATCTCGGATCATCAAAAAAAATAATAATAAAAATAATACGGCACGTTGCCTATAACGGGAAAATACGTGACAAAACGTTCACATATTTTCCTGATATGTACGTTCAATATGTAGGCCTATATGTTGCCACTTTGATACAATTTTATCAAATATGACACATCAATTGCAAATTTTCAAAAGGATACTTTGCTACTTTTTTCTCATGCACATCAGATAATCGAGACTCGGATAATCATGACTCGACTGTATTTGCATAACTTCAAGTTCATGAAATAAATCGACACTACTCTGGTCGCTGTGGTCGATATAATTGAATTCTTCATTTGAAGCGTGGATAAATTTCGCATATTAACGCATTCGGATATAATTTTAGCACGCGAGCGTCTATCGAAAGCAATAAATTCGATCGGAAAGAAAATATCGAATCTTCGATGTTTTCGTCCATAATTAGTTCTTCCCCCCTCCCCCATTCCCTCTCCTTTTGAAAACCGCTCTTAAAATAACGATCGCTATGGAAGAATTCGTCAATGTTAAGGGCGCAATATGGTGAGGAGAGGGAAGGAGGGGGCCACTCCCATATCCGAGACCTCTGGGAATGGAATTCCGTGGGCGTCTTGAAATATGTAAAAGGTGAGTAACGTAAATGACGCACATGTAGCGGTCCGATCATAAGAGGCGCTTAAGGGTGAGATAACCATCGAGACCGAAGCACTCGTCTCTGTGGGACGCAAATAAGCAAGCGCGGGTCTTTGATGGCGATTTTTTGTTGTTGCTGTTTTATGAGGCGCGGTCGCCCAATCCATCACACCCTCCAGGGCTACCTGAGAGAAATTTTGCATAAGAAATTACGAAATGCCGCCTACGACATATAAATTCGCACGTTATTTTTAGAAATTATTTCCATATTGGCTAAAAATGGACTATCCTGAATTCCAGAATTTCGCTTATCTAACCAGTATTAACCACAATTTCCCTTCCTGCTGATTTTGAGGTTTTCCCCCCCGAGTGTGGGTTACCCAACATAAGCTTCCCGATTGCGGGAAAAATAACCACGCCAACGACAGAAAATAAATCAGGAAATAATTATTGAGAGATTTGGCCGGAAATGAATATTATAAAAAAAGGAATGATCGTTAGAATAGAATTGATTTAAACTTATCTGTTTACCAGCTATCTAAAATATTTGCGCGTCGATATTCTTATGACAAAAAGTTTTTGTCCCATTTCTTGTTTTTTTTTTCGAATTTTTAAAGCGTTTTGTCTCAATCAGGTCACAAGTCACTTTTTAAAAAAATCTCCTCCGTGAAAATTACCATTAATTTCTCATTTATTTGATTCTCTTAGTCTTTATTTTACGCTTATGCGAATTTATTAATCTGCGTAAAAATATTGTATAATATGTTGTATTTATAATATATAGCAGCTTGCCGGGTATGTATTTTCGTAAATTATGAGAAATGGGGGAGTGCTTCAACGGTTGATTTAAGAATATACCACCCCTTGGCAACGATAAAATTAATGAGCAAAAAATCCTAATAATAATATACGTTCCTCCAAAATCTGACGCCCTTGGTCACGGCCGTTTTTCCCGTCGATAGATCTGCTACTGGATTTTTTAAGGGTGATGTACAGTGGGGAATCGGTTTCCCTGTGGCTGCTACGGTGGTAGTGGAGGCCTAAGATGAACCCTGAAACACCTAACGCGAGATTCTTCTTAATTATTATTTCTATGTGGGATGGCGATTTATTAATCTGTCACGACCAGTTTGGTCTCTTAGAGACTATCCATCGATAGGATTATTTTCGGCGTCCCGATCGCGTCAATGTAAGCAGGAGGGGCCCGAGGTTTTTTTTTGCGCCCCGGGCAAGAAACTGCTCCAGAAACTCCTTAAAATGTTTGACAAATATTTTTTTTAACTTGTTAATTTAGTCATTGCTCCGTAAATTAATTGATGATGAGAAAGTAAGAGGAGTTTCATCTAGATTCCCGCCTCTTCCGCGATTTAAATTGGTATCCAGCATGTATTCACTTGCTAGTAATGTATGGACAGATGATCGGGTTAGCGCCCCCCAACACCTCGGCGCCCCGGGCAGTCGCCCTGTTCTCCGAAAAACGATTCGTCGCATAAAAAGAAGTTCGTGATAATTGGGAACGGCGCAATTTGCGTGTTGGTGGTCTCCGTCGTGTCAAAACTCCATAGCGGAGGAAAAAAAGATCGGGAAGGGGGGACGCAGAACACGAGAAGGGAGGGAAACACGATACGCGAGGAGACCCGGTCAAAAAAATAAAGGAGTGGGCGAACTGTATCAGGCGGACACCCCGCATGCATACACACACGCCCGGGTCCCGAAAAAATCTTTTATACCCCTCTTACGTACCCTCTCTTTATGGGAGGGTGGTTGATAACGGCCGTGGAAGAAGAATGGTGTGACGTATTCCGATCGCGAGGTTATGGGTGTGTGTGTTAAAGAGGGTCAGGGAAGGGGTTGGTCAGCAGGAGGGCGAGGGAGGACACCGCTTCCATCATCGCGGTGGTAGCGGTCGTCCGCATCGCTCTCGATGGAGGCATCTGGTTGGAACAAGAGGCCTCACAGTGGGTCTCAATGAATGAGGGTCTCTTTCGGTTCACCTCCCCTCACCTTCTTCCCTTGCGGGATGATGGGAGGAGAGGAGAGAGGGAAAGGGAGGAAACAGATCTGTTCAGGATCTTTCCCCGGTGAGATCTTTCTTCCTCCTCGCAGCATCTTGTCGTTTCAGTTGGCGCCGTTCCAAAATGTCTTGCCCCGCGGCGGGTTTTCCTTTTCCCGTTCAACTCCTCTCTTTCCCTCTTCCCTCCGCACCTATGTACTCCTATACCCTTCACCTCTCCCCCTCGTATCTCGCTCCCTCTTCTCCCTCAAAACGATCCTTCATCTTTCTTTCTCCACTTCACTCTCCTTCCTGTCTTTTTCACCACGTCTCCCTCCCATTTCTCTTCTCTTCTCACTTATTCTCCCTCGCTCCCTTTCACTCTTCTTACCAGCACTCGACCACTAATTCTCCCTCTCTCATACTCTCCCTCCGTCCTCTCTTCCTTCGTCCTCTCGCCCTCTCTCTCTCTCCCTTTTTTTCTCTCCATCCCTCTTCACTTCCTCCTTTCCTCTTTCTCACTCATTTCTTCCTCTCCCTTTTTCCTCTCTCTAACCCTCTCTCTTCCCTCCCTCTCTCTTCCCTACCTCTCTCTTCCCTCCCTCTCTCTTCCCTACCTCTCTCTTCCCTACCTCTCTCTTCCCTACCTCTCTCTTCCTTTCCTCTCTTCCCTTCCTCTCTCTTCCCTTCCTCTCTCTTCCCTTCCTCTCTTCCCTTCCTCTCTCTTCCCTACCTCTCTCTTCCTTTCCTCTCTTCCCTTCCTCTCTCTTCCCTTCCTCTCTTCCCTTCCTCTCTCTTCCCTTCCTCTCTCTTCCCTCCCTCTCTCTTCCCTTCCTCTCTCTTCCCTCCCTCTCTTCCCTCCCTCTCTATTCCCTCCCTCTCCTTCCCTCCCTCTCCTTCCCTCCCTCTCCTTCCCTCCCTCTCTTCCCTCCCTCCTCTCTTCCTCTCCCTCCCTCCTCTCTTCTTCTCCCTCCCTCCCTCCTCCATTCCTTTCCCTTCCTCCTCTCTTCCTCTCCCTCCTCTCGTCTTCTCCCTCCCTCCTCTTCTTATCCCTCCCTCCTCTCTCCTCCTCCCTCCCTCCTCTCTTCTCCCTCCCTCCTCTCTTCTCCCTCCCTCCTCTCTTCTTCTCCCTCCCTTGTCTCTTCCTTTCCCTCACTCCTCTCTTACTCTCCCTTCCTCATCTCTCCCCCTTTTATTTCCATATCTATTTCTCCTTCCTTTTTCTCCCTCCCTCTTCTCTTCCTCACCCTCCCTTCTCTCTTCTTCTTCTCTCCCTCCTTCCTTTCCCTCGCTCTTTCTGCTTCCCTTTTTCTCCCTCTGTAGCAGTGCCCTCTCATGGGTCACAGTTTCTCACTTTAGAGGAGTGTGGATTAGGTCGGTAGGAAAGTAAGGGGTTGAAGGTAGAGAGATACGTGGAAGGGAGAAGATTTGGAAAGATGAGGTGAGAGAGCGAGGAAGGGAGAAGGGTTTTTGAGGTGAAAAAAGGGGAGCATATAATGAGGCGCGAGGCAAAAAATAAGAGCTTTCGAAACAGGATGAAAGGGAAATCCTCGTTATAACAAAAGCTGGGCCCTTGTATTTTAACGATTTTGCCTTGCGGTCAGCGTAGAAAGAAATAGGATAATACCCTGAGCGTGAAAGGGTTGATCTTTTCGTAATTTTTTGTTACAAAAAAAGGCGAACCCGTTGGAGAGAAGACGTATGAGCATTTCTGTATTCATTATGGGACGGTTCCCTTAAGTGAAACCTTAAACTATGGACACCGTGCTGTTATTACTTTTAATGTTATGAGGTCATCTAGGACCCGCAAGCAGGAGTTACCGGTCGATTCGTCCATACAAACTTATTTTTTAATATTGTTATAATCTTGTATTAATCATATTCTACAAAAAGAAACGTATTGATATGAACTTTTTGTTCTGGACGCATAGGGGTAACATGTCACGCGTAGTTAAAAAGAAAATTAACTGATTGCAGACTTATTTAATTGTAACGATCATCTTCCTCCGTCAAAATAAACCACTCACGTTGATTTATGAAGACTCGCATTCCTTTCTTCTGCGAGTCTTTAAATTCTATTCGTTCTTCGATAGAGAGGAAACCATCAATTTTTGAAATATCTAATCCGCCTACCGTGAAAATTCGGTCCGTCGGTTAACCTGCTCTTTATAGAGGCAGAAATCATGCAAATTCCCGTCTATTTATGACATACTGATGAACAAAAACTCGGAAAAAATATCTCGATCTCTGCCGTGGCTATTCTTTTCCGTGTCTGTGAGAAGGGTAAGAGAAGAGGGGAGCGGTGAATAAAAAAATGGACAGAGGAAAGGGTGAAGGTTACTTGACAAGAGTTCAAAGACGCCTGCCTTGCTAATGATATCCTTGGGCGTCTCTTGGGGATGAATAGGTGGTAGTCAGTGTACCTGTTTGGACTGTTATTGACGGGTCCAAAACTGTGCGAGGAGGTATAGGAAGGAAGCTGTTAAGTTCTCGGTAAAAAAGAGGTAGCCCAATTTCCGAGCCAAATTGCGCGTTCGTGATCCGTAGGAAGAATGGTTCTGGAGTTCTGTTAATCCGAGGGGAAAATGTGAAACCTATTTAGTTTTGGAGAAGATTTTTTTCATTTTCACACTAGGTGGAAGGTAGGTAATACGAGACGGCGAAAGTGGAATTATAAAAATAATCGCGAAAACGCGTTTTCTGAGCGTTTTTACAAACTCCGCTTGGTTTTCATCTATGCGTTCTTTTCAGTCTTTTTTAACCAAAGCTGATCTGTCGTTTTATTATGTTCTTTCTTCTATGAAAATTCATAGCAGGCGACTCCCAAAAAGTTCCATGACGCAATCGATAGTAGGTTAGCATCATTATTTTTTGGTGTTCGGTATTTTTTGTTTTAATTTTTAATTCCGTGAATTTTGTCGTAATTATTAGATTGATCCATATTTTTCTGTGATTAGTTGTTATTTTAAAGCGATAAAGAGAGTTATTACTCTTACTTTAATCAGATGCTATTATGCGAGTTTTTTATCTTCAGTTTGTGCTGGTACATACTCAGCTCAATTGGTTTGATCCATAATATCTCTATCCTTTCATATATTTGGTTATTATTTTTCATCGATTAATTATATTATTTAAGAAGGCTTTTAAATTTTTTCTGCTTGCAGTAGCGTCGACTTCGTCATGCATATCTCTATTATAAATTTAAGATCTTTCGTGGTCTTCTTTTTCAATATCATTATTTGTGAAACTTGGTTTATACGTTTGTAACCCCCATCCGACTCTTTGCAGCTCAGTACAGGCAATTTACACCTATTATCCATTGCAGTCCTCAGATACGTATTGGTAATTACTTAACCTCGCTTCCATTTGGACACCACTTAGATTTTGTTTATTTTTGATCACTTGTTAATATCTCATGTTTTGGTATCAGTATTATTTATGACTTTTTACTTACTTCATAACTGAAATATGAAATTTATCGGTTCTGGTAAATGACAGTTGGCGACCAGTGGTAACGTCTTCAGTGTCAATTCAAGTATGGCCATTCTCCTTTACAATGAGTAGGTATTTGCATGGAAGTAATTGTAAACTTGGTGTATTAGCCGTTCGAAAAAGTAAAAATAAAACGTTAACGTTTAATTTTCTCTCTCTCTCTATCTCTGTCGCAGTAATCCCACCTCCGAGGTTGCCATGAGCACTTCCGCCTCGACGGCGACGTCGGGGCGAGGGGAGGGATGAGCGCCGCCGTCCCTCCTCACCCAAGGAGCCAATCCGCCGGCATCGCCGCCATCTCAGTGGGCGACGCCCGGCACAGAGCCATGCAGGCCGTACACTATTACACCAGCAGCGTCCTCCAACCCGTCGGAGGGAGTGCCTCGGCCTCCACCCCCGGGGGACCCCAGCAGTCTGGAGCGGCCGCCACAGTGACCCAGGGAGGTCCCGGACCGCCATCCGTGGCCGCCGGGAGGACGAGGAGGATGGCCAGGGCCAACGGAGGCGGGTTCGGTCCATCCGCGGTGCGCGCCTCTTATAACGAGCGGCTGGCCTCCCGCCTCCCTCCCTCTTACTCATCCGCCCTCTCCCGCCTCCACCTCCCGGACCTCCACCGGAGCAACTCCAGCCTCGAGTTGGAGCAGGACGTAGGGAATGGCGTGGTCGCCGGAGCCGTGAGGAACGCAAACGCCGCCGAGCCTTCCACGCCCACGGCGACTCCAGGTACCATAGCTATAACGTCGAGGAGACGCGAATATGGTAGCCACGGTTCCATAGACGCCGTGGGTGCCTCCCCTTCGGCCGCCTCATCCGCGGGGGACAGTTTCTTCGCGATGCTCAGGGACTATCGTCCCGTGGCCCCCGATCAAAGGAGTCCGGGACCCGCTAGGATAGCGGAGGTGTTGAGGGGCAAGTTGGATCCGGTCCCAGCTTCGGAGAACGCCGCCAACGCCCTAACCAACGGTTCTCTCGTCGATGCTGGCGGGGGTAGCGGGGGACCGTGCAGTGGTTCAGGTGACATACCCTCGAGCCCCAAACTAAGGATAAAGCTTCAGAAGTTTTGGGAGAAGGGAGGCGGAGGCGGGAACGGTGCTTCGGGAAGTAGTGGTTCCGGTAAGGGGGGCGGGAAGCACGCACATCAGCAGCAGTCGCAGCCGGAGTCATCGTCTTCGTCGTCCTCTATCTTCAAGAAGTTGAGGGGCGCCGCGTCGGGTTCGTCCCGGCAGGCGGAGGACCCTAGTGGGGGTGGTTCAGGAGGAGGGGGTGGGTCGAACGGTGGTGGTAGCGGGGGTGGAGGAGGTGGCGGTGGAGGTGGTACGGGAGGAGGGGGGACGGATCCGACCTCCGGATCCGGGGATTCGGGTGTGGGCGTGCCTTCCGAGACTTCTTGCCGCACCACTCCGGAAGAGAGGGTGCGGCGTCGCGTGTTCGGACATTACGACTGCCAGAGCGTGGCGGCGAACTTGGCCTACGCGGCCACTAGAAGGGGACTCTTGGCCAAGAGGAGGAACACGGCGACTGGTGCTTCTGCCGCCTCTATGGTGCTAGCCCGGAGTGCCACCCCCGATGACGGGTCTTCTTCCAACTCTACCTCCGGACCAAACAGTGCTCCCGCCGACTGCAACTTGGAGGATGACTTCGGGGACGGTCGGAGGAACGACCTAGTGGAGAGGTCAGTGTGATATGATATGAACATATTCGTGTTAGGTTATTATGAAGCCTTTTTTGCTTACCTTCGTAATCCGTGGCGATTTGTGAATTTTAGGAACCTTGGGCTAATTTCCTCTAATATATTATAATGATTCCCAGGAATCAGCGCTGCGCTGTTTGAGTTGAAGTTTTTTTTGTGAATTGCTGAAGATAAGTAGAAAAATTCTGCCATCCCCGGGAATTGAACCCGAGCGGATATTCTACCGCTGATCTGCTAGAGCAGACTAATTCTCTTGTCCGGGTTAGACTCCCGGTCATTGCAGAATTATTCTCCTGATTTCCAGTAACTTCTCAATTCCAACCTGCTGTATAGAGATCAAAGACTTTCCGCCGCGTAGAAGTTTCTCTTCGCAAAATATTCTCAGAAATTTTCGACTCAAAGGAGAAAAATCGAGATGATTGACAAAATAAGGCAATATCGTTTTTAAAGAATGAATCATTTTTATCAGGTATGAAAAATTCTCGAGTTAATCTGTATATAGTGAGTGAAGTGTTCTCGGGTTAGGCACCAAGTCATTCTTCAATCTGTATATAAATTCATTTAAAAAAAATGAAAGAGAAAGAAATCTCTATAACGTTACTTGTTTTTGCTAGTATTTTTAGTATAGATTGAGTTGCTTTGTGGTCGAAACGTAGGGAATGAGTTAATCGACCGATATAGTGCATTATTAACCAGGAAATACAAGAACTATGGTTAAGTGATCCGTGTTGCAGCGAGATTACCCCTCCAAATATTTACCCCCGTCAAAAGGACATCAACCGACGTTTTAATCACATTATGGAATTTCATTGTTGTCCTTCCTTCCTGCAGTATCGCGTGAAAGGCAACGCGCTTTGCTCAAGAGCACATAGGGAGATCGTAATTTCGTTCGAAATTTGTGGTGAAATCAGCGTGACACGTTCTGATTCAGAATTTTTTTCACATTTTCCCTTCTCCATATTAAAATTTGCCGTGAATTACCATACTGAATGCGTCGATTTTTATCAATATGATTCCGTGAAAAGAATACGCAAATGCACACTACTGCGGACTTCTTTAAATCGCGTTACATCCGCTTCGCATATATTTCGCACTCATTGCTTTACGGTGAAATTAAATTGGTTTTCACCGAAAATTTCCATGCCTGCATCACGGATGACGTCATTAAGATTTCAAGTTTCGGCTTTCAATGGCTAAATTATACATGCCTTACATTTAAACTTTTTATGAAGAAGGTTATGTTGAAATACCCCATAGCCATAGAATCAGGTTCTCCATTCGCTTGAAAATAACGAAAAATCACCTGGGTGAAATATTACTCCCAATTTTAATCATTCCAAGTTTTAAAACTTAAAAAGAGCTTTATTCGGTATTTATGATCATCAAAATCCTCATATTACTAGCCCGTATTGTCTAGTGTGCTTTCAACTAGTAATTGAGCAGGAAAATCAAAATGAGTTTCTGATTATTTTATGTTTCTGGATTTTGATTTCAGTTTTTACTTTAACGCGGGCGTTCAGGCTTTTTTCCGAACATTCTAAGCGCTTTTTTGAGAAAGATAACTTAAATAGATACGATGATGCATTGTTCGAGTGCCACATTTTGTGCTCATCTGACGCTGCGTCGCATGTATGGAAGAATTTTCATGTCTTAATTGTGGGGAAAAATCGACTGGTTAGAAAATGTTCCAATCAAAGTTGATGGAAATTTAAACATTTAAGGCTTAAATGTATTACGAGTAAGGATTTATATTCGTATATGAAGGAGAATTAAAAATAAGGTATGCATACACAATTGATAATGGTGTCGGAACTGAAGATAATGCATTAAATGTCCTGGAAAGAACCGAGGGAACTATGTACTTACCGATCTCCGCAGTCCCACAAATAAAGCGTTATAGTGGTAGTTTAATTTCCTGTCTCTCTCTCTCTCACGAGGCATGACGAAAAAGCAAAAACAGTAAAATGAAACGAGGAAAATTAAGCGAGAAGGATTAGTTCCTGCTCGAAATTAGGAGAGGTACGCGGGAATGGCGGTGCGAGGAGAAATTATGCGAGCAAGGACGGTATTATTCAGTCCGGCGTATCGATGTCAGTGACCCGTTAAATGATCGTCAGACTGCGTGTGTGTGTGTTAGGGAGGGAGATAGTAAGCTGTCGCCCTCTCTGACGTCGCCATGGCCGCGTCCTCTCACATCCCCACCTTTCATCTCCTCTTCCCGCAGCTGTCCGTTCTTCCGGAACGAGATAGGGGGAGAAGTGGAGAGGGTGGTGAGCTTGACGAGGGCGACCGGGGGCCAGCGGTACAGGCCGGGGGTGATGGCGCCGTCGACGGCCGCGGGGGCGGCGGATGAGACCTCCGGGGGCCGAGCGGGAGGGTCGAGATCCGGAGGAGGAGGGGCGGGAGCCCCCCTCCACCGCCCGTCCCTCGCGGCCGGCGTCTCCGTGCTGGAGGCGGCGCCCGGAGAGACGCTGTGGCGGCAGGGTGCCTGCCCCTACCAAAGGCACTCCAGGAGGGCCTTGGAATGCGTCGACAACGGGGCCCTGTATTACCGGAAATACTTCTATACGCAAGGTGAGCGTTCTCGTTCATTTATTTCTAATATGAAATCATCTTCCTGTGTGTGTTTTTATACGAATTGTAACCCATTAATGGTATGGTATCTAATTAGTTATTTTTTCATTATAATGATGATCTTAATGATTCATCGAATGACACGCGTTTGAGTGACAGCAGAACCCTATCTTTGACTTTTATTATTTTATTTATTTAATCATTTCCTTGTTTTACTCTGTCTCTCTCTTATCATTCAGCTTGATTGGCTTTTGCTCCCTATTTTTGTATGAATGTATGCGTGAGACGAACAATAGAAATATAAGCAGTAATAATAGCTAATGTGAATTACGTGCGAAACGTTTGATCGGCAAATTTCTGTAATATAAGTGATACTATTCATGAGCTGTTAGACGCTGTCCGAAATATCCGTAATTTTTGTGCGTTTTTTGCCCTTTTGACTGAACCCATTCAAAAAATGCACGCAATATTCAAACTAGTGCGAGTAACTAACGAGGATTAAATTGAATTTTATGAACAACTACCGCCTTGTATTATACAAAGTGTGCGTAAAATAATTGCCTAACTTCAATCATTAATAAATTTTGAACAATATACGATAGAAGCAAGCTTTAAACACCATTTAAAAAGGATTTTAATGAAATTTTAAACCGAAATATTCCGGTTTGATCGGAAAAATTCAAAGTTGATACAAATTGCTCAAGGAATTTATAAACACCAAGTTTGGTGTTGTTATAGTCTGGAAGGTTAAAAAAAAACTTTTATGCATGACGACCTTATTGAATTTTGCTAACCTCGGCGACGCCCGCATCGTATATCCTAATCTCGTTCGCGTTCCTACGGGCCTTTAAATAGCAGTCCAAGGGCACGCTGGCTTATTGTCGGGATTTTAGTCACTTATTCTTCCAGTTGCAAGACTAGGACAAACTACGGGACGCGGGCCGGATGCGGATCGCTGAGCTTTGATGAAACATTTGTGATTTGTGACGTTTAATGCAGAAGTGATCATAAATTCACTACTTTTGAAGTTTTAAATGTTGTACACCACCTTCACGTATTCGATATCAAAAACCTCTCCGACTAACTTTTAAAAAAATTTAGCCCGCGTGAACGCAACTTACGTATAATGCATCACAAGTAAAAATTTCGCACAATATTGTTGAAGACGGCAATCTCGAAAAGGTTAGATGTTTTATTCCTGGGATATGCAACTCCCGGAAGAGGTGTCGTACTTTTCATTGCAGTTTGTTTTGCACCCACTTGCATTTCATATTTGGCGTCACATCTTTCTGCTCACTATTTTTACAAGCGTGCGACCTGGAATTCACTTGTGGGTAAACCATCTATTGGCCCTAAGATCCGCCTGTTATTTTTATTATGTGGCGTTTTGTACACGTGTGTTGAATTACTATCCCTCCCCCTTATCAACCTTTCCTTCCACGTTATCTCTTACGCGATTTTATTATGGCAAATATTTAGTTTTCGCCACGACGTTCTTATCTAACAAAATTATATGATCGGGAAAAGCTTCGTATGATGGAATACATCTACCAAAATTCAAAGTTTAAATTTTGTATCTCTTAAGTAGTTGAAAAACAGTGTTTCTCCAATGGGCATAAAATGGTTGGTTTTCAATTTCGATTTCATCCATGAGGTGAGCTACATAATTCTGTGTTGGATCTTTCGGTTGTGCATGCTTTTTCTTTTAAACCACTTTTGCAAATAGTCCTCTAGTGAATCGAAGGATTTTTGCATTGTCAAATTTAAGCCACTACGGTCGAACAGATTGCAACGTTAAGGCAGCAATACAAGGAGGTGCGCTCCATAGCCAGTGTCAATGCGTAATGCGTTTAACAATTACAAAAAGAAGGTTTTACAGGATTGCTTGAAAGAAATCTCCTGGGCCGGAGGAAATACCCGCGCGAGTATTGAAAGAGTTAGCTTATGAAATCGCGCCGTATTTGAAAATTATATTCGAGAAATTCATCACGGAAGATGTCGTTCCTAAAGATTGGAAAGTGGCACACGTTACGCCCATCCATAAGGGCGGCGACAAAGAGAACCCTGAAAATTATAGGGTATAGGCCAATTTCCTTAACTTCATTATCGTGCAAGATACTTGAGCACATAATCTTTAGCTCTGTAATGCGCTATTTAGATAGTCACTCAATGCTTAGCGGATGCCAACACGGATTCCGGAGAGGTAGATCATGCGAAACGCAGCTCGTCCGTTCGAATAGAGAACAGATAGTTGTCATCGATGGGAAATACTGGTCCCCCTTTCAAGTTGCGTCGGGTGTTCCTTAGGGAAGTGTATTGGGCCCTCTACTTTTCTTAATCTATGTGAATGATATCAGCTCGGTAGTTCGTAGTAAAATTAGACTTTTTGCCAATGATACCGTTCCATATAAAGGAATAAAAAACCAGGAGGACCATCAGTCGCTACGTGAAGACTTAAGAGCCATTTCAGCGTGGTGCAAAGGATGGCAAATTGAAATGTGCCACAGTTACCATCTGGAAAAGTAAGAACATAGAAGTAGGTTTCGAGTATAAAATAGATGGAATAAATATTCAAGCAGCCGAGTATGTAAAATATTTAGGGGTGACCATTTGTCGAGATCTTTCGTGGGACATGCACATTCGTCGAGTTATAGGCGCGGCCAACAAGAAACTGGCTTTCATAGGTAGAATAATACGGAAAACTACAGAAAAAGTACGTGAAACATGTTACTTATCACTGGTTAGACCACAAGTGGAATACACCTCATGCATATGGGATCCGTACGAAAAGGGACATATAATTCAATTAGAAAGAGTACAGCGCAGAGCAGCCAGATTCGTAAAACAAAAGTACCAGCATAAGGAAAGCATCACCTCATTATTGAGGGATTTGAACTGGGTACCACTGGAGGATCGTAGATTGCACTCAAGGTTGCGGCTTCTGGAGAAATATAGATCGGAATGTCTAAAAGACGAGGTTGTAGGAATAATTGAAGCACCAACGTATATAGGTAGGAACGACCGTGACGATAAGATACGTGAGATCGATTGTAGGACGGAGTGTTATCTAAGCTCGTTCTTTCCGAGGACAATACGAGATCACAATAGAAATTTTCAGCCTGCGATTGACTATCTTTAGGTAGGTTATGGTGCATTGCACCACCTGCCACCCACCAATTAGGTGAATTGCAGGATAACATGTAGATGTAGGTAATGAAGTGTATTTTTTTAATCATCAAATAGAAGTATTAAACAATTTTAAGGAATTTACATATGTGTATGTGCGTATTCGATCCACGTGAGGACACAGACCCATGACATGAAAATATTTAAATAAAAGTTTCAGGCAGCGTATCATTACTGTAATTTTCTTTTCGTAATAAGTAGATACCTCACCGCATTTCACGCCGAATTGGCAAACTTAATTTTTTGACAAACCCAACGAGTCACGATCTTACCGCCTTTCCGTCGCCATATCCGACCATTAATAACGGTTGTTTTTTCCTCTTAGCGGCCGGTTTATTTTCTTTCAAAGCCAACTTCCTCGTTTTTTATTAAAAAAAGAAAAGGTATTGCTGCCCCCTTGTGCCCGCGGTAAACTTCCTACTCTTTCGTCGGAAGCGAAATCCGGCTCGCCGTCATTAAGGGAGAAACACTCCTTCCCACCCCCCTCCTCCTCTCCCCCAACCCTTCTGAGACGGCAATAATAAATCGAACGGTTTTGGCACATGGCGAAGAGTGGGTGGGTGAAAGTGTTTAGGCCTGTGTTTCGTACTGGCGGCGTCGGTGGTCCCGGCGACGGTTCGTTGAAGTACCCGAAGGCACATACCCTTCCCGTGACACACCGGACCAGACTCGTCTCTCACGGAAATTATTTTAAGGTCACGTGTCGCGCGTCCGTGGCGCCATCCGACGCGGTGATTCAGCGAAATGAAAAGGACGGAAGTGTGCATATAGCTTGGTAATCATAAAAGGCAGGAATTAGAAGGGAAAAAAAAGAAAAGCGCTTCGCTCTGCGGTGGAAAGGTACTTTTGGTTGGCGCTATAAATATTCTTGGGTACCCTCTTTGGTTTTTTTAACGCGTTTCCTCTCGTTTTTCTTTTCGCCTGAATCATTCATTGACTTATATATATATATATATATATATGTGTGTGTGTGTGTGTGTCGAATGTATTGGTTGGGAAGGAATGCGTTTCCGGTGATTGAAAATATAAACTCGAAAGGTTCTTCAAGTTTTTTTTGTTTTCTTTGACCCTTTTGTCTCGGCTCGTGTGGCATGTGGTTTTTCTTATCTCTTGGGAAATTTTTTACATTGTCTCCGCTTGGATTATATATCGCATCGGTACCCGTAATGGTCTAGGTGTGGAGGCCCAAAAAAACTAAACATCAGCAGCCAAAGCGTATTATCAGGATCGCGTAATTTTGAGAATTTAAAATGTTTATTAATCTAAGACTCATCCATCATACGAAATTTAGTTAACTATCAATATTTTTTCCTTAGGCGAATATTGTCTTTATTACTGGTACGGTTATTGATATATTTGACGCCAGTTCTATTATTATTTTTTATAATTTTAAAATTGTCACTGTCCTTAATGCGTTTAGGTGTTGTTATTTGCGGAAAAAATTTTCGAGCTCGTTGAATAGTTTATAAAATGTGATACCGTCATAAAAAGCCACAAAACTTTCTATTAAGTTAATTATCCTAATACAATGTAAATACTTTGGAAATATCGTAAATTTTATAATGCTCATCAACGAAAGTATGCATAAAATATTATTTATTGTGCCTTACAGTCATATGATTTTCTCTGCCGGTTAGATTCTATTCCGGTTAGTGCACCTAATCCGTTCCGACAATAATGACGTCTAAAAGACAGATACAATTAAATTCAAATTGTATACTTATTCTTCGTTTTGTTTTTTATTTCGATAAATTACTCTTCAGCTTTGCTGATAGATGCCGATCATTAAGAAATTGTCAGGATATAAAGAAAAACGTCGGCTGCTATATGATACTTGTAGTGGAACGAAAGAGAGGCAGTAAAGCACGCTGGATTTAAGAGCGATCTGCGGAAAGGCAGGTGTGTGTGGTATAAAAATTTATCTCCATCACGATTTCCTTTCATAAATTCGATAAATGTTATCCATCCCGGCAACATTTCTTAAATTATAAATATAATTTAACGTGAAGAAATGTGAATCCATTTTTTTTAAAGATGGTGATAAAAAAGATACAAGTTATGGTCTTAAATATGGGTGGCATTTATGTTACTGACAAATAAGAAATTCAAGTGAACATTTATTTTTGAAGAGCGTTACTCGTTTTTACGTTCTACTTGTTTTATGTCCGTCGTTTTCAGTCCAATCGCCTCCACGGACGGCAACATTTAGACAATCGAATGCACGGTTTACATCCGGTTCGGAGTTTGTTAATGCCTCGGGGCCGTTTTCCCGGCCCACTCATCAATTGGACTAGAAAAAAACCTCCATTCGTTTACACATGTATTTATATATAAGTATGCATGTATGTATATGAAAGCTCTCACGATCCCGGCTACCTACGTTTCCACGCTCCAGAAACCTTCAATGGCTCCTTCATCCTCCGCTTCCCGTTTACATTAAACGCACGCTCAATCCACAAGCTCCTCGGTTCTGTCTGCGAGCCAGAAGCGGATCTCTGGAGTTGACTTTAACGTGGAGGGGGAAATGGGGGGGGGCAAAGAAAGTAAAGGGGAGAGAGATTGCAGCGCTGGAAATGTTTGTTAGATAGGTCTATCTTCAGTCAACGCCCTAGGTAAACTTTTAAAAAGGCGGACGTTTTTGTTTGGGTGGGAGGTTAGTATAAAACGCGCGCCACGACTCCCCGAGCTTTTTCCCCCTCCCTCCCCCTCGCCTCCCTTCCTCGTTCCCGTCCTCCCCGACCCCCTGCGGTCCGAACCCGACGAAATTACGATTTTTATCACGACGCGAAGAGTAAATGTTTTTGCCCCCTTATCGAGCGACGCAGTAATTAGATAAATAGAAAAACGCGGAGACTACGACAAGGACATGGAAGGTCAACGCGAAAGGAGTTAATGACGGCGTGTTTGTTTTCGTGCGTGAGGTAATACGCCGTCAAAGCGTGGTAGGGATTGCGCTCACACGAAGCAAATAGTATTGGCGATTTTTCTCGAGGTTTTTGGGCTTGATAAATTAAACCTTACTCCTGGGAACTTTCTGTCGAGATTTTTTTGGGATTCACGCTGTTATGATGTAGAAGGAAACGAAATTGGTAATTGCCGTGGAGACGTATCGAATAAAAATATATGAAGATGTTTGTCTTTACTTCCATCAGAAAAAGTAATGGTTTATTTTATTCTGACAAGCTCTTAAGGTGAGTTTTATATTAGTAATCGATCGGAGTGGTAATTCGCCGATCTACGATTCTGTTGATTATCTTGTTAGGATCTCTTAGACTGGCCTCTCCGTCATTGACATGGATGTATAGTACCTTAAGCCGTTTATTGTTGTTTTTTTAATTTTCACAAAAATAGCTTTCATGATTTTAGAAAAGATATTTTAACTAGTGTTTCTTAAAACATTATCATATATCTGTTTGATTTTCTATTATTCTTTTGGTCTTACGGGCACCTATTTTGAGATGAATACCTTCGGTTATACGACTTTTTAGCAGTCGAATTTTACACCATTTGTTACCTTTTTTAAACAATCAATTAGTGTATTTAACGTGCTCTTGTAAACCTACCACACGAAGCCGATAGGAGGGAAGGATTGAATTATCTCTCCCGCAACATGGGAGATTTATTTTTTCCCTGGATACGGTTGTCACGGAGACAACGGGATGTCTGCTTGATCTCTCGCCCTCTTAAGGATGTAAGTCCGCGCGGCGTTCCAAGTGCATTCAATTCCTCCTTTCCTGGAAATGCCACTCCGCGGAATTGGAGGGAGAGGAAGGGGAGGATCGAGAGAAGAAGGCGGGTTGGGCACATTGCGTCTCTAAACGAACCATTCTCAGCTGCCTCCTCTTCTTCTGGTCGCCTCATACGATTCCTCTCGCCCCGTTCTGATGCTCGCCTATCAAGGGCATGTTTCCAGTTGCTTGTCGAGGAAGCGCATCGACCTTTTCTAGGATGAAATAAAAGACTTGGACACGGGTTTTCCTACCCTTTTGAATCTAGCGTGGTATGTTACATAATTCTAAAAAATCCGTCGGCGCCAAGAAGGTACAATTTACGACGCAGTAATCGCTCAGAATAATAAATAAGGTGGAATTGTACTGACTAATTATGTTTCTCCAGTACCCGCGAAAAGGTAGGGAAAGTCAAATGCGCATTTCGGCTATAATACAGCCTTAAACAGTGTTCACTCAACGAGAGCAGATTCTAGAAATTTGATTTCAGTTATAAGATGAGCTCGATAATTATTTCTTGAATTAAGTTGGAAGTGTGACGTAAACTCGGAACTGGGACGCGCGTTGGACCAAAAGAATGGTTTATTCTGATCACTGGTGTAATTGAATTGCTTTTGGATGAACCTGAAACTTTCTAAAATGAAAAAAATCTTCTTTATTCTCATGAGTGGCCACTGAAAATTCAGAGCGACCACCAGGAATTTTCTTCAATTTTCATGTTAAATTAATGTTTATAACCGTCCATTTAGAAAGATTTCAAAATTACCAAAATCAGATAAAGCAAAAAACAAGAAATTCTCACTAAGTGGTTTAACTAGTTATTAATTATTATTGATTTAAGATTTTAAAAATATGTCGATGCGATTAGAAATCTACGGGCGACATAAAAATATTTTCTCCAGAATTTAATTAGTGCGGCTACGGAAAATTTCCGTGGCCACATTTTTAACTGCAGCAACTTTTTTTTAACGAGAACCCCTTATCTATCTCACCTTATCCAGTAGATGATTGAGGAAACTCTTGTTAGCATAAAACATTTTAGTTAACCAGATGAGCATTTCGGCTTACAAAGCATCCGCATTTTAAAGACGTTAAACGGTGAGAGTGTATGGGTCTTTTTACTGTGAAAGAGTGTTGAATCACAATTGAGAGAGGTTACTTGGTAGCTTTAATGCTGTTTGCATAATGGCGCCACCAACCAATGGGGCAAATTGCTCAGATAAAATATAGGTATGTGTAATAGCCTAGATTTGCGTTTCGGAACAGCTAGATCTTAAAATAGTACACATAAATAAATAAATAAATAAAATCTTCGAGAAGTAGTAGTAATTTACTAGGGGCCCGTTGCAGTACTTCCTGCAAATATTTAAAGACCCTTTCGTGAAGTGGCCCAAGGCGATAGTTCCTATGACAAAAATTTTTTGCAAAGAGTGTTATAAGTTGAACCACTTTTACTGCCCCTCTTAAAATAATCATATAGCTCACACCATTTTCATAACCAAATATACATGCCTACATGATTTAGTCTACCGGAACAGAATATTTTTTGTTTTGTTCACCATTTCTGATGGTATAACATATCGTATGTTCTGTGGTTGGTTTAATATTAAATATTCAATGCACCGGCCACGCGTCTATATCGAAAGAAATTAATAACAAACATTATCAATGATGTAATTTACTTTAAACTGCACAATAAAACTTACAAACGAAAAGATATTTTCAATGCATGAGTGAAATATCTTTCTATTTGAAGTGTTAAATTGTCCATTATTACAATGCATTGGAATCGTTTCTTTTCCTCGAAACGTGTTTCATTTGTATTATATTTACACGAAAATTTTCATATAAATTTTCAACCGGTTATTGTCCTTGATGCGTTTATTGTAAGCAGAGCAAATGCACTTGAAAGCCCGAGTCTAACAATGCAAAAATCCGAGATCAACAATTGAAATGTTGAAAAATCGGAGCAAATCGAATATAAACTTAAAAAATCTGATGTGGCCACCACATGACTTTCTCCATATCTGTAATATTTCTATAAATTCCAAATGGGTTACATAATAATAAATATTTTAAGAAACTGCGAGAAAATTTCAGACTTTACAAAGAACAGAAATAAACTCAAACCATAGCCTTCTGATATTGGATATAGCCATAACTCTCCAACAATTAAGAAAAGAAAAAGCGTTACTAAGACGTAACTAAGCGTCAATTGTTAACAATAGTCTTCGGTAGGTGGCGTGGTGGTGGCAGCTAAAAATATAAGATATCTCTTAAACAATGCATTATATGGAAAGATGTTTCAAACAAAGGTTGTAGAAAATTAAATTTCCTACAACTTCTATTCTGATACATTTTTACATTTATCAAATATTAAAGCAAATAATTCAAAATAACGGATAAGTGACAAGAGTAAAAACCCACTTCCGGTTGATCGATTTTTACCAAACACTAATCAGTTTTTCTGACTTTTATAAAAATGTTAAATATAAAATTTCGCGTTGACCTGATTAATAGTTTTTGAGTTAGAGCACCCCCAAAAGGTAACACACACAGACTAACACGCACGCGCACAATACTTTCCCCTATACTACGTATATGGAGAAATTAAAAAAACATTAATCCTCGAGTGACGTCACCTCCCAGTATAAACGCAAGTAAATCAAGAACGGTGGGCTCCATTTCGACAAATCTCTCGCCTGAATACTCGGCGCGAACTCGAGCAGGTTTTAAGCGGGTAGTCGTCTCCCGAAATGCATGGTACGATATCAGGAAAGTTTTCCTTTTTACATTTGATTAACACATAATCGGCTGGGATACGATGTGTAGACCTTCAGTCTTTTACATTATAAAATATCTTACGATCGAGACTTTGACTCGTGCTTTGCACTATTTCAGGTAGAACGGAATGAAGATTATTCTTACTTTCTATTCTGTTGTTTAATTCGTGTTTGCTCATATTATTTACTTTCTCCATATACGTAGTATATGGGAAAGTATCGTATTCATGAAAAAAATCGACTTCGAGATTTCAACGGAAATACACGTTTTGAGGTCCCCTGAACACGTTTTGACCATTTTCTTGATGATGTCTCTGTGTGTGTTAGTGTGTGTGTTAGCTTTTTGTGGGTGCTCTAACTCAAAAACTATTAATCAGGTCAACGCGAAATTTTATATTTAATATTTTTATAAAAGTCAGAAAAACTGATTAGTGTTTGGTAAAAATCGATCAACCGGAAGTGGGTTTTTACTCTTGTCACTTATCCGTTATTTTTAATTATTTGCTTTAATATTTGATAAATGTAAAAATGTATCAGAATAGAAGTTGTAGGAAATTTAATTTTCTACAACCTTTGTTTGAAACATCTTTCCATATAATGCATTGTTTAACCCTTAATTAGTCGCGTGGGGTCAATATGACCCCAAGCAATGTTTTTTCGTCAATATCTAAAGAAATGTATTTTAAATCTAACCCAAACTTGTTCTACCTTCGAAACTGACATTCTAGAAGAGAAATTAGCATTTCTTTGTTTTTTTAAATTTGTTATTTTTGATATTTTTATATTTATACATATAGTATAAATATTGTAATTATTGAGAAAATTAAACTATTTTAATGTGCTATTTTGGTGTGTATCCATTTGTTATGTATATATGAGGTTAAAAAAGTTGCTTTTATTATGACATCTCTCTACCTGTTGCTTTTTTCTCTATTGGTCTAGAAGGGTTAAACGCAATACAGATTATTATTATCACATCAGAAATACAAATAATTTTCCTGATAAGCAGTATTTCATTGTTTTAACACTAGTTCTCCTATGATACATTTTTACTTCTCTAATTTTCACTATAGGTTGGTTACCCTTCTTCCTCCCATCTCCCCCTCCCCTCTCCCCCCTCCAATGTACCTTTTTCCCTCTTTTCGGAATTCTCCGGGTGTTTTCTTACTTCAGCCGCACACATGCAACCGTTTTCTACCCGCAATAAAAGTCACAAACAAACGCACGTGGTCTCTCTAGAAATTGCTGTCGAAGAATTGACCCGAGGATGACTTCTTTGACGCAGAATTCCACGTATTCTATCAAGACCGATGCATGATTTTTGAAACTATTTTCTAGATTTTATAATTGAACTACATCCATATTATTCCCTTTTCTGTACAGTAATTATTTATCACATGCTTTCGTCATTATTGTGAAATACTCTCAAAAATGGAACATCTTTCTAGCGACTTTTGGCAGCTTTTTTATCACCCTCATTGGATGAAGCTCTTAGTACCCATGTGCAAAAAGGATAAAAGAAAGCGGTTTGCCTTTCATTACCGCTCACCCTTTTTAGCACGATTTTCTCCCTTATTTTTCGGAATAAGCACGAACACGAATGAGATCGGCAATCTTCAAAGTTTTTGGATCTCCTACCGGTCGCATGATGGTCACGGTTGGGACGTTTTAGACCAAAATGTAAAAATCCTATTTCCAATGGGGTTTCTATGGAGAAGTCCCAAGTATGTTCACACTTATAGGGGAGGACGCGGTTGGACCTCGGCACGAACCCCTTGGGTCGCTTGAGGAGGCAACTTTTGTCCAAAGCCCCATCGAGGGCAATCCTCGGTGACAGCAGAAGTGAGCTTGAATCTTTCTGCTTGTTGGGGGCAGCCATAAACTACTTCATGCTGTAGGTGGGGGCCGGAAAGCGACCGTGCCGCGACCGATGTCTAACCCACAAGTGTGAGTGATCTCCGCAAAAATAGTCCTATCACTAATAAAGCCCTCAACGCGACCTTCATGCAACAATGCAACAAAAAGTGCGATCAGCTCTGCGCTGCTTATAATGTTGGCAGAAGAACGAAAAGATGGCCGTTAGCTGTGTTTTTTATTAGCTGAACGTTTCTGCCATAAATGCCTTTATTGTTTATAAACAAAACGTTCAAAAGGAAATGACAAGGCGAAATTTCTTGAAATCATTATCGAAGGAATTAATAAAGGATCTACAGATTTTGAGGTCTCAGAGTCAGTTTATATCTAGGCATCTCCGAAAGCGCATATGCACTCAACAGGGACTTGCGCAGGAAGGTCCATCACCAGGATCGGGACTATCAACAGGAAGATGCGAACATTGCCCAAGAAATAAGGACAATAAAGTGTCCACTAGATGTGGAAATTGTGGAGCTTTTACTTGCAAAGACCATATGATAATGAAGTGCATTGAATGTGGGAAGAGGGAAAGTGATTAGAAAATACAAAAACATATTTTAAGTTATTTTAATCAATGTTTATTGTAAAAATTATTAATAAATAATTGTATTATAATATAAGATTGATTTTATTTCCAGTAAAATATAAATAAGTTAATATATTATTGCTTATCTTAAGAAATTATTTTGGGGTCATATTGACCCCACGCGACTAATTACGGAACTTTTTTTCACGCGACTAACTAAGGGTTAAGAGATATCTTATATTTTTAGCTGCCACCACCACGCCACCTACCGACGACTATTGTTAACAATTGACGCTTAGTTACGTCTTAGTAACGCTTTTTCTTTTCTTAATTGTTGGAGAGTTATGGCTATATCCAATATCAGAAGGCTATGGTTTGAGTTTATTTCTGTTCTTTGTAAAGTCTGAAATTTTCTCGCAGTTTCTTAAAATATTTATTATTATGTAACCCATTTGGAATTTATAGAAATATTACAGATATGGAGAAAGTTATGTGGTGGCCACATCAGATTTTTCCTTCATGCGTTTTATTGTAAGTTGAGTGCAAATGCACATTAAGCCCGAGCCTAACAATGCAAAAGTCCGAGATGAACAATGCCTGCTACCCTAGCAACCTCCTTTTTGAAATGTCGAAAAACCGGAGAAAATCGATTATAAACTTAAATTATGAGCAATCACGAATTAAACAACAGAATCGGCGTTAAGAATAAGAATATTCTTTTCTTTCTGTGTGAAATGGTATAAATTTAGAGTCAAAGTCTCCATCGTAAGATATTTTAAAATGTTAGAATAAACGTCTACACATCGTAATCTAGCCGATTACGTGTTAATCAAATGCAAAAACGAAAACTATCCTGGTATCGAACCCATACCTTTCCGGGGGACGACTACCCCCCTTAAAACCTGCAAGAGTTCGCGCCGAGTATTCAGGCGAATGATTAGTCGAAATCGAGCCGACCGTTCCCGGTTTATTTGCGTTAATGCCGGAAGATGACGTCACTCGAGGCTTCAGACGCAGGCAGGCAGGGACGCACGCAGGGACACAGCTGTTATAATATAGAAGATATTTTAAGTGCTTCGACGGCTATGGTCATTTTGCACTATCATCAACTGGACATATGTACACACAGAAGGGAGGAGGGATATCCGGTGCCGGCATTAGACTACTCTTTACGAAGAGCTCCAAGGGGGCCAACTGCTTAACGTCCCTTCCGAAGGACGGAAAGCTGAATTTGCGCAATCTCCTCAAACCGCGCAAACAGCGGGCCACCTCGGAAAAATCCTACTTTCGCAGGATTCTTGTCCGCTGCCTTTTAGAGCAGCAGGCGAGTAGCAGCCAGCATCCTAACCACTACACCACCGCACCCTGTATCTTCGGGAAAAAAATATTTCATTGTCATGGATTGATTCACCAATAATTTTACCGCTATTCTGATTTGAATATTATATCCTGCGATACTGTTGCAGAGCATAGGTCACGGAATTACGTAAATATTTTTATTGTTTATTTCCCTGTTGTCAAAAAAATTCTCGAATCGCTAATTTAAGCGGTCTATTGGATTCAGGCCATAAGGTGAGCTCGATAATTCATTTATAATCTCTGAATTTACACTTGGTCTTGGCATTTGAGTCCGTCGAATTAATTGGCTCATAATTGTTCGCTTCTCTCGATCCAGCTGTCTAAACAAGCCTAGACCCATTGACCTAGTTGTGAAACTAAAGATAATTTTGTATGGTAATTGAGCCACTACGGCAGCGAGTGTGGAAGCCATGTGTCGCATGAGAGAACCCGCTAGTATTGAAAGAAATCACGCATCTCGCTCTATCTGAGACCTCTCTCGGTCCATTACTCGAAAGCAATCCGTTCGTTCGTGATTTAACAGAACGTCTTGCGACCACGAAAGAGCCGAGTTCTATAGGTCTTTCCATTCATAAAAAAGGTCGTGCAGGACACTGTGTGGCTCTCAATTACGTATTTTGGAATGAGACAAAAAACCAAAAATGGCTCTTTTACTTTGAGAGGTTGCCGACCCCTGGACTAGTATATTGCATTACTGGAAACGTGTTTCTGTCGAAGCTGAGGCATTCATAATTACATTTACGTGGGCGTATTTAATATTTCTTATCGCTATTCTCATCGAATGAAAGGAAAGAAGCGTTTTATTTCGCGGAAGAACTTCTCGACTACAAGTCGCAAAATCACGAACGGGATCGCAAATGCCAAAAAGCGCCCTTCCTCGTGGGGGAAATACTTCTTAAAATATACACAGTAGTCGGTCACGTATATTCGAAAACTTTCCGCGTCATCGTGATGTTTAACCGTGACTAGCGAACGCGAACTATCGGCCACGAGCACTCGAGAATTTTTTATTTTTCGAGCCATGCGTCTGGCTCATAGATAGGGAGCGGGGATGAGAGGAGAGGAATAGGAGAGATGGTTAGCGAGGCATGCAAGTGGTTAGGGAAAAGTGCTGCGGCATTGAGTGACAAGCGATAACAGACAGGGAACCGATCCGCGGCTAACTATAGCCATTTTTTTTCTCTCGAGAGAAGAGAGAGAGAGAAAGGCATGCGAGAAATGTCACGACATGTGGTAAGTGTTAATTAAAATTCTTCTCATGGGGGGGAAGATATATATAAGTATCTTCGCTAACAGGCAGCTCGGGAAGAAAGTCACAGGTTCCAGATGCCTGTATTTATATAGTACGTATAAGCGTAAGTATGTGTTCGAATCTCCATATTTCGAAGGAAATTTTATGCTCTCTTCGATTATTGCCCTGATAATTTAGTCCTTTACAAATCGATATCTTCTCGTCGGAGTAGTTCGCTTGTAAATGTTTGAATGTATGTATATATGTTGCGGCTAATGTCCGAAAGTCCCTAATGGGAACATTAGCTTATGTCGAGTCGGTGGATGCCACGAGAGAAATTACCAAAGAAAGCGTATAAATAGTGGATTAAGCTTGCTAAAACCATCCCACCCACGCATTCGAGTTTCTTGTGTTGCCGTAAATCCGCGGTAATGATCGCATGCGCGTTTCATTGAAACAATATTTCCATGGTGAAGTATGTACAAAGCACTGTTTTTTGCCCTTGATGGACACTAGCCGCATTTCGGACGTTATCTATCTAATCGTTAATGTAATAGGTTCGTTTATGTACTTCATTCCCTTGCGAAAAAAATCGGTATTCTTAATATGAAAAACCTCTTTATTACAAATCATGAAATTTTAAATACCTTCAAGTTCGTTTGAAAGATGTTATACTGACGAAACTCGGTTACTCGAATTCAGCATTTTCTCTTGAACACTCGTATTCCAAACGTTATTTTTTCGGCCTCGACAAGTTGATTATTCTCTATCACCTACAAAGTTCTAAAAAGCGGCAAGAGTAAATTGTTCTTAAGTTTTTTATTATTGCCTCTTCCTGTAGGAGTTACGCAAGCCGTTTTTTGCAAGGAACGGATGTGTAGTTAAGGGTCGAAGCTGTCGGACCGCATCATATAAAAAAATTATTTTAAGGGTTATCAGTCGAAGGAGCTCACGTGCGACCGGAGTCGTATTTATATTTTGCTCTCGAACGAAAAAAAAATCTGCCAATGGACGCTTTGACTCCCTACTCGGTGTTCTTTTGTATCCACTCAAATGCATATTTAGAGTCGAATCTCTTTTTTTGACTGGAAGAACGCTTTTTCCCTTTCTTATTACTGTGCAGTAAACCCGATTTACCAGACGCCTAGGGACGGACCCTAACCCGGTTTTTCAGTTATATAGTATTAGCGGTATGCCTGTTTTCAAGTACCGTAGTGAATGCAATTGAAAAATTAACCGAATATTAATAGCATTTAAATAAAATTCTAATTTGATTTTATTGTATAAATTAAGTTTTACAAGTCAAGTAGTACTGCACTACATATTAACTCCTGCATTTGGTATGGAACAAGTAATTCTGCCACGTGTGCGTACGTCATTCTTCATTAAAAACTTGAAACTTGAAAAAGTCCGGTTAATAGAAATTCGATTATTTTTCTCATCAATGGCACTTTTTAACGTGTTTTTAATAAACTTCCCGATTAGGTGGAAGGTTGAAATTTCGCAGGAATGTTTTATTTAGATAAAAAAATTAAATGACGAAAAAAGACACGGGTTCGACTCCAGGGCGGCGATTTCCATTTCCACTAAGATAACTCGTAAAGAGCAACTTTTTAAAGTGCAGGCTTTTATTCTTTTGGAAATTAAAATTAGAAAAATTGACGTACGATCTTCGAATTTAAACTATGATTTAGGAAAATTAATGGAGTTTCTTATTCTATTCATATTTTTCCGCCTATCTTTCGAAGGTAGGGGGAGAGGGAGAGAGAGGGGGAAATGGAGGGAGGGGGGAATGGAGTGAAGGGGAATGGAGGGAGGGAGGGGGGAATGGAGGGAGGGGGGATGGAGGGAGGGGAGAATGGAGGGGGAGAGAAAGGGAGGTAGAGAGGGACGGACGTCGAGAGGGAGGGAGGGAATATTATTATTTATTTATTATTGTTACTTCATTATTTTGACTTCATTTTTGACAAGGGGTTCATCATTTAGCATATCGTACTGATTTTTCATATCGAAATCAAATATACGATATTTGGAATACTTTTATCATAATCCCGTCTTTTTTGACGGACAATTACGCTGTGTAAATATATGTGTGTGTGTATACATATATTTATATGTATATATAATTTTCATGTGTCTCGACGCGGTGGTCAGTTTGCGGCACACCACTTGCTTTTACTGCCGCGGCTGCTGTCTTTCGTCTCGTTTTTTCTTCTCCTTCGATCTCTCGTTACTCCCTCTTCTCCCTAACGCTCTCCTCCTCGCCCCTCCGCCTATATTAAAAAAAAGCTCCGTCAACTCTTTCGAGTCTGGTCCAGAAAAAGTCAGGATATAAATCCAACGTGCCTTTCTTCCCACCCCCGCACCTTCGGTCGCCAGATTTCTTTCTCTAATTGAAAAAGTCAACTTTTTCTTGAAGCCGCTCGGAAGGAGACGTCGTCAGGATATTGGTATTATTCACCTTTCTCGCTTCTCTGTTATTCTTATTTCGTTTCTTTTAAAACTCCTCGCTCCATCTCCTCCCTCTCTCTGCTCTTCTCCCTCCCTCAACGTTACCCTTTCCCTCTCGCTCGCCTGAGTATTCGTTCGTCGTCCGTCACGCATTCGAAACGTAAGAGTGAGAGGGGAAGGAAGCGACGTTGCCACATCTCTGTCGTTTTTTATGTACCGTTTTGCCCCTTGCACGCGCCAGCCACGGGCATTTCCTTCCTCTCTCTTCCGTCGCTCTCAAGCTCTCCCCCTCTCTTTTTCACTCCCTCCCTAAATTCGTTCGCTCTCTTCTCCATTCCTCTCGACCGATTCTTTTATCATATAGTATACCCACCTTTGGGAACTACCATAAGAATGCCTCAAAACACGCATGCGCGCCCGCGGTGCCTCGTTTCTCACTGCGGCAACTGTGTTCTCGTTCCTCTAAAAAAATAAATAAAATATATCTATCGTAATTTTCCGTTCGAATAGGGACGTGTGGCCCAGGGAGTCCCAGAGGGAGGGTCGGAAGAATGTTTGTGGGTGGGAGATTTATAGGGGTGCTGGGGAATGGACGGGAGGTGGAGGGAAGGAAGGATTGGGGGAAAAGGGTTATGGTCGAGTGAAGCAATTTATGAAAAATACCGTCCCCAGGTGACGAAGGGTTTTGTATGAAGACACCAAGAACCCTCGTTTTTTAAAAGTGAAGTTTATTTTCGTTTTTTTTTATCGTTTTCGGGAGAGGGATAGCCCTGATTACCGAAAGGGTCGAGGCGAAAAAAATCTGTGATAACGAGCTTGTGGTTCCATGATTTGGACCTATTTAGTGGATCGAAAAATACGTTTAATCAATTCGCCTGCGAGAAATCGCTTTATGTTGCGTATTTTAATATTGCCGTTTCTTTTTTACTGGTATGTTGTGTTATTAACGAGAGAATGAAAATGCGGAGTTATTTCGTACTCCCTACTTCCCGAAGGCCGGAATAAATTTTTAGACAGATGTTATGTATCTCTATGGTAGGGTACACCTAGTGAGATAAACCTTACTATTGAAACAATTGTAAGAAATATTCTACGGCTTTTTACATAATTTAACGAACTATTTTCTGTATTTTTTACTCCCAAAACGAGTGAAAAGGGATTTTTTTAAGATACGTCTGACCGTTTCGATTGCGGATTATGAAGTCGCGAAGAAACACGTTAATTATTATTTAAAATTAAGAGTCGAAATGTTGCCTGAATTTCTTCATTCTCGTCTTACCGTACTGTAATCTGTGATTTTTACAAGCTTTAAATCATAAAAATTATTGATGGGGTAAAAATAATATTACCGAGTAAAATAGCTGCGGTTTTTGGAAGAAAATCTCCAGTAGAAATCCTTTGTTTTAGCCGCATTGTTACGTCGAAAATGTATTTAATTTAATTCGCGACAACGTGCGTATTGCGACTTTTCAAATCGTTGGTTTGATGTTGCCTTTAAAAGGGAAGTCATCGAGCCATGCCACGTGTTCCCATCCCCGAGCGTCGTTCCAAAGTACGTAAGAACGTTCTCACGCGGTCGCAAGTCGCTTATTTACCTTCGTTTTCGCACCGACGTTGATAGAATTTCGCGCCCTTGCAACCTCGCCTATCTCTACGGGAATCATTTTGAAATGTTTTGGTGGCGCAACCGAGTAACGCGGTGGCAAAGATTTCGGTGAAAGCGCACGGAAACAAATATTTTTTCTCTTCTTTCGCGTGATTCCACGACAGCTGGAGGCTTCTTTAGAAGCGGCGGGGCGGCAAACGCGTATCATGCCCGCTAAGGGAAAGTTTTTTAAAATTTTTATTTGGGTGTCGATGTGTGTAACCTCTTACGAATTTTAAAATGCAGCCCTTCCCTTCGTTGTTCGCTTTTCCTTGCGTGCGGAAAATTTTCGCTCTCTCTCGTGTTACATCCTTACGACGTTGCCGCTTTAAAGTTTTAGCGGTCTCGCTTCTTTGGCGACGAGAAATGTTGTCTGAGTACCATAGCATTCGGATTTTTCCCTATCTCCTACAATAACAATAAATAAATATTTTTTAAAAATATCTGAAGCGAAATGATTTTGCCAGTAACGGCAGAACCGTGATGGCTCGAACTTTCGATAACTCGAAGAAAATGTTTTTTTTCCTTTTGTATTCGTGCGTCTTAAAAACGAATTTCGATATCTCGATGTTTCGAAAACTTGAAACGCCATTCGGCCTTCAGTGAGCTTAGATTTCTCGGAGTTCGCTTGGTTTTACTTTTTAAAGCTTTATTTTTCTGAAAATCTGTTAGTGTCGAAGTGTTCGGAACTCATTTCTCGTGGAGTATTTCATCGAATAAAAATATTGAAGCGTGTTAAATAATCGATAGAAGTGAATCATATAGCCATGGCACGGTTGAGTGGCCGCATGAACAATTCTGCCATGATACGCCCATCTTTGGTTTTGGAGACAGTTGCTTTAATATTAAAATATATCATATTTTTTACTTTTTACGGCTATATTAGTCATCTATGTTATTTATATGCCGCAAAACATTTTTTGAGCTTGGGAATATTTTTTTAAGTTAGCGCCGTAGCAAAACTTCTTCGTTCGCCTCTATCTTTTCGGCGCAGTCAGAATCCAGTTACATCATCTGACCTTCGTGATGAAAAAAAAGCGCGAAAAAAACGTTTGGAACCCCGTAGAACCTCGATTAACGCATAGGAAAGAATTCCTAACGGCTCTGTTTTTGTTAGAATGCTAATTTTATCGAGATCGTCGAACGAATATTTTCGAAGCGCAAACATTTTTATTCTTTTATCATAGGGAAAGTATTATTTTTTCGAGAGCGACGCTAAAGAAATTTGTCATGTGACCGTTTTAATACTCCTGTGAAATGACTTCCAAATAACTGTCGAATAAGAAACTCAGTTGGTCGGCTGCGTCAATTAATGTAACGCATTTTTACGCATGTTGTATTTTTTTAATTAGTCATCTCGGAGTTATTTTTCAATAGCCAAAGTAATCCTTGGACATTGACCTTCGAGGAAATGTTTATTGGGTTTTACACCTGTGGAGGCTGGCGATAACATCGTATGACGATAAACAGGTCCTTTTTTAATGTCGCCCAATTTTAAAGGGTATAAGTACTTCTCACACGAAAATCTTACCTTGCAGTCAACCAGATTCGTATCTGTAAGGAATAGCAATGTATCAAATTATCGCTAACATGTCTCACAAGCTTGGGACTTTTACGTTCGTAAGGAAAACAAACATCTGTATCGCTCCGCCTTTGCAATCTAACTCCCGTGGTTTATCTTCGCGTTCGGGCTTCCTGTTATAGGAGGGAGTTTCGGTTATTTATAAAGCCACATCAGATGTCCTTCTGGCCCATAAAAGGACATCGCACGGCTATCGGAATGAAATTTCAAAAAATCAAATATCCGGTCTTTCTTAATGGTACCTATCGAAAGAAGGCGTATTATAAACTTAAAACGGAAGTCTTTAAACCGGAAGGCTTATTAAGCTTTTACTTTCTTTCTTTTTTGCTTCTTATCGGTTTTAATTCGAGAAACGGAAAAAAATAGATTTCTTCTTTTCTGTGACTCGTTCATCCCCCAACAACAGCGAACGTAAATGGATCTAAAAAAGCTTTCCCGTGTTGGGTCGCTTTCCATTCCTCCTCACGTTCGTGGGTTTTTTAAAAGCGTGAGGGTCTAGGGAGGCATTGAGGGAGGGAGAGGTGTTAAAGGAAAGGGGAGGAGAGCCATGTGCAAGGAGTGTGTTCGAAACGGGAGAGAGAGGGCGCAAGTTAACTCGAGGTTTACCCTCAACCCAGCTGTGCCTTGCTGCAGGCCCGTGTCTGATTTCTATGCCACAACCACCCATTCCAATCCGTGCTTCCCTTCTCCCCCTCCCCGCGCCAACCACTCCTTCACCTAACAAACCTCTACGAGACCCAGAGCGCTTCTCGTTCCTATGGTACCGCTTCGCAGCATCAGCCGCAGCCGCCACCACCTCCGGAGTCCCGACTCCGTTAAGGGACCCGCCTCCAGACTCCGCCTCCACCACGGTCTTGTTATCATTTCGTCCCTTACCCTCTCTCCCCCCGCCCTATCCTACATGAGCCAACAGACCCGTGGCTTGGAATAAAACGGCCTTCCTTCCCGCATCGGGGAAGGTGGGGCTGGAGAAAACCCTTTTCTTCCCCTCTGTATTTTGTCGATTCGGCTTCACTCCATAGCATAATCTTTCGCGTTTGTGTGTTTGTCTTCCGAGATGCACATCGCGCTCGCCGCATGTAGCCTTCGCGACGAACTCTCTCGCCCCTTTTCATCCTTCCCCTCCCCCCTCTTCCCGCCGAGGTGCCATCCGCCAATCCTCTCCCGGCATGTGTGAGTGCGCGGGAGAAGGCTCTTCATCAAAATATTTGACTTATGACTGCGGCGGCCTGCGACCTCCATAGGGGCCGCTTTTTCTTGGGCGCCAACACGAAAAAGGAAAGAAATGATCGTTTTAGTTACAGTTTCAGACAGTGGCGGCTCGTAGCTAAAATTAGTGGGGGTGCTGCTCCAGAAAATTTTTAGCCTTTGTTTTAAAGTTGTGTAAAAGGAAAAAAACATGTATAAAAAGAAAATTTATTCAGGAACTTGATAAAATCTTAACAAAAAAACCAAACATTTTTTACTTAGAATAGCTGGAAGCAGAATAATAATCTAATTCTACACTCTTCTACACTTTATCACATTCAAGAATATGGTACACGGTTTTTAAGCACAACACACGCTGAGTAAAAAAAACTTCCTTCCACCATCACGCCAGAGAAGTCAAAATAGAAGTCAAAAGAGAAGTCAAGGAAGAAGTCAAAATAGAAGTCAACAGAGAAGTCAAGGGAGAAGTCAAGGGAGAAGTCAAGGAAGAAGTCAAAATGGAAGTCAAAAGAGAAGTCAAGGGAGAAGTCAAAAGAGAAGTCAAGGGAGAAGTCAAAAGAGAAGTCAAGAGAGAAGTCAAGAGGGAAGTCAAGAGAGAAGTCAAGGAAGAAGTCAAAATAGAAGTCAAAAGAGAAGTCAAGGGAGAAGTCAAAAGAGAAGTCAAGAGAGAAGTCAAGATAGAAGTCAAGAGAGAAGTCAAGAGAGAAGTCAAGGAAGAATTCAAAATAGAAGTCAAAAGAGAAGTCAAGAGAGAAGTCAAGGGAGAAGTCAAGGAAGAAGTCAAAAGAGAAGTCAAAAGAGAAGTCAAGGGAGAAGTCAAGAGAGAAGTCAAGATAGAAGTCAAGACAGAAGTCAAAATAGAAGTCAAAAGAGAAGTCAAAAGAGAAGTCAAGAGAGAAGATAAAAGAGAAATCAAGAGAGAAGTCAAGAGAGAAGTCAAAAGAGAAATCAAGAAAGAAGTCAAAATAGAAGTCAAAAGAGAAGTCGAGAGAAGTCAAGGAAGAAGTCAAGGAAGAAGTCGAGGAAGAAGTCAAGGAAGAAGTCAAAGAGAAGTCAAGATAGAAGTCAAGAGAGAAGTCAAGAGGGAAGTCAAGAGAGAAGTCAAGGAAGAAGTCAAGAGAGAAGTCAAGGAAGAATTCAAAATAGAAGTCAAAAGAGAAGTCAAGAGAGAAGTCAAGGGAGAAGTCAAGGAAGAAGTCAAAAGAGAAGTCAAAAGAGAAGTCAAGGGAGAAGTCAAGAGAGAAGTCAAGATAGAAGTCAAGACAGAAGTCAAGGAAGAAGTCAAAAGAGAAGTCAAAAGAGAAGTCAAAAGAGAAGTCAAGAGAGAAGATAAAAGAGAAATCAAGAGAGAAGTCAAGAGAGAAGTCAAAAGAGAAATCAAGAAAGAAGTCAAAATAGAAGTCAAGAGAGAAGTCAAGGAAGAAGTCAAGGAAGAAGTCAAGGAAGAAGTCAAAAGAGAATTCAAGATAGAAGTCAAGATAGAAGTAAAGAGAGAAGTCAAGGAAGAAGTCAAAAGAGAAGTCAAGAGAGAAGATAAAAGAGAAATCAAGAGAGAAGTCAAAAGAGAAGTCAACAAAGAAGTCAAAAGAGAAGTCAAGGGAGAAGTCAAGAGAGAAGTCAAGAGAGAAGTCTAGAAAGAAATCAAGAGAGAAGTCAAGGAAGAAGTGAAAATAGAAGTCAAAAGAGAAGTCAAGGGAGAAGTCAAAATGGAAGTCAAAAGAGAAGTCAAGAGAGAAGTCAAGAGGGAAGTCAAGAGAAGTCAAAATGGAAGTCAAGGGAGAAGTCAAAAGAGAAGTCAAGGGAGAAGTCAAAAGAGAAGTCAAGGGAGAAGTCAAAATGGAAGTCAAAATGGAAGTCAAGGGAGAAGTCAAGAGAGAAGTCAAGGGAGAAGTCAAAAGAGAAGTCAAGGGAGAAGTCAAGAGAGAAGTCAAGGAAGATGTCAAAATAGAAGTCAAAAGAGAAGTCAAGGGAGAAGTCAAAAGAGAAGTCAAGAGAGAAGTCAAGATAGAAGTCAAGAGAGAAGTCAAGAGAGAAGTCAAGGAAGAAGTCAAAATAGAAGACCAAAGAGAAGTCAAGAGAGAAGTCAAGGGAGAAGTCAAGGAAGAAGTCAAAATAGAAGTCAAAAGAGAAGTCAAGAGAGAAGTCAAGGAAGAAGTCAAAAGAGAAGTCAAGGGAGAACTCAAGAGAGAAGTCAAGGAAGAAGTCAAAAGAGAAGTCAAAAGAGAAGTCAAGAGAGAAGTCAAAAGAGAAGTCAAGAGAGAAGTCAAAAGAGAAGTCAAGAGAGAAGTCAAATTAGAAGTCAAAAGAGAAGTCAAGAGAGAAGTCAAGGAATAAGTCAAAATAGAAGTCAAGGGAGAAGTCAAGAGAGAAGTCAAAAGAGAAGTCAAGGGAGAAGTCAAAAGAGAAGTCAAGAGAGAAGTCAAGAGGGAAGTCAAGAGAGAAGTCAAGGAAGAAGTCAAAAGAGAAGTCAAGGGAGAAGTCAAAAGAGAAGTCAAGAGAGAAGTCAAGATAAAAGTCAAGAGAGAAGTGAAGGAAGAAGTCAAAATAGAAGTCAAGAGTGAAGTCAAGAGAGAAGTCAAGGAAGAAGTCAAAAGAGAAGTCAAAAGAGAAGTCAAGGGAGAAGTCAAAAGAGAAGTCAAGAGAGAAGTCAAGAGGGAAGTCAAGAGAGAAGTCAAGGAAGATGTCAAAATAGAAGTCAAGAGAGAAGTCAAGATAGAAGTCAAGAGAGAAGTCAAGGAAGAAGTCAAAAGAGAAGTCAAAAGAGAAGTCAAGGGAGAAGTCAAGAGAGAAGTCAAGAGAGAAGTCAAGAGAGAAGTCAAGAGAGAAGTCAAGAGAGAAGTCAAGGAAGAAGTCAAAATAGAAGTCAAAAGAGAAGTCAAGGGGGAAGTCAAAAGAGAAGTCAAGAGAGAAGTCAAGATAGAAGTCAAGAGAGAAGTCATGAGAGAAGTCAAGGAAGAAGTCAAAATAGAAGACAAAAGAGAAGTCAAGAGAGAAGTCAAGGGAGAAGTCAAGGAAGAAGTCAAAATAGAAGTCAAAAGAGAAGTCAAGAGAGAAGTCAAAATAGAAGTCAAAAGAGAAGTCAAGGAAGAAGTCAAAATAGAAGTCAAAAGAGAAGTCAAAAGAGAAGTCAAGGGAGAAGTCAAGAGAGAAGTCAAGGAAAATGTCAAAATAGAAGTCAAGAGAGAAGTCAAGATAGAAGTCAAGAGGGAAGTCAAGAGAGAAGTCAAGGAAGAAGTCAAAAGAGATGTCAAGGGAGAAGTCAAAAGAGAAGTCAAGGGAGAAGTCAAGAGAGAAGTCAAGATAGAAGTCAAGAGAGAAGTCAAGAGGGAAGTCAAGAGAGAAGTCAAAATGGAAGTCAAGGGAGAAGTCAAAAGAGAAGTCAAGGGAGAAGTCAAAGGAGAAGTCGAAAGAGAAGTCAAGGGAGAAGTCAAAAGAGAAGTCAAGGGAGAAGTCAAGAGAGAAGTCAAGAGGGAAGTCAAGAGAGAAGTCAAGGAAGATGTCAAAAGAGAAGTCAAGGGAGAACTCAAGAGAGAAGTCAAGGAAGAAGTCAAAAGAGAAGTCAAGAGAGAAGTCAGAATAGAAGTCAAGAGAGAAGTCAAGGGAGAAGTCAAGGGAGAAGTCAAGAGGGAAGACAAGAGAGAAGTCAAAATAGAAGTCAAAAGAGAAGCCAAGAGAGAAGTCAAGAGGGAAGTCAAGAGAGAAGTCAAAATAGAAGTCAAAAGAGAAGTCAAGGGAGAAGTCAAGAGAGAAGTCAAGAGCAGTGGCGCCTCGTAGCTAAAATTTTCATCTTTCCCCTCCCCCCTCTTCCCGCCGAGGTGCCAACCGCCAATCCTCTCCCGGCATGTGTGAGTGCGCGGGAGAAGGCTCTTCATCAAAATATTTGACTTATGACTGCGGCGGCCTGCGACCTCCATAGGGGCCGCTTTTTCTTGGGCGCCAACACGAAAAAGGAAAGAAATGATCGTTTTAGTTACAGTTTCAGACAGTGGCGGTTCGTAGCTAAAATTAGTGGGGGTGCTGCTCCAGAAAATTTTTAGCCTTTGTTTTAAAGTTGTGTAAAAGGAAAAAAACATGTATAAAAAGAAAATTTATTCAGGAACTTGATAAAATCTTAACAAAAAAATCCAAACATTTTTTACTTAGAATAGCTGGAAGCAGAATAATAATCTAATTCTACACTCTTCTACACTTTATCAAATTCAAGAATATGGTACACGGTTTTTAAGCACAACACACGCTGAGTAAAAAAAAACTTCCTTCCACCATCACGCCAGAGCCGGCACTGCGAGAGCAACAGTGCTCTCTCTACCTGGCAGTCCCGCCTTCCTCCCCACCCCCCCCCCTCCTATGTGCGCATGCGCACAACAGTCAAACACCACGTCTCTGGCACTGTGAAGCGCACAGTTCCATACAATGATTTTTGTATCTTTTTCATAAACTGGGGGATGGCTACTGAAGTACTGACATTAAGCTTAAGGAATATATATTGTACTACAAAAATAAAGAAAGAATTAAAGGAAAAAGGACCTATTATATTAAATGTTATCAATAATATCATGTGGAAATAGGGGTGCTGCAGTTCCGCAGTGCCTATACACGAGCCGCCACTGGTTTCAGAGGATACTATGTGGTGTTTTTTCGAATTGAAAGGAGCTAGACGAGAAGATTCTAGTGATTTTTTTCTCGAGGCAGAGCTGCGAACAGTAGTTTTTAAATATAATCGGAACGATTTCTTTCACGCGGTTGCGGTAGCGTAAATCCCGTTGAAATGTACCCCACGGTATGCTCGTTTTTTTTTCAATATAATTTTCTTACGTTCAGAGACTGGACGGAAGTTTCGGTAGTTGGACCATAAACTTTTCGTGTGAATCAGCATTTTTTTTTAAATTTGATGTTTTCCGGTTGAATGGTATAAATGCATTATACACTCGGCGTGTACTTCCGAATCCCGCTAAGATCATTCTTTGTACTTGTCGCGTGTATAACTTTCTTGCCTTCTTAAGAAGGTTTCTGGGTAGGTGGGCGAAATGGTATTGAGGCTTTGTTTGTGAGAACCCTGCGAAAGCCTTACAACGTTAGATTTAAATAAATTGGATCAGATGCTATGTGAGCAGTGGAGACAAGAAGATAGCCTTTTAACTCCCGACAGAATTGAATTTATGTCCATGTTTCTGCCATTTGGGGTTGTTTTTTTATTCCCACAGGTGTGTAAACTTTTTAGAACATACAGTCCAACAGAAAAGAACCAAAAGTTCTCCCTCC
Organism: Tanypteryx hageni; assembly: GCA_028673005.1. NCBI lineage: Eukaryota > Metazoa > Arthropoda > Insecta > Odonata > Petaluridae > Tanypteryx > Tanypteryx hageni. The sequence continues at coordinate 68,003,664 of CM054112.1, read as the reverse complement.
CCAAATTCATTTTGCCGTTTTATTTGTGGGAAAATACTGAATATCTGCAAAAGAAACATATAATTTAAAAATTTATACTAGTACCTACTTAATGTGTTCACCTTGGTCTCAGTTTAATTGATAGCATTAAGCGGCTGATAACAATAAACAGTAGCCTTCCTTAAACTACGTAGATGGGGTTTTGGAGTTCTACATGTGATTACAATAACCTATTGATAACAATAACCTGCGATAATATTGAGTGTCATCTATGCTATAAATTTATATTTTTTAGTTAAATTTGTATGTAGTTTGTATTTTATAGTGATATAAATATAAAACATTTCTATAATGTGAGGAAAGGGCAACAAGAGAGGAAAGATGCACACATCATGCGTGCATACATGTGAGGCAGAGGCGTTCTCAGGGCTGGATTAACCTATAGGCTAAAAAGGCTATAGCCTTAGGCCCTCGAAAATTTCGGCCCTGTGCTAAGAATATATTTAATGTCTTTCTATGCTTTCCTTATAAATATTTTAGCGATTACTTTTAAAAATAAAATTGTTTCTACGGATTTGCGGTAGCCACACGTGACCTCTGACACTCGATTGTTATTGGTTAGAAGTGTAGACGTACTCGAACGAAGCCGTCGCGTTTCAACTTCATAGAAGTACAGGCAGTATATAGTGTATCCAGTATTGGTGGTACCAAACCAGAAATTTGGATAATTCTTTTAACCCCTCAACGCTGTCAGGCGTACTATTACGTCCTGCAAAAACTGTCTAATCGGCCGTCAGGCATACTATTACGTCCTGCGGCAGCCCTAATTTATTTTATCTTTTGACGCTAGAGACTTCTTTAAATCTAAATAACCTATAACCTATCTAAATAACCTATTCCCAACAAGAGGGGAAAATATTTTAGACATTTTTCTTATAAGACCGTCTGACTCATTCGTGAGTTGTGAAACCTTCCAAGGCATTAGTGATCACAAGGCGGTTTTAGCTGAGTTGGAGTTCGAAACTGACCGCGTGAAAAGGGATCGTAAGCAAGTCATTTGGAGATATCACAGAGCGGACAGACTAGGCTTCCAAAATTACCTTAGGGAAAATTTCATAAGATGGGTAAAAAGCGGAATAAACGTAAATGACATTTGGGATGCATTCAAAATAGTAATTTTCGAAGCTACTGAGAAGTATGTTTCAAAAAAATGTATTCAAAACAATCCCGATCCTGAATTTTACAATAAGAAAATTAGGAGGTTAAAAAGGAAAGTAAGAGATGTGCACAGGAAGCTGAACACTGGCGGATGTTCACGAGATTCATATACTCAGTTATTAAAAGAATTAAATAAAGAAAAAATGGTCGCGCATGATAGATACTTACTAAATATATTGAACTCAAAAGATAGCAACAAATTCTATAAGTATTTACGGAGAAGGAAGGATACCTAAGACAAGATTAAAAATATAAAAAATAATGAAGGGGCATTAATCATAAGCGACTTAGAAAAGGCAAACGAATTTAATAAATGGTACTCCAAAGTGTTCCAAGTGAAAACTTATGCTTTAGGCAAAGTAAGATTACCAAATGAAAGTGGACCGAGAATTGAGTTTAGCTTTAATACTATTAATAAAAAGGTAAAGAGTCTGCGCTGGCATAAGTCCACAGGACCTGATAATATTGCATCAGGAGCATTAAAATTAGGGAGCGAAGTGATTATACCATACCTAAATCACATCTTTACTGTTACCTTAGCAAACAGTTGTATCCCATTAGAATGGAAATCAGCCACTGTTATACCTATTTATAAAGACGGAAATAAGACAGAAGTTGCAAATTATAGACCAGTAAGCCTAACGTCCGTTGTTTGCAAATTAATGGAAAAATGTCTGGCGGACTATATACAGAAGTTTTTAGAAAATAATTGTATGATATTTGAAGGTCAGGCCGGGTTCAGAAAGGGTCATTCCTGCGAGCTCCAGTTTCTAGGGTTATGTGAAGATATTGCAGAAACATTAGACAATAGCCAGGAAGCGGAAGGTATAGTGATAGATCTAACGAAAGCGTTTGATGTAGTACCTCATGATTTACTCTTGAGTAAGGTTTACGCACTAGGAATAGATATGAGGGTAGTGCAATGGATAGAAGCCTTTCTAGCAGATAGAAAACAAAGGGTTAGGATAGGAGATAGTTTATCCGATGAAATAGATGTCACCTCAGGTGTCCCTCAGGGAAGCGTTTTAGGACCGTTATTGTTCTTAATCTACATAAATGATTTACCAAGTCAAATATCCTCAAAAGTGAGACTTTTCGCAGATGACTGCATCATTTATAGAGTCATTAAAGACGAAAACGAAAGAGGTTTACTGCAGAGGGACATAGATAAGCTGATGTCTTGGGTATGTTCAAATTAAATGAAAATAAACGTTAAGAAAAGCAAGCATATTCAATTCTCTATGAAAAGGGAAAAGAGTAATTTTCCTTACTATATGGAAGGGATACAAATACCGAAGGTTGATAATATAAAATATCTTGGAATACATATTACGAAAGATTTAGCATGGGGTCTTCAGGCAGAATGTATAGTTTCAAAGGGTTTCAAGGGACTTAACTTTGTTATGAGAAATTTAAAACATAGTAGTAGGAAAGCTAAAGAATTAGCATACCAAACAATAGTAAGGCCTATATTGGAATATTCTTCAGGAGTCTGGGATTCTCAGGACAAAATACATATTAATAAATTGGAAAAGGTTCAGCGAAAGGCAGCCAGGTTTGTTATGGGTCGTTTTGGAAGAGAGGATAGTGTAACAGATATGTTAAAGGAACTTGGGTGGGAAACTTTAGAAAAGAGGAGGAAAGTGAAAAGGTTAGTTTGATTCTATAGAATGTATACCGGTAAACCGGCCTGGAAAGAACTAAAACTTAAGATTAAAACCCCAACATTTAAAGGTAAAAATGATCACTCGTGTAAAGTTCGTACAAACGTTCGAAGAAAAGATGTTGGTAAATATTCATTTTTCAATAGAACAGCATTGGACTGGAATGAATTACCTGAAGAATTTCTTATGCCCTTTCCTCAAACCGAGAAAGCATTTAAAAGTAAAATCGTTAAAAACTTTAGTATTTAATATTTAATATGAGTTTTTGTAGGTTAGTATTTTATTTAGTTTTTTTATAGGACTTGCGCCACCAAGCGGCGTTAATTAAATAAACATAGTAGGGTTATAATTTAATCACAATACTCCAAATAACTATCTAATGTCAAATTATGGTCGATTTTTTTTCATGAAGATTATTTACTTATTCTAAATTTTTGTAGTTGTATGGACAAATAACAAATGAAACATGTTGTAGTTTGTAGCTAAGCTGTTGTGACGAGAGTTCCTATGACTTGAAGTCAAGAAGTTTTATATAGTGTATAGGAACCACTATCAAAAAAAGTTATATTTTTGTATTAAGTACATTCAATTGTTATTATGTAATTTGGGCATTTTGTATTGAGTGATACCTAAGCTGTTGTGACGGGAGTTCCTGTAACTTGAAGTTAAGAAGTAGTATATTGTGTATAGGAAATGGTATCAAAAAGCTTATATTTTTGTATTAAGTAAACCCAATTTTTATTATGTCATTTGGGTATTATGCATTCAGTTGTGATGGGGACCCGCTGCCACCGGGACCTGCACCCAATTGTAGCGTTTATGTGAATAATAATAATATATATTTTGAAAGAGGAAGCTATGTACTTCCTATCTATGTTTGTCCTGTATTTTTTTCTCTTTTAAAAAATATATAATCAACGTTGAATTTTGCGATAGAATTTTCAATTTTGCTATGATATGATGGTGTTTCTCTGTATAAAAGTCGCTTTTTAATGTAGCAAGGAACCTTTCATTGGTGTTTGAAATGCAATGTAAGAACTGTGTATCATTTCAAAGGAGAGCACGTTTTTTCTCGTCTTTTTTCCTGCTGGAGATATTTGGCTTATGTCATGCGACAAAGGTCTTCGTCGGTATGTAAAGAAAGAAAGGAAAACATCTTATTTCTGTCTATGCACAGCTTATTACAAATGTTTACAATGCAATTGATGAAGAATGGAATTAGGTTGAGTAAAAACATTTCTGTAAACATTGCCTTCCATTACCGCGCGATCCTTCGTTCATCGCTTTATAGGAGAGCGTCAACGTCAAAACAGCTGATTTCAAAATCCAAGGCCGACATTCTTCCATTAATGTTAGTGCCACGCCTCAAAGAGAGGCATTTTGTGAGAAGGATAATATCTGTCATATAATTTTAAAGACCTTTAGAATTTTATTTTAATGTCGACGAAAATTGCGGGGAATTGAGTATATCTATTTGTAAGTATTTGTTTACATATAATATACGTTTAGTTTTGTGATAGAATTTTAGTTTTTACCACGGACCTACGGATTTTCGGTTTCTAAAGTTGACCCATAAATACCTGAGGAAAGGGAACCCACAAAATTGGGTTCCTTTTCTTTGACACTTGAAAGAAGACGAGGTCTGTTTTCCTCTTCAATAAGTGCTTCGCTGTTGTGCTAGCAGAGCCAAAGCAGCGATGAAGCGAGTAGGCAAGAAGAGGACACGCCAGCAAAAATCACGAAAAGCTCTTCCATATATTTACACAATAGATTACTAGAAGTGTTTACTAAGCTATAAGGCATTTCTTGCTGAATCCAATTATGCATGTGTAAATTTTCTGAAATATTTGGGAAGGACCTATAAGCTAAAGTTTTCCGTGTTTTATACAACGTCATATCTCCCTTTCCAATGAACGACATGCAACCATTTCTTCTATGTGACTTCTGTAATGACTAAGAATGATGTCTGTATAACTAAAACGTTTATATTATAAATAAATCATCTTTTAATAAATCAATAATACTACATTGACTTAAAAATTTCCAGTCAAGACATGAAAAAGTTGAGATGCGTAAAACTTTTCACCTAATTGGTTTAGATGGGTAGACTTACAGAATGAAATAGTTACTAACTTAAGCTATTTCTTTATTAAGATTGCACATCAATATCTTCTATAGATTTTCCGGTGCTGAATATTATATATAAAGCGCGAATGCACGCCGGAAAATTAGCGATTGGTTTACATTTTCTTCTACTCCAACAATCTTTGTATGTAGAATATTTTAGGAAAAATAGATATTTACAAATTTCATGTCTTTCATAAACCCACAAAAAAATCAGAAAAATCAAGAGAAAACTTCTAAAGTTATGATTATTTTAATATTTTCGAACGTTTTTGCAACGCAACTTGAAAATTTAAAAACTTCATCCGGCCGTACGGGTGGGATTTAATAAATCTCCTCCGGGCTTGAGGGGTTAAGCTAAAAAGTTGCTAATAATAATAAATAAGTAAGTAGGTACTCTTCAATAAAAAAAGTGTCTAAGTATTTGTAAAAAAGTAGATAATTATTATTTACTAGTGTAAATGCCTGTTTAAATTCAACGGGAAAATTGGAACTTAATATATTCAACTATATTGGAAGGAAGTGAGCTAAATCTGACACTTATACGAACATTAGATAAGATAGATGAACAGGTTTTCGCTTTCATAAATTTTTTTATATTTAATAGTAAGACAATAAAAATATACAATTTTTAACTAAGTTAACAACATCTTGAACGTTTTATTCCGAAAAAAATAGCTATTATGGACTCACCAGATATTTTGATTTTCTGTATGAACAACATTGCTGTCGATCCCCAAGGGAACGTTTCAATAAAAATGCAAAATTTTGAAAAAATTTCGAATATTTTAGCTTAATGTGAGGGAATTCGATTCGAAAACAAATCGACGATAAGTATCTTCATTTAATTTCCTTTAAAATGGTTCTTATCCGAAGATCGTGTGTCAATTCTAATTTAATTTTGCAAAAGAAAATAAGTCTGCAAGTGTGAGGTATATTTAAGGTCCCTCTTATGGGAAATCCCATATAGCGTTCCAACCAACAGATTAGGACTTTTATTAATAGTTTAATTTATATACCATCAGCTTTCAGCACGAGGCCCATTACAGCCGATCGATAACAATAACAAAGACATTCACAAACAACCATGACCAAGGCGGGACTCGAACCCCGCGACCCTAGAATTTGGAGTCAGACACGCTAGCCACCTCTCTACTAAGGCCATCAAATAATTTAGATATATTACTTATGTCTGACAAAATGTCCCAGAAAGGAGGGTGGCAAAATCTAAATGAAGATAAAGAGAAACGAAAAAAGCAAGAAGCTGCACTAAAAGGAACTCCTTCCCTTAAAAATTATTTTTCACCCCTGTGACATACAGATAGTTCATACACCTTTTGCAGCCTACCCGAAGTTCAAAGCTGCATGCGCATCAAATACTGAAAAATCCACTGAGATATCTCCCACTATTCCTGCGATTTCATTAATACTCACGCACGCACAATAAACCCAGATGATGTTAAAAAATCTTATGTTCCTTTCTCTACGGATCCTGTTACTCAATCAGAGAAGAAATTCTTGGAAGTTCATTCATACTGGAAAATCTTTTGCATCGCATAGTGTAGGGGTGGGGAACCGGTGGCCTTCTGGCCGCATGCGGCCTTTTGTGATACTCAGTGCGGCCTTTTGCATACTTGTCTAAACATTCTCAAACTCGTATATGATTTTAGCATGAAAGTTACAGAAAGAACAAACAAAAGATATGTATTTTACATCAACAGAATCTTTGTGCCAAATCTACTGTTTTAAATGACACGGTACGTAAAGTTATTGGTATTGTGAACTACATTCGAGCAAATGCTTCACGGCATCACCAGTTTCGCACCATGCTTCAAAATGGTGATGAAACTTTTAGTGTAGATCTTCCATATCATTCTAAAGTGTTCTGGTTGTCACAAGGTTAAGTCCTAGGAAATTTTTTAGCTTTGCGAAAACAAGTCACGAGCTTTTTCAAAGAACAGAATGAACCTTGTGAAATTTTGAAAAAAGATTTCTGCAGAAATGTTGCATTTTTGTGTGATTTAATGTCTAAGCAAAATCATTTGAATACTTCTCTCAAGGAAAAACTAAATCCATGTATGAAATGTGGCAACAAATTCAGTTACTTCGGAAGAAGTTGAATTTTTTTAAAATTGGCCTTACCAGGTCAGTTGTTTCAGCCGAGCATTTTCCTGAACTGGCAAAGGTAATTGATAAACAAGATATGAATAAAAACTTGCAAAATTGGAATATGAATGAATATATAGGTATCTTAGACTCCTTGATTAAAGAATACAATAACAGATTTTAAGATTTTTATAAACATGATGCCACACTGAGGTTAGCTTTTCAGCCACATCTTGTTGTTGTCTCGAATGCACCTGAGGATTTGCAGATGGAGTTCATTAAGCTCTCAGAAGATAACATTCTGAAGCCTCTATTCTACAGTAAGAAGGATCCCATTGAAATATGGAAGAATGCTGTTGAATACCCACGACTGCGTCAATATGCTCGTCGTTTACTCTCTTGTTTTGTCACAACCTATTGTTGTGAATCAACATGTTCATATATGGCTCAAATCAAGACGTGCCTGAGATCACAGTTGACAAAAACCCAGCTGGAAGACCAATTGAAGCTAAAGACAACAAATATCAAGTTCTTAGCTCACAACAAACATTCACAAAAAAGTCATTAAATTGTGTTTGCCTTCTTCTTAATTTGATGAATGTGATTGAATGCAACATTTTATTTACAAGTCCTTAATTTGTTTTAACTTCTTTAAAGTTTATTAATATATAGTAAATATGAAGAATTGAAATTTTTTCCATTAGATTAAAAAGTCATTATATTGTATTAAAGCCTTCAAAGTTTTTAAAAATTTTCGTAAATATGAAGAATTGAAATCTGCATTCGTTAGATTAAAAAGCCAGTAAATTGTGTTAGCCTCTTTATTATTTCGATTTTGATAAATGTGGATGTATGCAACGTACATCGCAATGTCCGGCCTGAAGAGGTCTCCGTTAAGTAACATTTGTCCTTCTAATGAAAAAAGCTTCCCCACCCCTGGCATAGTGGATACAATAATTTTTCTCACATACGTGGTTTGCCATTTCGTGGATCCGATGAAGTAGTTGGATCTAAATACAATAGAATTATATAAAGCAGATAATTGCCGAAAAAGGAAAAAAAACCTGTGATGACGAATCTGCCCAATTGTTCGCCTATAAAGAGAACTTCAGGATCAATACCTTCTATCAAATTATTGATGAACTAGTGTATTGCTGGTCATATGACGGCTGTCAGTTACTATATGGATGAAAAACCCGTCGTAAGACTGGAAATCCTACTGAAACCATAGATCTTAAGTAATCGTAACTCATTATTATGGATAATCACAAAATTAGTTTATTTTTCTAGTGTACTTGCCCATTGAAATTTAACGGGGATCTGAGAAATGAAGATGTAATTATTGAGTAAGAGCCGTATCAAATTTGCCAAAATAGAGATTCGGGAGAATTTCTTTCTCATTCTTGTTTTCTCCGATGATGAGCCCCCTGTCAGAAATGCTGTAATAATAATAAATAAATATTAATATTCCCTCCCTCCCTCTCGCCGTCCTTATCTCCCTCCCTTCCTCTCTCTTTCCTTCCCTCTCTAAATGTAAGAATGGACCTTCTGGTCTAAATTTCGCCCGAATAAAGACGATTATCTATCTATCTATCTATCTCCCTCCCTCTCTGCCTCTCTTTTGTCACACCTCCGCCGTCTCATTCCCTCCTGTCCCAACCCATAGCTCTCCCTCTTTTTCTCCGTCTCCCTCTTTTTCTCCGTCTCCCTCTCTTTCCTCGTCCTTTTCTAATTCTATCCCTCCCTTAGTCTCTTCCATTCTATATCCCTTCCTTCCGATCTCCCTCCCCAAATCCCCTCTCTCTTACTTTACATCTTTATAGTCGTTTATATAAGCAAAAGAATCCAAACTAAATCCCAGTCCCATTAGAATTACGTAATTTTCCGAAAAATCCTAGGATAATTTAAGGCAATCTATGCACTCGTATATATTACACGTATGCGGGTTGAGACAACAATTGATTCTCGAAGTTTAACAATAACGTGGTCGGCAAGGCAACATCCCTTTTAAAAGCCGGTATTTTCCCAAAATATGTTATTTAAATGTTTAATGTGAGAGATTTCGAGAGATAGGCGAAAAAAGAAGATAAGAATAAGAGACTTCATTAAGTTTCCTAAAACAGTTCAAATTTGAAGATTGTATATCTATTCTTTCTAATTTTAATTTCCAAAATAATAACAGCCTGCACTTTCAAAAGTCACTTTTTACGTGTTATGTTACGGGAAATGGAAATCCGTATTTATTTTCGTCATTTAATTTTTATATCTAAATAAAACATTCCTGCGAAATTTCAACCATCCACCCAGGGCCGGGCCCAGACAGTTTGCCACCTGAGGCAATGTATAATATGGCGCCCCTTCAATTTTTTTACTGAGCTCTTTTAATTAGACGTCAGTTGAAAAAGTAGAAAATACGTGATAAAAATGTGTTTATTCATATCATATAATTACTTTTATTAACAAAACAAAATATGTGCATTTTTTCTAACAAATCCCTCGTGTATTCGGTTTGTCTGTCCGTCCGGCCGTCTCTACGTGCCATATCTCTGGAATCCTGCAATTTAGAGAAACCAAATTTTCAGGATAGATTTTTCTATATGAGCGTTAGACATGGTATAAACTTAGTGGATGTAGGATTTTCTGCTAGGGATTAACCGGAAAAATAGTTAAAAAGTACATGCTGCTACAGATGTAGGAAGTAGGAACCAGCAATGACTTGCATCTGATATTCTTTACTCCGCTAGAAAGAAAAGAGCGCCTCATGTAATTTGTTCTGCAATTCCTTCTTCCCTTGTTTTCATAAAATTTTAATTTGAATACATTTAATTTTATTTTACATTCAACAAAATTAAAAGGCAAAATTGCCAATACGTATATCCTTTTTAGGCTGGTTTCCAAAGGAAACAGCCTTATGAAATGGTCCTGTATGTATGTGTGTCCCCTACTAACAACTTTTGCATCAATGGACCGAATTTTGAAGTCCCGGGTTCGATTTCAGGAACTTTTTCCCTATTTGTTTTGAATAGTAAGTCTCAAATCCATCGTGCAGATATGTTTTAACATTTAACATTTATTAAATTCGTTTATTTAAAAAAATAAATGCAAAATATAATGTCCGGGAAGAGATTTTGACATTGCTTTTAGCATTTTAAACCTGAAAATGCTCTATTAATTTGTTTTCCAATTTTTCTCTATCATTGATACAATGAACTATGAATTACAAATGGCATTTATGGTATGATAATTCCTTAGAATGACTAACACATGCTGAAACATTTCCTGTCAATATAAGTCATAAATTTGGGATGTGAACTTTGGGAAACCAACCTGTATTAGTCCTGGTTTGGACTTGTTGTTTTCAAATTATAAACGCCAAGGATAAATATAACTTGATTAGTCTATGCCCGGGGTTCCCAAACTATGTTCCGCGGAACACCGGTGTTCCGCTGAACCTGAATAGGTGTTCCGCGACAATTTGGAAAGGTTTTATACACTGCAATATATTTAAATATCTTATACTATCTACTTCAAGTAATAAATGAAAAGTAATTTTAAATTTCCTGCCTTTATGTATGTGTGCGCGTGTGTGGGTGTTTTAAGCGAAAGTGGCGCTGTGTAAATAATGCCCCGTTCCCAGTACCAATGTACGGACCTTCGTACCAACCACTCGCGCGTTTCCACGAGTTATAAGTAGACCGCGGATCTTTAGGTAAAAACCTATTTTTTTCCTGAGAAGATATCTCAATATACAATTGTATATATACGTTTCATGAATAATTAACCCCGAAAACGTATATTTTATGGTGCCTAAAAATGCCTATTTTGACATTAATGTCTAAAAATGCCTATTTCGACTTTAATGCTTATTTTTGTCTTTTTCATGCAAAAAAAGCCTAAAAAGGGCTAATTTTCTAAAATAATCGACTATAAAAGCAGATTTTGGTATTATTCATATTTTTTAAACTGACTGTGCAATGTTCAGTCATGGATTGGAAATGTCCTTCGCACCACGGTCACGATCAAGCGGCGAACAGCAGCTCGGACCTGTCTCGCGTTCGGCGGGGTTATTCTGTTTCCCAGTGTCACGTGATACGACAATGTAACAATGCCTTTAATCTGATGTTGCGTTTATTTCTCGTTGTTACATTGTCATATCGTGCGACACGGGAAACGAGAATAACCCCGCAGTCCATCTCCAGACTGCAGAGGGTAAAGGTGAGAAGTGTGAACGTGAAAATTGTGAAAGTGCAATGCCTAAAGTATCAAGTTCGAAAGCTTATTTAATACGTCAGTGGTTACAAGAGTTCCCGTATTTCACAACGGATGGAAAAATTATCTTCTGTCACGCATGCAACAAGGAGGTAAGTACATTATAATGCTGGCTTGCAACGAATTATTGGCCGTGAATTGCTTGTCATCTTTGAGGCAAAAACCATCCACATCTTATGTTTATACGAGCCATTTTATGGTAACTATTGAAGTGGTTATTCAAAATGTCCAGCAATCCAGCTGCGGACCTTCGTAGCTGTAAAGTAAATTTTATATTTTTGTCCCATTTCCATATTTATTAGATTATTTCCGTATTTTTAAGGTTAATTATTTCTTCATAATTATTCTTTATAGGTTTCAATTGATAAAAAATCCCACCTAACTCAGCACATCCAAGGAGTGCTACATAAGGCAAATGTTGAACGCAAATCTAAGATGAAACAAATGCTTTTAACAAAAACTTCTGAGGGATCCAGCAAGAAGAATCAGTTTTATGCAGATTTGTGTCACGCAATTGTGTCAGCCAACATTCCATTCAGGACACTGGAAAATCCAACATTCAAGGAGTTCCTAGAACGATACTGCCATCAGTCGGTACCTTCCGAGTCAACGCTACGCAAGAATTACGTGCAACCCACGTACGATGACGCAATGCGCAGGATACGGGAGGACATTGGAGATTCACATATTTGGATATCGGTCGATGAAACCACTGATGCTCTTGGCAGATACATGGCCAACTTGGTTGTTGGGAAATTGGACCCAGATGCGCCATCCAGAGCCTACCTCATCTGCACGAAGCAACTTGCCAAAACAAACCAGGAAACAATAGCACACTTCGTGAACAACGGACTGAAAGTGCTGTATCCCAAAAATCTAGACGAAGAGAAAGTGCTGCTCCTATACACAGATGCTGCATCGTACATGGTTGCTGCCATGCAGTTGCTCAAGGTGTTCTATTTCTTCCTTGTGCATGTGACATGCCTTGCCCATGGTTTGAACCGCGTAGCAGAGCAAATAAGAGTGGAATTCACCAAGGTGAACAAGTTGATCTCCACCGTGAAGAAGGTCTTCGTCAAGGCACCAACAAGAATACAGGCTTTTCGAGAAAAACTGCCCGATGTCCCTCTGCCACCTGAGCCTGTGCTCACCCGCTGGGGCACATGGCTGAAAGCAGCTGAATATTACAGCGAGCATATCCTTCATGTCAAGGAAGTTGTGACAAATCTAGCCGAGGATGCTGCCTGCGTCACTTCGGCAAAAATGTTGCTAGATGATCCCTCCATTCCCAAGGATTTGGCGTATATTAGATCCCACTATACATCCCTTGTGCAGATTATTGCTGAATTAGAGGGCTCAGGAAAACCCATCTACGAAAAAACTGCTATGCTGAATGAAGTGAAACAAAAAATAAAGGAAGCTCCAGGTGAAGTGGGGGAAAAAGTAAAAGCAAAACTAGAAAAGTTGCTACAAAAGAACTCAGGACTGCAGAGCCTATGTACAGCAGCAGATATACTGGCAGGAAAATCCAGTGAAGTTGAGTGCAAAATTCCATTTCAACATGTACCCAAGTTGAAGTTCGCCCCCGTCACGTCAGTTGATGTCGAACGTTCTTTTTCTGCTTACAAAATGATATTAACTGACAAACGCCATAGTTTTGTGGTAGAAAACTTAGAAAAGGTGCTTGTTATTTATTGTGAGGCCAATTACGGGAAATTTGTGAAATAAACACAAAGAGGTGACAAATTCATTATGGGAATTTCGAATGAAACACTTTGTCAAACACTCTGCGTAGTACTTAAATATTTTCTTGAATAGTGTTTTCAGTCAGTATTACTATATATAATGTAGATAGTATTTTCTCGGTAACGCATGGGATATTAACCATAAGAATAAGTTTCAATGCATAGTAGTAAAATATTTTTGTTCATTGAAAACATATCAATAAAGTTTCATTGACGGGCAATTTTTGCGTGCTTGCATGTTTCAGTCTTTTTTCGTGAATTAAAGTTGATAGTTGACAGAAATGATGTTGTTTTTTACTGGACATAGTTTTTGGAAGTAGTTTTTAGAGCCTATTTTACGTTTTATAAAGCCTAATTAAGGTACTTAAAGAGCCTATTTTAATCGCCTAAAACAATTTTTAGAACCTAAAAATCCGCGGTCTAGTTATAAGTTACCATCGTAACTCAGTGCTGCTCTCCCTAGGCTGCCGGTTGAACTACTAACAAACACACATCTAATCTTGGACATTTTAGTAGAAATGAAGAGCACTTTCCATCTTTGTATATTTGGAAATGTCTTAAAAATGAAATCACAGCTCTCCTCCACTCTTCATCAAAAGACAGTCTTCGGCATCAGTGTATAAATTCGGGAGGGAAAGGTCTGCGGGAAATTTCATAAGTAAGTCCGTGTTGTTTTTTAACCTTAAAATTTGATCGACTTTGAACTGAAATTTTTTGTTGATAAATTTGTCCTTATTACAGTATTTAAATATTATTCAAAAACTACCCATGGATTTTTGGTTAAAAACTGGAACTTCGACAAAAGGAAGGCCAAGAACTTCTACTGATACATCCAATACGTCTATCATTGAAGAAGAAAATGATCGAAAACCCGTGGTTTCTTCAAAATCTAATATTAAAGAACAAGTGTCATCTATGAACAGACCAAAACGGAAGTACGATGAAAGTTATTTAAACTTGGGATTTACGTGTATTGGCAATTCGGATGCTCCTGATGCAATGTGTGTTTTATGTCATAAAATACTCGCAAACAGTTCTTTGGCTCCAGCAAAACTCCGCAGGCACTTTGGAACGATACACAGTGATTATAAAGGAAAAGACACGGAATTTTTTAAGAGACGACGTGACTCACTAGAAAAGTCCAAACTTCAAATGATTACAATGGCTAAAAATGAAAATGCAACAGAGGCATCTTATCGCGTGAGCTATCGCATTGCACTTAATGGTGAAGCTCATACGATTGGAGAGACACTCATTAAGCCATGTGCGAAAGACATGGTGTCACTTGTTCTTAACGAACAGGCTGCTGAAAAAATAGATGCAATACAAATATCAAATAATACTGTTTCACGACGGATTAAAGATCTTTCTACTAGCATAAAGAAAGAGTTAATTCGTCGTCTTGGACTTTGCAGTGAATATGCATTGCAAATGGATGAATCTACAGATGTCGCAGGACTAGCTGTACTACTAGTATTTGTTCGTTACCCATATGATAAAAGTTTTGAAGAAGATTTACTCATGTGTGGATATTTACATGGACAAACTACAGGAGAAGATATATTTAACCGTATTAATGATTACATTACAAATCAAGAGATAGGTTGGGAGAAGTGTATTGATATTTGTACAGATGGTGCTCGAGCAAAGGTAGGAAAGATGAAAGGTGTTGTATCACGCATCCAGAAAGTAGCTACAAGAGCCACCAGCAGTCATTTTATTTTGCATAGGCAAGCACTGGTGACTAAAAAAATTTCCACAAATTTAAAAAATGTTATGGATGAAGCTGTGCAAGTGATTAACTATGTAAAATCAAGACCACTTCAATCCAGATTATTTAAAATTTTGTGCGATGAAATGGGTAGTGGACACAAAGCACTTTTATTACATACTGAAGTGAGATGGCTATCCAGAGGGAAGGCACTATTAAGACTTTATGAACTTCGAAGTGAGGTATTGGTCTTCTTGAAGGCACAAAATAATTCAGTACAAGTACAAAATTTTGTTGAAGTTTTAACAAATCCTTCATGGGTGATAAAACTTGCATATCTGGCAGATATTTTTACCAAGTGTAATGAAGTTAACTTATCATTACAAGGAAAAAGTATTACAGTTTTTAATACAAGAGTTAAAATTGCATCTTTTGATAAAAAAATACAATTTTGGATTTCATCGGTTGAATCTAATAATTTTGATTGTTTTCCTGCATTACATGAATGTTTGAATGAATTAAATTTTAAAGTAGATTACGAAGTTTCCAAGGCATTTTTAGAGAACCTACATAACTTTAAATCAACTCTTTTGCAATATTTTCCGAAAACTACTAAGGACGATTCCTGGGTTCGGAATCCATTTTCCGTGACAGCTAAACCAGTAGGCTTAAACGCAAGTGACTATGAAAATCTAATTGATTTAATTAGTGACTCTGATTTGAAACAAAAATACAAAGATCAGCCTTTGAATGATTTCTGGGCGAGTTTGTCAGAAGAGTACCCCAATTTATCAAAACAAGCTATTATTGTTTTACTTCCATTTTCTACAACCTATTCATGCGAAGCGGGATTTTCTTATTATGCTGCAACGAAGTCAAAGTGCAGGAACAGGCTCGACGCCACACCAGATATTAGAATACAACTTACCAATATTGTGCCTGATATCAAGAAGATATGCAATTCAAGAATTCAAAATCATAAAAGTCATCAAATGCTTTATTTATTCATATTTTTATGTTTATATTATATTATTCTAGTTTTATATTTAAAAATAATTACTAAATAAATAATTTGTTTTAATAAAATGTTTTTTTAAATTTTTACAAGTAGAATTACCCAACCTAAAAAATAAGCTAAGTGTTCCGTTAAACTTCCCAGGTTTGCGAAGTGTTCCATTGCAGAAAAAGTTTGGGAAACCCTGGTCTATGCAATAGCAAACATTGGTGCAATATATATTGCCCAAACTTTCTTATATAGTATGGATCTGGTCTCACTACACTCTTTCCTGACTGTAAAGAACTCTTACTGCTACAAATACAAAATAACCGCCGAAAATGTATTCTTCATGTAAATGGTACTAATATTTTGATTATGTGAATTGTGTGAAAATCAAACTTGATAAATAATTATACCATACGTAAATATCAAGTATATAGATTGACAAAGCCACATAGGCGCTGAAGCATTATTGTTGAGAGAATTGGCGAGAGCTGTATGGTAGCTGGGCGTAAAAATCTATATAGCACTAGGGAGATGCCCGTTGAAATACAGCGGAAAACTTTTTTTTACGAAATTTCGTAAATAGATGCGATGCGAATATGTTGTACAAGTCAGTGGTACCTAATTACACGAAACCGGCAACAACGCAAATCACTGAGAATGCGTCAAATTCTCGCGTTAAAACTGATCTGTTGATCGAGTCGACGCGTATTTAAAAACCGATGGCAGGAAAACTATCGTTTTTTTTGGGCATTTCAAGTTTCGAACTCCTACAGTGATTCTAAGTAGTTTTAATGGGCGAATGTTTAATTTTCTACATTAAAATGTATTCCTTCTCGTAAATAGCGGAACGAATGTTGTTTACGTTGGTTGCTATTAAAATCGTTTTTACAGTACAGCTCCGGCTCGATGCCCTGAAATGAATACTAACTAACACAGTGGCTCTTAAAGTTTCAATTGTCGTGGCCTCCTCGAATATCATGTGGTCCCCTTTGAAATGAAAATAGTAAAAATAAGAAACTTTAATACAAATTTCTTCATTATATATAACTATCAATAGTTTTTATAACATCTTATTATCGAATATTCTCTGATAAAATTTTATTATGCGTAAAAATTTTATTTTTCGGCATTTCATCTTACTTCTAAAATAGTAGTAGGGCCGCGGCCCATAGTTTGAGAAACACTGCTCTAGCAAACTCAAACTGACGATCCACTGAAAGATGTTAGCACTTGGGGAGACCAAAAGAAACCGAACTGTGAAAATAAAAGAAGTCTGCGGTGTATGAATTTGAAAGGGAAGGTATTTAAACCTTAGGGGACGGAAAGTTTATGGTCGGACGAGAGGGAGGTTTCTTAGCCTGGGTTAAACCCGAAAGATTTTTCTAAGAAAAAACATGTTTTGTGTTTTACTAAGAAATATAACAGAGAGCATCGAACTGGACCGAGATCACTGTTGTTCTTGTTTCTAGTTTTGAAGATGTGTAGGCTCTATAATGCGTTGATTTTTCGATTATTGGGTAGATATTATTTATGCCAAATCGTGATTTTCATTGTGGTCAAACTCTGGCGCCCCTTGCGAGAGGCGCCTGAGGCGGTCGCCTCGCCGCCTCACCATTCGGTCCGGCCCTGCATCCACCTAATCGGGAAGCTTGTTAAAAACACATTAAAAAGTGCCATTGATGACGTCAGCGTTAGGCACAGAGTAAGGCTTTTATTAATAGAGATTAATAAGTTCCATAAAGCATCGTGTAAAAGTTTATGTAAATATATAACATTTTTGCAGTTATAACAATTTTCAAGTACACTTTCCCATTCAGATGTGAAAGCAAAAATTAATATCATTTTCCAAAAATATCCGAGCGATCTTCCTAATGATTTCACGGAGGAATTCCTTCAATTTACAAGTTTTTCAAATTTATCTAAAATTGAAAGGAACCCAGAAGAAAGTACATCTCTTTGGTACTATAAAATTATTATGGAGTCAAACTTCATTGAAAGCTTCCCAAATGTAGAAATAGCCCTCTGTATCTATTTGTATTTAATGATTATCAATTGTACTGGAGAGATGTCGTTTTCTCTTTTTAAAAGTGCTCTTTGTTCTAGTTTACGTCAGGACAATTTTGTCTATCACTATTGAGTATAGAAAATGAAATAGTTAAAAAACTCAATGTAGATCAAATAATTAATTACTTTACAACTGCCAAAACCAGAAAGATGTTATTCCGTATTATATATATACTAGGGAGATGCCCGTTGAAATTCAACGGGAAAGGTTTTTGTAAAATAAAAAATGAACATAAATATCCATTGACTTTCTTTGGATGGCAAAAGAAAACAAACTTTCGTTCTTTTAGGCGTTCGTTGTTTAAAGTTTCGAACTCCTACGATGATTCTAAGTACCTAATTATAATATGCGAATGGTTAATATTCTACATTCAAATGTACTCTTCGAAAATAACGCAACGAATGTTGTTTACATTGGTTGCTATGAAAAGGATTTCTCTCTCGTACTAATTGTAAAAGCATTCCAAGCATGCTTTCACCCATAAGGATTGAAATAACAATAGGATTTCGAGGTTTAACAATGTAATGGGTTGGTATGGCAACATCCCGTGAAAATTGCAAGATTTCCCCAAAATATGTTAAACGTTTAACATGAGGAATTTCGAATTGTAGGCGAGAATAGATGAACAGAATAAGAAACTTCGTCGTTTTTTCTTTAAAATGGGCTAGATTCGAAGATCATAGGTGAATTCTTCCTAATTTAGATCTCAAAAATAATAAAAGTCTGCAAGTCAAAAAGTCGATTTTTACGTGTTATCATATGGGAAATGGAAAGACCTACCTTGGAGTCGAACCTAATGCTATTTTCGAGATTTCGTTTCATCATCATCATACAATATGTGAATCGATCATTCCTGCCAAATATCAAAAATGAATCTCGTTCCATTATCGAGTTATCCGCATTTTTATAGCATGACAGAGGGAGCCACAAAGGGACAGAAATAGCCTTTTATTATTGTTAGATGTGTATATATTATTTTATATATTTTCTATCATTTTGTAAACATTTAACGACAATTTTTACTGGTTACATTTTTAAATATCTTACATAATCTAAAAATGAAACAAATATACACTTCAATGCACAAATGTACCTTCCGTAGGCCCTTTATTTAAATTAGCCTTAGGATTCATGAATCCTTAATCCGGCCCTGGGCGTTCTTTACGATTTATGCAATCATGCCAAAAAAAATAAATATTAATGGCTTACTATAATGCCTAAGAACTGAAGTGCCAGTAGGGATGCCAAGGAAATTTCGAATTTTTGATTCACCGACTAATTTCCTAATCTGTTATCTATAATAATAAATGAAGCTGTCTGTTTGTGTGTGTCTGTGGCAGTCATAGCTCTTCATAAAATAAACGTAGGAGCTTCAACATTTGGCAGCAGCTTCAGATTGATCCTGAGAGTTTCAGTGCCGAAAATAATTCAAATCGACCCACAGGGATCCGAAGGTCCCCATTGTTGGTCCAAATGTCGGTTTTTTGAAGATATCTCAGCAACCAATTGCCCGATTTTGATGAATTCTCCACACATATCAATATGTTGATGAGACACATTTTCGAGCGTAAAATGGATAAAATCGGTATACGGGGTAAAGGATCGTAATTTAAGGGCCGATCCAAATTTCACGATTTCGAGGGGCCCCATGAAACGGTCGGTCCAAATTTCGGCAATGTCCGTCCGCCCGTACGCATATATCCGGAAAGAACTGGCTGAACCGATTTCAACCAAATTTGGTAGATACCTAGAATCTTCACATAAATACATGACCAAAATTACATTTGGACCGGATCGACCAAGCAGGGGTTTCACAATTGCAAAATAAACTTTTCGGTAGTTATGCTTTTGGAAGGAATTGGCCAAACCGATTTTAACGAAATTTGGTTCATAGAAACTTCTCATAAAGTCATGACCAATTGACATATTTAGACCGGATCGACATAGCAGGGGTGCCACAAATGCAAAATAAATCTTTTCGGTAATTATGCTTTTGAAGGAATTGGCCTAACCGAATTCAACCAAATTTGGTACATAGAATATTCACATAAATTTATGACTAAATGACATATTTCGACCCGATTAACTAAGTAGGGGTGCCACAATTGCAAAGTTAAACTTTTCTGTAATTATGAGTTTGGAAGGAATTGGCCATATCTATTTCAACTAAATTTTGTATGAAGGAGTTGTGCAACATAAAAAACAAAATAAAGATTTTTAGAATTGATGTAGAGAGCATGGCTGCCACAGTAAAAGTAATAACAAATTTCTTTTTACAAGTGTTTGTGTTGAACTGTCCACATCTATTTTAACCAAATTATAATATTTATTATCTACACATATATAAAACCATAATAGCATATTTGGACCGGATCAACTAAACAGGGCGCCACAATTACAAATTAAACTCTTTCAGTAATAAAGGATTTGGAAGGAATTCCCTCAACAGATAACTAAATTTTATATATATGATTTTTACAAAATACCATAATGAAATCAAGATTTTTAAAGCGGAGCTTAAGAGCAGGGCTATCACAATTAAAGGGTAAATAATATTTCATTTACACGTATTTCTAGAGAGCTGTCGGCGTGGAATTTAACCCATTATGGTATGTATAATCTTCATATAAATAAATAACCCAAATAGCATATTTCAACCGGGTCGACTAAACAGAGCTACCACAATATCAAGGTTAGAATTTTTCTGTAACTATGAATTTAGAAGGTATTGGCAGAACGGATTTCAATAAAAAATTTCGTTTGTACGGCGGGTATAGAATGGCAAAACGAAATTAACATGTTTAGAACAGATCTAAAAAGCAGAGCTACCACAATATAAGGAAAAATAATTTTCTGATTTCAAAGCAAATACATAATATTCGATTATACTACGGCGAATTTGACGAAAAGCACTCTGAAGATATCTCAGCAACCAATTGACCGATTTTGATGAATCCTCCACCAATATCAATGTCGAACCAAGAAACGTAGAGACTTTAAACTTGGTATACATACTAAAGAGATGTTGAGGATATGCACCTCGGTGAAGAACTTTGATTTCTTGGGGGGGAGGGAGGTATCTAATTTGAGTCTATATTTAATTTGTTCATACCAATTTAAGGGGAATATTGGTCACTTACCTTGTTAGTAACTTGGGTTTGGATGAAAATATTACCAAATGATATGTGCATGAAAAATTATAAACTGTAGACCCAGGGCAAAGCCCGGGTATATGCACTAGTAATTAATAAAACAATCGTCAATTACTTAAAACATACCTCACTTGAATACTAGTATTATAATCTTTATGTTCACATCCATTCCTTCGTCGTAAATTACCCATTTCTTTTCACTTACAAATGCTGTGTATACTTAAAGAAAATAGATGTATTTATGTTCATTTCTTTGTTGTAGATTATCCATTTTCCTTCATTTACCAAATGTTTTCAGTGCACTTCAGGTGTCACAAAGTTTGTTTTTGTTGACAACAATTAAAAACACGGGAAAATTTTCTAAGTCCAAAGTGAATTACAACTTTCTCATTTGATTTTCTTGAAATCGACTACTTCCAGTGGCGTAACTAGGTTCTCCTTCATCCGGAGGCAAATCACAGATGTGCCCCCCTTCCTTTCCAGACAAATGTAATGTGCGGAATGTGATAGAAACCCATGCATACTATACTAGCATTTTAATTCTGCATATATTATAATATCAGTATTGTTTATAAACAGAAACGTTAATTTTCGGTCCATGAGTTTGTGCCTCTTCAGCCCTGCATCCTGAGGCAACTGCCACCTATGCCTCCCCCTCTCTACGCCACTGGCTACTCCTTCGATAAAAATGTACTGAACAAAACATATGCTATTTGACTAGTTCTACAAAGTCATTTGAAGAGTTTTTTGTTATAAGTGATATTATACGAGATATAAAGAAAAGTTAATTTTTGTCACCAGTAAAGTGGCACTCCTGATTAGGCCACATAAACAATTTATATCATTTTCTTAGTTTCTTTGCCACTATGTCCTAAATACCAAATGTCATCAACATCCGCCCAGTAGTTTCTGAGATGAAACATGCAGACGGACATGACCTGACCATAAGGTGTTCTTTTTTTACTTATTGCAAATAACGCCTAAAAAGTTGCTACATTGTATCAAAAGTTTCTGAATGTTTTGCACAATGGGTAGGTAGGAGAAATAGGCAATAACTTGATCCATCTTGAATATTGTGGACTTCAATTAAAAGTCTGTATAATATTAAAACAGTGGAAAAAAGAAAGAGATGTGCGAGGCATAACTATGTCTTCCTTTATTTGTGAAGTGTTCTCTGAATTGTATCATTACATACATGCGTGAAATTTAAAACTTTTGTTCCAAAATAAAATATTGGATCATCTTAACCTTTTTAATTGAAAGCTATGAATTTTTGATCCGTTGATCTTCAAATTAACAAGGTTTCTTGTATTTAATGCATTCCCCAAAGAATGTTATATAATAGGTCTGCAATCCAACTATTAAAGGATAAAGGGATATAAACACAATAATTTTATCTTAACATACAGCTTAACTGAAATAAATTAATTTGAGTGAGCACTTTCCATTTTGAAGCTACCTTAAATTAAGCATACAATACAGGTATTAAAATCTCTATATTTAACCATATATTTTTAAGCAACAGCATAGAAATTCTAATTGTAGTAAATAATTTTTTTCTTTTAGAGCATTATAATTGGTTTGGCATTGATGAGAACCTTGGTCCTGTGGCCATCAGCGTAAGGAGAGAGAAGCAGGATCCAGACAATGCAAATGGAAATTCAAGTGCATCTGACAATTCATCACAGTACCTTTACCGTCTTCTTGTTAGGACAAGTGAGGTAAATTGTCTTTTTAAACTTTTCTCATTCTTAGAGTTTTGTCTTTTAATCAGATAAAATTGAAAATATTTGCACAGTATGTTATCTTCTCTTATTTCATATTTTCATAGCTCTACAACAATGGTTCTTAACCTGTGGATATGAGGATTTTGGACCAAAATCAGTTTTGCCTCAAATTTCCATCTCTCATATTTTTCTAGTGTTGCCCAATTTACCTGCTTTAATTTTTTTCATTTATTCCATAACTGTTTAGATTATATAAGTCTTGTACTGATGTGTCCAAATGCTGTCAACTTATCATCTCAATAACAGATGTAGTGCAGACAAATGATTTTATTATACGTAGAAATTATATTTGAAAAACTACTGATTTTTTTAGCCAATGATGACTTATTGCTGACTGCCCAAAAAATGATGCTAGCTTGTCAGCTGTGAATTGTGCAGCGAAACAAAAATTAAACAGATAAGAATTCACTATAGAAACTCATACATTAGAACTCAGCTCATTTAGAAACAATTAGAAACCTATTTCAAAAAATTGTTTACTTCTATTACTAATAGTTTTATGATAAAAACCCTTAAAAACATAAAAGAACATTTACTGGGGGAGGTTTTAGAAGATCAGAAGGGGAGCAGGAGGGTCTTAGAAGAGACGAAAAAGGTTAAGAACCACTGTTCTACAAGAATGCATGCCTCTTGTTTTTAAGACAGTGTGACCATATACAGGATGTCCACTCTAATATTTGTTGCCTGTTAACAATTATAGTTTGTCAGTTGTAACATAGATGGCTGGAATGAGCAATTATTTGTGAGCTCAAAAGGTGGCAATAGTTTCGTCAGAATCTTTTTTCTTTTCACAGGATTAACTGTGGCTTGATAAAATACAGTAATAGGCCAACATTGTTGAGCAGGTGGCTTGACTGGGTGGTTACCGTTCTGTCCTCCGAATATTTTGTCCCGGGTTCAAATCCCACATATCTATTTTTTTGTTTTACTTCACTTTATCATTTTTAATTTATTGTATTATTATTTATTTAATATATTATTATTTATTTACATCATTAAAATCGATGCACAAGAGCATATTGGTAGCTATTTCAATGTGAATTGATGTCTGAAAGAATAGCATGTTACATAACTGTTAGATTCGTGGTATTCATCGCTTGAAGAGTAACTGTGTGTACACGTTTTTGGATGATAACTGTCGTGAAAACAAGAAAACACTGCACCAAGAACACCTAATAAAACACTACTGTTTGCAGACATTTTTTTTCTGTAGTTCATCTGGAAAGCAGACCTGGCAAATGTTTTGGAAAAAGCTCCTAGTTTCTGCAAGTTTCAATGCGTACCACGCATAGTGTAACATGGCCTTGAAATAAGGTGAGTGCATGAATGGGAATTTCATCCTCCCTGGAACTAATTTCACATTTCTCTTGCAATTGGTACGTGCAGTTTTGTAGTCTCCCGATGAATAGTTTCACTTGATGATAAAAATACATGTTGCAGGGCTGGCAAAGTGGTGTGCATTTTGGTGGGATAATTTAATGTGACATATGGGCATGCCGTCTTCATCCATGAAAAGTTCGTCATACATCACTGTATTGGTTTGTCCACCCCAGGAATCCAGTAACAGCAAAAAAAATGCTTGTCAGAGACGTAAGACTTCACAACTATTTTTTTAAAAATTGAATCAATTCTGTCATCATTTTATCAGATTTGGAGCACATAGCTACAATGTTTAGAAACTCTTCCTCCAATTTCCTCACAGTTCTGCTCACTCGAAGCCCAAACATACCTCCAGGTTTTTGTATACAAAGAAACACTTTGGGTAGCAAATTTCCTGAGGCGGTGATTGCATACTGTGCCATGTGTGAATGCGTGATTTTGTTCCTGTCTCTGATATATCTCTGGACAGCCTTTTCGCCGTGATGAGTCAAGGTTCGCTTCACGTCAACTCTGTAGTCACATCCAGTTTGGTCGGTATTAATGACATAGTCTAGATCATAGTTGGGTATTATGCGCAATGTTTGTTTTTGGAAAACGCAGCTTTTAAAGTTTCTTCCAAAGACATTTCATCATTTTGAGAAACATAGTTTGTAACTTTTCGCTGTAAAATTCGGAATTCTTTCTTGAATTTTATTAGCCATGCTCGAGATGCAGTGAAGGTGAAATCTGGCGATGTAACTATGTTGATAAGCTACAGCTTACACCCACTGTTTGAGTGTTCTGGATGTAACTTGATGCTTCCTTTTCCTTGCTTTGCAAAATCTGTCACATTTACAGTTTTTAAGCATGTTATGTTTGTCCAAGCACATTCCTCCTTTTGCAATATCTTTACTTCACTGTAATACTTGTTGTTTGTGTTTCAGCAGCTGCGATCTTTCTTCCTGTAGGGTTGCCAGTGACTGTTTGGGTTGTTCCCTAGCAAGATTTACAATTCACATCGAAATAGCTACCAATATGCTCTTGTGCATCGATTTTAATGAATTAAATAAATAAGAATATATATTAAATAAATAATATAATAAATAAATAATATAATAAAGTTAATAAATAAATAATAATACAATAAATTAAAAATGATCAAGTGGATTAAAACGGAAAAAAAGGTATGACATGAGATTTTAACCCAGGACAAAATATTCTAATTGTGAGGCCAGAACGGTAACCACCCAGCCAAGCCACCTGCTCAGCAATGTTGGCCTATTATTGCATTTTATTCAGCTACAGTTAATCCTGCAAAAAGAAAAAAAGATTGCCGAAACTAAGGTCCATTCAATCAAAAGTCGATATACGGGTCTTCTTATTGTACATATTCTACCACCCAAAAAAGTTTCATCAAAATCGATGACCCAAGGTACGTAGGCTCCCCTTGTGAGTGACAGAATAAGATTGTCTTTTATTATAATTGGGAGAATGCTATTACCATGACTACAATAACCTCTTTTAGAGTAACACTGTTATAAAAATTTCCTTGAACTGAGGGATGGTCAATTTTTATAAATTAAATTAATACATGATGTTTTGTGCTTATCATCTTAGGATCATTTATAATTATCATTGAAATTTGTACTAAAATACTGAAATGTTAATTTTACCTTTGAATTTTTAGTATTAAATGAAATATAATGCTTATTTTTTCCATTGGCAGCTCCTAACACTGAGGGGTTCAGTGCTAGAAGATGCAATTCCTTCTCTAAAATCTTCAAGTAGTAAAGCAATAAATACTAAGGAAGTTCTTGAATATGTTGTTCCTGAAATTCAATTGTCCTGGTAAGTGAACTATTCTTTCATTTAAGTATTAAGGTTTCTAATTTGAAAAAATTGACTGTATGGGCCTTCACTTGGTGGTATCATCTTAATATTTGTCATGTTTTCTGATTCCAATTAATCATTCATTTTATTCGTGATCAACACTGCAATTTCTATTTCTATAAATAAATTTATTCTGGTTTTTTTTAACTCTCATATGAACTAGCATGAACAAAATTGCCAAATAATTTCATTGAATGTTAATCGATTCATTTTACAGACAATAATTTTATCCTAAGGATTGTCATGCATTATATTTCCATTTTTTGTGATCTGATTTTGTAGAACTTTAGTTGAAGCTAAACCATAAAATGCAAATACTCCATTTCAAACTTTAAAAGGTTGAGAAATGATACATATTTTGTCATTGAAAATTTTGTAATATGGTTTTGATCTAATTTTTGCTAGTCTCCGTTTGGGAATCCAGTCACCACAAACTGAGGAGCAACTCTTGAAACTTGATCAACAAGGACTTACTACTCATTACAAAGTAGGAATCATGTATTGTAGAGCAGGACAGTCCACAGAGGAAGAAATGTACAATAATGAAGAGGCAGGTCCTGCTTTCAGTGAGTTTTTGGAGACCATTGGACAGAGGGTGCGGCTTAAAGGTTTTGATAAGTACAAAGCTGGCCTTGACAACAAAAGTAAGTGTATTGTTTTGCCTCTTTGCTGGCAAAGCATTGAAATGAAAACATTCAAAATCATGTTCCCTTTACAAGTCCCTTATGACAAAAAAATGTTATCTTGTGATCATAATCTAGCATTGACCATCACAAGTACGTTTTCAAATGCCATTCAAAATAGTTACCGTAAATACCCGCGTATAATGCGCACTTTTTTTTCGAAATATTCGAGTTAAAAATTAGGATGCGTGTTATACGAGGGTACATAATCTTCCTATTTTCATTTGACCTCATATTTCCACAATTTCGGCACAGTATTTACTGCCCAGGTATCCTCATTTTTATTGGTGATTTTTACGAAAAGTAAGATAGAAAATAGTAAAAATTTATTAACTAATTCTATAAACATACATTAATTAGATATGAAAAGAATGAATTCAGTATTTATTCATTTTAAAAGCCAAGAAATTCTTCGTCGCTGGACCATTCTTCTTCGATGTTGTTATCGGAATCGTCATATTACGCATGACGTCAATCTACTTCGGCGCCCGGGAGTACGCTGGGAGTTGATGCTTCTTGTAGAACTAAATAAAGTTATAGTTCCATACCTTTCTCTCAGCATTCATACGTGATTTATTCTTGATTCTTCGAGTCTGTAGTTAATTATGGTTATTTGATATCGTGTTCACGTGCTCCCGAGTGTTCTAATAAGGGTAAAACTGAAGGTTGGGCCAACCCGTCCACCTCAGGCGTGACTAAAACGTATGTAAAACAACATAGAATTATCGTCATTCCATTTTATTAGCTCAAAGAATGTCATATGCCATACTATGAAATTAATATAATTCGATTTATTATGTCCTAATATCACCTTGTAAGTAAACAGAGTATGTAATGATTGAGTTAGCTGACGTTCTTTTGGAACGTTATTCGAAAATTTCATTTCGCACTTTCATTATGTTACCAATACATAATACCAATAATTCGATCATTGCTTTAGAACACGTTACACTATATACTTTATTCTGGAACGGTAACGCTAAAAAAATCGGTGCGCACTATACGCGGGTATATAGAAAAATCATAGATTACGAGGCTGAAAACCCCCCTGCGCGTTATACGAGGGTGCGCATTATACGCGGGTATTTACGGTATTAGTGGAAGGGTAATTTAATGTACTTAAGTTATGTGAATTGAAGTTCAATTTTCATTATTTTATTAGTGTGAATGGATTAATTTTTTTGCTAAATTAGAAAATAATTTGTTGTGTATTTTCTGGTAAACTTATATAATTGTTGTCAGTTTGTTGAAATTTAGAAGTCATCGTTAAAACTATTACCTCAAAATATTCTTAAACTGAATTGATATTTTTTATTTTAATTGTTTTCATGAATTGTTTGTTTCATTTTCAGCCGATTCCACTGGTTTATATTCTGTATATGCTCAGTACCAAGACTGTGAGATAATGTTTCATGTATCTACACTTTTACCCTTTACACCAAATAATAGGCAACAGGTAAAGTATTTTTTGTAGCTTTTTGTAGAGCATAATGCTACTGAAAGAATTTATTTGAATTTATCAAACTTATTTTTGATCAAATGAACCTTTTTCTTTTCATGCAGCTTTTGAGAAAACGTCATATAGGTAATGATATAGTTACTATTGTCTTCCAAGAGCCCGGTGCTCTTCCATTTACACCAAAGAATATTCGCTCACAGTTTCAACATGTGTTCATTGTGGTTCGTGCATTGAATCCATGCACAGAAAACGTTCAGTACAGGTATTTATATTTTTTATTTTGTATATTGATTGAACTAGGTACTTACTTCTCTGATGGAATATGGAATGGATTTGTGATAATTATATTGTTGCGTCTCTTCCTTTAGTGTTGCTGTCAGTAGGTCAAAGGAAGTACCAGTCTTTGGCCCACCAATTGTAGATGGAGCAGTGTATCCAAAGTCAAAAGCATTTGCTGATTTCTTATTAGCCAAAGGTGAATTGATTGAATTTTTTCCTTTATTCAATATATTTGAGGGTTATTAATTATTGTTATTTTTTTATTTGAACCTAATTTCAAATCTCTTTCAGTTTTTCATAAATTTTAAATTAGTCTTTTTAGCTCTCATCAGTGTATCATTTCTTTAAATTTATATTATTGATAAACTGTTTATTAATAAAATTTCTTAAATTCTTACAGTTTATTAGCTATCTAAGGCTCAAATTGTTCTCCTGTCATTAAATTTTCCATTAATATTCTTCTACTTGTAAATTTTTAATATTCCTTTATTAGTATTAAAGTGCAACATTTTGTGATTATAAGTCTATTTTAAATTTATGTTTGTAACCCTTGCAGTCATTAATGCTGAAAATGCTGCCCATCGATCTGAAAAATTTGCCACAATGGCAACACGTACAAGACAAGAGTACCTGAAGGACCTCACAGCTAATTACTCAACAACTTCCACTGTTGACACTGGGCAAAAGTTTTGTGAGTATATCATTTCATTGACATCACAGATAATAATCCATTAATTTGGAATTTTAGTATTTTTAATAGGATATGAAATAATAGATAGTTGAACATCAATATTTTAATTTGTGTCATATGATTTCAATTGTTTTCAGCAATGCTGTCATTTAGCAGTAAAAAGAAGGAACGCCATAAGCCACCTCGATTCTTGCCTGATGCTGCCCAGCGTGGTGCCATCTCTTGGCAGGTTCTACTAGATGACAGTGGGCAGTCTGCTTTAGTAGAGTGCTTTTTAGCTATCTCAACAGAAACGTTTGTTTTGATAGAAGAAAATTCCCAGGAAATTGTTTTTGTCACACCTTGCAAAGCCATTCTGGGATGGGCTGCGCAGGCCAACAGGTTAGTTGTAATAGTTATTAGTTTGTATTATATCTATGCCTTTTTCATCTTTGATTAATTGAAGCTTGTCTGCCAAATTTTGGACCAATTTTGATTATATTCAGTGGTATAGTGAATGGGAAGGGGGCAATTGTCCCCAGATGGAGGGCTGAAGGGGTGCAAACCTATAGTCTATTTAATTTATCTTTGTGACTGACATTTCGTACATACTCGGGATGGCTCGTGTGTTTCTGCTGCTTGGAGGTGGAGAGACATTTCCCCACCTCCTAGAGAGGAGTCATCTCCTCACTGAAGAACTCAAACTCGGTGCTGCCATATCTACTAAACTGGAATACGTTGCGGAGAGCTCAGAAGAAAGAGAAAGATGCCAGCGGTGAGCTACTGGGATGGGGGGGGCCTTCACTGTTTGGGCAACGAAGGCATTAGCACGTGGCAACACAGCACTCGGAGACTCGGATGTATGCACAATGGAGGCCAGAGAGAGAATGAGCTCTTGACGGGAGAGGCTCTGCCTACTTCATTCCTATTGGTTCCCGTAAGAACGCGTACTGGAAATACTGGAATAATCAAGAATTTTACATTATTAATATCGAAAATTATCACACAATTGTGCCAATATTTCTTTTACTTAATTTATAAACATAAGTATTTATAAAAAACTTGAATCTGTAAGACATGTCACATCAATAATAAACAAACACTCTCATATATATATATATATATATATATATATATATATATATATATATATATATATATATATATATATATATATATATACTAAATTGCGAGCACATTATTTAGGAAAAACATACAAAATGAGTTTAGAGAATTAATTTCGCGGCGCATTAAGCAACATATCATTAATATGGCCCATAAGGCAAAATATTATTCAGTTATATTTTATTTTATATATATATATATATATATATATATATATATATATATATATATATATATATATATAAGGTTGCATAAGTGCAGACCCAGGGTCTAAATAATATCCGATATTAAAGAAAAATGCCACTTACATTAATCCTTGTGTTATTTCAGCTCACTGAAGGCAGCATTTCAGTGGGAGATCTATGGCAACATTATTGTGTTACAAATGTAGGACAGTTAAAGATGCGCTAATAGGTAGGCACTTCACTCATTTTCTCTTCATTAATATGTAAATACAGGTAATTATAAGGTATTGTTTCAATTATAAGTACAGGTATATATTTGAATGCTTTCTCTTTACTTTCATGAAGATAGAAATCGTATGGAAACAAACTAAAGAAAACGCACTATATTTTAGGGGGATTGAAGGTCGCACTACCAGAAATCAAAATTCCAACTCGCGCATTGCATGACACAAGATGAAAAAAACATTTTGAGGCAAAAATAAGGGGCTGCGAATTATATGGGGTCATAAAATACTCGAGTATATACAGTACGTACTTTACGTTCCAAGCATAACGTAATATGTATGCACTTTCACATTTTGAATTTTTTTGTTTGTGGCTTATGGAAAAGTTGACGTAAGATCAAGTTTACATAAATCGAGGCTTACGTAAGCCGGGGAGTGGCAGTATATGAATTCCATATTAAATAAAAACCATTATTGCTCGAGAGGTCTATTAAACAATAATCATGGAAGGTTAACTGCATTCTTAAATTTAGTAAATAGTTTGCTTTCTGTCATCATGTGCACTCAAGTTAAATTATAGTCAATCATTATGTTTATTCATAATTTAAAACCAATGCAACGGAACTCCACTGATCATAAAAATATGCAAACTCTAGCAATATAGCTATTTTAAAAATTAAAGCTATCTTTAGGTTATATTCAAGCCTATTTATAAATAATAACAATGTTGAATTAGTATTTGAGAAAAATGTCTGTATTAAAAAGTGATTAATTTGAATTATGACTTACCAAATAATACAAATTTAATGCCAGGGAAATTTTGATTAATTCGTAAGAATAGTTGAAAAAAGTTATTGTTGTTAAGAAACCAATCACTCCCGGAACCAAGTTTTTCCACCTTAAAAAGTGCAGTTCAAAATTAACTTAATATACTAAGCGAAAACCATAAAATACAATTTCATTATATCGGATGAAAATACTAACGAGTTATAATTCACAAACTACAAATCTTAAATCCAAATCCAAAAAACACTGATGCACTCTCAGAATTGTTCTTGCTTCGAACACAACCCTTGTGAAACTAATGCCTAAAAAGCATTCTGCTTTTCCCAAATAGGGTTTGAAAATTTCTTAGAAAAACATTTCCTTGAAATCTACTCGTTGTCTTGTTCACGAGACAAGATAAATACTCTGTTGTAACTCCTTTCTCATTCGATGCTGATATCTTCCAGTCACCATGCCGCCAGGTTTTGGGATTTACAATCACTGTCTTGCAATCATGTGCTATGTAGCAATCCCTTACCGCTTTCAACTCTCAAATTCTGCCAGAAAAAGCCAAAAGTTACATCTTTAACTCTAGATTTCCCATTTTCCACTAAATGATAATTTTTTCCACTAAGCAACTCCAAAACCTGCAAGATCTAGCAGAAAAAGCCAGATTGGCTGCACTGGGGTACATTGTGTGTGTTTCCCCTGGTTTTCCCTTACCTCCCTCCTATTTTCGCAAATGTGTCTCTTTGAGCAGGGTTGCCGCCTCTGCTGTAAGACCAAACTTGGCAAGAGAGAACGGCATCAGTATGTCAACAGGCATGGCATGAGACTGCCACTTCGGCACTGCACCCTGAAGCGATTACCTCACTTGCTTACTGTCTGAAGCCAGCCCTGATGTCCACAGTCTTTATATCCACCCTATATGTCTACAGGCTTTATGTCCACTGTCATATATGTCTACAGTCTTTAGGTCCACTCTTTTATGTCCACAGCCTTTATGTTCACAGTGATGTCCACATTTATAAATGTCCATAGTCTTTTATGTCCACAGCCAATATCTCCATATTTATATATGCCCACAGACTTTGCATCCACAGTCTTTATGTCCGCTTAAGGGAAATGGAGGGGGTGACTAAAGGATGGGGAGAGAATATGAAGTAAAAAAATGGAGGGAGGTAGAAGGAGAGGGAGTGAAATGGCGGGGCATTAGAAATTCTAAGGATACACTGTCGACATAGGTATCAATCAACTAAGAATTTAATAACAATTATGAATATGGAGCAAAACAATGAAAATAAAGACGTAAAGAAACCCAGTCGATGTTGGTATCAATTAACTAAGAATTTTATAGCAATTACGAATATGCAGCATAAAGTTGGATTGGCTAGAAGGAGGCGGAGGGAAAAACTTATAGATCATATAATAGCTAGGGAGAGATTTTTATGGATTTTTAATTGTTGTTTGTTGAGAGAACCATCTTAGCGATCAATGTAAATAAAATATGCGATATTTTGTTCGGAATTTTTCATCTCTGCATTTATAACTCATAATTATTTGGTTCGCAGACTTCATGTGGTAAATTACATCGTCTATCTGAATATTTTTTTATCTATACCTTACAGATCATATAAGAGCTAAGGAGAGAAATTTATGGTATTTAATTGTTGCTTGACGGATGCCATTTAATGAGATATGAGTATAAGTTTATTAAGTTAATTATGTAAAGTAGATGTTCTAAATGGCTGGTACTGTTACTGGTACTGATTAAAATCGCTCTAGCTAGTGGGAACCGACCAACCGTGAGAAATTTCACACCTCTCCCAGTCCCAGATGGGGTACAAGGGTCGAGGCAGGGCCAGCTCGAGTACTGGCAAACCGGACAGTTGTGAAAGGGCACCCAATGTACATCATTTTTGTTCATTTAAATTAAAAGTATTTTTGTTGCTAATGATGCATATTGTTTTTATTACTTCATTAATTATGTAACAATTCAAAAACCAAAAAATGAGTAATAATCAGTATCAGATTAATTTGAATGTTCCATTTCCAGCAGATTTTATCGAACCCTATTTTTAAACTAAAGCTATATTTAAAATAGGCAATTTCATGAAAGTAAATATTTTTTGCTTTTATGTTCAGAATACTCAAGAATTTGTTACAGAGAAGTTTCAAAAAACCATCAAGGTCAGTTCCTCATGTTTGTTTATACTTTAAATAAATCTAAAAAATACAATTATAAATTAAGATTCATTATTCCACATCATTCTCTATTTTTTTATATTCTCAGTTACTCAAGTGAATGGTTGATGACTTCCGTAAACAAAAGAAATATACGGAACCATGGATCCAGGACAAAGTGTCCTCGGACATAATGTCCTCAGAAAAAATGTTTCCAGACAATCTCCTGGACAAAATGTCCCCAAATGCAAAGTAGGGCAATACGTCCCCAAATGCAAAGTAGGGCAAAATGTCCCCACGCACCAGAATAAATATTAATTATTCCCTCTCAGATGTTGATATACTGTTCAAATTCAGTCATGATTAATTATAGGTAATGCCTTGAACAGTTTTCGGTATTTATTTTGTTCTGAAAAAGTAAATTACTAACATTATCCTCCATAGAGGCATTTTAAATTATAATGTGTTTTTAGCAAGCATCCCGGCAAGGTTGAAGACTAAAATTCGGCAGAGAATCTTTAATCACGTATTAAAGTCAATGATAAAAAAAGCTCCAAAAAAGACCCGGATTCAACTCCAAGATATAATTTCTGTTTTCTGTAAGATAACATGTAAAAATCAATTGTTCGACATGCAGGCTTTCATTCTTTTGCAAATTAAAATTAGAAGAAACTGACCATCGATCTTCAGACGGGGACTGCCTTAAAGAAGAATGGTTAAAGATTCTTATTCTTGTCATCAATTTGAAATCGCTCAAATTTATCATTTAAATCACATATTTTGGAAAATTGTCTTTTATCTGTTTTATACCTTGGAAACCATGTTGTTGTTAAAACCCAAGATGGAATAGTTAGGTTTTAAGGATGAAATTAATCATTGTATTTGGTTGGAGGTTGATTTATGCCAGGGGTATCCAACCCTTTATGGCGAAGGGCCACAATCGATATTGTGGGCAGGCCACGTGTAAAAATCACAATAAGTGGTGGTAGATGCCTAAGTTGACAAATTACACATATGATCGAGCTTTAACATAAAACTGAAATTTTATTATATTACATTAACTGCTTTAATAAGAGAAAATATTATTATATTGATTAAGAGTCCTTTATCTCAAACACAGAAACTTTATTTTACCTGTAACTCCAAAATGTCAATGCGAGACTTGGCACTGCTTCTCATGAACAAGACTCCCAATGTCAGGCATAATGGATGAAGTCGCAACACGAAGCAAACTCTCCAGATGACTGTCCGTGATTCACGATCTCGTCATGCACTTCACATGCTTCATCCTGGAGAACACTTGTTCAACATAAATATGTGCTGCCAAATACTGAAGTCATGAAAATTGCATCTCTGTGAATGCTGGGAAACTTTCCCTGGGAGACAATTCATACGCATGAATTGATGTATTGCATTCTGGTTGTGGTACTTGCTTTTCTCATGTCGCTCAACAGATTGGTGAATTTAACTCCAGTTAGAAAACTCTTTGATAAAATTGTTATCATCAGTTTCGTGTCCGTATGCTAGACAGATTGAGCATTTATTACTTTCTTCGCAAAATGTTAGCCAGCGTAGATTTTTACCATCAATTTTTCTGGTATACACTTTTGAAATAAATGGTATTTTGTTGTTGTTGTTTCGAGTGGTATTTGAAAAATGGTTCAATATTGTTGGAATGAGGCTTTACAAAAAATAAATTTTTTTTCAATTAATAGTACTAGTATCTACTTGTATATCTGGATATTTGTTATTAATTTCTTCTATTTCTGACATCCTTTCTTCTCTTTCATCTACTTCAAATTGAACTTGGGTTGTTTGTCAGAAGAGTGTTCCTCGGATTGTCCTTATCTTAATTTTTTTCAACTATTTTAGTATCCTTATTATTTTCTCTTCATTGCAGAATATTTTCATTACTATCAATATCGTCTTCTTTTGAGCCACTTTCTCTGAAAATACAACTCACGTATTCTATTTTTTCTTCACTAGTCTCATTCACTTCATTCTGACTCATTCAGATTATCATTTAGATCTTCATTTTCTGTCATGCATTCTTAATCAATTTCTTTATTGAACATATCTTGTATGTTGTAACATTTTTCTGCTACTGCCTCAAGTTTTTTCTTTTTATTCTTATTTTCTCTTGTCCACCTTTAACTTTTCTTTTCTTGCTTTCTTCTGGCTTCATGTCTTCAAAATAATATTGAAAATAAATCACTATTATTAAATTAACATCACGAATAAATAAAATCAATATTTGTAGATCAGAAACATGTACATGAAGTACGAAATGCGTATTTGGACATTTAAGTTAGTTTATGTCATATCAGATAGAACAATGCAATAAGTTTTAGAATAACTCTAAAACTTATTTCTGTTGGGAGCGTCAATTGTAACACAAAGTTGGACTTATCTAACTTCATGTAACTCTTCAATACACTATGGTGTGATTACATTCAAAACTATAGCTTCAAATTTTGTCCAAGCAACACCAAACTTAGGTTTGAAAAAATTTGAAATCAATTTGCTAGTACAATCTGATGTTTTGAAACTTAATCCATGAACAGCGGTATGATATGCAGCAACAATACAAGCTTCAGCATTTGAATCATTTTTCACAAAAAAATGATGCAAGTGATGTTGAGGAGGCTGCCAATGCTACAGATAATTAGTGTTTTGCAGTTTATAAGTGTTCTTTAATATCTGCCTGTCCTCCATGTTTTACAGAAATTTCTGATCTGCACTGTGAGCATTTAACGTGATCAACTAAACCACAGTTTTTTTAAATATGGATATTCTTTTTGCAATTCATAGGAAAATGTACAATTTCTTTTTGGCATTGCAGGGAGTCAGCAATTATTATATATTTGCATTAAGAAACAAACACGATTTAGTACTCTACTCAATGTTTTCACTATAAAAAATAGAACCACAACTGAAAACTATGAAAGTCACAGAATAGCTCACATTTTAAATATAAAAAATAAAGTTAGTTTAAAAAATAAATTAAGTTTCACATTACATTTGAGGAAATTCTATTCCACGACATTACGTGCAACAATATTACATAGCAACTTTTCTCTTTCAATTCCGGAAGCTTGGAGTATTTTTTTAAAGAGTATTATACATTTTCAGTGTGTTTCTTACTTTTTACAGGCGGTTGGAATTACCTGCTAAGATAAAAAAAAATATTTGTAAATGATATTAAAATCAATTACTTTGATTAGTGCTAGACCTAGCATTCTTAAGGAAATTTGAGAGAAAAGATTCCTCCGCTCTTACTTTTAGCAAATACAAATATTAGCATGTTAAACTAAATATACATTCAAAACTCATAAAATGTTTGGTATGAGTACACTATTTTCTGAAAATTTCATTCACAATTAACATCTATAAAATGTTATATAATTTCTAAATTTTCATCATAAGAAGGAAAGTATACTTACCACACTTTAATGATTTTCATAGCAATGAGTTTTTAAAAAATGGATTCAACACGTCCACCCGCAAGGCAAGAATGAAACTTGAAGTAGGGATCTCTCATGCATCAAAGGTATTTAATCATGTCCCTCTGTATGACAAAAGGAGATATAATAGAACGATGAGTAAAGGGACAAACGTTTAATAAATATTAAGCATTTTCTAGAATGAAAGTAAGCAAGAAATTTTAAATTATAATTTATACAATACCTTAATATATGCTGATATATTTACAGGCCGCGTATGTAAACATCGCACTTTAATACACTGCGCAATCAATTATCTTCACGACTATTTTCCTACTCGGCCATCTCGAAACTCGTGCTCCCTACTCTGTGTTTCAGTCATGTAGCGCGTCGACGGTGCTCTGATTTACATTGTTGTACTTTCACAACACAATGTAGCACTTAGTATCTTTGTAAGAAGCACATGTATCAGACTAGCCCTGATGTTGATTCACATGCAGTATTTTCTGGGACAAAACAGCAAACCGGCTGGGATGCCGGGACAAGACCTAAAACTCGGGGCAGTCCCAGTCAAACCGGGACGTATGGTAGGCCTACTTATGTAGGAAAACAAACAACTTGCTAATATTATAGTGAATATTTCAATTATTAGTTTGTAGTTAAAATGATGATGACGTGACAATTATTATTTAGATCGAATAAACCAGGAATACTTCATGGACTTCAAGACACCAACAAAAAAGTAAGCGAAAGTAAATTTTTTATCGTACCAATTTACAAACACACCAGAATAATTATTCATCATCATCATCATAGGTAGTTTGTCCGTAGACAGGCCCGTGATTATTCATGGTTAAACTGGGTTCTCCATATACTCCTATTTTCCGCTGTCTTCATATCTTGATAACTCTCTTTCCCTTTCAAATCTTCAATCAACTGAAACCTTTTCCTACCTCTTTCCCTTTTTCCATCTAGTTTTC
The DNA here is from genome assembly GCA_028673005.1 of Tanypteryx hageni. Lineage (NCBI taxonomy): Eukaryota > Metazoa > Arthropoda > Insecta > Odonata > Petaluridae > Tanypteryx > Tanypteryx hageni. Next base: position 67,965,595 of record CM054112.1, on the reverse strand, counting down.
CTTCTAACACATCTTTAATCATACTCTCTCTCCTCAGGTAATGTCCAACCCAGTTTGCCTTCCTCTTTCTAATAGTCTGTATAATAATTTGCAAATGATTATACAATTATTCATATATACACAAAATAAAGTCCACCTTCACCTAACTAAAATAAATTATAACTCCATCTGTAGTAAATATACGAGGCAGTTGATACTGCTTTGTTTTAGATTGTGATATTTCGTTGGAAAGAAGAAATTGGAAGAAGTGCCACTAGAAAATTTTCAAGAAGGGTGTATAGAAGCTTTTTAATAACCCCTTCAGTGAACATGTAAACTGGCTGCGAAGGTTAAAGCACTACTTATTGAATATGTTCTGGATTTCTGGAATTGCCTAACTTTGATGGTGGAGCATACAATTCATTGAATAGGTATATGCCGTTTGATTGCTGCATCAGCCACGGTCCTAATATGCTCCCTGCAATTCCCTGTCCACAGCACAAATTTCTAATTAAGTACATTGCAGTAATGTTTTATGAAATGGGCCCCAGTGGCGAAATTTTAAAACATCAGAAGTGACGTCATACTAATTACATGCTGTACAGGTGATTGAAAATATTTAAAGGAAATTTTGTTCCGAAACATAAATTCAGTATTTAGTTCATTGACTGTATTTTTACTTTCAGCCATCTGAGTACCCTGATTTATTTTGTATATTATGTAAAAAATTAAAAAAATAAAGTGGAGGCGGCCCACATGTAGACCGGCCCATGTGGAATTTTCCACATTCTCCTCTGATTGATAGGTACCAATCTCGACAGTGTTTCCTTAGGATTTCTGTCTTTCCTTCGATCAACAATCTGGCTCTTCTGAGTGTGGAAAAGGAAACACTTGAAAAAATTGATTTGATGATGTAATAAATTAAGTATGTGGTTGTAAAGGCAAGGAAAATTAACTTGATTTAACTATCATTGAAGTCATCATTTACAAATAACGTAAAACTGAATGAATTGTTTTAGATCCCTGGGACCTGAGACTTTGAACAAATTACTTCAACCTAGTTAATAGAATTAGATTAGAATACTGTTCTCCATTTAAATTTTGTCTTAATGGGTGCATTTGTTACGGTAAAGGAATCAGGAAATGTGTGCATTTACCGGTAAATGTGCACATTTACCACCAAGCTCGGTTAATGTAAGTTTAAGTTTCCAGAAATACGTATTATCCGTACATTTCCCAGTAAATGTACACTTTGACCGATGTGCCTTGGTAAATGTGAAAATAGGTAAGAATGAGAACTGCTATACTTTAATAATTACGTTAATTTATAACAGAAATCAAGGGTTCAGCTCCACTGGTATATATTGAGATGAATGCTTCCCAATCCAAGGGGGGAACACAGTGAACGTGAGGAGGAACCAAAAACACTTCAACTAACCTACCCAACCCGGTGGGGCCAAGTAAAATGTTGTGGCCTGTGTTGCGACATTTATCCACATTTACCAGTGTCTCTAGGTAAATGTGCACATTTCCCCAATCTAATCGGTAAAAGTATGTTATACTTACATTTACCGAACTTGGTGGTAAATGTGCACATTAACCAGGAAATGTACACATTTACTGGACAACGCTCATTTACTGTGACACATTCATTAATACTGTATAACTCTAAGTTTCTTCTGTCACTGGTATTTTGCAGTGAATTCAAGTTATTTGATTGTATTCTAAAATTGTAATATTCTCGATAAAAAAACTAAATTATAGTTCATTTAAAAAAAATCATATCAGCATTTGTATTGCATGTTTACAATGTCTGTGCTTTCTGTATAAAATTGAATGTTATGATATATGCCAAATGCTCTTGGTGCATGTGTAGTATGCTTGGGCTTCTACCCCATACTACATTTGGGTCTGGGAGCACAGATTTTATAACTTGCCTGCAGGCACAGAAGGCCCTAGCTATGCTAGTGGTTATATTTGGTAATTAGAAATAATTCTCTGCATATTTTTAATTAAGATGATATTCATTTTAAGTTACTTAATTTGAAATCATGTGTTTTATAGTAAAAAGCAATGCTTGAAGTGGAAGAAAATAAGTGGTATGGTTTGTGAAATTTTCAAATTCTGAAAATAAGATGACGGAATGGTTCATGAAATCATAAATTTTAAAAATAAAAGAAAAGAGACCTATTCTTTTGTGCATGTATGCACTTCTAGATTGATTTGACATATATTCAAGTGGAATACTGGCTATTAATTATTTTTATCAAATAAATTTATAAAAATCAAGATGAACTTAACTATTAGTGACATTACTATGAGGATGTTACATATATACACATCACTTAATAATGGTGAGACAAAAATGTATGGCACACTCCCCCTCTGCCACACTGTGCAACCAAAAAAAATTATGAATAATCAAGTCTTCACTTTGAGGAAGAACACTTTGTTTTATTTCCATGTAAAAATATATTATTTATATGATCCAACCCCTGTTAAACTGTAACATTATCAGTCTTCAATATTACATTTTAATGAGAATTGGGTCATGTAAATAAAATAAAGAAACAAAGTGTTCTTTGTCAAAGTTACGTCCTCAAAAATTAAAAACATGTCTTCCTATTGCGATTACAAACTGCACAAGAGAAGAGTTTCGACCGCTAACCACTAAGGCATGAGAATTGATGCAAACACAAAGTATCAGGATGATTTTAAGTCTATTAAATGGCGGCAGGATGGTTTCCTATCCTTCTGAGAGGAATTGCTATGGCATCCCATACCATCCCTCCTTAAGTACTGCTAAAAAGTATCTTGGTAATAGTAGAATTGATTTATTTGAATTCAGATATTTATAGTTGTAAATTACCCTCTCAAGTACCTATTTCCTAATGTCAGTCAGAAAATAATACATGCGTCTCTTTTTTTCAGTTTAAGAATTTATTATCACCAAGGGGAATGTGTGACTGTCCAAGTGTGCGATGGAGATGCTGATCGGGATGAATTAATGGAGATAGTGGCGAGACTGCGAGTTGTAGCTGGCCATAGAGATGGTAATGTCGACAGCAATGGTAACCCTGGAAGTACCACCAAAGCAGTCCACCCTCTACCTGCTGCACAGGAGCTTCCACTGCGCAGAAATCCGATGGGACAGCTTGGATTTCATGTGCAACCAGATGGGGTAGTCACTCAAGTAGAGCCATCGGGCCATGCATGGGCTGCTGGTCTTAGACAAGGAGCACGATTGGTGGAGGTTAATATGAATTAATTTAATTATTCTTTCAAGACCACTTCAGAACTTATAAATTCCTTGTTAATAATAATAAAAACAATTTCCTGTGACTAACTTGCATTATACGAAAAAGTATCTTGTATTAATGTATTAAGTTGTTTTAATATCATTTTTACTTTCTCCATATAGTAGTATAGGGGCAAGTATTGTTTTCATGAAAAAAATTGATTTTGAGATTTCAACGGAAATACAGTAGAAGCCCTCTTAACCAACCTTCCCTTAACCGACTTGCCGGATTAACTGACGTTTTACGCCTCTAGGTCTGAAAACTGAAATCCACACTTAAGTGCGACATTTTACATAAAAACGACTAGTTTAAAACAGTTTAAACCATTCCTTTCACTCCGCAACAATGTCACGAGTTGTCCCTTGTGCTAAAATGTTTCTCATTACTTAGTAATCCAGTCTAGTATGCATCTGCTGTCAGTTGTCCACATAGTCTTCTGTCAGTTGTCCCACATACTGGTAAAGTTCATTGTTATTTTAGTTACGATATTTAATCAGTATTAAATTTTATATATATATTATATATATAATATTTAAAATACAGACTGTGTATATGTACTTTTCTATTGGTTCTCTGCTTTAACCAACCTTTTTGATTAACCAACTAACTGCCGGTCCCAACCGCGACGAATAAGAGGACTTCTACTGTACACATTTCGAGGTCCCCTGAACACATTTTGACCATTTTCTCGATGATCTCTGTGTGTGTATGTGATAAAAATTTTGTGAGTGCTCTAACTCAAAAACTATTAATCAGATCAATGTGAAATTTTACATATGACATTTTTGTAAAAATCACAAGAGTTGATTAGTTTTTGGTAAAAATTGGCCAACCGGAAGTGGGTGTTTACTCTTTTCACATAAGTTATTTTGAAATATTTGCTTTAATATTTAGTTAATGAAAAAAGTATCAGAATAAATATAAGAAATTTAATTTTCTGTAACCTTTGCTTGAAACATTTTCCCATATAATGCACTGTTTAAAAGATATTTTAAAAATTATGTTTTTTTAGCTGCCACCCCCATGCCACTTACTGGTAACCATTGTAAACACTTTATGCTTAGTTACATCTTGATAATGCTTTCTGCCATCGCCGAAATACGATTGGAAAGCGTGAGCAATCGTGTCAACAGCGCTCGTCAAAAAATTTTGAGCGGAGAGGGAAATTTACGACCTCTTATTGGCTGGTATTTTCTTCCTCTTACCCTACGGGTCTAACTGTAGACACGCCTCACCCGCACAAAATTCTGGAATGGACTCTAGTCATTTTTCTTCTGTGATTATTTTTAATGTTGATGTAATGTATGAGATCTTGATGCTTCCAAATTCTCATTGCTTTAAATTTTTTATCTATTCCTTTAGATTTGCAAAGTGGCTGTTTCCACCCTATCACATGACCAAATGGTTGATTTGTTGAAAACATCAGTTCTGGTTACTGTCACTGTTATCCCTCCACTACCTGATGGAACTCCTAGACGGTAAGCAATTTGGTGGAATAAGTTATGGCCAAATTTAATTTGGGGAAATATTTGTTTCACCAGTTTTATTTGTATTTTTGTCAAAGTTTAGAAATTTGTAAATAAACGTGACCAGAAAGCATTTCTGTGCAATTAATAGGATAAAATTAAAGACAATGTAGCAAAAATTATTAAAAATAAAACTCATTCCTGAAGATAATGTTAATAAAAGTGACATTGATGCCCGAGTGCACCAACCCCGGTTAAATCAATCGTTAGCTGATTGCAGTTAAAACTAACCGGCAGTTAAATCAAACTTGGAGTGCACCAGCATTAAACAATGGTTTTGTAATTGTGGTTTGCTGATGGCTGGTTTGCTCGTTGACTGCTACGCTCAGCGCCATTGCCACATGTTTATTGCCAAACAAAGTGGTAACGAAAACACGCACGTTGAACATTGCGATTCATTTGTCAAGGTACAATTAGAGGTGGGGAAATAATATATTGTACTAAAGATGAATATAGATGAAAAGATGAAGCAAAGGACACCAAATTTTCCGCATATGAGGTCGACATAATCATGGATTTTGTCACAAAATACAAAGAGGTGATAGAAAACAAAAAAGCAGATGGGAACACATTGAAGGAGAATGAGGCGACGTGGGTGCAAATAAGCACGGAATTCAATTCAATTCCACGTAATTAAATGAATGTATAGTCGTATTGTATATTTGTTGCCATTTCTCCACATAGTATCTGTTAAACCTACTAGTAACTTACTTAAACTTACGGTATTCAAGTTATCAAAGTTGGTTTAGGGTCATTCCATGCCAATTCATCCAACCCAACATCTCAGATTTTAATGAAATTGAACAGAAAGAATTGCTCGGTGGTTTTTGACCATGCAGAAAACTTTAGTCATCAGTTAAATACTTTCTGAGTTACAGATATTGTAATATGTCAAAAGTACCACTGAAAATATGCCTCTGCATCAGTTTAGTGAGCATTTAAGGTAAACCGAGTTCCTTCTCTGCAACCAGACAGGATAAAGTGACAATTCAGGCAAAGTTAAAAATGTTGAAATTTAGGATGAAAACATGATCTATGTCAATGATGAATTTCATAAAAGGCTGACCTGATAGCAGTCTTTATTTTTTATAGCATTCTTCAATGGTTTCAAGTTTTGAAAATATTGCCATAGTTAATCTGCGACACTCACAAGCATGTAGAGTAAATGAAATAATTCAAAAAAACCAAAGCAATAGTATGGCAAAGGGTGTGTAATTCAGTAAAATAATTTTCCTTTCCAATATTTACCTTAAACCACTAAACTATTATAATTCATATAAAACCAAAAATAAAATGAATAAGTTTTTATGGTTTTGAAGGTGTCACAAATAGAACATGTAATCAATTAAAGACATGCTACAAAAACGTAAAGAGAAAAACTAGGAAAGACGTTGCTGACAGTCGAGTAGACCCAGTGACCTTATTCGTACCTTTGTGCAGTCTATGGCACCTAGTACACCGGGAAAGTTTGCAATTCCATGGAACCCATCCATAACCGTTCTTTGTTCAGGTATAGAATTGGGGAAATGGACGAAGTGCAGTGAAAGTCTTGCTAATGCAACTGATACCTCGTCAATGAAATGCAAAGCAGTAGAACGGTTAATTCCGGCTAAATCTCAAATTAAGATGTGGAAAGCTCCTGTGGCTTAAAACCTCAGCACAGTCAAAAGTCTATTCATCGGCGAAAGAGGCTTATTTCTCTGTGTTGGATACCCAGGTGGTGACAAATCCTTTTCAAAAGAGAAGGTACTGTCGCTTTTATTAATCTAAACCTTTCTTGGAATTTCTTATCAGTCAACTCTTCAAAGGGTTCGCCCCTTTCCATGAATATTTCATTGCAGTTTACTCTTCGATCTAAAATATCTAGATCAACGAGCTCGCCTTCAGAATTATCCCATCGAAACTCCATGTTTGTTTCCAAACTGATGCCGGTTAAGGAACTTAACCACTCGATTTTGGCCGGTTAATTCTTAATTGCGGTTAAATGTCCATTAAGCACTAACTGGGATTGGTGCACACCAAACTGGGCTTAATCGCGGTTAGGAAATAATTTGATGCAGTTAACTCCTAACCGGGGTTGGTGCACTCGGACATGAGTCTAGTGTAAATCATGAAAAAAATTATTTGCTGCTTTTGAAGCAACCTAGGAAAGAAGATTTATTCATTATTCACATTCCATAATTTTGTATATTTTTTAAAGAATCAGTTAGTGCTCTATTTTTATTATTTTAATAACCTTGTAGTTTTTGCCTTTGTCTCATTTGATGCTGGCGCTTGACTTCAGTAATATTTACATAAAGAAATGATCATTGTTGAATGATGCTGTTTAATTTTTTTATTCAGTAATTGAAAGCATTTTCTCAAATGTGCTCTATTGCTCTTCTTCAGAGGATGTTGGTTAACAGATTGCAAGTACACTATAGGAAACTATGAAGGGGATTATGAGAATCTTGGAGGTCCTGAGGAAGTGGGTGGATCTAGTGGAAAAAGTAATTCTAAGCCTGCAACTCATCAACAGGCAGTACCAGGAAATCATCGAAGAAGGTTTGTCTGCAATTCACTCATAACTTCATGAATAATTTATTTGTTTGTAAGTTCAGTTTTACTGGTATTTTGTGTAAACAGATTGCAGTTTACCTGCGTGAATGTTTGCAGAAATTGTCGAATAGATTCTATTATCATCCCTGTAGTTAATTGTTATTCAAATAGGCTTCCTATAAAACTTTCTAAAGTGTTTTTGAAATGGAAATTCTTGAATTAACATTATGATTTAATTGAGGGATAATTAATTTTTAGTATAGGTTTATATGCCTATTATTTTATATGATGTTGAGCTTTCCTGTCATCTGAAATTTGTAACATATCTGTAATAACTTCTAATCCTTAATTATTTTGCAAATTAGGTATGAAAGAAGCCTTTCTCCTCCAAGATCGAGTAATAGCTCTGGTTATGGAACTGGTAGCAGTAGCAAGTCTTTTGCAGCTATTGACAATAGATTTCCATCCAATCCTGAGGTTTGTATTTTCTATATTGCCTTATCTATTTCAAACTTTGTATTTTTAATCTAGCAATGTCTCAAAAGCTCTTGAAATGTACATTTAGAATTAGAATCCTTTCCTCATTTAAAAATTTTTTAGAGATCTGTGCGATTGAGTCTGAGTGCTTATGTGTGTGTTTCAATTTAGTCTGTTTGCTTCCTGTCGTTGTCGTGAGATGCATAAACTATCAGACATTTGTTTGAGATATCAAGTCCCTGGCGTGAAACATAATTTTTCCGTTAACTTGATATATTTTGCCTTTGAGTATGAGTGCGTGTTTGGTTATTTGAATTTAGTCTGTTTGGTCGCTGTCGTTGTCGTGAGATGCATAAACCACCAGACCTGTTTGAGATATCAAGTTCCTTACATGAAAAAGATTTTTCTGTGAACTTGATATATTTTAATTGTTTACCTCTAAAAATGTTTTTGAGATTCGTACCGTTTAAGAGTTTGTTGTAAATTTTCAATTTTTCCCTGTAGTCTCCTTTCTCTCACATAGTTTATGTCAATTGTTTAATTAATGTTTATTTATACAGACTAAACAAACAAACAATTTCAGATTTGTATATTAAGATTTGTAATTGATTTTTACTCTTTAAAATTCATGAGTTATTTTTTACCCACAGGGAACCATGACTAGTTCATCCAGTGGTCACTCCAGTGATGACCGTTGGTATGAGTTGTTGGAGCCAACAGAGGTTGGTCAAGATGCTATTACCAATACAGGAACAACCAGTATACTCTTGGGCAGTGGACCTAGCTCCAATATTAGAACCAATGGTTCACCCCCACCTCCACCGCTACCTGCACGACTTGGTTCAGGAGGTGGGAGTGCCTTCCACCAGGTGGCCCCTAAGAGGAGAGGTCCTACTGCAGAAGAGCCAACAATCCCTAGTGTTTCCAGCCAAGCTCCTTCCTCCAACTTGAACTCTAAAATTCAGGGCACATCTACCAATTCTCACTATCACAGCAACTATGCATTAACTCAAGTAAATTCCTCTCATGGTCACTCATCAATGGGATCATTATCCTTATATAATGATGGAGGAGTTATGGTTGGAGGGCTTCAACCTTCGGCATCTCAAGAATTCAAATTAGGAGAAGTTAGACCAATACCCAGGATGGACAGGCAGATTGAATATCATTCAAAAGGATCAAAGGTAAAATTTTAATTTATCGGCAAATGTTTCTACTGTTTTTGGTTTGTTGATAAATAAATAAAGGAGATGTTGTTAAAGCAAGTAATTGGTTTAAATACTTGAGGAAAAATTGGGTATAGGTTGAATTTTCATTCACTTAATAGAAATTAAACTAAAAAATGTGGAGTGATCAAGTAGTCATTAGGGACATATTCAGCTGACAAAGAGGTTTGGTCTCAGAGTAGCTATTTAAATTTACATCTAAATTTGAAATTTTCAGGCCAATATTTAATAGTTTTTATTTTGCCATTATTAAAATTTTTTGAAAATAACTAGTTATCCTTATGTAGATATGCCTCATTTAGTGCATGTTCATTTAATGCATTTTCAGTATAGCACAATTGGCATCTCGAGACAAATTTTAATTTTTGAAATTTATAAAGTTCCTAAATGCTACAATCTTTTATTATGGTCCCAACATTTTTCTCACTTACCTTCATTCGTACTTCACTCTCTGTTCTGTGATAGTTATTCTTCTATAATTAAAGACAAATTTGTTGTTTTTTATATGTTTATTTGCATTATTTTTACTTCACTCATTCACTTTTACTATGTTTTTTACATTGGTTTGCTGCAATTCCACAGTCTTTTGCAGTAATGCTAACATTGGAAGTTTTAAACTTGTTAATGTTACTGTTGAGATGTGCAGGGTTGAGTTCGCTTTGGGTGGGTTTTTACTTGGGATTAGCTTCATGACTGAATTTTAGCTTTCATTAGGTTTGGTTTATATGAGTATTTGGGTTGGGCTAGATTAGATTCATGGCAACTTTAACTTTATCGTTATCCATTTGTTATTCTGATGTTATTTTGCTGTTGATATCTGTGTTACAGTTACTTGTCTGAAGCTACGACTGCTCTGCTGATATATAATAACACTCATATTTGTTCACTTTTGCATGTGATGACATCTATCCAGAAAAATAGTAAACTGATCTTTGATGATGATTGGCAAAAGTAAACAAAAACAGTATACGAGTGTTATTACATTTCATGCATTATATATATATATATATATATATATATATATATATTCCATTCTTCACTTGTTTAGCTTTGTCGGATTTCATTAATGTAAAGAAATGTGAAATGTGTTGGTTAATCTTTCATAATAATGAAGAATTTTAGGAACATGACTATATTGATATTTTATCTAGCATATACCAGAAATATTTGATATTTTGTATGTCATTTATTTTATAATGTTTTTTCATAGCAAATGTTATTAGAAAATTGTGATTTCACATCATAAAGAATTAGTTTTTTGAAGCTATTGTACACCAATATGTTCGTAATAAATAATAATTTTAAAACAATCATCATAAACTTCGTTTTCTTGACTTGACATTAGTATATAAAAATGGCCTATCATTATATCAGTTGCAAGATAAAAAATGAAAAATTTCTGTAAAGTAAAAATCAACTGGGTTGTGCTTTGTTAAAAACTGTTCATTTAGTGCAAATTTGGTTAGCGCACAGATGTTTCAGAACGCATCTCTTGCACTAAGCAAGGCATGCATATACTGGTAAACCTCATTAATTCAAAACTCAAGGGAGCAAAAATGCATAGCTTTGAATTAAATGGGTTCATATTAACCAATATTTCATTTTGGTGCAAAAATATAAAGTCCTTGTTCGCTCACGTGGGTACGAATACCATTGTCATCGCCGAGCGTTGTTTGGTAAATCACAAAACTCAATGCAGAATTTCAAGAAGATCATACATGTTTAATGAGCCAACAGGTATACATTAACATAGACAGTCATTAACATAAAAAAATGTATCATTGAAAATGGAAAGTGATTGTAAAATGAACCATGAGTCATCATTGTATTGATTTATATCACTTTTTTATACAGTAAATTATTATTTATCGCAGATTTACATACTGCAGTTTTGTTTTATCACAATTCATTATTTATGACCAAATAATTGCTTATCATAAACATGTTTCACTTTATCGCAATTCCAGTGCAAGTAAAAATTTTCTAAATGTGTGCTGGAAACTCATTGGATTACATCAAACTGCCAGGATGCGAATAAAGTCATTTTCTTCACAGAGCACACGTTGAGCCATCCATTTAGAGACATTGTAACTAAAATTACATAGAAAAGCACAGTGCAAATTGTTGGCCTAGCCAAACAGGCCAGGTTTGATGAGATTGACAAAGATGACATGAAGAACTTGCTAGCATCTCATGCCAAACATGCACATATTTCAAATCCAGGCTGACTTGATTTTGTGCAGCACACTGGTCTATTAGCAGAATAACGTTCTTATTTTGGGAAGTCATTCATCTCTCCAGTCGCATAAGACACTTCCTGAAGATTTCCCATCATCCATTTTGTTGGCCTTTTAGTCCAAAGGAAAATCTGTTATTCCTTTAAAGCAGATCTTTTCTACATGGCTGGCAGCAATGGTGGTAGTGAATACTTTGGAGAATACTTTGGAAGTTGCCAATGCTTTGACGGACCGAATTAGTGTTTCAGTCAGAAGTTACCTAGGTATTCTGAGATATCGTATAAGTGACCAATGGACCCCTCCAAGGGATCACACCCATAAGATTAGCATTGGAATCAGTGTAGCATAATTTTAATTTGCTTATTATAATACCTTAAAATTGACAGAAAGTTATACTTTATAATCAACAGAATCTTATAAATGCTAAGCTATAATACTTACATAAATACCTTAATTATATTTAAGATATTATTAGTATGTCGGAATAGCTCATTATTGAATGAATTATTTTTATATGACTTATGTTTTAGCATGGCTATTAATATTTTATTGCTACAAATTGAATATTTTCTTAAACATTCATAAAACAACTGAAAACTCGCTCAAAGAAGCCAAATACGTGGGAGTGTCTGAAATTACAAAAAGATTAGTGATATAAAAATACTGATTCTAATTATTGTGGATAATTATTCATGTAAGAAATATTTAGGAATATTGCACTATTTTCAAATTATCTGCATAGACTTAAATTGTGCCAAATGTTAACTATACATTTTTTGTTTTAGCTCAGTGAATATAATCCCCAAAGCGATCATTTTGGAGCACTAAAATCAGCGAGTTTGCCTCCAGATTGTGTACATCGAGGAGAATTGGTTCGTCCTCTGGGATTAAGTGATGGTCATTCTACTGACACAAGCTCTACAAGTCTTGCAGGTGCTCGAAGTGAAGGTATGTATTAAATGATTTAACCTCTTAGCTGAATATAACAAATATGTCCATGGTTACAAAGTTCATTGGTAATGAGTCTGATGTACATTATTTTCATGACTTTCTCATAGAAAGCATAATTTTGGCTTTGTTCCTGCTCAGACTTTTGAGAGTAATTGAAAAATATAACATCTTTAGTGCTACTAAGCCAGGATTCCAGAGATATTACCAGAACAGATGGGCGGACAGACAGACATTGTTTGTATGGAATTTCTGGCTAATCAACCTCTTGTATTATTATAGAAATTACTCCTTCCATACTGAACACATACACAAGGGAGGAGAGAAACCCCGTGCCGGCACTAGCCTACTCTTTACGAAGAGCACAAAGGGGGCCAACTGCTTAACGTCCCTTTCGAAGGACAGAGTGCTGACTTGCGTGGTCTCTTCAAATCATGCAAGTAGAGGATGGGACGATCCCAGGTTGAAAAATCAGACCTCTGCCGGATTCAAACCTGGGACCGCTGCATGGAAAGCCAGCGCTCGAACCACACCGCCACCCTGACAGACAAACCGAATACTTGAACAATTTTAGAGAAAGCGCTAAGAAGGAAAAGAGACATTATTGTTAATGATGGAGTCATAAACATCAGTTTTTGCCAGCAATAGCAGTGGGAATCCTAAGGGGCTCATGAGAAAATGCTGTAGTCTGTTGCAGGGCCGCCAAGAGCTGACATGGGCCCTGGAGAAGGGTCGGCATATCCTCCCCAGCCTCCTTGCAGGGAATATGGGGTTGGGAGACCATGTGACAGGAGAAATCATAAGCTAGCAAATGAAGAATTTAATCAAAATATAAGAGAGGCGAAGGTACTTATAGGTTAATTGAAATTCAAATGATGCGTCACTAATAATTTAATACTTCTGCATAATAACTACATACATACTGCATTTTTGAATTTACATTAAACAAGATGCCCACAAATGTTAATCTCTATAAAATTTATGTATAGCCATTATATTTTCTGTTCCTTGATCAATTACTTCACTAATGTTTTTAAATTTCATCTTTCCATTTGTGGAACTCCCAGAGGTCTGGGCCCTCGGAGTTTTGCCCTGGTATCCCCAACTTCTTGGTGGGCCTAGTCTTTTGTATGTCAAGGCATTGTCACAGTGTGATCTTGTCATTTTCTACGTCTGTTAAAAACTGCACATCCCATGATTTTTGCATGTTGGTCTTATGGCTAGATTATCATTTGTATCCTGCGATATGATTATATTGCTGTTCGATTGCAGATAATTCACTGAAATAATTTTATTATTATAATTAACAAAAATATTTATAGTTATTTGTGTACAGTTTCCTGATTACTTTAGACTTAGTCATGATTTTGGAGATGTAGCTTATACTGTAGAACATTTCTTTTCCTAGATTTAGCCACAAAATCAAGGGTGCAGCTTATATGCAAGTAAATAATGTACATAATTTATATGAACAAGCTGATGTATTTTTGGCTCATTTCATTGCATTTAATTGATAAATTGTACATCTTTTGAAAAGTTGATTATAAAAACATTTTTGCTATTTGTCATATGTGTGGGTTAGTAATGAACAAAATTCTCTCGAGATTTTTTCTTCAGTCTCACTAATAATTAGCATTCACATTTCATTGATTAACAAGTTCATATTAGGGGGTGTCCATAAATGAGTCATGCAATTTTTGCGGATTTTTGACACCTACTATTCCCCTTGTCATATTTCGTCACAAAAACTCAGACCCCTCCATATATGACATTACAAAGCTTTGACCCCCCTCCCAAAATACAAATTTTCCAAAAATATAATTGGTTTGAAACGGTATCAAATCGGAACTGAACCAAAACTGGAAAAAAACGTTTTTTTAGCTTGAGTTAAATCGAACCAAACCAAAAAAAATATTTTTTGAACCCGAACCAAAACAAAAAATCATTATTTATTTTGTTCCATTTTTTCAGTTCACATAAACAGTGGGAGCGAAAGAAGGATTTTTCATTTTGTTTTAATATGAGTCTTTTTTGAAAGCCTCACTTTTCAACACCGAATAAGGCAAAGGCTAATGGTTTTATTGAGAGTACATGCTCCTACGCCTTTGGAGAGATGCATATTTCTGATGATATCTGTCAGTTCAATGGTGTGATTTTCCATGGTTATCTCAATACATAGAGAGAGGGTCAAGGATATACCTTGGTGAGGTTTCTCAGAACCCTGTTAAACAAGGCTAGTGGAAAGTAAAGTAGTGCTACTTTGAAGACAGCCACTAATCGTCTTGGTACCCTTCCCCTGAGCCTATCCTGTGGAGGGTTCCAGGTAAAATGTTTCACAATGCTTAACTTGGGTTTCGCTTAAAGTTGGAGGACATTGTCATAAACTTTCATCCTTTCTCCATATGCATTAAACCCTTATATTCTGCTAGTCTTTCTCTAAAACTTATTCAAGAAGGATAGCTCTGCAGTCATGCTTTTGAGGTATTCTTACTTCTTTTAAATATTACTGTATGTACATATTTTTCATCATAAGAAAATTTATCTAATTATATATTGTATGGTATTTGTAATATTAACATCTAAATTATTATATTTAAAAATAGTTCAGTAGTTCTTTTAATAACTCTCTATGAATTACATTCTACATTCAAATGTGAATTAATATTATTGTACCTGTTCAAGTATGTTCATCAGTACTGTTGGAGTAAATTGATTATGGTAGTGAGAGTATCTGCTTGTATTGGAATCTGGAATATTGGAATTGTAAAATCAAATCAATGTTGACTTTTGATTGAATAACAATCAGTGGCGGCTTGTAGCTAAAATTAGTGGGGGTGCTGCTCCAGAAAATTTTTAGCCTTTGTTTTAAAATTGTGTAAAAGGAAAAAAACAAGTATAAAAAGAAAATTTATTCGGGAACTTGATAAAATCTTAACAAAAAAAGCCAAACATTTTTTACTTAGAATAGCTGGAAGCAGAATAATAATCTAATTCTACACTCTTCTACACTTTATCACATTCAAGAATATGGTACACGGTTTTTAAGCACAACACACGCTGAGTAAAAAAAACTTCCTTCCACCATCACGCCAGAGAAGTCAAAATAGAAGTCAAAAGAGAAGTCAAGAGAGAAGTCAAGGAAGAAGTCAAGGAAGAAGTCAAAATTGAAGTCAAAAGAGAAGTCAAGGGAGAAGTCAAGAGAGAAGTCAAGGGAGAAGTCAAAATGGAAGTCAAAAGAGAAGTCAAGGGAGAAGTCAAAAGAGAAGTCAAGGGAGAAGTCAAGAGAGAAGTCAAGGGAGAAGTCAAGAGAGAAGTCAAAAGAGAAGTCAAGGGAGAAGTCAAGAGAGAAGTCAAGAGAGAAGTCAAGGAAGAAGTCAAAATTGAAGTCAAAAGAGAAGTCAAGGGAGAAGTCAAGAGAGAAGTCAAGGGAGAAGTCAAGGAAGAAGTCAAGAGAGAAGTCAAAAGAGAAGTCAAGGGAGAAGTCAAGAGAGAAGTCAAGGGAGAAGTCAAGGAAGAAGTCAAGGGAGAAGTCAAGGAAGAAGTCAAAAGAGAAGTCAAAAGAGAAGTCAAAAGATAAGTCAAGAGAGAAGTCAAGAGAGAAGTCAAGAGGGAAGTCAAGAGAGAAGTCAAAATAGAAGTCAAAAGAGAAGTCAAAAGAGAAGTCAAGGGAGAAGTCAAAAGAGAAGTCAAGAGAGAAGTCAAGAGAGAAGTCAAGGAAGAAGTCAAGGAGAAGTCAAGAGAGAAGTCAAGAGAGAAGTCAAGGAAGAAGTCAAAATTGAAGTCAAAAGAGAAGTCAAGGGAGAAGTCAAGAGAGAAGTCAAGGGAGAAGTCAAGGAAGAAGTCAAGAGAGAAGTCAAAAGAGAAGTCAAGGGAGAAGTCAAGAGAGAAGTCAAGGGAGAAGTCAAGGAAGAAGTCAAGGGAGAAGTCAAGGAAGAAGTCAAAAGAGAAGTCAAAAGAGAAGTCAAAAGATAAGTCAAGAGAGAAGTCAAGAGGGAAGTCAAGAGAGAAGTCAAAATAGAAGTCAAAAGAGAAGTCAAAAGAGAAGTCAAGGGAGAAGTCAAAAGAGAAGTCAAGAGAGAAGTCAAGGAAGAAGTCAAGGAGAAGTCAAGAGAGAAGTCAAGGAAAAGTCAAGAGAGAAGTCAAGGGAGAAGTCAAGGAAGAAGTCAAAATAGAAATCAAAAGAGAAGTCAAGGGAGAAGTCAAAAGATAAGTCAAGGGAGAAGTCAAGGGAGAAGTCAAGAGAGAAGTCAAGAGCAGTGGCGGCTCGTAGCTAAAATTAGTGGGGGTGCTGCTCCAGAAAATGTTTAGCCTTTGTTTTAAAATAGTGTAATAGGAAAAAAAAACATGTATAAAAAGAAAATTTATTCAGGAACTTGATAAAATCTTAACAAAAAAAAACCATACATTTTTTACTTAGAATAACTGGAAGCAGAATAATAATCTAATTCTACACTCTTCTACACTTTATCACATTCAAGAATATGGTACACGGTTTTTAAGCACAACACACGCTGAGTAAAAAAAACTTCCTTCCACCATCACGCCCGAGCCGGCACTGCGAGAGCAACAGTGCTCTCTCTACCTGGCAGTCCCGCCTTCCTCCCCACCCCCCCCTCCTATGTGTGCATGCGCACAACAGTCAAACACCACGTTGCTGGCACTGTGAAGCGCACAGTTCCATACAAAGATTTTTGTATCTTTTTCATAAACTGGGGGATGGCTACTGAAGTACTGACATTAAGCTTAAGGAATATATATTGTACTACAAAAATAAAGAAAGAATTAAAGAAAAAAGGACTCATTATATTAAATGTTATTGATAACATCAAGTGGAAATAGGGGGTGCTGCAGTTCCGCAGTGCCTATACACGAGCCGCCACTGATAACAATGGTTTTACATAAATTAAAAACTAAAAAATAAATAACATTTAAAATAGTTTTTAAATGCGCTAAAAAGGAAAAAAATAAATTTTAAATTCATGGAACAGTATTAGATGGAGTTGTATAAAAGGAGCCATTTACAAATTTAATAATGAAAAATGTAAGAAGGGAATTCATACAATGTTTTACTGTTTGTTATTTCGTTACATGGTGGGAGGGGGCGCTTGGGCGATGTTATGTGCGGATGTCTATTTTTGTGTTCTTGACTTGCGAATGTGAAGATGTATTTGGTTTAAATAAAAAGTAACATTAATTAATACAGATTATTTTAGAATTCTCTTGAATTTTTTGGGAAAAAAATCGGTTCGGACCAGTTCAATGGTGGTTGCTGGAGCTAAACCGGAATCGAACCAAAATTTTTTGTTTTGTGTGAACCGAAACAAAAACCGGAGCAAAAACAATTTTGGTTCGATGCCCTGGTTTGAAATCACCTTTTATTTAGAAAAAACAACAAAACATTGCATTCTGAATTACTTAATACTTTCGGTCAAGATATTGCATCGTAAATATCTTTGAATGGGCTTGTTTGTACAATGACGTCAGGTAAGTGTTTCTCTCTTGCACTCTCATTAAATTGTTCTCAAGAAATGCTGAACCAAGCACTATATAGCCCAGACCCAAAGACCCCTCCTCCACGTATAGCTTTCAAGTGTTGATGCTAAAAAAATATTAGTCTCAACAGTAAGAGACATCACAGAACAGATAAACAGTGCCTAAATTCCCTTCCACTACACAGTTCATCTTACCATTGTATAAGGGTTTTTAGAAGCCACAATTCACGTAACTACCCGAAAATTCAACCATAAACTTTAACATAAGATAAAAGAAAGACAGTAAAAATTGCAGAATTAAGCACAATATATCAAGTTTTTTCAGATTTAAGAAAATGTATTGTGTCAAAAAAATAAAGAAATCTAGTGATCTCTGCAGTGTACTCAGTACGCAGGACTACCGCATATGAAGTTTTTGTCCAGCATACAATGTTGAGGGATTAAGAATGCAACTAACTAACAATAAGACTAACCACGGTAAAATTATGTAAACTTTAGATATACGGGAAGCTAAAAATATAACGCTTAACAAAGCTAGCGTTTGGGTTCCTCCGCCTTGCTCTCAAAAGCAGTTTTGAAGCCTCAAAAAATACCCTGAAGAAATGGGATGCAGAAATTTAAAAAAAACATACCCTCTACCTCCCAACCTGTGAAGAAAGAGGCTACATTGGAAGTAAGCACAGACCCAAATTCATTTCCAAATCCTCAACAAGGAGAGTTTATGACGCTTAAATAAATAGATGAGAGGTTTGCACTGAGATGTTTCTAAGAGATATGGTCAATAGGTGCCAGCTTTTTGGTTCCTCTGTAAAATGTGAGAGTTATGATGGAAGGAACAGAATTAATTGTCCAATTGGACTAGTGCCGAAAATTTGAGTGACATAGTGATTCATAAAGGTAATATTATGCTCCTCGTTAAGAGCAGGCTAAAAGCTGGTGTGGCAGGCAACGTGAACTCCAGGCAAGCCAGACTAGAATATGCCTTACCTTGGCACCACATACTTTAGAGTACATAGTGCCTGGTGGTAGCACTTACTCTAGAGTAGGGTGACCAGATGTTGATGGTCGCAACTGGGAGAAAATAAGTTTTGAAAGAGAAAATCTTGGACATTTTCCAAAAAATACCGGGACAATGGGAATTTTGATATTATTTTATTGTATTATCTAAATTTCAAAGAATTGTGTTTACAAAAGAAAAAGTAATCTTTTTGTTATTGTAATAACAATCAAATTTACATATTTTGTGAATAAATTCAAAAGAATTTTGATAAATTAATGTAAACTTGGACTTAAAGTTTATCAAAAATTATAATTAATTTTCTTTCTCATTGGAAATATCTGTACTTATTTTATTATAATAACGACCATAACACACACACACATATATACCTATAAAAATAAAGCTATTGAACATCTAGGGCGATAAACTTGAACAACACTTGAACACTTGTTAACTTGGCACGAGACTATACAGAAAAAAATTGGCATATTTTTAACAACACACCAATATTATTTGCAGAGATTTATGATTACTTGATATTTTTGAAAGTGTACTTACTGATGTCGAGTAGTTTCCCAATCCCTTTTCTTAATCACTTCGCTGGATATGCAGCATACGCTTTATGGTACAGTTTTAAATACCCACCGTAGGTCCTGAGACTGAATTTAAATTGGGTATTTAAATAGTAACGTTTTTATTCTAATAAATTCACAAAACTGATGATCTAGTAAACTTTCAAATAACAATCATTTAGCAGTAAAAATTATTTATCAGAGAACAAGAACTCGCTATCGCCTGCTGCCGCACAAGTCAATGGTTCGCCAACGACTGCATATGATCAACCAAAGGGAGACCTAAACTTAAACGCAGATGCCCAAATGCCATAAAATTAATAACTGGGACCAGTGTATGTTTGTGTTATGAGTGAGAGACTCGAGATGCAGACCAGAGAATGATAAGCATTCCCACAGACAGGGGTTTTGATTGTTCTCTGCTTGAAGACTAAATCAACAATGAACCCATAAGGTAACCCAATTTTAATCTTGCTTGCAGCATGCAACCAGAGCGATTTTCTCACATTCCTTGCATGTTACATCTTTCGGAGTGTGGCGCGGGCCCTGGTCAACTGTCCACCTAGCCTTTGCCAAGGATTATCACTAACAGTTTAAATTTAATTTTTAGCACCACTATTCCTATTTTTATCGATTACATCTTACGCGCTATGCTTCACGCTTACAAGAAAGAAAACCAGCACATTTATGCATCCTGAAAAAAAAATCGGGACACCGGGACATAACTCTAAAAATCGGGATGCCTGGTCACCCTCCTCTAGAGTATGTCTGGCTTACCTGGAGTTCACGTTGCCTGCCACACCTGCAGGAGGCAGGGTGGACTATACCAGCATCTTGTACTCTAGAATCCATGGTGCCTGTAGGCATGGTGGACTCTAGAGTACAAGATACAGATAAGAGTCCTCCCTGCCTCCTACACTGGCTCCAGGTTTCTCTTCTCCCTTGCAAACCAGCTATTCATTGCAATACCTCTTACATTAGATGCTCATTGCATATAGGCAAGAGGTGAATCGCTGACCGTAAAACATAAACTCTTGGGTAATATTATTCTTTTTAACTGTAAATTACTCCGACAATTTTTTTATTGTTTTAAAATCATAATGCTGCAAATAGCTCATGAAAATAATATGCTTAATTTTAATTACCAAATATAATTAAGCAATAAGATTAACCAATAATTATGTTAAAACATGCACATTTATTGGCTTCCAGTGATCTACATTAAATTATTAGTTTTATTTTTTAGCATTTAATACGGGACGAAGGCGTAAGCACTGGCTCTAACTCTAGGAAAATTTGGTGAGTGCGGGCGCCATAACCGTAATACTGTCTTCAAAGGGTGGAAAATACTTAGTTTCCACTGGTAGATGGCGCTGGTGTTATTTTTGTGATGTCACATTTTTCAAAACTCCCCTACTTTCGCCCTAATAAAGTCGTTTGTCTGTCTGTCTGTCTACTTCCCTTCGTCACATAAGTCAGACCCCTCCCCCCCCCTTGGTGCATGATGTCATACATGGACGGACCCTTATCAATTATTCAGGTATTTTTTATGATTTAATTTAAAGCACTTTCTTTCTGTAGATGAATTATCAGCTGGAAGCAGCAATGTTTCTCCTCGTCTACGAAGAGCAAACAATAAACGCAGTGGAACAATCACCCCATCTAGCGGTAGTAGTCGTAATCAGAGTCCAAGACCATCTGGAGGAAGTAGTGGTGGGGGCAGCATTGGAAGGGACACAGGAGAAGCCCGTCTAAGACCAGGAGTCACAGGCCGCTCTGCTAATAGGAATAGTGCAAACCTTGGAGCATGCAGCACTTTACAAGAAGATCTAATGCGTCTCATTAACCCTGACTATCTAAGAGATCGTGACAGTGAAACCTTGAGTGATCTAAATCAGGTAAAACTAAAAAATGTAATGGAAACTACTATATTATTCTTTTCTTTTAGTAAAATATTATTCTGGGTAAAATATAAATCTTGATCAGTGGTCTGCAACCTTTTTTGGAGGTGGACCATTGAAGGGTTTTTTAAAAAATGTAATGGGTTTATTAAAAAAATTGAATGAAAAGAAAAATCATACCATATTTATCAAAATAAAATCTTGTGGCCACTACATGACTTTCTCCATATCTGTAATATTTCTAAAAATTCCAATTAGGTTACATAATAATAAATATTTTAAGAAACTGCGAAAAAATTTTGGACTTTACAAAGAACAGAAATTAAACTCAAACCATAGCCTTCTGATATTGGATATAGCCACAAAGCTCCAACAATTAAGAAAGTAAAAAGGAGAGTTACTAAGACGTATCTAATTGTAAGCATCAATTGTTTACAATAGTCGTCGGTAGGTGGCATGGTGGTGGCAGCTAAAAATATAAGATATCTCTTAAAAGAATGCATTATATGGAAAAATGTTTCATACAAAGGTTGTAGAAAATTGAATTTTCTACAACTTTTATTCCCACATAACCTTAATCCACTCTCCAAGCTGGGCTTCAAATGGCTTCTTTATGTTGCCCAAAGGAGTTTGGGGGCAGTTTCCAGACAACAACCATTCTCCATAGAGACAATGTAGACAGCCTTTAAATGGTTTATTGACAAAAATGTCAAGTACCTGCAGTTGAGGTATGACCACAACGTCCATATTAAATTGCAAAATTTTGGATTTTGCATCATCCCTGGGTTTTGTTCAGTGGTCATCTAGCCATTCTCATTACACAAATATCTGCTTGGGCAGATGCTTTCTCTTGAGTATCACAAATGGTGGCAGTTTCATCCCATCAGCCAATACAATAATCCCACAGTATTACTGTGATTCTCAGTTTTTCATTTCCTGTTGTTTTCATCAATACTGATTTAACACCTATGCCATCAACTATCCAGTTGTTAGGCATGTCAAAGAAAACTGGCATCTTGTCTGCAATTCCCATCTGTCCCAGCATGAAAGAACGATGTGACGCTAGTATTCAATTAATTTTTTGGCATAGTCATTGGGAAGCTGCTGCAAAGCATGTTGCCACATTACTCGACCTAAGTCATTGACTGCAAACTGTTGACAACTTTGATCACCTGAATAGAAGATGGCCCTTCATTTTTTAGGTACCAAAAATAGGAAATATGTATATCTCGTCTTATATTCAGATAAATACAATATTTGAATCTTTATGTAAACTATATTTGCTAATGGAAATACTCTCTAATTTTCTAAGCATAAACCCTTTTAAACATATTTACCTTTGTGGATCACCCATATCGTGATGGCGGGTCACTCAATGACCCGCGGGTCATTGACCACTAATCTAGATATTTACGGTAGCTTCTTTAAGTTACTGCACTGTTGACTCGAAGATTAAACATTTGTTTATTTATTTATTTATTCATTCATAATTTCATATAGAGCGGGTTTTCCAATTTACTGTGAAATAGTAACAAAATAATTAAAAGTAAGTATTAAGATCTAACAAATTGACTATTGAAAAAATAATAATGACAAAAATAATGAATTGACAATGAGGAGGATGGATGATGAAGTTACGATGAAGTGTGATTATTTTTGAGAAAGATGAGTCAATCCCAGATGGATAAAGGATTTTACTGGCATGGAGAGAGGATCTATAAGGGGGAGGTAAGGCATTCAAAAGAGAGGGGAAATAAAAAGAAGTGTTTGGAAAGAGAAATTCTGGGAGTAAGAATATGAAGTAAGGAAGAGAAGCAAGTAATTCTGGGTGGAATTCTGATGTTGATGTGGGAAAGTAGCCCAGGATAGTCAGTGATGGAATTCAGAATATTGTAAATAAAAGAGATCAGATTTAGTTCCAAGAGTAGATAGATGATAAAGAGCGAGAGCAGATAGAACAGAATTATTAGAGGCATAGCAAAGAGAATTTATGTGATATTTAACTATTCTTAGGAAGAAATCAAGAAGGAGAAGAAAGATTAGAAATAGTGAACATGGACCATATAGGAAAGCAGAAGGTGATAAAATGGAGGACAATGGTTGACAAATATATTCTGAGGGCTACAGGATCACTGATGTCCATGAAATAATACAAAATACCAAGGAGAGACATGGCTTTGCCTTTAATTGCTGAGATGTGGTCAGAGTAAATCAGTTTACTGTCGGTTATTATGCCGATATCCTTCTGCAGTAGAACTCGCATCATTGAATCCGAGTTGACACAGTAATTAAAATTAATTGGGTTTCTGTGAAGGGAGATAGACATGATGCTACATTTCTTAAGATTTAGTCCAAAGTTCCAGACATCACACCAATTAGAGACTTTTTAGTTAATTTGGAATTCAGAGAAAATCATTTATTGCTTGAAGAGTAACATTTAATGATATTTTTTAATTTTCATACCTCACTATGAGGAGAGTATCAATACAATAACTCAAAGATATAAGTACTATTTTGTTAATTTGAGATAACTTAATGAAAAATAGCATTTGCAATGCATAAAATATAACCATAAATATTGGCGTATGAAATATGACTTTTCAATGATATTTTCTTGTTTTCTCAGGATGGGGATAGTCTTAGAGGATCTGGGGTGGGCTCAACTGGCAAGGTGCACAGTAGTAGTGGTCTTGATGTAGTTGGACGTTTGGGTGGAGTAGGAAATCGTTCACGTTCTCGGGAAAACCTTGCAATCGGTTCAGCTTTAAGCATGCTTGCTCCTCATCATACAGTCGCTTCACAACCCCTTCAAGACATTGGCTCAGAGGGAGGTAGTATGGAAAGAAAGAGTGGCAATGTTTCAAGGGGCCTGGGAGATTCTGCTGCTAATGGTTCTTCTGGAGCAGATGTCATCTTTACTACAGCTCGCCCAGCTACAGTTATCTCGAATGCCAGTACTGCTTCAAGTCCTGCACCAAGTGAAAACAAAATGAGCAAGGAAGAAAGGTATACAAGATAATGTCTCTTATATAAATGTTCATATTTTGCTCACTTTTCAACCTCTTTTCTTCTACGTACTGCCTCTGTGGGTGTATGTTGTATGAAATACTTGCAAGATATTTGTAGCACAGCTGACAACAAGAACAAGTTTTAAACATTTAGGTACTACATAATTCAGTCTAAAGTAAACTGCAATGTGAATCATGTCAGGAAAGAATTATAAATATACTTTTATAGAAATTCAACTAACTTTTTCAATAAGTTATTAGTCAGAGAGTTATGATAATTTTTCAGAAATATGCATCTTGATTCTTGGAGAAATACCATTAATAGAACTTATCATGGGTATCTTTGGCCACTGATAGTTGATCTTTGGCCACTGAAAGTTGTAAAAAGTAATGAAAAAGATGAATGATTATTTCTGAATATGTCCAATTACCACTTGATGATCCAAAGTGTGCCTCTAATGATACTATGTATGCTACTGGTTATAAAGCAATTAGCTAATGTAGGGAATTTTCCAAAAAAGCTGTTCTGATATCTTTGTTCTTGTTCTGTTGTCTCAGTAGAGAAAATCATTTATGGTGATGTTGTCATTAATTGCGAATAATGCTGCCTGTATTAATTTTCTACCTTAATAAAATTCTTTCAAACTGTAAACATTCAGATTACTTTGCTAAATAAAAAAATGCATTTGAATCAGAATTTCAAACATGAAATACTTTGTATTTTAAAATAGGACATAATTTCAAAGAAATTCATGCTTTTTGGCATGATGTATATATTTGGATTTTTCTTATTTGTTAGTAAATGTGAGAAGATTTTAATATATACAGCTGTTTTAAATTTTTATAGTTTTTTTTAATATGTAAACATGACATTTTTCTGAAATTGTAAGGCCTACTTGATATTGATAATGTAAAATTAACCTTTTCATGGGAAAATTATTTGTATAGGTTCTAGGACACAATCAGTTATTCACCACTCTCATGTCAAAATAGCGGAATGCCCAACTTCATATTATTTACAAAGTTAGAATAGAATATGGTACATGGCAGCACTAAACGAAAGCGGGATGCATGGTTCCCACGAACCCAGATAAGGAATATATTTAGTGGGAAGTATACTTTCCGCAGCCCACAAAAGGGTTCAATTGCTTTATGTAAAGTTGAACCTCAAGAAATTAGAATCATTTACTAAAAATGATGTCCTATTGTATAACATGTATGAATTTTATCTTAAAATTTATTTTATCAAATGTTGATTGTTATTGTTTAATCTTTTTAGGCTGTCTCCAAGAGTTATTAAGTCTTCATCAGCTGGGCCCCAAAAGCCATTGTCATCAGTGTCATCTGGTATTACCTTTTCAGAGAACTCATCCTCACAGGGTTCCTCTTCAGCTCCTCCCTTGCCTCCTCCCCCTCTTCTACCCCCTCTGCCTTTGGCAGATTCTAGGCAAATGGATTGGCCCAGCTTGGTTGACACAGCAACTCGTGCGATGCTTATACAAGCAACAGAAGGGGAAGATGAGGAAGGAGGTGGGGATGGAGAAAGAGATGGGGGAAGGAGAGAAATTGATGAAGAGGATGATGACAATGAAGATATTGAAGACAGTGAAAATGGTGTACCTGAGGCTGCAAGAAATGGGCAACGCCTAGGTCATTGGGTCGACCATGTTGCTGAAAGACTAGGCTTGGACACTGGAGGAAACATTAGCAGGTAGTTAGTAGTTAGTCTGTAATTTTGGAAAAATTATCTGCTTCTTTTTGAGAGAATATATTACCCACTTATGGAATGTCCTCATCCATTCATTAGTTTTATTAATTTTGTCAACCAAGTAACCTACTGGCCTATTGTAGTAAGTTTTTCATTTTGCAGAAATTACCATTACCAATATAATTGATAGTAAACCGACCTTTTTTTACCTTTTTACCTCCTTAGAAATTGCCATTCAGCTTAGAATTAGTCTTAGAAATCAATGAACGAAAAGAAAAGTAATGCATTAATTTCATAAGAAAAGTAGTGCGGAACGTTTGGAAAGAGCTGTTCTAATGCAGAAGAATGCACCAAAGAAACAAATGAATATGTTGAGCGCCTTCGAAGACAAATTTGAAAATAATTTCTAGATGCATATGTACTCTTATTATATTATGTTCTGATATCTTTCATTTTTTCCTTCTTTGCAAAGCAAACATCTTGCTTACCACACACAGAAAGGTGGAAAAATGCCCATAGTTACATTATATCTCAAGATATAAGTATATTAAAGTGGAAGTAAACTATCTACTTAAAATGTATGAAAAAAGAATCATAATGACTGAATATGAAAAAATAAATTATGTAAAAAGTGTGTGCCGCATCAGTCATCAAAATCATGGCCATAACTAGCACTTGTATGCGTAAGAAGCTGTATAATCTAGATATGTAGGTACACAATTTTTCATTTTCCTTTTTTGAAGTATTTACATTGTTTACTATGTTGATTCAGTGTGTCTAGTATGTGCATACTGGGATTCCCCAAGCCAGCAGTCACTTATACATTTTAGTATTTTTTATGCAAAAGATCTGTGAAAACCAAAACATCTGTACATCCTACAATAAATTTTCCTTGTGAGCCCTTGTGAAAAGTGGGGGTCAACATACAATCTGTATTGGCTTACATTTGATTAGATATGGTAGCTTATTTATAAAAACTTTGAGTGTAATTCTGTGAAATATGGCTAGAAAGGATGCCTAAAGTGAGACATCAATTTCACGTTATTGCTGGAATCCAATGTATAGTCAACTCCTGCAAATTGTAGTTATTAAGGTATGTTCACACTATATACAGTTGGTCCCCACTATTCACGGAGGTTACGTACTAGAAAATGGCCACGAATACCGAAACAGCGAATACCAGGGAATTTTTTCCCATAAAAATACATTATGTAAGGGGGGTTATGTTCCAATTCACCACTAAAATCACTCATGTGCCGAAAAAAGGGGAATTTCCCTCAAGATTTCATGTAATAAGGGAGATTAGGTTTTAAGTAGTTGCCACTGTATCCTATGAGAACCAAACTAAGAAAACAAGTTCGTTTATGGGCGTTCTGGTCATGAAAAGGTTAATATACTGGACAGTACATACACTGAACATTGCTTAATCTTAATATATATGAAATTAACTTAAAATCACATAAATATGAATAGAAAACAATGACAAGGATAAACACATATTGCGCGGTAAAACTCACGAGAATTTTGGATATGATGTTCACGGCACAATTCCAAAACAAATCACGTGGTGCTGGTGCGTAATAACACAGAAGATGGCTCCACACATTCGTTATTCGCCGAATGCCGAGCCACAAATATTCGTCACTTGCCAAATATCTAGTAGTGTGGATGGAACAACGAGTTTGTCACTCGGCGAGTCGAGAGTGTAAAAGAGCACAAGTCGAAGGGATGAATATTCGGCAAGCTGCGGTGTTTTTAGCGCCTTACGAACCTATACTCATTGTCGTCAGCCATCAAGTATATGTTGAGCAATCACATCCACCATCTTATTTTCCACTATTTCTTCTTTTCCATCTTCATTTTCAACAACAAAAGCAGCAATTGCAGCGACTACAGTATCTTCAACGTCCAAATCCATTGGCAAAATTTCAGTACTAGGAACATTGACACCATTTCCCGCAAGTCGATACAAGTATTCGGCGATTGATGATTAGTGTGGAAGCAGCTGCAAGTAGTGAGGAAAATATTTACTCGTCACTCGGCAAGTGATCAAGAATGTTCGACATTCAGTAAATAATGAATGTGTGGAACCGGCTTTACAATTCATTATTTACTTCATTATCAATAGCAAAAAATAAACAAAATAGCCCAGAAAATAAAATAAAACGAGTGCAATGAGGCAGTTACTGTTGAACAAGTAGTATGTGTGTCAACTACTTACTCCGCCATGGCAAGTAGTCCGAGTGACGAATAAGCGAAACAAAAAACTGTGGATACTAAAACATTGTTCCATAATACATGAATGACGAATACCGAATCCGCGAATACCGGGGACCAACTGTACATGTATATGACAAATCCAAATGCAAGTATGTATAAATTTTTTAAGCATTCACATTTGGTTAGACAAGTCAGTAGCCAATGTCTTTAAACGAGGAATATCTGTTCGTCGATGGTGAATAAGAAATTTTTTATGTATATGAATCAATAATGAATGATTTTAAAATCGAAGATCGACAAGGTAAATTAATAGTAAAAACACTGTTTTAAGTCACACACAAACTCAACATTACCGCACTTAATCCTCTTATTTTACGTGCAAATCGTCAGTATTACATGAAATGGCATACCAAGGTATTTTGGCAGAAAACTTTGATGAAGATTTAGTAAATTACGTAAATTCGCTAATATAAGTGACAATGACAATTATTTGGAGCAAGAAGATACGGAGGGTGTGTGTGGGAGAGATAAGGTGAATTCCGACTCTGACGACAGCAATATTGTTATAAAGAGGAAGAAACCAAAAGTTTTAGAGGAAAGTGATGAAGACAGTGATATGAGCGACAATGGCACGGATGAAGTTCGGCATCCGGAGGTAATCTCCGAAAGCTGTGACACTTGAAGTCCTACAACATTCAGTTACACTGAAATACCTGGACCCAAGCATGTGCCACCTCTGAACTGTGACCCAATCGCATACTTCAATCTATTTTTCACCCAAACTTTATGGAAAATATTTAGACAGGAATCCAACCGGTATGCGGAGAAATTCTTAGCTGCTCATGAAATTATTGTTGCCATGTTCAAGAGTGAAGAAGTGGAATGCAGGGACGAAAATTGAGAGGAAAGCATTCATTGCTATTTTTCTAGAAATGGGAATTACAAAAAGACCAACAATCTTTTCCTACTAGGAAAACAATGCTCACTGCATACCATAGTTGGTATAGTTGGGCAAAACGATGTCAAGGAATTGTTTCCAGTTAATTTTGAAGTTTTTTCATATCACAGATAATTCCAAGCTTTTCCCACCCGGCCATGAAAGCTCCATTTAAAAGTTTGCAGTACATTCATTTATTCTTATTTGTGTGATTTTTTCTCATGATCTTCTAAAGTAATACAGGTATAGCAATTTTTTAGTTTTAATGGCATATGTGGCTTATAAGATATAAATATTTTGAAGGCTTCATCTTCCGGGTGGTCACCACGTTGGTCAATTTAAAATGACGACAGTTTTGCCAACCTTCCTGTTGGCGTCTTCAGGTCGAAGTGTCGATGCAAGGAGTGGCTGTCCTTATATAGGGACAGCGGAGGACTCAGCTGTGATCTGATTGGCTGCTCGTGTTGATGCGTAATTCGGCCCTTTTCAGGGCCAGTTGTGCGGGCAGGCAGAATACTCTCTTCCAAGTGTTCAAGAGCACGTAACCATCCTCCCTGTTGAAATTCGCTGGATGTTTGGTGATTTCGATAGCCTCCCTGATTATCCTGGGAACGTATCTATTTTCTTTCGCGATGATTTGGGCATCTTCCAATTTTATTTCATGGTCAGGACCAGACCATGAGTGTTCCGTGATGGCAGAGAGGCGGAACTGTTTATTTTTCCTTGCCCGCTCATGTTCTTGAAGTCAGCATTTCAGAGATCTGCCAGTTTGGCCGATATAAGATTTCCCGCAGGTGCAGGCTACGCGATATACTCCTTCGTATAGTTCTTGAGGAATGCGATCCTTTGCCTTAGGTATGAGATCGCCCGTCTTGGTCACGCAGTTGTATCGAGTCACTATGTTGCGTTTTGCGAGAATTCTCGCTATTTATTCTCAAGTGCCAGTGACGTAGGGGATCATGGTGTAGGCTGCGGGGTCTTCTCTTTGTTCGGTCGCATCTCCTTTGGTGTTTTTTTCTTTGGTTCCTCTAAGGATCATTTTATGGCTGTATCCATTCTTCTTTAAGGCCATCAGGAGATGGTGCTTCTCAGAGGGCAGAGAGTTGGCATCAGAGATGGCATGGGCCCGGTGGAACAGGGTCTTGATGAGGGATGCCTTCTGTTTGTTATAAACTTTGAATTTTATTTTTTGTAACAGGATATGCAAAATCTTTTTGTTGTTATAATTAAATTTTCGGTTCATTTGAAATAAAAATTGCGTAATATTAAAGAATATACAATTTTTTCCAATATCTGAAAAAATTATCTTGATATCTAAAGAAATAACATCACTGCGATAGTTTTCCTAAGGTATTACAAAACTCAAAAATTCTCTGTGGTACTTTTTGCTATATGGGACTGGCCATATATGTTGTCACTGAGGGGGAAGGGGGATCTGACTTGTGCGATGATGTGTGACAGTATCACGGTTATGGCATGCACTCACCAAATTTCCCCAGGGCTATACGCTTATACCTTCGTCCCGTATTAAATGCAAAAAAATATAACTAATAATTTGATGTAGATCACTGAATGCTAATAACTGTACAATACAATACAATAACTGTTTTATCGTAATTGTTGTTTAATCTTATTATATTTGGTAATTAAAATTAAGCATATTATTTTTGTGAGCTATTTGCAACATTATCATTTTAAAACAATAAAAAAATTGTCAGCAATTTACAGTTAAAAAGAATAATATTACCTTTATGAATCACTACATCACCCATTGAGAATGCTCCTTTCATAGTGGAGTGTGTCGAAGGCCATAACACGTCAAACAATCACTTGCTTTAAACTCTCATACAAGACTGTTTCATTGTGTCAGACTTCTCCCTTGGGAAAAATCTTCGGCACTAGTCACGTTGGATAATTAATTCTTTTCCTTTTGTCATAACTCTCACATTTTACAGAGGAACCAAAAAGCTGGCACCTATTGATCATATCTCTTAGAAACATCTCAGTGCAAACCTCTCGTCCATTCATTTAAGCATCATAAACTCTCCTTGTTGAGGATTTGGAAACGAATTTGGGTCTGTGTTTACTTCCAATGTAGCCTCTTTCTTCACAGGTTGGTTGGTTACTTAGTTTGCATACTTTTTTCATGGTTATAGTCTTAGTTAGTTGCATTCTTAACCCCTCAGTGTCGTCCTGCATACTCAGTATGATAACTTCATATGCGGTCATACTGAGTACGCTGCAGAGATTGCTCGATGTTTCAAAAGAGTAACCTTGGGCCTTCCTATTGTGCTCAGTTCTGCAGTTGTTACTGTATTTCTTTTTACCTTTATTATACGTTAAATTTTGTGGTTCAATTTTTGCGTAATTACACGAATTGTGGCTTCTAAAAACCCTTATTCAATGCTGAGACGAACTGAACCTCTGTACTAAAGCTACTGTGTAATGGAAGGGGATGTAGGCACTGTTTATCTGCTATGTGATGTCTCTTACTCTTGAGATGAATTTTTCTTTCTTATGCCTCAACACTTGAGAGCTATATGGAAAGGGAGAAGGAAGGGTCTTTGGGTCTGGGCTAGTGCTTGGTTCTGCATTTCTTGAGAACAATTTAATGAGAGTGAGAGAGAGAAACACTTATCTGATGTCATTGCACAAATAAGCACCTCTTGACCAAAAATATTATGTAATTCAGAACACAATGTTGTGTTTTTATAAATAAAAAATCTTATGTGGCCACCACATGACTTTCTCGATACCTGTAATATTTTGAAAAATTCCAACTAGACTAAATGATAATGAATATTCTTAGGAACTGTGAGAAAAATTTAGAGACTTTACAAAGAACAGACAGCATTCTGATATTGGATATAGTCAGGAATCTCCAACAATTAAGAAAAGAAAAAGGTGCGTTACTAAGACATAACTGTCAATTGTTAACAATAGTCACCGGTAGGTGGTGGCAGCTAAAATATTAGTTTTTAAAATATCTCTTAAACAATGCATTATATGGGAAAATGTTTCAAACAAAAGTTGTAGAAAATTAAATTTCCAAAACATGTATTCCAATATTTTTTACATTGATCAAATATTAACCTTTTGTGGTCCAATTTTTTTACCCCAACTTCCCTACCAGGTCCAATTAATTTTATTTTTTTAAACGCATTATGAACATGAAACACAAAATAAAGTCATTATAAAAAAATTACCTTTTATTGCAGTATATCTTGATCTTTTGGGTTCCAGGAAGCACTTAGTGGTATATTTTCAAAGTGTGGTACTTAGCAAAGCAGACTTTACGATGCAAAACAGGTTTTCTATTGCAAGTATCACAATAGAAAATAAGTCTTTCTTCCACCTTTCTCTTTTCTGTCTGAACAAACCACACAATCCTTAGTTTTCTTGCCTTTGTGTGCTTGGATGATGTGTAGTTTTTCATTGAGGCAGTTTTGTTCCTTACTTTTTCGACTAGTCCCAGGATCATTGCTTGTGGTACACCTTGTGGGACACAGTTGGACAACCTTGCTCCATTTGGCAGTGATTGTACAGATGGG
Source organism: Tanypteryx hageni (assembly GCA_028673005.1). NCBI lineage: Eukaryota > Metazoa > Arthropoda > Insecta > Odonata > Petaluridae > Tanypteryx > Tanypteryx hageni. The sequence goes on along the minus strand of CM054112.1, from coordinate 67,932,976 downwards.
AGCTGTTTACAATTGTCACCTCCAAGAGCTTTTCCACCACTTTAGGCTCTTCTGCACAAATCCGTACCGTTCTTGCTATGTAGTCAATTATGGCAACTGGCTTTTGAATTGTTTCTTCTTTGATCTGCCTCTTCTTTGTTTTGACTGTCTTACTTATCTGCCTAGTTTCTGGGTTATGCCAAGTACTCAACATAGTCACAACTCTTTTATCCTTCCATCCCAGTGCTAAAAACTTGTCTTCTTTGCTATAGGCAATTAGCTCACCTTTATTCAACCTCAAGTTTTTTTTTGTTAATTGTTTGGGTAAGCCTTGTCTGTTCTGCTGTATAGTCCCTGTTAGATGAACATTTCTTTTGATAAGTTCATTGGCCAGATCCATATTTGTATAAAATCTGTCTGTATACAGATGATATCCAGACATCTGAGTGGCATTCAGCACCTTTGTTATGAGTTCCAGCATTATTCTACTCGATAATGCCAGCTCAGGGCAATGAGATTGTTAGTTGTTAATGACCCAAAGTATGGTATCATAGCACAAACGTAACCATTCAAAGAATCGGCAATGACATAGATGCATAGTCCCAACTTCGTTGGCTTCTGTGGGTTAAACATTTTGAAAACGGTTCTAGATCTTTTCATCCCGTCTTTTCCCTCCTGGTCTTTTCGCCTTTGGAACATTTCACTCCCTATCTTTTCCCCCATCTTTTTGCTCCCGGGACATTTCATTTCCAATGAATATTTGAGGGAAAACTTTACTTTCATTTAAATAAGATCAATTGTTTTTATAGTCATTGAAATTAACAATAATAATAATTATCATAATAACATCGATAGTATATGCAATTACTAGTATAAACAATTGAATGGGTAATGCATACCGCCAGAACTGGAAACAATTTAACAGGTAATTTGTACCGAGAGTAGTATAAACAATTGAACCCGTAAAAAGTTTTGCTATTAGTATAAACGGTTGAATAGGTAATGTGTCCCAACAGTAGTAGAAAAAATTGGACTGGTAAAAAGTACTGCTATTAGTATAAACGATTGAACAGGTGATGCATACTGCTATACATATAAACAATTGAACTGGTAAATTGTACTGTCAATAGAATAAACATTTGAATGAGTAAATCATACCAACAGAAGTATAAACAATAGAATGGGTAATCTGTACTGCCAGATAAACAATTGAACAGGTAATGCATACAACCATAATTATAGATAATTGATGTGCTAATGTGTACCGCTATAAGTATAAACAATTGTGCAGTTCCTGTGTACTGCCAGAAGTATAAACAATTGAACAGATGATACGTACCGCCATAACTATAAACAATTGTATGGGTAAATTGTACTGCCAAGAGAATAAACAATTGAACAGGTAAATTGTACTGCCATTAGAATAGTGACATGAGGATTAAATATTAAATCTTCCTACAGGTAGGGGGATAGAATACTCCCGCAGCACCTCTGCTTTGTCATAAGAGGTGACCAATGGGTGAGGAGACAACCTCGTTAAAAAACCTACAGCTCACTAAGGGCAGCTTCCAGACAGTATGTGGGTTCACTGTCTGAGTCAAGCCATTACATCTGGCTAGTGATCCACCCACATGTTTGCCATGCGTGGAGACCCGTAAGGGAGAGAAGAGATACCTGGTGGTTGAGCTTCCTAGAACTCATCCGGGTTTCGGATGCCCGAGATGGGTTCTCCAAAGCAACACATCACTTTGGCCTCAGATTCTCTGTAAATGGGAGTCTGGTGCTAGCCACACCCGATTAATCAGCTTGTCATCACATCTTGATGTTCTGGTTGGTGAGTGCTGAGGCTATGGGGGTCTGTGTAGAGGGGTCAAAGGTGCATGGGATTTGGAGGCCCCATGCACCGGAGATCTTACCTGAAGCAGGCAACCAGGTCAGAGGTGCTATATCCTCTTGGTTAGCCCTGGCGACCTCATCAGTTTGTGGTGAGGCATCCCATTTGTGGCTCCATAGTGGGTGGGGAGACCAGGGGATGAAAATTAATTTTTTTTTTCAAAAGATCCCGTCTGGACATGGGCGGGGGAGAATGTGTTAATAAATGTAAGAAATATTTGATCATATCGCATTTAACAGAAGGTGAGAAATTTACCAAAGTGTCTCCCTTCTTTATTTACAATGCTCTGTCTGCACAGGTACCGGGACCACTGCAATCAGTGAAGAAGTTAAAAGATGGTACTCTTCTTATACAGACAAGTAATGATGCACAAAGTATTAAGATCTTAAACATCTCAATGCTGAAGGATATGCCGGTGAAAGTGGAGAGACACAGAACTCTCAACACATGCTAGGGAGTCATAACTAGCTACGACCTACTCTACGTTGATGTCAAGGCATGTAAGCAGGAAATGGCCTCACAGGGGGTCATTGACTGCCGAAGGCTTACAACCAAGAGAAATGGCGAGGTCATTAATACCACCTCAATGATCCTCACATTCTCCCTTGAGAAGCTGCCAGAGAAGGTCAAGGTTGGTTATGAGGTCTGCCAAGTTCGGCCTTACGTACCTAACCCAATGCACTGCTTCCAGTGCCACAAGTACAGGCAGACTACTCCACATTGCAAGACCAAAGCGATTTGCCCCCGATGCAATCGTGACAGGCACGATGGAGTGAAATGCACTGAGGTTATATTGTGCATGAACTGTAAAGGCCCATACCCGGCATATTCCCGTGACTGTCTGAAACTTCAAGAAGAGAAGAAGATCATGGAGATAAAGATGATAGACAAGCTGTCCTATTTTGAGGCAAGGAAAAGGTATAGAACACTTGATGCTCCAGCCTTCTCAAGGTCCTTTGCATCCTTGGCAGCCACTCCCATTCAGAAGAGTGCCATTGCTACCCAGACATATGAAATATGATGAGGGGGGTCAAAAATCTGCCAAAATTGCATGACGTCATTTATCTACCAAAATTTGCATGACACTAAGAGGGTTGAACAGTGTAGAGTGACAGATGATTTAGATCCTACAGTGCATGCACAAGTTGGTGGATAAATACAAGTTTCCCATTCGATGCAGAAGCTTCAGATTTTTATGATACTTGTCTCATAAAGTATAGAACATGAAGAAATCTTAGACTTGTCTTCTATAAATCCTATACTTCTAGATTTATATTTATACAGGTATAAGATTTGTATTTATCATTCATATATATAGTGTGAACGCACCTTTGGGGCTGTGCCAAGATATCACATACATGCTCAACAAAAGTGAGGAAGCAGAGGTATGAGGGATGGCTGAAAAGTTATCTGCCTAAGTAGGAAGGAAAAAGGTTAGGAAAGTGTCGCTTATATACATTGTAGCTCACAGTTTCATGATACTGCTACAGGTTTTTAGGCTTTTTCCACATAGTTTACTCCAATGTTGATACACTTAATGTTTTCCACTGTTGTGACTGAGACAGGATGTCCACTATGGGGTTCCTCCTCCAATCACTGTTCCCCTTTTGAAATATCCTACTAATTTTTTTCGAAGTTTAATAGCCGGATGCTATGCCTGCTGCATATCAATATGGATGTCTTTAGCAATTAAAATTTAAATCTTTCAGAAAAGTAACATCACAGCTTGATGCTCGAATTTCACCATGTCAAATGAAGGTTTGCATAACTACATTCAGAGGAGAGGAGGGGATGCCGATGGTGTAGTGGTTAGGGTACTGGCTGCTGGTCTAAGGGGCAGCGGGCACGAATCTCTGTCATTACCCTCCAATTGCAAATGTTTAAATTAAAAAAACCTAACTCAATAGTATTTGGTAAATCACGGAAGGACAGCCGTTCCATATAAGTTCCAGCCTTCCTTAAAAGTTGTAGGGGAGTTAAAACTTTCAAATTTGTGAAGAAAGAATGCTCACTGTCAATTTATTTATTTTAATAACATTAAAATATTTCAACAGAAGGCTTTATCAGAAACACAAAGTAAAAAGATCTATTAAACTCACTGTTTCATGTTCCGATACTGTTGAGACTAGATTAGAAAACAACATTTTTATTCTCAGTAACATACAAAAACTTGAGAATATTTCTTTTTACCCTCAATCCCCATTGCTCTGTGTTAAAAAATATTTCAAAACAAAAACAAAAAAATTATGCGAAAATGCTAGAACTAAAGATCTCCGAATTAGGTACAAAGTTTCTGGTATACACAAAAATGGATATGTGTTCCATAAGCTTGGGTGTATGAAGGACTATAATACTGTATTTACCCGAATCAAAGACGACCCCAAATCTAAGATGACTCCCCCTTTTATGACTGATGTACGGCAGGGGGAGACACTTTTCTACAAAAAATATTTCTTTATATTTCGATAACACCAGAATGAATCGCAATTCTCTTTGCAAATTATGCGAGATGGTGGTTTCCACATCTTTACTGCTGGTTTCAGCATGTTACAACTCTTAAAAATGTCTGTTACCCCTCAAAAATCTGAAATTATTCCCACAGGTTGGGAACCACTGGTGTATCCATTTTCGCAAGATGTCAAACTAAAATGTGCATAAATGACACTTCTCCCCCCTATTCCCTCCCTACTTCGTCCGAGAACATTTTGGCCATCCCTCATAATAGTACATATTAGATTTGTGAAAAGCATTTGATGCTATACCCCATCACATGCTGCTGATGAAGGTTAGTGGCCTAGGAATGGACACAAGGGTAGAGAGATGAATTGAAGATTTCTTAAAAGATAGAATGATAAGAAACAAAGTTGATGAAATAACGTGTTATGGATGTTCACATAAAGCTAAAACTAAATTTTGCCATTTGAGAAGAAGAAAAAAAATCCTGTACTTGACCGGGAATCAAACTTATAAATTTTTGAAAACCATCTCTCCCCTCTTCAACTACTCTCTCCAGTCATACTTGCATACTGAGCTTGTGTACGTCACTCCTCCCATCTCCAGCCACAACTACTTCTGATCCTTCTCCCTGCTGTAGCTGTGACGATGCCTTCACATCCAACAAAATAATATTTCATATCCTTTATAATTTATGCAATGATTATTTAATGTCATTATATGTCAAATACTCTAATCATGAGAGCCATTTTGCAGTGTCCTAGTGGATTTTAACTATTATTTACATAATATCCTTATTCTGTTGGTCCGCCGGAACGCTGCTTTGATTCGTAATGAGTGAAATCTGAAGCTCGATCACAGTCTTTTTCATGTGTTTTGGCAAATTTTCCAATTAGGTAGAAGATTGAAATTTTGTAGGATTGTTTGATTCTTATAGCAAAAACCACTTATGAAAAAAATACCCAAAAAAGACCCGGGTTCGACTCCAGGAGATAATTTCTCTTTTCCATAAGATAACACATAAAAATCGATTTATGGACTTGCAGGTTTTTAATCTTTTGCATATTAAAATTAGAAAGTATTGACTTATGATCTTCGGGCCTAGGTCGTTTTAAAGAAAAATAATTAGTGTTTGTTATTCTTATCGTCACATTTCACTTACAATTCGAAATCGCTCAAGTTATACGTTTAAATCATATTTATAGTAAAATTTAAGCTTTTTAAAGATGTTGCCTTGCTGATCATGTCATTGTTAAACCTCGAGATTGTATTATCCTCTCAGGATTAAAAGGAGCTGTGGCACCAAATAATAATAATAAAATATAATTCATTATATAACATTTTATACGATCGAATCTTGCACCATTGCCAAATGATGGGATTTCAAAAAACTAAATATGACATTATTTTCAATGGATTTCTTTAAATGATGATACAGGAAATATTTGGAACAGAATTTCTAATAGGATTGAAAAAATAACATTTTATGACTTTTATTTAAATTTCTATAAATAAAGCCAATTTTCAGAAAAATTCAAATCTACTATAGTTAAAAGAAAATTTCGGTCTTAAAATATAGTTAAAAGTCATTGCAGTTAATGTAAATATTTAGTTCATAGTAAGTTACTACACACTTTTTCCTTTGATGGTAAATTGACTTTTCATGCACATTTTATACTGTTTTAAAAAGAATAAAATAATTCAATTATTAAGTTACATTCTTCATGTTTTAAATGACATAATTTGTTCAAATATTTCAAGTAAATTTCTTCAGATTCTTCATACATTATATTTTATTATTTTGATTTTCCTCTTATTTTCAATAAATATTTGGATAATTATTTGGCCTCTCTGATAATAATTATTTAAACATTGTAATTAAAACAAAGATAACTTTCAAAAACACTGATTTTATTGTGCATGAAAGCCGAACCAGATCATAGCAAATATTACTGATTTTTCATATTGAAATCAAATGTCTTTGGAATACATTTAAGATGCTTTCATAGGAGAGAGAGAAGGAGAGAGGAAAAAATAAAGGAGAGAGACAAAGAGGGAGAGAGAGGGAGTGAGAGACAAAATTAAATGTCCCATAAATTAAAAATAGTTTTGAGCATATAAGAATTGTATAGCGTAATGGATTTCTTTGCCGTACAATTTCTATTCACCCAAAACTATTTTTACTCTGTAACACTCAATTATGTGAATTTTATATTTATTGCTTATTTTTTAGTGCATATCAAAGTTGGTTTCATTAACTTTTAATTTCAATATTATTATGACTTAATACTTAATTTAAGTATGCCCATCATATTTGACGGGCATTTATGCTAGTTATCTTATATTTTCATATTTTTATGAATTTTTTCCTTGCACATAAGCTGCTTCCTCATTCCAGAGATGTGAAATTTGGAAAAAAAATGTGTACCTTATATGTGAGCAAATGTGGTGTGTTTAACTTTCTGTATCACAGATAAATTCCTGCTTATACTTGGGAGAGAATTTAATTCTTGAAGTGAAGCATTCATTGTACCTCCTTTGTCATGAGTAATTCCAGTTAATATTGATGGTTCCATATCTGTATTTTTATCTTTTCTTGATCAACAGTAGTGGAAGTGGTGGCCGCAGAGTGCATGAACTTCAAACACAGTTGGGGCAGCTGGAATCTCGGGTTGCCCGTGAGACAAGACGAAGGCTTTCATTAGAGGAAGAAGTTCGACATTTGAGAGAAGAAAATCGCCGACTGCAAGAGGAATCTGCAGCTGCCGCTCAGCAGTTACGGAGATTCACGGATTGGTTTTTTCAGACTATTCAGCATCAGTGAATTTATTTTGTTAATTGAGATGTTATACATAAGTTTCATTGATCTGTCATTATAAGTTTTCCCACAGATTTGATGTTTCTATTAATTAGCAATTCATAGCATTGTGATATATCTCCAAGATTTCTAAATAGAACAACTATTGATGTTATCTTACGGATACATGATATATTACTGGTCACTTCAAACTTTCTACAGGATGGCTTATTTCTTGAGCACGAGAAAGAACAAGTGTAAATAAGTAATTTTCTTTTGAATTTTTTATTTAGTCCCTCATTCCAATATATGCTCAACCATAAGTTGAAAGTTAAATGTTTTTTGTTTTTATTGTTGTATCTAATTTATTGACAATTTATCCAGATGTCTTGATGGTAAGCAAATAATGCTTATCAATTTGCATAAAATTCTCTCAATATTTTGAAAAAAAAAAAAAGAAATCCTGTGACAGAAGTACAATGTCATTAGCTTACATTAATGGCCAAAATCATAGTTTCAGCTGATTAGCTGAATGCAGCCAATAATTAATTGGGACCATTCTCTACAATATCAAAATTATCCACCATATAGGAAATAATTGTATGTTGATATTTTTACAAACAACACCATGATATTTGTTTACATTGATTCATAGATTTATGGAGATACAGATTATTCTACATCTTGTATTCCTAATAAACCCACCAAAGATTTCTTAAAGTAATATCTCGCATTCCACTTGAAAAAGTTGAAGATAACTGGTCATTGTGCTTTAAAACTAATTAAGTAGACTTTGAGAGCTGAATAGGAGTGTGTTTTCTTTAATCAAAATGAGGAGTACAGCATTAGTATTTTCTTATTAATTGACTTTTTTGTGCTGAGAAGTTATATTGAGGCAAAGTGTTGTGTTTTCAATAGACGACTTTATGAACATAATTAACATTCATATTAACAAAATGTATTATTGAGTTATGAAAAAAATCCAAGTCTGTATAAAGAATTCTTTACACACTTTTTTATGAGTGTCTTTGTTAAGCTTTTTGCAATTAGTGCCTTAACGTTGAAAAAGAATGATTTTTATGGTGTACATATAAGTACGTGAGAAGGCTTCATTTCTTTTTTTGTATTTCATCATGTGAATAGAAAGGACAAATTTTTTTCAGTATTATTTGCTGATGAAACTAAAAGTATTTAAAAATCCTTGATTTAAAATAGCTAGCTGCAAGATATATTGATGACGTTACACTTATTATTGTATTCTATTATTATATTATTTGAATACTGAAAATATTCAACTCGATAAAAAATTACATTTACATATAATAGTTGTCAAAGTTACCCCAACACACAGTGCCTACTTTTATCAGCCTTTATACTTGTGATAAAGTTGGCCAAAATATGAGCTATTGGATGGGTGCCTATTTCAATTTACTTACAGGATTTTTGTAAGTATGTCATTTGGGTCAATATCCATTTTACAAAATATTTACATTGTGAGCTTATGACTCAGGAAGTGAGCCCTTTGGAATGTAGATCAACCAGCAATTTGACAAATTTGTACATATTGTTTTTGAAAAAATTGGGCATTTAAGACTTGCATAAATGTAAACGGAAATCCTTTCTTAGGACCAAAACTATATATTTTCAATTGTGTATTTATTTCCCTTATTATTCATACATTTGCTATCATTAATGTAAATAGCACAATTTTATAAATAAAACCTTCCTACTGTTCGCATAATATTTTTGGTGTTGTAAAGTTTAATTTTCCTTTCCTTTATAATATATTATACCTAATATTTAAATGAAATTAAGTGCACTAACATTGCAGCATTGATTTTCCTATTCCTAATTAATCCTAACATTTCTACAATAGCAGTTTCACATTTAATGCACATGCCCATGAATGCTTATAAAGAAAATACGAAGGAAGTTTGTACAACTTACAGAAAATGAATATGATAAAACACCAAAATGTGAGCATATATAGATTAAAGTTTAAGACGAAACTCTCATTTACATTAATCTTGTAATTCACAAGATACTTAAGATACAAAAACGATATGACTCTTCTTAAATGAGACGTGCTGCCAACAGGCAATCGAATATAACACTGATAATGTGACAAGGATAATGCTTACAACTATATTGGAGTGAAATTATGCAACAGAAATATACAAAAGATATACTCAATAGAATTGTCCACTTGGAGGGATAATAAACGATACGAAAATAGCACTTGGATGAACAAGGAAATTTTTTCGGCCGGTTTTGGCTGCTCTCTCTGCTTCACCAGTCCTCTGCCATTCTCTGTCTCTTCTCCCTGCTTCGACTCTCATGACTGCTCGCTTCCTTCCCCGCATACCATTCTGCAATGTTGCCAGTTTGGAACTCCCCTCGTTCGGTCTTTTCTCAAGCAGAGGCCGTACCTCTCGTGGAAGTTGATTGGTTAATTAGATCAATTGTAGCATTCTGTTCTGGGCTAATGTCTGTTGCCTATTAAAATAGAGACTCTGTACATGTGTGCATAGCTGAAGTACTTGCGTAGCTGGAGTACGAGCATAGCTGAAGTACTCGCATAGCTGGAGTACGAGCATAGCTGGAGTACAAGCATAGCTGGAGTATGAGCGTAGCTGGAGTTCGTGCTTTGCTGGAGTTCGAAAAAACTGATGATAAACTGTAGGAGGCTAAAATGCTGCAATTTGAGTGAGAGATACTGTGATAAATCTTCAATATATGGGCTTATATTTTGGGTGGCCTTTAAACAAGACTGGTTTTTGGCATCTACATATGGACCAGCACTGATAGATGCCTCACAGCCAGGTGCTTTCATTTTACTCATTTCTTTAGACCAGTGGTCTTCAAACTTGAGATACCGAGGAACCCTTCTCAATGTGAATAATCAGTGCAGAACCCATTAATAAATGTTTCATGTAATACATTTTATTTGAACAAAATGTTACAATTAATGTTGCAATAACACATTTCATACAATGTAAACATAAACTATTTATAAATGCACTAATGTTTATTACTTAGTAACTAAATAATACTAAATTTACTGAATACATACTAAATTTTAGTATAACATCACTAACAAATAATATGAAAAATTATACTTCATTTTAATGACTTGGATGTGCTTGTTTTTTTGCCACAAAGAAAATAAAAATTTGGTGTTATTGATGACAGTTGCAAGTGCATTTCTAGTTCTGCATCCATTTTATTCCTGTATTTTGTTTTTGTCGCTGTATACGTGGAAAAAGCCTTTTCGCCTAAATAAGTTGTGACAAAAGGCATAAGAATCTTTATTGCATGATCAGACACTTCAGGATATTCACTGTAAATTTGCAACCAAAAATCAAGAAGTTCTTCCTGTTGGTACTTAATTTTTAAGGTTGAATCTGTAGATATATCAATTAATTGTTCCCTCTCTTTTATTGATAAATTTTCACTTTGACTATGATTAAATGGGTTTTAATCCAGTTGTATGATTCTGTTTGCGCTGGAAAATATTCTCGAATAATTTTTTGTAGATTCAACAAATGCTCTATTATGTATTCTTGAATAATTTTATGAAGATTTAGATCATTTTGTATCAAGAAGTCACTTAATTTTTCAAAACAGTTAACATCGTTTTTTCATACGTATGAAATCCATAAATGACATTTTAAAATTAATGCATTTATTTTATCATTAACTTTAAATATATGAGTTTAATTCCTTGGAGAGGTATATTTACTTCATTTAAAATTGAAAATATATCTGCAAGGTACGCCATAATCTGAATCCATATGTTGTCATGTAATTTTGAGCAATAATCATGTTTCATTTGAGTTAAAAAATTTTTTACCTCTTTCAGCTCATAAAACCTGCTCAAAATTTTTCCTCGGGATAACCAGCGTACCTCTGCATGTAGGAGCAATTTTTTGTGAGAACTAGATAGCTCCTCGCAGAGTAATGAGAATAATCTTGAGTTTAGCTCCCTGTATTTGATAAAATTAATGATTTTCACAGTGTCACCTAAAACGTATTTTATTTTTTCTGGAATTTGTTTTACAACGAGAGCATGACGGTGCAGACAGCAATGAGAATGTTGAATATGGGGGGCTATTGTTTTTATTCTTGATATGACTCCTTTTTTTGTACCCAATAAAGATTTTGCTCCGTTGGTACAGATGTGAAAACATAAATCTCAAGATAGTCCATGTTTCTCTATATATATATATTTATAACATCAAAAATGTTTTCACCAGTAGCTCTATCCTTACGAGGCTTGCACATAAGAATATCCTCTTGGACAGTTAAATTAAAAATATAACGTACCAGAACAATTAAAATAGCCAAACCAGCAACGTCCAAAGGTTCATTTAATTGCATTGTGAAACCATGGGGAGAAGATTTTAAAGAAGATATTAATTCATCCTCACAAAAAAGTGCCATATTGCTAAAGTGTCTAGCAACCGTTGTAACAGAGAGAGGTACGCTATCAATTTCTTTGGCATATTTCTCACCAATCTTACAGGTAATTGATTAGATCTTTGGCGCAAGGTTTTATTAATTTTTCACCAAGTGTATATGCCTCCCCTTCTTTAGCAATACGATAACTAATGAGGTAGGAAGCCTAAGTGATTTTTCATTATCGCTGTACAAATTTTGAAAAATATTTTTTCTTGCTTTTGAGCTCTTCATATTTACGCTTAAAATTTTCTGTTTTTGCCTATCAGATGTGGGTGGTTACTCTCCATATGTCTTCTTAATTTTGCAGGATTTAGACTACTATTGCTTACAACTTTTTCACATTTGACACATATTCCATTTGACTTGTCTTCATTTCCGTTCCAAGTACCTAAATCCAAAACTAAAGTAGCTTTCATCATATTTTCTTCTTTTAGAACCACCTTCATGTAATTTCTGTTTTTTAATAGGCATTTCAGAAATGGCTGTTTTGCTTGTCGAGTTACCAGAAGTAAATGGTGAAACAATTGCAGATGTTGTCGAAGAATTTTCATGTTTTTCTTCTGTTTTTTCATTTTTTTGTTTAAGTTTTCCAGTTTTTAACCAAATGCCCATAGTGAAGGGCAAATCTATTAAATTAAAATTCTTTAATTAATTTTTCAATTATCATCAATCACAAAATCTATTCCATTGAATAAATTGAATTAAAATGAATGAAGACCTTACCTTGTCACAGACTTCTCTCTTTTAAACGAAACAAAGGAATGAAGATCTTACGATTTCAATGTAACCATAAGAGTAAACTGTCATGTTGAACTGACCAACAACAACTGCTTAAAAAAAGGCAAATATGTAGAGAGATGTGGGAGAGCGAGATTAAATCGGCCTTCAAGGTCGATTATGGTTGGAAATACCTACCTATTTCAAAAAGGGCGCAAATTCAAAAATGATATTTTTTTTATTATTTGACGCAGCCAAAACGATCAATTTTTATTAGTGAATTCAATTTTATCCCATGGAACCCCTGGATGATTCTCATGGAACCCTGGGGTTCTGGAGAACACAGTTTGAATACTGCGGCTTTAGACCAAAGACAAAAAACTTGTCAGCCCTGTTCCTATCACATTCATGCTAAATGGTTTTAAAAGTTCACTCGATTAAGTGGTTGGTTTTTTTACATGTCCTTATTAAGTTGGCACATGTTGGTTCTGGCCTCCCATCCCTTCCTCATGCCACTGCAAGGTGATCATCATCATAGGTAATCTGTCCATAGACAGGTCCATGATTATTCATGGTTAAACCTGGTTCTCCACTTCTATTTTCTGCAGTCTTCTTCATGTCTTAATAACTCTCTTTCCCTTTCAAGTCATCTATTTTTGGGAACGGCTCTTAACTGTTCCAAATACCATATTTACCCGAATCCAAGACGACCCTGAATCTAAGACGACCCCCACTTTTAGCAGACTCAAAACAGAAAAAAGATTTTATGACCTTATTTCTCGCTGACTATTTGGTGTATATTTCAAACACACGCATAGGTAGACTAGTTTGTTCATCAATTGAAATGGTTTGTTTCAAATTTTTGTTTAAAAAAAATGTAATGGATTTCAAAAATTGTCTTTATTAATTGAATTCCGGATCGTAAGCTTGCAATGAAAAATTTCAGTAGATACAATTCTTTTATCTTTTTCATATATATATATATATATATATATATATATATATATATATATATATATATATATATATATATATATATATATATGGATGTCAACAAGGTGTTGGGATGAGGAAACCCAGTGAGCACTCACCAATCAGACGACTTCAGGTTGGCGAGGCCCCGGGGATGTCGAAGCGACACACGTAAAATAACACAAAAACATCACAAACGTAGAAGTTTTCGGAACTACTCCTTCTTCAGCTACAGAGAGAGAACTCTCTCAATATATATATATATATATATATATATATATATATATATATATATAACAACTTACGGAAAAGGAAAGGTAAAATAGATATATGGATGTTCTCTCTCTGTAGCTGAAGAAGGAGTAGTTCCGAAAACTTCTACGTTTGTGATGTTTCTGTGTTTTTGTGTTATTTTACGTGTGTCGCTTCGACATCCCCGGGGCCTCGCCAACCTGAAGTCGTCTGATTGTTGAGTGCTCACTGGGTTTCCTCATCCCAACACCTTGTTGACATCCATATATATATATATATATATATATATATATATATATATATATATATATATATATATATCAGGTTCTATTATATGTAAAGAAAAACATGTCCGATTTTGACAAAAAATGCTCAAATAATATTTTTGTATCACATCATCATTTGGAGGTTTGTCGCAATGGACCAAGAGCAATGAGTATTAAATTGTATAATAAGTTAACTCTTTCACTTAAGGAAATTAATGGTTTCCAAACATTCAAAAAATCAGTACATGAATGTTTAATTGGGAAATGTATTTATAGAATTTATTAATATATTAATTTATAATTTTCAATGGTACTCTGCTATGTAATGTATTTTTGTTTATGGTTAAGTATGATATTTTACCTTTTTTTGTATGTGTTGACATGTCTTATATGCTGGCTGCATTTTCACATAGTGTTGACTGGACAAATAAAGATTATGATTTTAGAAATTCAGCAATCTGTCTATATGGCAACTGCTTCATATGTGAATAGAAAAATTAAGTGTGGTCATGCACTGTTAGGTCACAACCACTTGGTATGGTTGCTGAGAATCAACTCACTAGAACAGGGCTCCCCAAACTATAGCCTGTGGGCCACATGTGGTCCGGGACACCATTTAATGTGGCCCTCAATCCTGTAATAAGCACAAAAAGTCATAATTTATCCAATTCACTAAATCATCTTTTAATATGAAAATAGTCTACATTTTTATATTGTGTGCCCAAATTTTCAAAAAGATTTTCATGTTGATACTTGGGCTTGCAAGCATAAAATTTATTGAACAAGTGGCCGGCCCACTTGTAAAAAAGTTTGGAGACTCCTGCACTAGAAGATTACCTGGCACAGACTATGCTTTGACCCACTAGTGGGTTGTCATGGTGTTATTTATTGATACAGCAGCTGAGTAAACAACTAAGTTATTTTTTCAATGTTATAGTAATTATTCTATTCATAATTTCAATGTATTTTTTAAGAGGGAAAGGCTGGCATAGGTGACTAAGCGGTAAAGATGAATGGAATTACTAGATCAACTTCATTCATGGGTGGCAGTAATAAATCAAAGTTAAACTTATTCTAGCATGTATTACTGCCTAATATTAGTGTACCATTTCCTTGAAAATAGCAAAATTAATAGAATCAGAAGACCTACTGGTAGGAGCAGTGCTAGCAGGTAGCAAAGTAGGCAATTGCCTAGGGGCACTAAAGAGAACCGAAATTCATGCGTAAAATTACGTATAATAAATAAATACCATTTCCTAATCGTATGACATCTCAATGGTGGAAAAAATCAAGAAAATAAATAGAGGTTGAGGAATGGATGGAGAATAATGTAAACAGCTAGAGCCAGCTATCCAAAAATGTTTACGCACGGAGAGTAAAGAAATGAAATGAATTCTGAATGCTATGGAAGACATGGTGAGTCCTCGAGAAGATTATGAAGCTCTTTCAAAACCAAGGTGATTGCAGCCCGAGCTACATAACTGGCACGCAACAGTAATATTATATTGACGAAAGAAATGTTGAGATAAAGAAAAGATTGACTCCGGCAGCTAAAATTTTGATTAGCTAGGTTCGCACAGTTAACTTAATAGTTGAATTTACTAAAAATCCTTGTAAAAATAAATAAATTATAGCAACTTTGTAAATTATTCTACGTAACAAAAAAAGAAAACATCTTTCATAATGTTTACTCTATATACATGTATATTTTGTTGGACATATGTAATAACCGAAGGAAGTATTTAATTTACGGAGATTATTAGAAAAAATTAGTAATAAGATAGGGGTGCCAAAAGAGAAGTTTGCCTAGAGCGTTGAAATGTCTAGGACCGTCCCTGCCTACTGGCATAACTAGGGATGAGTGGGTCCAGGTGCAAGATAGAGAAAAGGGTTCCATAAAGATGAAGAGATAAAAAATTATCTCCCACCAAATTTTATTTAGAAAATTATTATTAAATTAGGGGCTTTGCCCCTGGCGCCCATGGTGACCAACCAAAGGTTTATGTATTTCCGAGTGTGCTACGGAGCTGAAATTGTTTTTAGAGGTGGAATTTGTAAAAAAAAACGAAATAGGGATTATAGAAATTTTGATATTTTAATTTGTGTTACCGTTAAAAATTCTTAAAGTTTAAACAAATAGATAACTGTTTAGGTACTACGGGATGAGCTAGGAAGCTGAAACTTTCAAGTTATTTACAGAGTAGTGCACTTGCACAAATAAACATTTGAATCTCTCCATAAATATATTGCGGTGGCCGTTAAAAATGTTTAAAATTTAAACAATTAGAAAAATATTATTTCACTTCTAGAAGTGCTACAACTTGAACATTTAGCAGAAATGTCTAGCATTAGTACCCCATAATGGAGAAAGTATAATATTCCTAAACTTGCAAAAATTAGTGATTGTTTTACTCCATTATTGTTCCATAATGAAAAAACGAAAATCGCTGTGGAGGTAAAATTTTTAGAATTAAAAAAATATTTGTAATAATGAAATATCTCTCTGAAAAATGAATGTTTTTTCAAGGTGAGATGATATGCTTGCAGAATGCAAGCACCTTCTACTAGTATCATTATATATGGACGTTCCTTACAGAGGAGGAAGATATAACATGTAGTATGTTATATCCTCCTCTGTAAGGAACGTCTAAATATAATGATATAGGAGGATACTAATGTTTACGCACATCTAGAAGAGCTGGAGATTATAAATTTTTTTTGTCGGCAGGTTTATGTTCATAACCGACTATAAAAAGCAAAAATCTTGAAAAAGTTTAACAATGCGGCCGTTAAAAATTCGCAATTGTTTAAACATATTTTCAAGATTTGTGTATTTCCGAATGTGCTACGAAGCTGAAATTTTTTTAAAGGAAGAATTTGCAAAAAAAAACTTAATAGGGATTATAGAAATTTTGTTGTTTTAATTTGTTTGGCTGTTAAAAATTCGTAAATTTTAAACAAATAGATAAATGTTTAGGTACTACGGTGTGAACTACGAAGCTGAAATTTTAAAGTTATTTAGAGGTAAGTGAAATTGCACAAATAAACATTTGAATATTTCCTTGAAATTGTTATTGCGGCTGTTATAAATGTTTATAATTTAAACAATTAAGAAATTATAATTTCACTCCTAGATGTACTATAATTTTAACATTTGGCAGAAATATGTGGGATTAGTAACCTAAAAAGAAAAAAGTAATGGTTTTTAAGGTGAAATGAAATACTTGCAGAATGCAAGCACCAAACTACTTGTATAGGATAAATATAGTATAGGTATGATGTAAAACCTAAGGTACTTAGGGCAGTGCTACAGAGTTGAAATTTGGCATGGAGATATGTCATTGAACACGTCCTCTGGGGAAAATCTGAAATTCCAGAAAACGTTATATTTAAGGGATATTTTTGATTCCAACTTTCGATTTTATAATTCCTATAAGAAAAATATTAAAAACGGCGCAGAGCTATATAAAATTGCTTTTTAAAAATTATTTAAATTAAGATACAAAGCCGGGACATGCACCGTATTGTGGATGAAAGAATGAAGTTTATTTTTCTTGAAGACAAAATTCAAATTTTGCTGAATTTGCGTTAAAATTCAATTTTAATCATAAAATTATGAAAGGTTTTTCAACATTGAAAAATATTAACTACCATAGCAACGACTTCAGTGCCTTTCGATTGGAATCGATTTTCCAACTTCAAGAGCATTGATTTAATTATTTTAATGGGAATTAATGTAATATATTACATAATATCATTAATGTCAATCAACGAGGTAAACGTATGGTGACGTCTTGATCCTAACACATAAAATATTCCATTTATTCCTATATTATTTTTAGTGTGATACATATTCATTATAAATAGCTTGCCCTGGAGATCGCGTTGGCTTATTTACGAGTTTATATCTTGGTGTACGGTGATTTATTAAGCACTTGCAGTGTGCAAGCACCGACCACTCGTATGATAAACTCTGTTAAGAGCACTATTTTCCTGAATGAAATTATATTACATTTTTATTCTGATGAAATGATTTAGATTATTACTGAGTTAAAAGAACCCATAACATCGGAGGTTATAATTATCAGATTTAATTCTAGCAAAAGTAAATATTTCTACAATGCGTCACGTAAACGATTCAAAATATCCCGCGAGAATATTTTGTGATTGAATTATATATTCTTTTAGGAGGGTGTTTAATTAAAAAAACTGAGCAAAAATGCAGCAATATTACTTATAGCCTATATATGGCATTTGCGAGTTAAAGCTCGGAAGAATAACGCAATAATTAAATTCTACAAAAAGGCACACAAACGCATGCGCAAGGTTTCAGTTTTAAGTCAAAATCAGTCAAAATGCAGATATATCCAGCGTCTGTTTTCAAACTTTAAATTAATGTTATATTATGAATGTAAATATAATTCATCATCAAATAAATAAATAAAAATTATAAAACTTTAAAAAGTGCAATTCAGTTGTTACGACAAATTAACTAGAACTCATGTTGTCTTTCTGGCTTAGCTGAAATCGGCTGAAATGCTGATAAAGGTGCACTTGCCAGCTAGGTTGTTAAGATTTAATTGATCAATTTCAATGACCCTCTGTAGAATGTTTACAGTGTTACTTTGGTTAATTATTACTACGAAAAGCTGAATTCAAGGCACTCAAAACATCGGATTTCTTAGGAAGAAAGCATACATGCTGGAGTAGATACTAGATTACATTTCGATGCGAGTCAATGTTTTGAAGCGTGCCAATACGACATGGCGGGGTTTCGAGAAATGGCTAAGGGTCATTTCCCGCTACAAGATATTTCATCTGTGGTACGGCTATTTAAGGAGCAATTGGAAAGTTCATTAGAGCCGGACCTAGCTCTACTATCTATTATTGCTGGCGCTGTGGAAAATTCGTTGACATGTAGCAGGACCTTAACAGCGAGCAAGGAAACAGACACGTGTAGTGAAATTAAGCTTCCTATATTAGATTATCGTGTCGTTGAGGGCTTATATACCAAGTTTCACGTCTTAATTAAAGGCACCGTCGATTTCTCTCAGTATGTAGTGAATAAGTACGCGTCAAGAGAGCTTGTCAAGAAGGTGTCGGATGTGGTTTGGAACTCATTGACAAGAAGCTTCTATAAAGATAGAGCACATTTACAGAGCTTGTACAGTTACTTGACGGGTGAGTCTCATTAAATTACACTCTTTGACCAAATTTCTTTGCACTTTCCATACCGTATAATCCAATTCGTATGTTGTATTATAGTAGCATTTACGTTGTATTAATGGTACTGTTTATGGATATTTACTTTATCTATGTCATAACAAAAGTCGAGTGGCTTGTGTAGAATCTTATTTCAAGCATTTTGAACAGATGGTTCGTTTTACAAGTATATCACCTGTTCACATATGACCGGTGTATGCAAAAAATTGCTTATTTTGTGTAGTGTCCATTGTTTTTAATATTTTATTATTCATTGTTACATAATACTGATTAAAGAAGGCTTGTTGTGTAAATTGAGGGGTATTTTGACTACTCAAGTAATAGCAGTTATTGCTTTCATTGGAAAACAAATGCATCCGCAGTATTTTGGCAATTTCAAATGATTGGTTTCTGTGATATTCCTTTTGTCTTGGTTGAAGCAATCCTAAAAACTTGTAGTCTTTAATTCAGCCGGTTTAACGTTCTTTTTGAGTTTTTCTAAAAGTTTTGGCTTGCAGGATGTGTTAATTTCGTTTTCCTAACATACAATACTATGTTACAATTATATTATTTTGAACATCAGCTATTTTTGTTCTATTTATCGTATATTATTTACGAATATAATTTGACTTGTTTCTTTCTGTATTTTGCGTTGGAGCGGTTAGGTATTGATGTTATACGCATATTTCTGTCCTTACACTCAACCAAATAACTCGAGCGCATTTCTCCGTATCAGATTATCGAACCGTTGAAAGCAAATTCCAGGGAGAGTGAGAGTGAAAGGTACGACGTGGGAAGCTTGATACGGAGAGGGTCACTGGGTGAGAGAAAGATGGAAAATCGGCTCTAGGTTCCCATTGCTACCGCGCAAACGTTAAATCTACTACCCCCACCCAATAGTTCCCTTTCTCTTCCAAAAATCCCCTTCTCTTGGGAACCTTGACGTCACGGGAGAATATCCAGGTGGAAGAGACATGGTGAAAATCATTTTGGCGGTGCTTGATTTCTCAGTTGGGAAAAAGCTTGATGATTTTTTGTGTGAATAAAGTCAGAATTTGTTTATACCTTTTATAATTATTTTGGATTAGTAAATACATTTTCTGTAATGGCGATTTTTCTATACGAGTTTAAAGCGGTGTTCTCGAACATTTTTTTCGTGTACCACTCGCAAAAAATTTTCTTTCTGTACCACTTAAATAGAATGTAGAAATTTATTACATAGGTACTTTTTTATTGTGTTGTAATAGTCGTGGCAGTATTAGCACGAACAAAACAAATTATAAAATATTCCTAGATGTAAAATAAATTTATTTGCACAAAATAAAAAAAGGGTTACTCTGCAGCATTTTAATACTTTTCGCGTACCAATTAAAAATCTCCACGTGCCACAATTCGTGAACCGCTGGCACAGATAATAGGATTTGCGATGTGCATAATTGTTGCGTAGTTATAGTAAATTTTCGATATTTCTACTGCCAAAGCTATAGTGTATTAGCCATCTGCTTATGAAAACTAACTGAATATTTTTATAGAATTCTAAATATAACTTTCTACTATTCCTTTGAATAGCAATGTATTTTGTTCATTCAACAGAACTTTCATCTTTAAACTAATATCACAAGAGAATGTTATCAATGAAACAATTTTACATAGTGGAATGTTTCAAGTATTTAATTAGCAGACACTATTAGTTCTTTAAGCTCTGTAACTAGATTGTTAATTGGAAGTCTTCTCAAATTATAACATTTTTCAAAATATAATATTATTTGTAAACTATAGAAAAGTTGGTTTCTAATTATTCATAATTTTAATTTTTTGTTGCTTATTTTGATAGGAAACAAGTTAGATTGTTTTGGAGTGGCTTTTGCAGTTGTGGCTGGATGTCAGGCTCTAGGTTTTCGAGATGTCCATTTGGCTCTTTCAGAGGACCATGCTTGGGTTGTTTTTGGAGAGAATGGTAGCGAGACTGCTGAAGTGACATGGCATGGTAAGTTGTCAGTGAATGTTTTAGTTTAAATAAAAATGTACGATTTTTGAAATGACCTATCAAAGTTATTGGCCAGAATAGAGATATTAGTTTACATTTTACTGGTAAATTGTTATGCAGTAAAAGTTTTGCTATCCCGCAAGGATGTGGATTTGGGGGTGCCAGATATTCCTACCTAGGATTCAACTGATAGCAATAGTAAAACTAAAAATTTTTATATACATACTGAGTATGTATAGGAGAAGCAAAACAAATATAATTTTATTAATTATTTTTTTTTGTTTTGGAGTATGAAACAAACACTAGAAGTTCATCTTGTTGTGCCTTAATGTCATAATATTGAATTAATCCAGCAACACTTTTCGATTGTCATCTTTTTCCAAGTGCCTAATATTACCAATTTTTTGGGTAAGCATCAACACAACTTTCTTTTCTGTCCTGTACTTGTAGAGGATTTATTCAAAGCCATTTTGCTTGGTTGGGTAAAATATGGGCAGATAAAAAGCAGTTAAGTATTAAACTCTCACAAGCCAAGTGGAATGACTGAATCATAGTGGTGAACTGTTTACATTTGAAGTGCCACCAAGTGGCAAGCTCCAAAAACTTCCCAGGATGTTCTAGATCATTGGTGGCCAAACTTTTTTTTTACTGGTGGGCAGCATCGGTGGTTGCAAATCCTTCAGCAGGCTGCTTTGGCATTTGCCAATTTTTTGGCAGGCCAGATTAGAGACCAAATCAGAAGTTATCTATATATTCTAAGGAGCCATATACAAAAATCAAGTCTAAATAAGGTTTTTATGTCGAACATTTTATATTTAAAGTTTTATTAACTAAGTTTTCATAAGATCTATGGGTACTATCCTGTTCACACCACCACTGCAGGGGTGCTCCTATCTCCAAAAAATGGTACTTTACAGTTTATACTCCCGATTTGAGCTTCTTTTTTGAACAATAAGTGTAACTGCTTTCCCCTCAATTTATGCATTCCTGTTGGATAGGGTTAGCTTTAGGAGATACCATCTGCTTTGGCCCCCTGGGCTATGTTGGTTTCTTTTCCAGGTTCACTTTGGTCCCCCATCAGGTTGGGTCGTGTTTATTTTCATTCAAATTACTCGTCGTCTTCATGCCAATTCCTACTTTAGGAGATGCCCTATGTTGTCTTCAGCCCCCCAGGTTGGGTTGGTGGGGTTGGCATCTCACACCCACACTTCAATATCGCTTGATATTTCGCCACCACATCCTTAATCGGCTCCATTTCAAAACACTTCTCTTGATCTGGGTATCATACCGTTACACTCAAATAATGTGTGAAACAGCTTTCCAAGGACCTCATAGTTGATTTTCTCGCCACTTTCTCATTAATTTCAGTGCCACATAGCCCTGACAGTCTAATATGTACTAGTTTTGTTCTGATAATGGCAAATACTGTATTTACTCACATATAAGCCGCACCAAGGGTTTTTCAACATCAAAAATGGAAAAACGTTTTTAGAAAGTCAATTATCCTTTCTCAGCTGACTTTGCCCAGATTCAACTCAAGAAATCCATAATTTTACTCTTCTTCCCACCTGCTTCTAATAAGTAAGCAAGCAAAGAAAAATAAAGCAGAAAAAATACTGTTCCGCATTGTCCCGAATATAACATGATGTTTTTTTACAAAAAATGAAATCTTAAAAGTAGCCCACCTGTTATATTTGAGTGCTAGTAATTTTAAAAGATTGTAAAATCGTGTATTGAAAAATCACCATGTATTCGGCACGTCTGTTTATGAGATACAAGATACATTGTAGAAACATTAGGTGTACGTTACATTGTACTTGAAAAACATTCGAGGCAAGATTAGATAGAGTTCAGTCAGCAGCTGAACTCCTGGTAATTTATACTGTATTATCATAAGAATGCCGTATTTATTCAGTAACACAGTAATTTGTGAGCGCTGGTGTTTGTGCTGAAGTTGCGCTGAGTTGGATCTAACCAATCAAATACTTGGAGACTACATTGTAAGCTCTGCAAGAGTCTAGAAGTAATAATCAGGCAAGGCGGCCACTTCAACATTGCAAAAAGATACTATGCATTGAAAATATCACTCCGATGTTGATTCTGTCTATACTGCATTCTAGAGTAAATCATGAGATCTATCCAACGGCTTCTAACCAAAAATAACAAAAGTGGAAATCGAAATATTATTTTCAGAATATCTTATTTTGAATTTTTTTTGCTTCGTATTTGCATATAAGCCGCACGTTCATTTTTTGAGTGAAAATTTTGGAAAAACATGTCGCTTATGCATGAGTAAATACGGTAAATTGTTGATGTTCCATTTATTGCTTAATTTTCGAGGAAAATTTCAGAAAATATCATCTGCCGGTTCAAATCGTTATAAATAGCTGGTTCTTACATATATAGGACTAGAAGATTTACCTGGCTTTGCACAGGTTGCTGTTTAAATGAAATATAGAACATATTTTATTACTAAAATTTATATACCGTATATACTCGTGTACAGGTAGTTCCCGCCTTTATGAATGAATTCGTTCCGATCCCTCTTTCGTAAAGTGGAAATTTGTAAATTGAAAACTCATTTCCCATAGACGCAATGTAATAAACATATCTTCTGTTCCTGACAATTAATTTTTCACATTAAAAACCTTAATAATGTTAAATAAAGGATAATAAAACAATAACTAATGTACATACATATAAGCAATGATTTATTTACAATACAAAATGAAAACATAGCAAAGAAATATATGTTGTAGGTACAGTAATTCATACATATTTAAAACTTGTGTAATCATCGTCCTCCTCATTGTCTAAATATGCTGCACTCGTTGAATGTTTCACTGCACAGTCCACCCTCAATGGTTCAGCACTTGTTGAAGGCTGCGCCGCACTAGTTTTTCGTTCGTTAGAGGCAGAACTAGTCGCAGTACCTTTCTGTAGAAAAGCTGTGATAGTGTTTTGCTTCCAAGAGAGTTTTCTTTTCTTTATAAATTTCCTGATAGCAGGCATAAGCATTTTTTAAATCTTTAGCAACTTTGGTAGTTCTCTCAAAGTTAGAATCTTGTGACTCGAAAATTTCAATTGCCTTTTTGATGTGTTGAAATGCTTCGTCAAGGCCTTTAAGAGGGAAAGAATGAACAGGAGTTTCAGTTGCAATATCTTCCTCCTCTTCAGCTTTTTCTTACTCTTCCATTTCTAAGAGGTCTTCATTCATGAGTTCTTCCATGTGTGCTTCAAGAAGATCATTTACATCAGTTGCAGAGACATCCAGTCCCAATCTGTTGGCAAGAGTAACGATCGCTTCTGTGTTCTGCTGTACAATCTCTGCTGGTTCTTCAAACCCTTCAAAATTAGAAAAAAACTGAGGGCAGAGTCTCTTCCAAACACCTCTCATGTTAGTCTCTGTAATTCTGTTCCAGGCATATGTCATAATTTTTATTGGATCTAAAATATTAAATGATTCTTTCCAAAATTCTTTAAGAGTTGGACCTCCCTTGTTATCAGTTGCTTTAATTAACATTTCAAATGTCTGGCGAAGGTAAAGTGCTTTAAATGTCGTGATAACACTCTGGTCCATTGGTTGCAAAATGGAAGTTGTATTTGGTGGCAAAAGCATTATTTTAACATTAGGGTGGTGATGTTGAAGAGAGGGTGGATGCCCAGGTGCAATATCCAAAAGCAGAATCACACGAAAAGGAATTTATTTATCTTCACAATATTTTTTCACTTCAACTACAAAATAATGTGAAAACCAATCTTCAAATAGCGAAGCAGTAACCCAACCTTTCTTATTGGCTTTCCATATGACTGGAAGTGTAGTTTTAACAATTCCTTTAAATGCCCTTGGATTTTCTGCACGATACACCATCATGGGTTTTTACTTGCAGTCACCAGCTGCATTCCCACCAAGCAATAAAGTTAGCCGGTCTTTCGCTGCTTTAAAACCGGGCATTGATGATTCTTCTTTCGCAGTTTAGCTTCTTGATGGCATGCACTTCCAAAAGAACCCGGTTTCATCAACATTGAAAACCTGTGATGGCGAGTAATTTCCCTCTTCCAATATTTCTGCCAATTTTTTAGGAAATAGTTCAGTATCAGCACTCGCAGATTATCCGAGGATTTTGATGTTATGCCAACCAGCTCTTTTTTTGTACCAATCAAACCACCCACTGCTTGCAGAAAAAGTTTCTTCCGACTCGTCTCCTTTTTTTTTCTTTAAGCATCTTAAAAAGTGATAAAGCTTTTGCACAAATGGTAGCATATGTAATAGGCATATGGAGCCATCCAGTTTGATCACTTATCCATGCAGTTAAAAGTTTTTCCGTATGAGGAATAAGGCTTTCATTTTCCTTTTTTCGTATCCAAGTAGATTGCAGTGATTGTGCATTTTTTACTTCCTTTAAATATTTATTTTTGTCTTTCAAAATCGTACTCACAGTTGAGGCACTTAGCGAATATTTGGTAGCTAAATCTTGACTGGTCTTGCCAGCCTCATGGTCCGTTATGTTGTTATATTTTGTTTCTAATGTAATGGCTTTTTGCCGTTTCTTGTTGTCATTATTCACTGTATTATCCTTTCGTTTTGGCGGCATAATGAATTAAGAGGGGTTAGTAAATTTGAAATATTACCTAACACTATTTCAAAGGAAAGACAAAGCAATGCAATCACTCTTAACAGCGTCAGCATGGCAACTAACTGCGTACCGGAAATTGGAATCTGTCTGCCTGAACACATAACCGCATGTGCACAGAAGTACATCTTCGCGGAACGTTTGAAATAAATCTCATTGTCCGGATAGATTTTTTAAATATTATATCATTTAAAAAGAATTCGTAAAGCCAGGAATTCATAAAATGGGAATTCGTAAAGCGGGAACTACCTGTATAGGTCGAGGTTTTCAGACCAAATTTTTCGCGAAAAACTCGGGGGTCGACTTATACACGAGAAATATTTTCGATAGGTTTAAACCCAATGTTATTTGCCCTGCGGTTATTGAAATTTGATGGAATTTACTCTCTTGTTATACTTTAACTGTATTGATAACTATCGAATATTTAAATACTAATTATATGAAAGAATAACGTACTATATAATTTGGTGATCCTAAGTTGATCTTGGTTGCTTTTCAAATAATTAAGCAATTTTGGTAAACCTAACGTTCGGTAACATGACGGTGGCAAACAGAAAACTGGCAGCAAGACATGCGCAATATGGTAACTCTGTAACATGTAAGCATAGAAACACCTAATCGATGATTTGCGGAAAGGCAGCACTTACCTCTATGCATCGCAGAATAAATTAGTATCTGCTGAAGTATTTCTGATATAAAAATTTTGGTACTGTGCCCATAACCTGGGCAAAGGTAAACAAGGCGACACTAGCGATGGCGACGCCGAGAAAGCAAGAAATGGAACTACCAGGAGGAAAGGTGGAAAAACGGAAGACAAACGTAAATATATATTTTTGTAAACTAGAATTTTGTCAAATATAATTACCATCATTAACAATAATTAGCATTATCATTACGTTTCTCTTTCTTAAAAGTAAGCTGCTCAACTGTTCCATGTACGAAACTTGCGCTTTCCGAGGTGTAGGTTCCTTCGTTCCTCGTCCAAAAACGTGAGAAACGGATTTCCTAGGACCACGTAGGTCACCTTTCTGCCGATTTACTGTCAATTTCGGCGTCACCTATCCTCCGCCGTCCAACATAAGTTTTGTTACCCGTTCTTTACAAAGATAGCTTCTGAATGAACACTGAGACGAAATATGAAGTCTTTCCAGAGGATCCAGTGTCATTCGATCTATTAAATAGGCGTATACAATGTTACGACTTTGATGTTATGCAGTGGTGCTGGAGGAGACATCAGACTGCTTCACTGCTACTTTGACACAACGTAGTTGTATCCGACTAAAGGGAACTTAATGGATCAATACGTATTGAATACAAAAAATTCGTTCTACTACACCTGAAAATCTGGAGTCGACTTATACATGAGAAATACGAAAAAGCAAAAGATTTTATGAAAAAGTCGGGGGTCGACCTATACACGAGATCGACTTATACACTAGTATATACAGTATTTGCCATTATATTTTTTGAACTACAGGCAGTTAGTCGTGGTATTTTTTTGGCGGCATTTCTACACTAAAAAAATTATAATTATTATGTACAAAACCATGACCGTAAAAGTGGCAAAGAAACCCAATTAACCCAAATTTCATCAAAATTGCTTAATAAATGTAGAATCTAGAGAAAAAAATACGAAGGACAAAGCATGTGGATTTGTATAGCATAACATACATACATATTCAATTCCAACTATTTAACCTTTTCTACTAATTTACTACTTCTTAATATTAAGGTATATATATAAACTAATTAATAAATTTATTAATCCCACTTAAAATCATACAAAATAAAATATGTAAATACTCATAGTCAGTGTTGAAAAACATTAAATTTAAATTAAATAATATACTATATTATTACACCACGTTTAAGCATGATTCACTAAATAAGAGTATTTATTAAGTAACTAAATATATAAACCAAAACAACATTGTCCTTGGACTTTAACAATGTCATTGTTGTCAAGGTATTCATCGTTAAAAATGCAAATTTAGTCCAAATTAATGGGAATAAACATGAACTGTGAGCGATTTCGAGTGAAAGGTGATAAGAATAAGAAACTATGATCATTCTTCTTAATCTCTTGACTGGGGGAAGCAAGAAACCAGAAGTCCACTCCATTTGGGGAGTCAGGAATGAAATGTATCTTTTTAATATAACCTCTTACTATATTGTACTGATCTTTAAGGTCTTTGACGACTTGGTGCTTTTAGTTGCTATGTTTATCTGCTTGACAACTTGTTAATGTTTTTACGTTACTATGTTAATCTGCTTTGTTGGGAATTGGAGAGGTCCGCCATTAAAAATAAAAAGAGTATTCCACGAGTACCTCTTTGCTTCTTCATAATACTCGGGAAGAACGGCCGGGAATACGTAACATTGGTGTCAGAAGTGGGATTCTTCCAGCGGTAGAGAAGAAGATGAGTGAAAAAAAACAATTACTGGACCTGAACGTAATGCACCTGAAATTGAAGTTGAGGGAATGGAATTTGCCAACGTCTGGCACTAAAGCTTCACTGATTGTGAGGTTACTGGAAGCAATATGTGACTAAGGGAAGGACCCAGAAACATTCCTGTTCGCTGCATCGGGAGCTGATGACATAATTTCATTCAACAATGAAGGTGAGTGTAGTACTGAGAACAGATCGAGCAGTTGTCTACGATAATGGCGTGTGTGAAATAGACAAAGATAGCAATTGAAGAGAGAATAGCTTTGTTAGTGACACTATAATAAGGCATGTGGAGCTCTTAGAAAGTAATTCTAATGATAAAATAAGAACATTAGGCTGTGAAATTGAAAAATTAAGGGTGGAACTTATGACATCAATAGACTGTTTGGCAGCGGTCGAAGACCAAATTAGTATACTGCACTCTGGTGCCATCTCGGTCGCGAGTGGATCACTATTGAGAACTCCGGCAACCCAATTACCTACATTCGGCGGAAACACGTGTTGGAGAGTGTATAGGAATCAGTTTGAAGCGATTGCCCTCGTAAAAAAATGGCCAAATCAAACTAAGACAACAAATTTACTAACTTATCTTTGAGGTGAGGCCTCCAGCGTCCTGCAGCCCGTACCAAAGGAAAAGTGGCAAGATTTTTAGATTCTTGCCGCCGAACTAGAATTACATTACGGAGACACTCACCTGAAACATGTTTATAGAGCACAGCTCAAGCAACAAGTACAAAAACCAAGAGAAAATTTACAGCGGCTTGTGGCCGAGACCCGCCGGTTAATCCAATTAGCATATTCACACCACCTACAAGAAATCATCGAGGACATTGCTGTACGGACATTCATCGACGGAATCTACGATGTGGACACACTTCATAATGTTAGATTGATGAAGCTGACAAGACTGAATGAAGTGCTAGCTCATGCTCTTGAGTTTGAAACGACAAAACCGCCGAGGAATTGTGGTAGAATCTATTGAATGCATCCTGAAGAAACCGAACGTGAATACAGCAATACAATTGAAAAGAGTGCATCCAGCGCGATGATGGGAAGAGACGAACGCCAAATTGCTTCCTGCCGAAAAATGAGATGTTGGGGCTTTGGGAAGTTAGGACACTTAAGGGCTCACTGCAATGAATATCAAAGAGTACGTAATGATTTCAAACAGCTCACAACCTTTAAACTAGCCTCTGCCAGGCTGGCCTTCTCCTTAACAGTCCCTACAGTGGATGTTTCGGTGACGTGGCTTAAACAAAGCAGAAAAGGCCTGATTCTACTAGGGAGCATAAATGGAAGATTGTGCCGCCTGACAATTGATACTGGAGCCTCGAAAACGATTGAGACCAGACGTCGTTCGAAAGTACCAATGGAACGATATTCCAAATAAATACCAGCTATTAACGGCCATGGGAGAAAGTGTTCCTGTCCACGGAGAGATCGAGATGGGCATAAAGATTGGTTGTACGACCTTTACCCATAAAGTAATCATTGCTAATATAATAGACGAAGTAATATTAGGGCTGGATATTTTAGATGGACGCACAAAGCTAAATCTGACAAATAAGACACTTGAACTAGGGAAAGAAGAATTTGTCTTGGAGTCTTCTGAGGGAATTGACAGCAAAGGTCTAGTGGTTATGAGTAATGACGTCGCAATACCTGCTTGAAACGAAAAGATAATAGCGGCTATGGTAGAAGCAGGGAGCATTGGAATCATTGAACCCTCGTTCGATAATGCTGCTATTAAAGGAGTGCTTATTGGGAAGAGCATTGTGAAATGTTCAAATAAGGTGCCACTCCGAGTTATTAATCTTCAAGGGAGTCCGCAGAAGATAAATAAGGGGACAACGGTAGCGTATTTTGAACTGATTACGATTGTAAGAAAATGTCAGATCGACAAGTCCGCAGTGGGCGAGGTTCCGACATTGTCCCCGGAGCTAAAAAAATTGCTGAGAGAAACGGCCAGTGGTTTAAACCCCTCGAAATGCTCTGCATTGCAAGCATTACTTTGCAGGTACAAGAACATCTTCGCAAGTGAAGGACAAAAACTTTGGCATATGCGGATGATTGAACATCGGATTAATACAGGAGACCACCCCCCGATTAAGCAGGTACCAAGAAGGATTCCCTTAGCAAAACGGGAAGAGGCAGAGAACATAATTATGGAAATTCAGAGCCAAGACGTAATAGAAACTTTGTCAAGCCCCTGGTTGTCACCAGTTGTCCTTGTACAAAAGAAAGATGGCACGACAAGATTCTGTGTGGCCTATCGTAGAGTAAATGAGTGGACGAAGAAAGGCTGTTACCCTCTGCCTCGAATCGATGATACCTTAGACCCATTTGTGAATGTTGGTTGGTTCAGCACGTGACAAGTGAAGGTTCGACCGTATGATAGCAAAAAAAAAACGTTTTCAATAGAGACTGGTTTATATCAATTTAAAGTTATGCCAGTTGGGTTTGAAACGCCCCTGCTACCTTCGAAAAGCTGATGGAGGAAGTTTTACCAGGGCTACCTTGGAATACGTGCATGATACACTTAGATGATATCATTGTGATTGGGAGAACCTTTGAAGAGCACCTTAATAATTTGGAAGAAGTTTTCCAATGAATTAGTGGAGCGAATCTGCGACTTAATGCAAGAAAATGCGAGCTTCTATGTAAGGAAGTGAAATACTTGGGACATATCGTCTCCACGCAAGGAGTGTGTACAGACCCGTCTAAAGCTGAGGCGATAGAGAAGTGGCCTGTTCCTACAAATATTCACCAACTTCGTAGCTTTCTGGGACTTGGCCGTTATTATAGGAGGTTCATCAGAGGATTTGCTGAAGTCGCAAAGCCACTGCATCGGCTGACGGAGAGAGGGGAAAGATTCCATTGGATCGCTGAGTGTGCAGACGCCTTGGGGCAACTGAAAACCATGCTATGCACTTCCCCAATACTCAGTTATTTGAGATTGGAAGGGAAATTTGTCCTCGATAACGATGCCAGTAATTCTGGCATTGGAGGGGTACTATCTCAAGAGCAAAAGGGAGAAGAAAAGATCATAGCATACTTTAGCAAGTTGTTGTCAAAAACAGAAAGAAATTACCAGAAGGAAGCTTCTGGCTATTGTAAAGAGCATAGAACATTTCCACAAGTACCTATATGGTCAGTCGTTCCTCATACAGACTGATCATACCGCATTGAATTGACTTCTGCATTTTTATAGCCCAGAAGGTCAGATAGCCCGGTGGATTGAGCAACTGCAACAGTATGACTTCAGAATTAAGCATCGAAAAGGTGGGATACATGGTAATGCAGATGCATTATCAAAAAAACCGTGCCATGATGACTCGGGGAGTTACAGTAGAGCTGATGCAAAGGAAGCCACTTTGCGATGCACAACTGTCATCCAAACTGAAGGTGCTGCACTCACGACATCCGTGAGTCAGAAGCAATGAGAGGATGTGGATTTAGCCCCAATAATAACTTGGAAAGATAAAAATGGATGAGTGACCGACTTGAGAAGAGATATCACCCTTTGGAGAAACTACCAAATCGTATTGGCCACAATGGAAGTTCTTGAGGCTGTGGGACAGGTTGCTGTTACGAATCTGGGAATCTCCCGATGGGAAGACCCAGATAGAGCAAATCGCAATCCCTAGGTCAATGGTTAAAGACATTTTGAGTGAATTACATGCAGGATGTAGTGGAGGACATTTTGGAGTCACGAAAACATTTAGAACGGTGCGGGAAATATTCTACTGGCCCATTGAAGAATTCTGTTGGAGGTGTAGTGACTGTGCGACAAGTAAGGGGCTGCAGTTGCGCACTCGCAGAGCTATGAGGCAATATTATGTACGGATACCATTTAAGCGAGTATCCGTCGATATCGCAGGTCCGTTTCCGGTTACTAACAAGGGTAACTGATATTTAGTAGTTGCTATTGATTATTTTACGAAATGGCCCGAGGTGATAGCAGTACCAAGTCAGGGGACTCCAACTATAGCAGAAGCATTGGTGACAACTATGTTCTGCCGCTACGGTATCCCTTTTGAACTACACTCGGACCAGGGACGACAGTTTGAATCCCAAATTTTCTTCGAGGTATGCAAGCTGTTGGGTATCAAGAAAACATGCACGACGCCATTGTATCTGCAGTCCGATGGGATGGTCAAATGTTTTAACAGAACCCTCGAGACCCATCTGGGGATGCACGTCAACGAGCACCAGATGGACTGGGACCACCACATACCCTTCCTGCTCATGGCATACAGATCAGCCATACACAAAACTATGGGAAGAAGTCCAGCATCCTTGGTTTTTGGCAGACCTAATGTTTGGATTGTCACCATCCATGCTGATTTTCCATAAAAATTCTATTTTAATCGTAAAATTATGAAAAGTTTTTCGGTTTTCAACGTTGAAAAATATTAACTACCATAGTAACAATGGGAATTGATTTTCCATACTTCAAGACCATAGATCTAATGCTTAGACTGAATTATAATTACGCTTGGTAGGATTCGATGTTTATTTTTTAAAAATCGATGATTAAAACCGACGTTAATTTTCCCTAGAGATTTTCGACGAATATCGACACTTCAACTTGCTACTTGGTAGAATTCGATGTTTATTTTTTTGAAAATTGATGTTTATTTTCCCGAGGGATTTTCAAGGAATATCGATGCTTAAAATTACTACTTAAATAAAAGGCTGGCAGTTTTTGGCCTTTCAATTCGATGATTTAAATTTACTTTTTACATTGAAATGTTACATAAAATTGTGCAATACTCTGATTATTTATTTAAATTTTTATGTTATATAAATTCCTGAAAAATAAGTGTACTATGGGAACCTATATCATGTATATATATATATATATATATATATATATATATATACACAGTCAAACTCGTTTATAACGAGCACGGTTGTAACGAGTTCACGGGTATAGTGAGCAAATGCTACCTCCAAGATAAGTTTACGAGCATTTACATACAAATATTTCTCGTATATAACGAGCACGCTTCACGGATATATCGAGCAAACTTTGACCACTTCTCACTGTCTCAAACGCGGCGGCGGTCAGCCCCTTCAATCCTCATAGTGACCCAAAATATGTAACCTTGTGTTCTTGAGTCCAGCCTCTACACCCTATCCCTCGGAGAGGTTAAAGACCGCGGCGTTGTTGTTAAAAAATAATCCCTTCGTCCAAACCAAGAATTCCCAACTTGCAGGTACAGTGGCACTCGCGGAGGTCCTTTGTCCTCTCCTCCCAACCCTCAGCTCTTTTACAGCCAGGAGGTTGTGTTTGGAAGGGGGTAAGGGGTAAGGGCATGTACAATGGCGTCCACCCCCGTCGCTCAGCCGAATGCACCCAACACCCTTTCCCACGTAAAGATGGGAAATCCCTCGTTTAATCCGTCTCCTCATTAACTCTTCGTGGAATTGGTATGCTCACAGTTTGCAAAGAAAGTTCGTAGCGTTGATCACAAAAATCAGTTGAGATTCTGCCCTTGAACGAGTAACATGTCCGTACATAAAAGGAAGTGTTTGTCTATTCGCGAAAAGGTTGATATTATTCGAGAGTTAGAACGTGGTAAAAAAATGTTGAAGTGTGTAAAAAATGTAATTTATCGTCGTCTACGGTTTCAACCTTATGGAAAAACAAAGAAGCGATTTTATCTGCACTAGAGAACGACCTAACAACGAACAAGAAAATGAGGAAGTGCGACTTGGGTACTGTTGATCAAGCACTTCTGGAGTGGTTTAAGTGGCAGAGAAATGCTGGTTTCCCCAGCAAGGTACAGGCAGATAAATTTGCAAAACAGTTAGGACACGAGAACTTCACATGCAATAACGTGTGGCTTGATCGTTTTAAAAATCGGCATAGCATTGTTTATGCGAAAGGCCCTGTCAGCAGATTCAAAAACGGCAAGTGAATGGGTGAAAAGTGTTTGGGAGGAGTGTCGAAAAGGTTACAGAGAAGAAGACATCTACAATGCCGACGAAACTGGACTGTTTTACAACATGATGCCAGATGCAACGTTTAAATTCAAAGGTGACAAATGTGTTGGTGGCAAAAGACCTAAGAATCGTTTATCAGTTTTAATGTGCGCAAACATAAATGGGACTGACAAAAAAAAAACTTTTTGTTATTGGTAAGTCACAAAAGCCACGTTGTTTCAAAAATGTAAAGAAGCTTCCCGTTGAATATGCAGCTAATAAAAAGGCATGGATGACTTCCAATATTTTTCAGAAATATGTAAGTCAGTGGAACAATGAGTTACGGAGGAAAAATAGAAACATTCTACTCCTTGTCGATAACTGTCCTACGCACCCACATATGCAGGAGTTATCCAATGTAAAACTGGTGTTTTGCCTCCAAATGCGACTTCTTTTTTGCAGCCAATGGACATGGGGATAATTAAAAGTTTTAAATGCCATTTCAAGCGATTTTTTGTTCTACAGTTGATTGAAAGGAGGGAAAGAGGTTTAGATGGCAACGACTCTGTATTGGATGCAATTCATTTGATGACAGATACATGTTTCACCTACAACGATCATAAACTGTTTTCGAATGTCTGGTTTAATATCGGGAGAATTTTGGATTGATAACCATAACGTTGATGAAGATCAGAATGGCTTAAAGAAAATGGAATTGCGAATTTTGACCATGTAAATGACATTGACAATTTTGTTCATGTTGATGATGATTTGATTACCAGTGGAATTCCTACGGAGAGTGAAATAATAGAGACAGTATAAAGCACAGCGGACAGTGATGAAGACAATGTTGAATGTGTCGAAGACACAATCCTTACTCAGGATGCCGTGGAAACATTAAATGATTTTTTTGAAAACATTGACATTTCCGATGGCGTTTTTAGTGCACTAAGTGTAATAAGAGGAAACTTAAGAGACTTCAAAGTGAAATCTATGAAACAGGCTACTATTCAAAGTTATTTTTGAAAAAGGGGAGTGATTAAGGATGCAGCTGTGAGTAAATTTTATATGTACGTATGCTTACTTTAAATTTTCTAGTTTATTCTCATTTTTAGGTTTTTTCATAAATTTACTAAATAACCTTTCTGTTTATATATTCACTTTTACTTCTTATGTCTTATTTCACCATACGCATGCATGCTTTTGCCTTCACGGATATTAAGTTTAACGGCTATAACAAGCAAAACTAAACGGTCCCGTGGCGCTCGTTATAGCCGAGTTTGACTGTATATACATTACATTTACATTATATATATCATTATATATAGACGTTTCTTACAGAGGAGGAGGAGATAACATATGTTATGTTATGTCTTCCATAGGTGAGATCTTTGGGATTAAAAGGCTATTTGTTATGATGAAATGTCTGTCTGAAAAAAAAATGTTTTTTCAAGGTGATATAAAATGCTTGCAGTATGCAAGCACCAACTACTAGTATGTTATATCCTCATCCTCTGTAAGAGTCGTCGATATATAATAGACATAACAGGAGGATACTAATGTTAAGGCACTTCCAGATGAGCTAAAGTTTCGAAATTTTTTTCTTTGGTAGGATTATGTGCAAAACCGACCAGAAAAAACGAAAATCTTCAAAAAGTGCAACAATGCGGCCGCTAAAAATTAGCAATTGTTTAAACAAATTTTCAAGGTTTATGTATTTTCGAATGTGCTACGGCGCTGAAATTTTTTTAGAGGTAGGATTTGTAAAAAAAATGAAATATATATATATATATATATATATATATATATATATATATATATATGATATAAAACCTAAGGTACTTCTAGATATTCCACAGAGCTGAAACTTGAGTCTTATACACCCCAAAACGTTCCTTTTCAAGTCCCATTAGAAAACCATTAAAATCCGTGCAAGTCTTTTATAATTGCATTTTAAAATTACTTTTAATTCAGGTACAAACTCTGGACCTGAATTAGAAGACGGGAAAAAGCACGAAGATTATTTTTCCAGAAAGTAGAACACGAATCCATGCCGAATTAGTCCAATTATTTGATTCTTACTGCATAAAAACGGGATTTTATACAATTTAGAACAATGGCCCAATATTTCTGTCGTGACTACGAGACAATGCTTTTCTTCGGGAATTTATTTTACGTGTTAATAGAACTGAACGAGAGCTTAGTGCCACGTGCTGAAAAGTAGCTTAGTGTCATGACGTCACTCTCAGATCGTGACATTTAAAAGCAAAGGGAAAACATATTTATGTGCGCAGACAATACTAAGAGGAATATTGCGCTGAAATTTTCAGGGTTTGTAGATGTCATGAGTAGGCCATCAGATAATATGGGACCACTCCTGTAGGATTCCTTGGTTAGACTCCAGGTGCTCCCAATGCTTGCAGTATCTAGCACCGATTACTAGTATTATAGATAGTAAATTATGATTTACCTCTTTAAATAGAAAACGATTAATTCATGTAATCCAAACAATATGATTTTGCTTTTGCCGATAAAATTCTTTAAAAAAAAATAATTTGCGAGTCCAGCATAAAGGCTTTTAGACATTGTTGATGCCAATTAAGGAACAAAACAATGATATGATTATCATAATAATGTTTTAGACGTCAAAAAAGAACTATCTAAATCTTTTTATCATTTGATATATTTCATCACTGCACTACATATTCTCTTTATTTAACAATATATATAGTGAGTAAAATTAGACTATTATTGATCGCTCGATCAACAGTCTTAGCTTAAATCTTGATTACACTCTGTTTTCCATTTGGCAAAATATTTTACAACAAATAGCAAATAAATATTAATATTTAATGCCTCTTCAATTTTTATTAACAATTTTTAATTCATATGCACCTTTTTAAACCATTATATATAAATTGAAATTTACTAACCTGTAGCAAAAGACGAAGGAGCCAAAAGCACAAGAGAGGAACTATCTATTCTTCCTGGATAACTTTAAGAAAAAGACTGCCCAAAGATTGGGTTGTGCATAGGGAGAATGGATGAAAGTGCATACAACAAGTTCATCCATAGGAAAACCCCTAGAAAGGATTGAGAAACATTTGTTTGCAGGAATACACTTCATGGGGTTGATGAGTGGAAAGCGATTAGTGGGCTGTCATCAAACGACCACTGAAATTCCTTTTTCTGGACAATGTTTAACAGGGGTTGAGGCATTCTTAGGAGGGCATATCCATGACCTTACCTGTATAGAAAGGCGCATGGAATATCCCACCATTAGGTCAGCAAATATGATCTCAAAAAGGCTAAGAAACACGTTTTCTCAAAACTACCCTAGGGTCTTGCGGTTATCTGATTGCCCAGAGTATAAGCGTGAGTTTTTCAAAAAGATGCATATTTGAGTGTTAGAAAATAACCTTCTTTCAGTCCCACTGTTAATGCAAGCCCAAAAAAATGACTAAATCGTAGGTAGAAAATAATACTGCGAAAAAAGTAAACAGAAACGACTTAAATATTATAATTCAGAGTAGGTTTTTGACGTATGCTATTCCATTTTGTTGGAAAATTGACACTTATCGACGGCTATTCATTTTCGTCGATTTTGAAATTTTAAAAAATCTAGGTTTTTCATTTTAAATCGAATCCTATCAAGCCTAAATATAATCCATCTGATTTCAGCCAACGACATGTACATATGATGACATAATAATTTTAAATTAATTTTTTATCCGGATACGTACTAAAAGGCATAATCCTAATACACAAAATATTCTAATTTTTACATACATTTTAGTGTAACATATAGGCTATTGTCATGATTATAGTTATTGCTGAAACATGGTGATCTGAGCCAGAGTTGCCAACTAAAATTTTTGAAAAGCACTAGCTGTACAGCCAAAAAGTGCTAAATATGATTTAGAAAACATCAAGAAAAGCATGGAATAATCATCAAGTAATCGGTTTAGAAAAGTAAAATAATTACACATATTAAATGTTATTATTAATTAAAAACAAAAAGTAATTTTACGTTGAAATAATTTAATCAACAATTTCCAAAACTTCCCAATCAATTTCTTCTGATGTAGATGCTTCATCTTCAGGTGCTTTATAAGTATCCATTGATCCAATTTTCTTTAAAATATCATTTGGCAACTTATAATTGTAACAACATTTACCATTTTTTTTAAGTCCATTAACTTCTCTTAAGCTCTTTATACTTAAGCGATTGCGCAATTTTGACTTTATGATATTCATGTGGCTAAAAACACTTTGCACATCAGCATTTGAATGTGGTAAAGTCAGCACTGTTAATGCTAATTGGGATAGATGTTCAAATGGGTTTTCTCCAGTAGTATCCATATATGATGCAACTTCAATCCAGAAGGAAATTGTATCTGTCCATTGTATATTTATTAAATTCTTCCATTGGAAATCAATGCGGGTTAGGCTTTCTGCAACCTCATTAAAAATCTTTGCAAGCTCTAAAATTTCAGTTTTAATTGGTTTCAGGCATTCATTTACGCTAAAACAGTTCATTGATCGCAGCGCACGAAAATTATTAGGAATACGCTGTCTAATTTGCTTTTTTAGTTCCTCAACAAATTTTATGCATCTCTGGCTCTCGGAAAAACCGCGCGTAACTTGACCCCCTACTTTCCCATTCCATCATCTTTTTCCCCTCTGGTTCTTTTGGAGAATGGTACAGATTGGCGGTGCCAAGCTTTTGATTTCTAATTGATTTATTGCCTTTTTATTAATAACTTTTATTAAAACTTACCTATTTTTATTTATTTATTACCTTTTTATTTTTTTATGTGTATCTGTTTCAAAAAGCACTAAATTTAGCACTAATTTAAGTCAAAAAGCACTAAAATAACGCGACAGCGTTAAGCGCAGAATTTTCGCACCAACACAAATGAAAAAGCACTAGATTTAGTGCGAGAAGCACTAAATTGGCAACTCTGATCTGAGCCATGAAACTTGAAAACTTGGACGGGAGCCGATTGCCAGAGAATTAGGAAAATCCAGATAGATGCCTTAATTTATGGGAAAATGAAAACTATTATCTTATTTAAATGGGCTCTGTATAGTTCAAATGATGTCGCATTAGTTTATTTACGAGTTTAGATCTTGGTGTAAGGTGATTTTTTAATTTTTAGTATGCAAGCACCAACAACTCATAGGAGTAAATAAATAAAATTAAGTGGCAATAATCATTTAATTGTATTTGCTTCATTTATGCTGCATTTGCACGGTCAAAATAGTAAAATAACATTGGTGGTGAATGTAAGTAGACATAAACTGTAAGTAGTACCATTTTCCGGCAGTAGGAGTACCATTGCAGTGGTGAATGTTAACAGGATAGTACCAATGTATGAATTATCTTAAATTTTTCAAATAGGTTTATATCATACCCTCATGGGCCACACAAAAACCCTTCGTTGGCCCTACTTTGGGCACCACTGTTATAGATGATTCTGGATGGATTTGGAAATATTTGTGGTTTCTAGAATTTTGAATTGTATTGGAGTATATGAAAATATGCTGGTTATTAGTTTTCTGGATAGTTAGGTGCCAGATAACAAAACTTTTACTGTAGTACTTAAAAGTAATGCTGACGTTGAAAAAATTTGCAAGTAAAATTTAGCATGGTGCTATGACATCAATTTTTGTTTCTTTCTCAGTATTTCTCTGTAATAAATTGCATCTCATGGCGTTTTGTGATATATTATTCATTAGGGAATGAATATTTGCATTGTTGATGCTTGCATATGCATGGTAATTTAGCCATAGAATCAGCAGTGTTTATTGCTATGCATGTGGAATTTTAACCATTTACAAATGCTTGTGGTTAATTGAATAGACTTCCAATTATTCATGAATTTTGTGTCTTACATGATTTTTTATGCTCATGATTGCCCTTGTTAAATTTTCTGTGGTTAATTTTTAACCACTCATCTGGGTATGCCATATATATACGTCATGCTGTTTTCACAGATGTTTGCTATGGGTATGCCGTAATATTCCGTCACGCAGCTTCTCCAGCAACTAGCTGCATCCTTTTAGTTTACCGTCTCTGCAGTAAATGGGCTTCACTTCCTTATTTGGAAAATATACGCTTCTCCTATCCAGACCCTGACTTTGCTTTGTGGGTTGCATTTTCATTTAATTTTAAAATTAACAACATTTATATGTTATTTATAATAATATTATTTTTTTAATTTGTAATCACTTAGTAATTGTGCAAATTTTTAATGTCTTTATACCATATTTGTGTTCATTAAATATCATTAACAAATTAAATTTTTATTGTAATAATAAATATTTATTAACATTTTAATTCGTCTTGTGGTAAAAATAGCTTAGGACACAATTTTTAAGAATAAATAACTCAAATACTGAATAATTAACATATTTTTTAATTGATTTGCGACTTGATTCACCTCAATTACAATTTAAATGCCCACCTCTGGTTTCGAAAAAGTAAATACCCAAATGAGTGGTTAAATGGTGTACTTCCTGTTGTTCAATTTTGATGCTTATCAAAATTTTTATAATTTTCACTCATTAAAGGGGAACAATTTTTTTAAATTTATAATCTCTGATCCCAAAATATTTTTGTATCAAAGAAAAATAAATTATGTCTTTGGAGACTGAATTATATTTAATTTTAGGATGTCTAAAACATATATATTTTTTACTTTTTCCATATGTAGTATAGAGAAAAATATGGTTTTCATGAAACAAATCAATTTCGAGATTTAAACAGGAATACACGTTTTGAGGCTCCCTGAACATGTTTTGACCATTCTCTCCATGATTGTGTGTGTATGAGATAGGAATTTTGTGGTCACTCTAACTCAAAAACTATTAATCAGATCAACACAAAATTTTATATTCAACATTTTTGTTAAATGGACAAGAGTTGACTAGTTTTTGGTAAAAACTGGTCAACCAGATGTGGGTGTTTACTCGTCACATCCTTCTTTTTTCAAATATTTGATTTTATACTTAATTAATGTAAAAAATTATTGGAATAAAAGTTGTAGGAAATTTAATTTTCCACAACTTTTGTTCAAAACATTTTCCCATATTAAGAGATTTTAAAAACAATATTTTTTAGCTACCACCACCACCTGGAGACTACTTTTGTAAATTTAGTTATATCTTAGTAATGCTCCTTTTTATTTTATTAATTGTTCTTTGTAAAGTCTGAATTTTTCTCGCAGTTCCTTAAAATATTTTCTGTCATTTAAACCTATTTGGAATTTTTAGAAATATTACAGGTATGGAAAAAGTCATGTGGTGGATTTTTTACTTGAAGGAAAGATTTGTACTCTCTTTGGCATTAGATTATTAAATTCCACTTGGGAAGGCTCAACTTGGTAGAAAGATTCCATAATATAAATAAAAACAGTTATTGTAAATTTCCACTAGGCACAAATTTATTCAGACCGGTTTCACCTGTTATAGCATCA
Source organism: Tanypteryx hageni (assembly GCA_028673005.1). Lineage (NCBI taxonomy): Eukaryota > Metazoa > Arthropoda > Insecta > Odonata > Petaluridae > Tanypteryx > Tanypteryx hageni. The sequence goes on along the minus strand of CM054112.1, from coordinate 67,891,499 downwards.
TATGTAGTGACATACATAATTTTAGCATAGACAAACACTCCTTTAATGTTAAAAATCTCCATAATTGGTCCTTTATAATTTTGAAACATGATTTTAGGAATATAAAAGGTAAAGGGATTTGTTTTAAATGGGTCCTGCATAACTTGTGATAAAATAAGATTTTATGCAATAAGAGTGAAAGCCTAATTCTAAAATAAATCTATGTAAGTGTGAAAAAGGGGCATGTGAAGTTAGCTTCTTGGAAGAGTTTTAAAAATTTTCTTTACAGAAGGTAATTGTGAAATTTCTTACATAATTAACTATTACCTAAGAGAAATTCTCACTATTATAATAATAATAAATTGTTATTGAACAAAGCTGTTTTGTGAGTTGATTTTTGCCTGCATTTAGTATAGTTGTTCTTCGGTAATTTCTTGTTCAGGTAAAGGGAATGAGGATAAGCGAGGTCAAGAGATTGGACGTGGTCTGTGTTCCCACTCATGGCTGTACATGAATGGTTACCCTGTTGTGTGCACACGTGCAATGGAGGTGGCTGCTCTAGTCTCTGCCATAAACCCCAGTCTTACTGGTTCAAGCGATTCTCTAGAGGTGGCTCTCTTGCAGCAGGAGCTTCTCTGGCTGCTGTATGACCTCGGGCACCTCACTAAATATCCCATGGCTCTTGGTGAGTTATTTTGTAATGGCAGAATATGATTTAACAAAATATTCAATGACCAAAGTAAACTCTCACATAATTTTATTATTTGTCCATGAATGAATTGCCCCATAGAATTGGTTATTTAGGGGGTATAGTACTAACAAGTTGTTTATGTATTTTGGGTTGACATCTTAAATATATCATTAATTAGGAATCAGATTGAGATTAGTTCTTACAACATGTGAACATGAGAGATGCTAGCTAGTGTGTCTTTATCAAGGTGGGGTAGTCTTACAACCAAAAGTATAGCAATAGATAGATTCTTTTATTATTTATCTCAATTATGAAAGACTAAAAATAAAAAAAAACATTAATCCATTTGGTTAGCTTAGTTCAGCGATTCCTTCATAAGGTTTGCATTTCAGAATAAATAGAGGAGACTATACTAGGAACTTGAAATGATTAATAAAATTAAATTAAGGGAAATCTAACATTATGTGATTAGAAAAGAGATAATTTAAAATATTTAATTGTACATTTGAAAAGGAGAATCGAGCAAGGTAATTGGAGATATGCTCACTGTAAAAACAGAAATATTGGATAAACTGTAGTTTGCATGTACATTTTGATTAATTGGCAGTAGCTAAAATGCAGGCAGAATAAATAAATTTAGTGATAACAGTAGTTATATGGTGGCTAGTGATTGTAAAGTGAAGGTGAACTGTATATATAGGTATCTTGAAGGTTACATAATTAAGGAAGAACAGTCTTGTTATGAGAAATGAGACTTGAGTAGCTGTAGAGGAAGATTGGTTTGGGGAGGAATTTAGAAAAACATATTTCAAATTCTTTACTTTGAGATGACTATTGTAGGCTAGCAGCTATAGTTGAAGTGAAAGACTTTTTGAAATATAGGGAATATATTGTAGATATTTTTCTATTTAAAGATGAAGATTAAAAGGCTACTAATTTTTTTTAAATGTCTTATTAGATAGCAATTTTTTTTAAGTACATTTTTTACAGTGGGTTATTGTCACACTATATATTTCATTCTGTATTGTCTTTTTTTGTTATTTAGGAAATTTAGGTGACCTTGAAGAAATAGCTCCTACTCCTGGACGGCCTCCATGTTCTGCACTTTTTGAAGAGGCTGTTAACTCAGCCCGGTTATACTATAATAACCAACATGTGTATCCATATACCTACCAGGGAGGATATTTCTACCGAAATTGCATGTACAAAGAAGCTTTTGAAAGCTGGGCCAATGCAGCTGATGTTATTAGACAGTAAGTAGCAAGTTTGTTGGTTTGTGTAAAAATTTTGTAGATGTTAATAGTGTGTATTGTGACTTTCATCAATGAAGAGAGAGATCAAAAATAGTTTGCCCTATTGAATCCCATTTAATATTATTAATGTGAAAATTTTAATTTTACTTTCATTCAAGGTACAATTATTCTCGTGATGATGAAGAGATATACAAGGAATTCCTGGAAATTGCGAATGAGCTTATCCCTCACATCATTAAGGTTGTTAGTTCTGGCCATAGCGCAAGGTCTATCCTCAAAGATCCAGAATGCTTTGCTTACCTCTTGAGGTAGGGAAGTGAATTATAAAGATACATTGTAATATTAATTAAATTGAGTAGTCAAATTACTTGTAATTATATTGATGGTATTTTGATTTTTATGTAAATATATTCACATTGGAAATATCTTTGTACATCCACTCCTCGCTTAATGCTCTAAATTGGTTCCACAAAAATTTAGAGTATGCAATTCTATAAGAAATAATGTTATAAGCATTTATTTGTTTCTGAGATCGTATGAATGAATATGGAAATAGCTACTACTACATAAGTAATATGTGAAAATATACAAACTAATATATAAATGTAGTAGGACATTTACATGTGATTCTGTTTAAAATTGAAATGCAATTTTTAGTGCATAATTGTAAAATTTGAATCAGAATTGGAGTTAAGTACACAGGTTGAATTGCATAAAATATATATTGATGTCAAGCTGAATCGAACAAGAAGCATCAGGGGATGGGAATTAGAATGAATGAGGTATATCTACACCTGTTTTTGCAGATGAACTTTCCGTACTCTTTAATTTTATCACAATTTGTTCACGATTGTCCTTAGTGTAGAACCTGTCAGAGGTAAAGCTTGACAAATTTCATGTTGCCACTCTTCAGCTTTTAGCCCATTTAAAAGATCTAATTTAAGTGTTAAACTTGACCTCTTTTTTTATCAGCAATAAAAATACACGAGTTTGGTAGCTGTTCACCATTCATGATCTCTTTATTTTTGGGACAAATTATTTGAAAATGCAGCTCACTTAATGTTTTGACTAGCAAACGTAGCGACAAGCATACACAGCACCATCCAGCTCCACTGTGTTGTTGGTATGCAGAGGCATTGTGCAGTGGGTTTTGCAGCTTATACAAGAAAGTTTGAAGACTGTTAACATGGAACACGCAAGTGCAATTCAGAACAAAGTATTAAAGAATATTATCAGTGTTAACGTGAAACAGCACTAATCGAATCGCATTAAAGTGGGAAGTGGGTGTATTTGTATTTCTAGCATGCTTTATAAGTCACTTTAAGTTTGTCAATATACCGTATTTACTCAAATCCGAGATGATCCCTAATCCCATATGACCTCCCCTCCTCTTTTACATCTCTACAAAGAAAAAATTATTTTTTTATTTGCTTCATAACTTTGCCTTATTCCTTTTGCTATTTTCCACTTTGCAGTTGTGCCAGCTATCATTGCATGATCTGCCATTTTAAAGTCAAGGGTGACTTATCTAAAATGAATATAAAATTACAAAGTCACAATTAGAGAAGTGATGGTTGTTATAATTAAATGGGTGAATCATGATAAGTCACTCTTTGCATTTCTTGTTATGATATTGCTGGAGATTAAATGCCCAACCATATTAATCATAATGAAAACTGAATTTTGTTATGGCATTCTGTACTAAATGTAGCAAGTCAATATACTGAATATCAGTTGTATGAATGAGCTTTCAGAGCTAGGTACATGCTCTGGAATCAGTGAAAGTCTTGGGTAGGGTATATACAGTGTAACCTCGATAGAATGAATTTCGCCTATAACGAGAACTTTATTATAGTGAGTGAAAGCAGTCAATTTCTTAAGGTTACATATCCAGAAAAATAATGCATAAAATGAGGCCTTTTTTGCAACAACTTCATTATAACGAGCATATCCTAACTTACAACAACTTTTTTTCGTGTACTTTTATGTAGAAGTGCTGTGTTTTTCTTTTACATAAAGTACATTTTTTATGATTATTAATGCTATAAAAATACAGTACCCATTGTTTACCTTGATTAATTAATAATTCTCTAATTTTCAAAACATCTGCCAAAAATAAACTCAAGCAAGGTAACATGTTGTATTTGTGTGTGTCCATATTTGTAGGAAAAACTGCTGAATTTCGTTTTGCAATTATGGTGTTTGAGATTAGAACCTAAGACAAGACCTGTCTTATGTGTGGGAAAGCTGTAACTAAAAGTGGCAGAGCCCCCATTTAGGTATGATGAGGCTTATTTTTATTACGAGTATGATTACTTAAATGTGTTCGTTTGATTTAGTTGTAAAATAAAAATGAAAAATTGTTTCTTTCAAAACCTGTACAGATTCCCTTGTTATACATTGGGGATGCATTCCTAGGAAACTGAGGGTTTCTCGAAAAAGCTTATCTTGGGAAACATTTTCTCACATAACCCTCTGTTATAATGATAAATATACTCTCCCAGCTCTAAATTTTCAACTGCGAGGATATGACCTTCGGGTCATGAATTTTGATGAAATCTGACCGGGTGACTCTACATAAAAAATAAGTAATAGTAGACTAAGGCAAGTGAAATTTTCTTAATATTTTTTCGATGCGTTTCTTTCCTCTAAAAAACAGATACATGCAATTATTCATTATTTTTACGATATAATGCTTTTTATTTGAACATTTTATCACTAATAATTCATGAGATATGTGATTTTACAGAGAACAAACAAAAAAACTTCAAATATCTCAAAATAAATCAGGTGTTTAAAGGTTAACACACAAAAATAGTGATGATAAATAATGTAATGAAAAGCCCATGGATCCGAAAACTGCAAGAGAAAGGTTGTAACAGAGTTAGCTTGAGCAGTCTATAGCCCCTCCAGCTTAATGCAACATTTACATCCACATTTTCATTATGAGCTCTAATCTTTTGTGCTCTTGATTTATTAGCTCTCCTGCAGCTTGCTTATGAATTTGTTACTTCTACCTAAGTTCTGTGGTTCTTTGTTGTCTGTGTTTACATCTTAACGATTTTTTTTCTTCCTCGGGTCTTCCCCTTAGTACAGCTTTCAATCAGTTTAAAATTTTTAGCTCTCATGCATTGGATGGCAACAAAGTACTACATGAATATTGTGCTCAGAAATTAACATAACCGAAAAAAAGACATGGTTAGGGATTAATCTTTGTTGATGAGGTAATTAATATGAGCCATGTCATCAAGGGAAACAAGTCACAACAGTGAAATGTTTAAATTGTTGTGTTAATGTGGGAAGACCATATATCTCAAATTGAATTTTGTCACAACGTATTAGCCAAAAAGCATATCTCAAATGAGTGTCTCTTGAGGGATGCCTGTATACCTACTCCCACCTACGTGCTTTAATTATATTTTAAAACTTAGTGCAGGATAACATATATATATATATATATATATATATATATATATATATATATATATATATAGATGGCAACAAGGTGTTGGGATGAGGAAACCCAGTGAACACTCACCAATCAGACGACTTCAAGTTGGCGAGGCCCCGGGGATGTCGAAGCGACACACATAAAAGAACACTAAAACACAGAAACATCACAAACGTAGAAGCTTTCGGAATTATTCCTTCATCAGCTACAGAGAGAGAACTGATGGCGGTGACACTGGGTGGAGGCATTGGGTGCATCTCAGGAGGTAAATGATATTGCGGGTGGTGCAGTTGGTGGTGGAAGTTATGGGGTAGGTTATGTTGGTTGTGGGACTGGAGAAGGAGTTGCAGGGGGGGTTTATTGGGCATGTTAGACATCGGGGCTACGGCAGAGGTAAGATCCGGCAGGGTGTAAAGGCGTGGGTGCTGGGGGTTCTTTCTTCCATAGAATATTTGCCAGATTAGGGGGACGACGGAAGGAGAGCATCAGTGGTCTGGGAAATGGAATCTGGTGAGGGGAGGATGAGAGGATAAGGTGGGCGGCTTTCAGGATATTTTTCAGAATGTCGTGGATGCCGGGGAAATACAGGGTGGTTAGGGTGAGTTGGAGGGTGGAATCGGTGGTGGTGTGGGTATTGGGGTGGGAGTTAGGGGTGGCGGGTGCGACTGCCTGCCGGATTTGGTCTCGGATCAGATCTGGTGGGTATCCGTGCTGTAAGAAGGCATGTTCGAGGGTGGAGCATTACTCGGACAGTGAATCTCTGTCCGAGCAGATTCTCCGCCCTCGTCGGGCTAAGGCGTAGGGAATAGAGGTTTTGGTGTGGAGGGGATGGCAGCTGTCGAACTGGAGATATTGAAGGCAGTTGGAAGGCTTGAGGTGCACGCTGGTGTGGATTTTGTTTTCCCGGATGGAGAGATCGACATCCAGGAAGGTGATGTAGGAGGCAGAGGAGTGGTGGGTGAAGGAAAGCGTGGGGTGGGATGAGAGGCGTTGTAAAAAGGATTGTAGGGAGTCGGGTCCATGTGTCCAGAGAAGAAAAATATCGTCAATATACCTCAGCCATAGGAGTGGTCTGGGGGAAACGTCAAGAAAGCGTTCCTCCCATTCACCTAAGAAGACATTGGCATAGGAGGGCGCCATGCGAGTGCCCATCGCGGTACCTTTTATTTGTAGGTAGTGGCGCCCTCCGAAAGAGAAGTTGTTTTTTTGGAGCACCATTTCAGCCAGCTTCGTTAGGAAATAGGAGGATGGTCTTGTGTCAGGTGGTCTGGAGTCCAGTAATTTTCTCAGGGCGGACAGTCCTTGGTTGTGAGGGATGTTGGTGTAGAGGGAGCAGACGTCTATAGTGGACATAATTGTGTTAGTTGGGAGAGGGGAAGGGAGTGATTTTAGGCATAGTAGAAAGTGGTTTGTGTCTTTGATGAAGGATGGGATTTGACGGACGAGAGGTTGTAGGTGGGAGTCAACATAGGCAGAGATGCGTTCCGTGGGAGAATTAAAGCTGGCAACAATGGGGCGGCCGGGGATGTTGAGTTTGTGGATTTTTGGGAGAAGTTAGAAGGTTGGGGTCCGGGGTGTGTTGGGGATCATCAGGGAAATGGTGGAATCAGAGAGGCCTTCTTGTTTTCCCAAGGAACGCAGATATGCAGAAATTTCGGAGGAGTGGTGGTCAGTGGGGTTGGAGGGGAGAGGAAGGTAAGAAGTTTGGTCAGATAGTTGGTGGAGGGCTTTGTTGTTGTAATGCGAGAGGTCCATTACCACGGTGGTGGTACCTTTGTCTTCAGGGAGGATAATAATTTTGTCGTTGCGTTTCAACGTAGAAATTGCGTGTCTTTCTGGTTTCGTCAAATTGTCGTGGTGGTCAAGGAGGTTGGGAAAGTTGGGCCGGGCGACTGTGTGAATGATATAGTTAGCATATTGCTCGATGGGATGGTGGGGAGGAAGAGAGGGGGGGATGTATTGGGAAGGGGGTTTGAAGGCAGAAAGGGATTGTGGAAGTGAGTCGGGGGAAGATGAGGAGTCAGATGTGGGTGGGGCGGCTTTGAGGTGGAGTAAGTGTACGAAGGCTTGTATGTCGGCAAGGAGACAAAAATATGTCAAATTTTATGGTGGGGCAGAAGTAGAGGCCCCGGGAAAGGAGGGCATTCTCGGCGGGGTTAAGAGCATGAGAGGAAAGGTTCAGGACATCATCTGGCTGGGGGGGGTTTGCGGTATGTGTGGGGGTGGGGTCCTGCGGAGAATTGGGATGCATCCTCGGTTCGCGGGTTGAAACAAAGGGAGACCTCCTGAGAGAGTGTAGTGGGGGTGGAGTGGGGATTCCCAAAAGATCGGCCAAGGAGGGTTTTTGGGCGAGGAGAGGCGGGGAAGAGGGAATGTCTGACTTACCAGCTGGGAAGAAGGGGAGAGGTAGGCCGAGCTGGAGGTGGCGGACGCACATAAGGGAAAGTTTGCGTATGAGTCTGTATCGGTTGGCTGCGATATCCTCTGCAGCTCCACGGAAAATGACGTCGAGATCAGCTGTGGAGTTTGGGGAATGATTGAGTTCGTGTATGAGAATTAAACATTTCTCAAAGTGCATGTTAGAGAGTGATTTATAGTGGCGTAAGATTAGACGGACAATGTTGAGGGACATGAGGTGATATGTAAGGACGAAAGATGAGCGGATAGCCGGGGGAAGGCCCGATAGGGGGATTCTCACGGTGAGACCTTTGGGGGGGAGGCCTAGTTCTAGGCAGCCATTGAGGAATTCAATCTGGCAAGTTAATGATGTATGTTTGCGGAGGTGATAACGGAAACGGCGGATATTTTCCATGGTGGAAGGAGAAGTATAAAAGATAAAGGCGATAGGTAGTTGGTTGCCATCTATATATCCATTTTACCTTTCCTTTTCCGTAAGCTGTTATATATATATATATATATATATATATATATATATATATATATATATATATCATCATGCTTCTGTCCGAAGACAGGTTTTAACTGAATCGCTGCCTCCATTTCTCTCTCTCCCTAGAAGCCTCTTTTATACCTCTATACCTCTATACCTCCATGCTTTATATTATCTAATATTCCTATTCTTTTTCTCCCTCTTCCTCTTCTTCCACTAATTTTTCCTTCTAAGATCGTCCATTGTAAACACTGTCTTCTCAATATGTGCCCTATCCAATTTGCTTTTCTTTTCCTGATTGTTTTTATTAGCGTCCTTTCTTCTCCCACCATTTCTAATACATCTTCGTTTCTCTTCCTCTCTGTCCATTTCACTTTCATCATTCTCCTCCATACCCACATCTCAAAACTTTCTAAATATTTTTCCTCCTTTCTCCTTACCATCCACGTCTCTGCACCATAAAGATCTATGCTCCATATGTAGCATTTTGCTAATTTCTTCCTTGTTTCTAAATTTATTTTCTTGCTTGTGAGAAGCTCCTTCTTCTCGTTAAATGCTGCTTTTGCCATTGCAATCCTACTTCTGATGTCCTGTGTACTACTTCCATCCTGTGCTAAAATACTGCCGAGATATTTGAAACTACTTAATTGTTCCAATTTTTGGCCATTTACCATTATATTTAATTCTTTATGTTCCTTTGAAACCACCATGACTTTCGTTTTTTCTGTATTGATCTTCATTCCATATTGTTGGCCAACCTCAACTAGTCTGTCTGTCATCCTCTGAAGCTCTTTCTCGCCTTCTGCTATTAAGCCCTGATCATCTGCGTATTTAATGGTGGTAATACTTTCACCTCCTGTCTTAAATCCTTTCCCTTCCAATATTACTCCAATTAATAATTTCGCATTGTTGAATAATGTTCCACATTCAGTGACAATAATTTTATTCATCTTCATTTTCACAAAATGTTAAATAAAGCATTAGTGACCTTGCCAAGATAATTTTTCATCCAAGTCTATTTCCAATGAAATTAGCATTTACATTGCCTTAAGAAATTATACACTTTCCATGTAAAGTTTTACTGTTCATAATTACCTGAATTTTGCAGTTCAATCTGTTGCTCATACTTTTGGAGCAGATGTCTCTTTATTTACCGAAATTCAAACAGTTGAACATTCAAAGCCATCATCGCATTTTGCTTAATCGTCTGCGTAGTCAGTGTATGCAATTTTAATAGATTCTATGAACGAGGTTTTAACATGCATGCAAACATTACAATGGCTATAGCAATAACTACAATAGCCAAGTAAAACTAATAGGAACTTCTTTTAATGGCTGATGAAAAATAATACAAATTGTTAACTATTCTTAATGATACATATGCATAGCCCTGAGAAACGAAATAAAATATCCAATAGCATTTAGAAATAAAAGAGCATATTCTTAAACATAAATGAAAAATTAAAATTGATTTACTGAATATGGTACTATGAGTATGTTCTACATCACTTTCTTCTTTTCCACTGGAAAATTTTGTCACTGGAATCTTTGCAAAGAACGTCATCCTTGTGTCTATCAATATCATTTGAAATGCAACATTTTTTTGAACCCTTTTACTATAGATTCATTATTTATTCATAAATATTCAACATAGGTCAAATATTTACTTTACAAAAAATATAGTATTATCATTTGAACGGGACGGCTGCCATCTATGGGTGACTACGATACTTAACCCTAATCCTAAATTTTTTCTCGGACTCGCATTTAAACCAAGGGGCGATATTTTTCATGATAGATTTTGGCAGAAAACATCAGCTTTTATTCGGGCAGATATGGTATATACAAGTATTTTATCTTATGTTTCCGTCATTGTAAAAGCATTGACTCAATTCATAATTTTACTTCATACTTTAAGACAACCCATGATTTTTGACATGAAATTTGAAAAGGAAAACCACATCTTAGATTCAAGTAAATACGGTTCAATGCATGATAGGATGTAAGTTTCAATAAATGTATAAAATATGAACCTAATGGAACAAGACATTTTACTTTGTCAGATGTCACTTGGATAATTTGTGAGGTTCAGTAGAGAATTTTTGAGTTTGTCTTATGGCAAAAAACAAACAAAAAATTAGCTTTTAAGAATTAAAAATTAAAAAAATAAATACCATATTTGTCTATGATGCAGCAATGTTGATTCACTTTGAGTAAATAGTTTTTATGTGGATATACTTTCAGTAATTCACCACTGAAGATGGCTGCTTTGTAGTGGAAATATGCAACTTGTTTTTCATAACCTTTTTATGACTATATGTTATATATAAAATAAGTATTTCTTTTTCAATTTTTTATTTTTATTCACTTATCTAATTTGTGAGATCAGAGTCAGCTTGGAATATCATGGGGTCTTGTGCAAAGTGTGTGCTCGTGGCCTCTTCCAATTCAAAAATTTTTATAGAGAATTTTAATAAATAAAGCAACTTTTTCTTTCATTACAAGAGTTTTTGATATTTTTCTTTTAAATAAAAATTTATTTCACATGTACAATAAATATTTTAGAGAACTCATGGCCTTGGTAAGTGCCTGGCCCAATTCAGTTGCACCATTTGCCCTGCCACCAAGCCGGCTCTGTCTGACAATGAGATGATAATATCCACAAAATGCAGAAAATTAAAAATGATAATTCATTTTCTGATCAATCTAATATATTTTTCAATAAAGTTTTGGTGTTATATTTGTCATAACTTAGATTCTATGATGGGATTTGCCAGTGGGAAGAGGGTGCTGCCACTCCAGTCCTGCATATTGGTTGGGCGAGACCTTTGGTGAACACCATTTCTAAATTTGATGCTGAAGTACGTTCTCAGGTTATCATTACAAGTGACAATGATAGTTTCATGGAAGATGATTGCAATGAAAGTGAAAATAATCCTTCTTCAAGTGAAGAGAAGACTTCTGGTGGAAAAGTTTCCACGCCTAACCAGAAACTTTCCATTCCCCACGAGAATAATAACAACTATCAAGCACCTGGATCTGCAGCTTTTGCCTGGAATTCACGGGAGCTACTTCAAGGTAAAATAGCTAAGGATGAGGAAGATGCTCCTCCTCACCCAAGCATAGCAGCGCTAACGGAAGCATGTGCTGAAAACATACTAAACCGAGACTATTTGCTAGGTAGTGGACAGCCTTTTATACCAGTAACGAATTGTTCCTCTTCCTCTGATGATGAGGAAGAAGTTGCTGAGGGGAAGGCTGAAGTCGATGCCCTCCTACCTGACGACAACTGCAGACCTGACCCCTCTGCTGTGATTCCCATAGCAAATGGAGGTCAGAGGAGTAAAAAGGTGGTTCCTGGGCCATCCAGCAAGGCTCAGGGGAAAAGATCTTTGCAAAATGCTGTGGTGCAAAAAGATACGTTGGACAAGGGGACTGAAAAGGTTGATGAAACAAAAGTGGATAAATCAACTCCTGTGCCGACGAGCACGGAAGGTGTGGCCAAGGATCAGCCCAAGAAGGTGGAATTGAAAGACACCAATAATTTGCTGGAGTTGCGTTCTCGTCTCATGTTGCGCAGTCAGAAAATGACAGGTCTGAAGGATTTGCTTCTTGCTGAAAAGTTGAACACACATGCCATATCCTTGCAGCTGACGGCACAATCGCAGGTTCATGTCACTAAAAAGGGTCGTGGACTGAACCTCCCTGGTCCAGGTCAAGAAATGGGAGAATCAGGTGGGCAAAATTTGGTAAGCGGCATTACTGGTAGGTCAAAAAGGGCTAGGAGGGATTAGTGAACTGTTTGAGTTCCTGTCCAAAAGCTCCAGAGGCCTCCATATTTTATAGGTATGGATCTTAAGTTTGTACAGAAGAGCAAAGTACAAAGGCAATTCTTTTATAGTTATGAAGTTATTTTTTTTAAAAGATGTCTAGCTTTTTGATAGTATTAAATACTTCATTTACTGATGAGGTGTATTATCAATACTTTGTTAACTTGTAGCTAAGAGACTTTCTATTTTGTAGAACTTTAAAAGCCTAGCAAAATATTTTGCTGCTTGTTTGTTGAGAGTTACTGGCACTCAGAGAATTGTACTTTCTGAGTATCTGATGCTAAAAGTTTCCCAAGTTATATGAAAAATTGAGAAAGTATAATTTCTTATTTATCGTAATGAAGTTGACAAAAAAATTTCATTTTTCCCTGTGTGTTGCTTGGTACTTGTTGTGAGATATGGTTACTTATATTATCAAGAATACCATATGTTATATTCTCTAGTATTAACCTGTTAAGTAACACTAATCCTACTGATCTCGTAAACCAACATGGTCTGCATGCCATGCTTACAGTTAATGATAGTGTAATGCATCTGCAGTTCACTGAACTTCAAGTTGATGAATTACAAATGGTGCATGATTAAGGTGCTTAGAATCTCCAGTGTTGTTGCTGTAAATGTGTAAATATTTCTAATGACAAGTGAGTATGTTGTTTAATTTTGAGGATTACAACATAATTTCTCTGTGCCTCATTTCTTTAATTTGGTAGTTATTGTATGACATTAGTAACTGCAAGGTTAATTTGTTGTCATGCAGATTGTCTCTCAAATGTATAAAGGTTTTGCCAAATTTATGCAGAATTTTGCTGATAAATCTGGCGTTGAACTGTTTCATAACAGCTAAGCATATTTTACCATTTGTAATGTGTGAAGAATCCATGAAGTTGGAGTATTTGTTTTTTAAGGAATGACATTCCATTCATCCTCAGTTTGCTTTATTCTTGTATTGAAACTTATGTAATTTTAATTAATCCTGCTGGCCAGGATCTGTTAAAATGTCCTTTAGGTTGGTCTCACAGGGTCTTCCGCATCGTAACTCAGTCCTAAATTGTTGTTTTAATATTAGAAATTGATGACTGAATGATATTCAGAGTATCAAAATATTAACACAAGATTTTCTCAGAATTTTAAAGGTTTTAATGATGACTGTCATTTTTTATCAATTACTCTTGATTGTCTTCAAATTTTTTTTTGTCATTGCTTATTTATTAGCGTTGTTTGTAGATAATTTATATTCTACTTGAATTATTTGCATTTGTTTATAGTCGTGTTCACTTTAGAAGGAAATTGATTGTTTTATCAATGGGGTCTTATTAAAATATTATGTATACTTTTAGTTAAAATCATACTAGGCATTTGCTTTCAATGAATTGATTATTAAGAAAAAATTATGTTAATTGAAATATTGAGATTTTGTACTAGCAGAGTCAAGGCCAGGGTCACTAGTAAGTAGGAAAGAGCTGTGTTGTCTTTTATTTATTCATTCACTAAAGTGAAATAATCATTTTGCAATGAAGAATTTCTCTTTGATTTAATATGATGATTTTGATTTTGAATCTACTACCAAAGTGAAAGATTCTATAAGTTTTTTCCCTCACTTTTAAACATATACCTGTGGCCCTGGCTCAGGAACTATGTATGAACAAATTTACAGCTTCTTTTGTATTTTTTATAATGTAGTACTTGATTGATATTTATTTGGTGTGAGAGTTTATATGAGTGTGAAGTTTTTATTGTATTATTTGCAAATCAGCGAATTAATATTTTAAAGGAAAACTGATGCTGCAAAGTTTGTTATTTCCTTATTCTAATTGATTGCAATTTGATAATGTAAATGGATTCATTCACAGCTTTGCATTGTTTGAAAATATGGTTTCAAAATCTGATGTACCAAATGTTTGGCTGTTACTAAACGTTCATTAAGACTGTGATTTATGAAGTAATGAATGATGAAAGTCAGTATTTTTGTAAAATGTCTGGTGAATGTGATGTTAGTATTATATGTTTGTGAATATGCCCTATGGGTTTGGCATTATTTTGCCCAATGTGCTTTTGTTGCATTGTTGAGGATGTTTTATGTGTTAAGAGTATGAATGTTGAATGGCTTAAATATTCCCTGGCCAATACTCTTGTGAATTATTTTCTATTAAAGAAAAGTGTAAGTTATTTTTTGAAAGGTGTTTTCAACTGATGTAGGGCATACATGTAGGTTCTAGTCTCCTTACATTTCTGTGCTGTAGCAATTATTGTAAAATATATTGAATTGGAATGTATGGAGGTTAGTTTTATGGACAAAACAATCTGAAACCCTCAACAAAATAAGTATTCGTCAAATGTACCTTCGAGGCTATCCTTCTATGAAATGAAATTATTGATGATTAGCCATTGTATATAGTTGGTATGTTGCGTGATTAGCTATGGAAAGTTAAAACTGTTCCTTTGTACTAATTTAAAATTGAAAAGTATATTTTTAAATGATTTAACGAATTCCATTGGTTTCAATAGTTATACCTGTGCACTAGGTGTGTAAATGTATTGCAAAGTGACTTAAGTGTGGAGTTGTCAAAAAATATGAAGCTCTCTTGAAATTTTGCTATAGAAACTTTTTTGATCTACCCTCCATATCTTTGGGTCAATATAAGAAAATAAGTATTCATCCTTGTAAAGAAATTATTTATTAAAAGTATTGATAAATTTTATATTCTTCATTTGTAAATTAAAAATCATGTATTTGAAATTGGAAGAGTGACAGTAGGTATGTGATCTTGAGGACAAAATTGATATTACAGTCAAGGTTGTTAAGAGAAATGTTGCTGATGTAGGATATTTGAAATAAAATGTTCTAAATCTCTTGTCCATAGCTGAAGTGAAATAAGATTACTGTACTTGTTGATTTTACCAGTTTTAACTTTATAATTATTTTGTTCATGTAGTTGTTAACCTAGAAAGACTTAAAGAAGTTAGTTTAATATGGCTGCATCAAAATGGTTCATGAAAGTGGGATATGACTCTAGTAGTGATATTTTTGTAAGTTTTTATTTTTGTGCTAGTAACCCATTCTAGGGTGTTACATTTGAGGTGGTTGATATGAATTGCAAAAAAGTTAGATGGATTTCTGAAGCTAATGGTATTTTTAAATTTTACAAAATATATACCCAGAAGTTGTTATCAAATTAAGTTGACCAATCATCCTGTATATGACATCAAAAACTCCCATCCTGGTCGAACATAAAGTTGGAAAGAAACTGAAAATTTATTTAATGTACACTTACCTTTACTAATTTCTTCCTACATAAGCTATCTATAAGTAAGTTGCCTTTGCAAATGGTGTGAGAGTTACAGTAACATTTTGGGAAAATGAATGGTCAATTTTCGGCAGTTGTTTTAAATAAAGCTTCCGAGAGCCTACTGTGTCAAGAGTAAACAACCCAGTTTTAACTAGAAAACAGCTTCATATCTTAAAACAACTTTATTTTGTTCCATGCTCATCATTCACACTTAATGCAAGAATAAATATACCAGGGGTATGTGAGAAAGGACAGTAAATTAGAATATAGATAGCATTGTCTTATGTGTGCTGTCTGGTTGATGGGTAATGCACAATGCTAGATTAACTGGGGCACAGTTGTGCCAGGGCCCTGTGGTAAAAGGGTACCCACAGAGGTCCCAGACACGGGTGGAGGGAGAAACCTGCGAAAAATTATGCGCCATGGCCCCCGAGCCCCTTAATCCAGCCTTGGTAATGCATGAAATTGTATAATGGATGGTGTAAATAGGATTGGGAGGGCTTGTGGCAAAATATTATTAATTTCATCTAACAAATACGTATGTTCAATTAAAACATCCACTGTAAAGCCTACCAAGTTGCAGTTATTAATCAATTGTCAAGAATATGCTGAAAAGGTTAGGATTTTTATATTACCATCCAAAAATAAGCTTTACTGGAAAGTTGTTCAAAAAAGAGAGATTGCTAAAAATATATTCCACATATTTATAAAAAATTGAGCATTGGACTCGTTGCCATGTTAGTTGATATTTTTCATTATTAGAAATGCCCTTTTTCTAATTTAAAAGAAATTTTCATGCCAATTTGGAACATTTGAATTTTGTCTACATCACATTTATTAAGCTATAAAATGTTTTAGTACCGAGTTTCTACCTCAATTTAAACATTTTATAAAGGCCTGCACAGATATCCATGCTTTTCTTATGGGGGTATTCAAATGGAACAATGACGTCGAAATTAACTCCCTAAAAATAACAATTTTTGGAATTTTCAATGTTTCCCACCGGTTGGAACAATCATCCTAGTAAATTTCAGATCTGTAGTCCATCTGTGTGTCTAAAAAAGGTGTGACAGACATTTGAGAATTAAGGTTGATTCACATAACGGCACGGGCCGGCAACGACATGACAATTACCAGTTTCTGGTCGTCTGTCGGCGAGAAAACCAACACCCGTCTAAACTAGGATGGTAAAGACGTTCGAGGATTCTTTTTGAGCCTTGTCTGTGGCTCGTATTGTTGCTGTCCTAGTGTGGTTGGGTGCATTTGTTCTCTCGCTAACAATCCAAAGGCGTCGTCCCGTGTCGTTAAGTGTGAATCAACCTTTATTATATAAAGATCTTTTTAACAATTAAAAATAATAGGACCTCCATTGTATTCTGGAAAGATAAGAGAGGTCTTTCTGGTTATTTCCATGCATAATTGACTTTTATTAGGAAAACTTGCATTGATAATACAAACATTCTATATTCCCGTAGTTCTTTTATTATCATAAACATTGATTAGCTTAAATATTTAGATACCTACCTTTAATGTACTTAATAAGCAGTGGCGGCTTGTAGCTACAATTAGTGGGGGTGCTGCATCATGCCAGAGCCGGCACTGCGAGAGCAACAGTGCTCTCTCTACCTGGCAGTCCCGCCTTCCTCCCCACCCCCCCTCCTATGTGCGCATGCGCACAACAGTCAAACACCACGTCGCTGGCACTGTGAAGCGCACAGTTCCATACAAAGATTTTTGTATCTTTTTCATAAACTGGGGGATGGCTACTGAAGTACTGACATTAAGCTTAAGGAATATATATTGTACTACAAAAATAAAGAAAGAATTAAAGAAAAAAGGACTCATCATATTAAATGTTATCAATAATATCAAGTGGAAATAGGGGGTGCTGCCGTTCCGCAGTGCCTATACACGAGCCGCCACTGTAAATAAGTAATGTACAAGTTAGACCTTTTAAGTTGAAATGTAGAGAATCCCAAAATCTGGGCAAGCTCTGTTCCTAAGCTTTCTCGATAAGGGGTTGAGAATTATAGTAACAACCAATACGAAAGAAGTAAAAGGCATGCAGAAAATTTTCACAAATCTTGAAAAACTTGCTGATATCAAGAATTTTTACTGGAATATTAAAAGAAAGGCAAATTTTACAAGAATTTTTGTAACAATCGGGAATGAAAACTTAAAACCAAAAGTATGAAAAAATCTTTTATCCGACACATTTTGGGAACCTCTAGTTTTCTTAACAATATTATTAAAATAATGGAGAGAAAAAAAGGAATTCTTGATCTTAATGTCTCTCAATCTGCAACAGCGACGTGTTTTGCAGACATGTAGCTCGGTCGTTTGATATCTTGTTCTGATGTGGCAAACCTCGGTAAAATGTCATTTAAAGAAAGCGATGTCAAAGTAAGGATCATAGATTAACAGCAGAAATGAAAGAAAACAAAATATAAACTGGCGAGTCATTTTTGCAGGAAGGAAAACGATTGGACTATATTTTCGTTTCAAATATATTTTGTTTACATTTACAGTGATGTCGCTAGTTATACCTAGGGTCAATAAATTGCCTTTAAAAATATAGGTTGAAATATGAAGAGGCTAAATCGGTTTTTGAGAATAAAAATATTATTTTACGTAAATATATGTTTACACAAATTACTTAACATTAATATTTAAGAGCTACATTTAAAAGAATAGCTCAACAACAGAAAAATTTTGTTCATCCACTTGTTTCGCATGTGCAAGTGGAGCAATTGCTACTTTCATGATAATGAATAAATCAGTTTAAAATATTGGGGAAAATTATACCATGTCTAAAGGGATTAAAAGAGTTATGGTTATCCTGTATTTTAGAGTGCTAAATTATGAATACTATTTTATTCATTATTTTAGCGTGCTAAATTAAGGAATCTTTAGAAATATTAGAAAGTGGTCTTTTTAGAAAAGAATCAGATGCAGTAGACATAATTATATTTATTTAAATGAAACAACTTCATAAAAAACCAGGGTACTTGTCGGTTATATCGGACCACTTTTCAAAAACGGAAAAATTGTGATAATTGATAGGCATTGTAATGCGAACTAATGTAGAGGGCGAATACTCGCTCAACCCAAGGCGAGGGAAATGACAGTGTACGTTGGGTGAAACCATACCTTTAAAGCAAACCAACCCGAGAAGAACACATTGAAAGTGGATGCCTATCTAGTATAATCGTTTTTGAAAAGTGGTCCACAAAATAACAATGTCAAAATTCCATAGCATAATTTAGCACTCTAAAATATAGGATAACCAGAGTTATTAATTCTTTATATATTTTACAAATTTTAATTTCCTTCTCTCGGCACACCTACATCGCAATTGATCGCAAGATATCAACCCGTCAACGCTGAGTTCTGCGCATGGGGCCATGGCGGCCATGGGGCGCATGTATGAACGTTTTGGACGTTCATTGGCTATTCGTATTTTCTATGCCGAAGATAACCAATGAGCATTAACTTGGCCATCTTGTAAAGTAGTTGTTGAAGGTTTCAGTAGAGACGGATCTGTTGGTTGTACTCGTCACATAAAACTACTGGAATTATGGCATTAATTTAAAAGTTTAACTGCCAGATGTAAATTAATAATCACTAAACTTGTTGTAGTACCAAAGAACAAGTTGAACTGACATGGCTGAGTATTTAGCATCTATATTTGGTACCGAGAAGGACAAGTGAGTTTCTTGCTTGAGTTAGAAGACGCCATTATTGAAAAGTCAAAATTTCAAAAACCGCCAATAATATATTTTCTTTTCAAACTACTTAAATTGTTAGGTAAGCGCTATTTTGGTAGATATTCACTAAACCTGGTATTTATTTCAGGGTCAATTGCTCCTTTTATTTTAAAATTGGTGCCTGCCGTCATGGCGATCGATGTTCGAGAATACACAACAAACCCACTTTCAGTCAAGTGAGTAAATTTTATCGCCATTATTGGTTTATTTTTCCGTACTAATGTTGAAATATATGACCCGATAAGTTAATATTAAAAAGAAAACTTGAAAATTTCATTTTAAAGGAAGTACTCGTAGTAAATCATACTTCACTTACAGACCGTGTTGCTGCAGAACCTTTACGTGAATCCACAAAACTCGGCAAAATCGGCTGATGGGTCCCATTGTAAGTATTATTCGGTAGAACCATGGAGTCAATGGGAATGTTATCTGTGTGTTTCTAAATTCCATCTACATCAATTTGGGCAATCTCTTACCATTTGAAAAACACCTTAATTACGCCTTTGACTAACGATACTTGATAGAAGGAAAGAAGGTGGACATTGTTTCGAATTTGAGTCGAGTATCTTTACATAATTTTGCATGTCGAGATCAGCCGGATTGTAGATTTTAAACTATTTGCAATTGCATACGTTTAATCCAAATAAAATAGTTTCATGTGAGATTAATTATCTGATTAGTCATATATTTTGATCAAGTAGAAGCGTTGATAGTGTCCTACTATTTAAAATCCGTTTCATACTGTTGTAGTGGTCGCGAATGTGTCGGACGAAGAAATGCAGGAACATTATGACAACTTCTTCGAAGATGTGTTTGTTGAATGTGAAGATAAGGTAAGTTTACTCTTGCGATTTGGTATTGTAACGGGAAATGGACCAAATTAATTTGCATGCATTTGGGCAGATGAGGATTTTTGCAATATATAATCAATTTTAAATCGCTACTCCAAATTTCACAAACATTAACTAGCTATGTTTAATGCATTCATCATTACTTATGAACTTACTTAATTTGGAAGGCATTTTAATGATAGCATATATAAATGATATATATATTTTAATTATCGTAACGGTTATATTTTGAATGTGAAAGAAACATTTTAAAGTAGACTAATGCATGAATCGTCTTTAAGTTGAAACGCATATCTTTTTCTATCTTTTCGATTACGTATTGTTTCTCAAAGTAAAAAATTTGTACTCGCGGTTTCTGTAGTCGTTATTGCTTTAAATACAGCTAACACTTTTTTCACATTTTGAATATTATTTGCTAAATACGAATTACACAAAACTAAATGCGCTAGTCGCGAATTTTTTGAGTGGTATAATAGATGGATTTTATCTTATTCGCTTGGAAGTTTATACTGTTGTGGAATAGAAAATTTTAGCTATTTATATTTTTGTGGATATGGTTTTCAAACGAGTATATACGTACTCTCGAGGATGCCTCCAGAATTTTAAAGGAGAACTTGAATGTATTAAAGTTTATAATTTTATTAATAATTACATAGAAATCCAAGTTTTTTATGTAACAACTAGGAATAACGTTATAAAACAAAATATTCCAAAAACTGAATAATAGCTTTATAAATATGAAATCAATTTTATCACGTTATTTTATTATCACTGTAAATGTACTAGGGCAGGGGTTGGCAACCTTTCAAAGTAAAAGAACTGTTATTTTTGTCCCATTCCAAATTACTTGAGGCAGCACAGTGACTTGTACGACTTTTTTTAAAAAAAGATTGGAATGATTGCAATATAACCATGTTTAACCATGTTTTATGACTGATAAAGGTTAGGGAACTTAGATAACTTCTAAAAAGCTACTTGAGCCATATGTGGCTCTGGAGTCACAGGTTGCCAAACCTTGTACTTAAAAAGATATTCAATGCTACATTGGCAAATTAAGGTTGAAAAGCCTTAATGTATACTATGTTCTTGATTTTTGTGACTGGAATATGCATATAGTCTCTCAATATTCTTCATTCTTGTTATTTTTTGTAGAAAAACACTCGGAAGTCATCGGCATTATCTGCAATATTTTCACTTATTTACAGTTTTTAAAGAGGATCTTATTTCATCAAGTTTGAGTGGAATGTTCCATCATTGAAAAAAGCAACGTCATCTATTATTGATCTATCACTCCTTAGAATAAATATTGCTCTGTATTATATATTTGAAAAATAAGCCAATGTCATACGAGGTTATTTGAAAAAATAGCTAAAATTTATAGGTTTAATATCAATGTACTTCGCTCTTATTTCATTTTGCAGATAGCTGAATGGGATTCAAGGTCATCTTAAGTTGAGGATTGTGAATATTGCTGTTACGGCACAAAGTTTATATCTTATGAGACAAAGATTTGGATTTGATTCCAGAAAAGAAGGCAGTTAATGTTTTTTTTTCATTTCAGCCTACATGTTCAGTTATTTTGTGTTGGATAGTGATAGTTTCATTTGCATTCTGGTTTCTCTTATTTTGTTGGACTTTCCACATGCATGGTACTGAAGTTGGAGTTAGTTTGCGTCATTACGAAGAATATTTTATTATAATACTTGAGGTGAAATTCTGTTATTCCCTGTAAATTGCTTAAATTTATTAAATTTGTGTGAAGTTTTTCTCTTTTGTATAGGTTACAAGTAGCTTGTGCATCATAATAGTTGTTCATATGGTTATTTGCAACACTTGTATGGAGGCTTTAACTTTTCATGTAAAAGCTATTATTTATTGCCTCTGTTAAAGTTAACTTTCAGCTTGCTGATCACCACTTAAGAAGACATTTTTAAAATTTGAGTTTTAGGAAATATCCCTCTAATTAAAATTGTTTGTTTTGTAGCAGCATTTGCAGGAATTTTTTAACTAACCATCCAAAACATTTTTCTCATATATTTATTTTTTCTTCAACAGCATTTGAATCAGAATTAATTGCAGCACTTTCCATTCAGATTAAGAATTAGTTATCCGTTTATTTCCTAGGCATCAGTTATAACACTTTAAAATGATTTGTAACATAGTATTATATACATTTAAACAAGTTTCTTTTGGTTTTCATTTTACAATTAGTTTTCGTAAGTGAATGCCTGAATATTTCCTTGAAAGCTATTTGTTGCTATTTTATCAGTAATGCAATTCTAAGTTCACTGTTTGAACTTAAGCATGCATTTTTTAGAATGTTTGTTGCATTACATGTAGTTGCATGTTGAAATTCATGAAAAATCTTTGTATGTTTCTCAGGACTAGCTTGACAGTGATAAATAAAGAAAAACCCTAGTAGAGGAAATCGCTAAATGGAGCACTTTTACAGTCTAATAGCCTAGTTTTAAAGACTTTCCAAATTATTGTGAAGTGAAGCATTTTCCATTGTGTCTATCTCATAAACATGGTATTGAAAATGTCGGTTGTTAATGCTGCTGCAGAAATGCATAAGAAGACGAACCTTCATAATCGGTATTCTGTAATCCTAAAGTCCAGTATAACTCGTGTTGTAATTGTTTTCAAATGTCTTTGGGACTGATCCTTCATATGCGCTTGGAGCGTCTCCGCAGCCAAGAGGTTATGGTGTGCCTCCGAGAGAGACAGCTCAAACTCGATGTTGCCACATGTACTGGTTGCATGTGGTGGTGGACAGAAATTCCATGTAAGACTCTTGAAACAAAGGCTCACTCGTGACCTGAAGGGATAGACTCTATGCCGAGGGTGGTCGCCAGACTGGTGCCACGGTCGAGAAACTATGGTCAAGACTCGTGGTGTACAACCTTTTCAAGCTGGATCCTATCTCTTATATGCGAACTTGAATTTCTAAAAATCATTATAATGTATCATCGTAATTTATAGTTACAGAAATAATACTTAAATCGTCAAATTCATATACAGGTATCCCGCGTATTATGCAATTAATTGGTTGCAAAAAATCACTGCATAAAGTGAAATCATGAATTGATAATTATAGATGCAGAGAGTATGAACACGTGCTGCATAATCGAAGATGCGGGCGCATGGTACACCTACCCCACTCAAAATCGACCGTCTAATACATACAATGTATGCATATAAAATTACTTGACTAATTGCTCCAGTTCCACCGGTCGTGCAATTACATTGTATGCAGTTTATATTTTGATTTTTTTTTTAATTGTGTTACGTGTAAAGTGAGATCACGTATGTATAACGAGGGATACCCGTATCTACACATTTTAAAGAAAAATTATTTCAATGTACATATTTAATGCATTCAATAAATTTTATTTTATCAGTTATTCACATCATCAGTCCATTATTCATTCAGTGTCCAAAGGGCTAGCCAAGACGACCTCATCGTCATCTTCGCTGTCACTGGTCTTAAGCTGCACAATGATGGGCTCCATTGATTCATCTCGCGCATTCTCCTTTTTGAAGTCCTCGTTTTAAAGATTTTCCGCATGACGGGCACATGTGGCCCATGCTTCCTTGGTGACTTCTTTGATTGCCTGTAAAACACCATATAACTGAATATTTTTCTTGGAAATGGTATTTGAATTATATTTGAATCCTGCAACTTCTTAATCACAATTGCTCTTACTTGTTGAGTGAGAGTTTCCAGATTATGCATCTTGATTGTGGCATTCTTTTCTGCCATGTGCCTCTTCACCTGCGACCAGACAAGCTCAATAGGGTTGATACTGGCAATGGTAGGGCAGGGTGGCAGTCTTACGACTGTGTGCCCTTCAGCTGTGGCCTTCCTGTCTAACTCTTATTCCTACGAGCCCTTTGCCAGTTGAACCAATGCCAGTAGTTCTACCCTTGTCTGGTCGCAGGTAAACGGTATTCCGTTAGACACCAGCCAGTTCTGTATATCTGCCTTCTTTGTGGAAGTGGTGGGAGGTTGATCAACAATAACAGAGTGATAACTCGCGTTATCCATAACAGTTATGGAATTTTTTATATTCCTTGCCTTGATGGCCTTCGGGAAGTCTTCAAACCTGTAAGTTGTTATAGAGACATGGTATTACATACTATTATATCCTGATAAATTTAATAAAAAGTATAACCTTACGTTTTACTGAACATAAGACGTTTTAACACAAATGATTTATAAAAATAATTATGATATGTATTTCCTTGGTAAGCGGTCAGTCGTAAAAAATTCATAAATTACCATTTTGTGAAGACTGCCACATTCATGTCAGTGTGGTAATCCGTACTCTTTCGACCTCTGCTCCTAAATACCATCTTGCATTTATTCAGGAATCCCGTTTCGGCCGATCCTATGTAGCATACAATGAGCCTCGATCTCTTTGCTATGAGAACTTTCTTCCCTCCTTCATTCGGGTCTATCCATGCTGTGGCTTTCGAGTAATTTTGGTTTGCCCACGTCTCGTCTAGGTAAAACATTTCTTCCTCCAGTTCTCCGGAGGATCTACATCTTCTGAAGGAAAGATATCCTCGCTGTGACAACATCACTGCTTTCCATCAGGAACTTCTGTCCGTTCACCATTTGTTTGTATCGAAAACCAATTCCTTTTATCATCCTTTCTTCATATTTTTCGGATTCCTGCATTTTTCCAGAATATATTGCAGCTTGGGAAGTTTTCCTTCATAAAATGCAAGGAGTTTTCGCTGCAACACATCCTTTCAAAAATTTCCAAAATTCGAGATGCTTTTGGACCTTGACTTCCTCTCTTTGTACGGCGATTTGAAGGCAGGTAAGCCAGTATTTCGCGTGGAATCTCTCTCTGTTAAAAGATTTCAATAATATTGTTATGAACATGATATTTTCATGTCAATGTAAGATAAATCTTCCTAATTTAAAAAAAGCAGTTTCCATAGAAAATAAAATAAAATGCTATCTACAAAATGTGATTAAAGAACTGCATTTACCTTCACGGGCAATTGCTTGAATTTTTCTTTTGCTCAGACCACACGCCTCCGTTGCTCTCTCTTGGGCTTTATCAAGAGAAAGAAGCAGATGCCCTACTTCTTTCTCTCGCTGATAAAACTGGATGACGGTGTGGACAGTTCTTTTTGCTTGACTCCATAGAATCATATTTAGTCTTTCCCATTTTGCCCACCAAACACCAGCTTGAATTATCCTCGAAGAAATGACTTCGATGCAATCTTCGAAGAAGGTGGAACAATCCTCGAAGAAATATCCTCCAAACAATCTACGAAGAAAAGAGAACTCTACTATGCTTGATAAAACACAACGCTTGGCAACACAGCACACAGACTCTAAGTTAACACAACGGAGGTCTGGGAGTGAATGAATTTTTGGCTGGCGAGGCGCTGCCCACTTCATTCCTATTGGTTCTTACAAAGTCACGTGTGGAGCACCTTTCTCTTCCCCCTCCCCAAGTCGCAAAGATATTTGAAAACGAGTATAATATTATGAGAGATTTGTTGATGGAGTAAGCAAAACTTACAAGGAGAGGCTGCAGACTGTAACTCACAGATTCGGTTCATCTTCTACCAGCGGAGAGTTGAGGTCAATATAAGAATACCATACCATTAGAGGATACTAATGTCCAGCCCAAACTACTCAAGTTGGAGAGCTGAAAGTTTCAGATTTTGTAGATATGATGAAGAAACACAGATAAAATGAGACTTCTCACCTAAGTGTCATGAGTTTGACTCCAGAAATTCTAAAAGTTGCGTTTCTTCACCATAAGAAAAGCATTGCGCCATTTTTGTAAATTAATTTTGGGCACTTGCCCGTAAGCTAGAAAAATGAAATTTTCAGTGTTGCTAGACAGCCACAATATCTATTAAGAATTATTGTTAGTTTTGCTTACAGTGTCCTGGGTTCGACTCCAGATACCCCGGAATATCGACTCCAGATACCCCGGAATATCTCCCATAAGTTAGAATGGGAAAAAGTTATCCCAGTGTGTAGACCAATCTAATAGGTTTGGGAAGCTGAAATTTTGCAGGTTTATAGAACTATTCTCATAACCAACTATAAAAATCGCAAATTTCAAAATTGTTCATTTTTAGGGGTTGTTTTAACCCCATTTGAACATTAAAGTTTAATAATTTTTATCTTACAAACTATATGCTGTAGGTTTGAGTTTTTTAAAACCATGTTGTAGCAAATTATACACAGAAAAAACAAAGTTTTAAAAAAGTTAAAAATTCGACCACTAATAATTCGCAAATGTTGAAACATATTTTTGAGGTTTATGTATTACCAAAGTTATTTACAGAGTAGTGTATTTGGACAAATAAACATTTGAATTTTTCCATAAATATATTGCGGCGGCCGTTAAAAACGTTTAAAATTTAAACAATTAGAAAAATATTATTTCACTTCTAGAAGTGCTACAATTTTAAAATCTGGCAAAATGTGTAGCATTAGTACCCCATAATGGAGAAATAAAAAAATTCTTAAAATTGCATGATTTGGGGATTGTTTTAATCTATTATTTTTACATAAGGGAAAACGAAAATTGCTGCAGAGGTGAAATATTTAGAATTAAAAAAATATTTGTAATGCTGAAATATCTGTCTGAAAAATGAATGTTTTTCAAGGTGAGATGATATGCTTGCAGTATGCAAGCTACTTCTACTAGTATGTTATATCCTCCTCCTATGTAAGAAACGTCTATATATAATGATATTTGGTTAAAATCCATAAGGTCAGTTCTCTAGAAATGTGTAAAAGAAATATTTTACTTTTTATTGTGGTAGCCCTGCTTTAAACATCTTGATTTCATGGTGGCATGTCATACAAATCTTATATACAAAATTTAATTGAAATCCATTAAAGCAATTTGTTCCAAATCAGTAATTACTGAAAGAGGTTAATTTGTAATTGTGGAACCCCTGTTAGGCTTATTCGGGTTTAAATATGCAATTATGGTTTTGTTTATGTATATTATAAATGTTAAATTTGGTGGCAGCCCAGCTTTCTATATCTACACAAAAAATCTTGATTTTGTTATTTTATATTGCATGCTGCCACTTTAGAAAATTTTGTTGAAATTGATTTAGCCAATTACTTTCAAATTCATAATTACTGAAAATTTTAACGTTGTAATTGTGGCACCCCAGCTGAGTGATTCGGTCCAAATATGCCATTTTGGTCATTGATTTATGTGAATATTATATGTACCAAATTTGGTTTAAATCCCTGATATATGTTGACGGACGGACATCACAAAGATAAGAAAACCACTATTTTGTTTATATACGTCAATTTGTTTACATAATTGTGTTAAGATGGCAGGAGTATGTTGGGAGTGTTCTACATAAGAATCGATCATAAAAATTGTGAAAAATATCATGATGAAAATGAATCGATAGTTTTAAAATATCTGTTTCTAGGTGTATTCAGTTTGTCTGAGTTAGTAGCAGGACTTGAGCAACATAGTTTTATCACCGAGCAGAGAATCAAATGTTTACATGTTACTAGCTAAACTCAGAAAATCCCAAATGCATAAAACAGGTAAATTTGCTAGACATTCAATAAAGTAAAGGCCACCATACACCAAAATGCTATATGAGAGGGGTTAGCTAAATGGTAAGTGATAGGCATCACACACTGGAAGTGAGGTTTGTTTTGGTTTTGGAGGCGACAAGACATATATGCGGTAGTTGACAACAAGTTGTTTTACTGTGAAGACAGTTCAGATGAAAATGTCTTAGGAATCTAGAGTGAAAAAATAAAAATTGTTTTTTTATTAAGTTTATGTAAAAGGCACAAATGAAAAAATATAATTTAAATTATTGAATTAATAGAGATATTGAATATATAAAAGTCATGTTGCAATTCTAATAATTAGTTCAATGTCTTAAAGAATGCAACATAACATATATTCAATATTTCTATTAATCGTTTATTTAAATTATATTTTTTCATTTCACTGTTTTATAAAAGTTAAATACAAAGCTTTTTTATTTAATTTTTATTATTTTACTTTTTGTGTGCTTCATAGAAGCTATTAACTTAAAAAATTTATTTTTTTATGTCAACATTGTGGGCTGCAATGCATGGATTGGTTTACATTTTTGTATTTTGTTAATAAATAGAAAATCACTAAGTTTACCTTGTGGTTTCAATTAGCCATTGTCATTATTACTGTAAATATGGCTTGTAACATTATTCAGTATTCATTTTCAGATCATCTTCTCACTGATAATTTCTTTGACTCTGCTGGTTTGCAGTCCATTTTCCTAATTTAACCTCTTCATTGCTACTTTTTCATTAGCATCTTGGGTGGTTTTTCTTCACTTGCCTACTAAGAAATGGGCTGGATTCATAACTCGCCTAGTCTACATTTATAGGGTGGTTATCTGTCATGTTTAATTTTATATTTTCCATGAAATAGAAAGCTAGATCAAGTTGTGCCAAATCTTTAACAATTTTAATCAGAAGATACTGACCAAGACTGGATCCTGATGTGGGCTACTAACATAAGTCATTTCCTAAATTACAGCTCTCATTTAATGCCATTTATATTTTCTCTAACATTTTACAGTATGGTGAAATTGAAGAGATGAATGTCTGTGACAACTTAGGTGATCATCTTGTGGGAAATGTTTATATCAAGGTAAGGTAGTTTTGTTATATATGTTGATTACCTAAATCGTCTGTGAAAGTTGATTTGTAGAATGTAAAAAGAGTGCCATTATTCAGTGATCACCATGAAATTTTTCAGTTTCGGAAAGAAGAGGATGCAGAAAAGGCAGTTGCCGACCTCAACAATCGATGGTTTGGTGGTAGACCTATTTATGCCGAATTGAGTCCAGTCACTGACTTTCGTGAAGCTTGCTGCCGTCAGTATGAAATGGGGTAAGAGAGTGGAGTGCTTTTGGAATATTCTTGGGAAATTTCTATCCCATCATCATCTTAGAGTCTATAGAATTGAAGGTTGAAATAAATGTATTTTTTTAAGGAAGTAATGTATAATCATTTGTATTGCATTTCTTTGTCCATCAATTTAACTTGAGTCTAGTGGAAGTTGGGCTTTCAGGAATGGAAAAAAAAGTTCTCACCATTTCTGGCAATTAGCATGTTTAAATGTGGATTGGATGAATAATGTTGTTAACATTTATGTAATTTTTAAAGAGATCAAATAATAAGTTGTATGGGACAATTTCATGTTGCCATTTATTTTTATTTTGAGTTAATGAATTTTCAGAATAAACCGGAATGTTCTTACAGTATTCTTGCAGAAATGGAGAGGGGTTCTGGGAAGCCAACTTCAAGACCAAGGTAATTTTTTAGTTCTAGTGGATGCTAGATTGTTGTCGAAGGCATGCCGGTATAAATTTTCTTAAAGTCATGCCGAATTAATGAATTTTTAATTTAAATTCAAATTTCAAGTAAATTTTTTCAATTTGCAATTTATATGATTAATTTGAGGCAAGATTAATTAAAAATTTGAAATAAATATTGGCTCAGTTATACATTTTTCTCATTTGATGCCTTAAATTATATTCACATTTTGCCAAATTTCATATAAATTTTTAAAACTTATAATTATGTAATGATTCATTAATGACCTTATATTAATTCTATGGCTCTTGCATTACAGGCAGTCTTCATATGCTTTAGCACCGTGCTCGTAAGGGCTGCTATGCAACGAGTGAGAAACTGCCCTTAATTGTTTTCCTTGCGTGTAAAATTATCAATTATCACATTTACATGGTAGTTGTTTTGAGAATATTCATGCCAATTATGGCTAATTTATGTGCTTGTTGTACATACAAAAAGCTGCATGTTATTAATGAGTGCAACTCGGGGCACTAGACAAATATTATTATGATCTTGGAGCCATAGGGTTGATATGAAGTTTTGGTCTTATTTTTTCAATGTTAAACTATCAGTTTAAATTCTCAATCATTAAGTAACTTATTTAAATTAATGTTTCTTTAGATTTATTATTCATGAAAAATGGTGTATACTTTGATGACCAGAACGGGGAAAAATGGATAGGATAATTTTTAGAACTTGAAACATCTTTAATATTGTATGCTGCAATCGTATAGGTAGGGGGTTTCTACATCGGGCCGGTTGAGAGACAGATTTTTCTCTCCTTTGGGAAGTTAGATATCGAAATCCTTTGAATTTTCATCTTAATTTTTCCAAGTATGGATCCTGAAGTAGTTTTTTCATCTATTGAATTTTGCGACCCAACAATTGCAATGCTTTCTGTTCACCCTGAATTAGTTTGGAAATTGTCATGAGATACTATATCTCTTTCAGGTGACAGGGAAGGGCCGTTTATTCCATTCCAGCTGTGAGGATATTGGCGTGAGGGATTGAATGGGAAAAGGGGATATACCCCTCAATTCCCAAAGGGAACGTAATGGTCATCTAAGGTGATACATCATATTGGCTGTATCGTAATGCAACGTTCTGTTGCTCTATTCTTATTTTTTCAGGGAGTGCACGAGGAGTGGTTTCTGCAACTTTATGCATCTCAAGCCTATTTCAAGAGAGCTGAGGAGGTACCTGTACAGCCGTCGCCGTCGAGGCAGGAAGTGAGTTATTGTGTGATTGTTGTGAATGTTTTAAATTTATTTAAAGACTTAAAAAAGTTGGCTGCACTTGGGCAAAATTTTATCAAAAGATTTAACCACTCATGGCATCTTGTGACATTTATCATGTAGCTTATTAGATGTTGGTGCAGAAAAAGCCTGTATATCAAGCACCATCTTATTTAGAAAACTTTGTGATGGGCATCTTATATGCTGTGATGTTCTTTAGCTGTTCTAGATATCAGCAAGTGATTATTGCCATAATAAACAATTAAAATTATGAGCATCTGTGCTCTTACCAGGAGATTTTAATCTTTCCAGAATTGTGAGGTATTAGTGTTTAATCTGCAAAAATTACTATTAGCAAAAGAGAAGTGTTAAATGAATTTTGTTAATTGCTCTTATTTGCATTGCGTTGAAAAGGTTCCCTTCATTTTGATTAACTAGCAGTTTTGCATAACCAGCACAATGCAGGTCCCATGGGTGCTGGATAAATAGACTTTTACTTTAATGGTTTATAATAGTAATTTTTGTGATTTGGAGGTTCTTTCATTTAGATTTGTAATTTGTATTTGTAGATCACTGTGCTAGGCTTTTTAGGTGTGTTTTGTTACCAACATGAGCACCTATTAGCTATGTTCATTATCCACTCGGATTTTTGGGCAAAGACACCAAGAATATGACATAAATGGTTCAAATAGCCCAATTAGGGATGCTACTTTATTGAAAACAAAAATTAACTTTCCATCATATCTTGTAAAATGTTAGTTCTACTGAAAAAGTTTTCTGATAATATTTGTAAACCTATCCAAGTAGGTTATTTCTTGCCAAATACATTTTTATCGTATGAATAGCCATTATCAAGAAAATCAAACAGTTGTAATTTGCTTTGAACTTAAAAAAATTCATATTGGTCCCAATGAAAACATGGAAGCAATCTTTGTAGTAACTGAAGTAAATAAGATCTGCTGTAATTGCAAAAGTATGTTTAATACCATTATGTATGCATGCAGCATTTTGTAAGCAGAAAGAAATGAATTATCTTTGCCAAAGAACAGAATACCAACAAATATTGCAACTATTCAACTGAAATGAGATATTTTGTATACCGTATCTGCCCGAATAGAAGCCGACCCCGGATTTAAGCCGACCCCACGAAATTTTCCAACATTTTTTGGCAAAAAAAGTATTTTCGTAAATTTTATGCTTAAGTGTATCAGACATGCACGTACAACCTTAGAATACATTATACATTACATCTATATAATTATATACGTTCCACGTAAAGTTTTATTAGGTATTATTACTGTTAATTATAATTATAGTCAATGCCGTTGATCACACCTTACAATCAAATGTAAGTATATTTATTTATCTTACTGGAATTCAAACTGTTGCGCATCGAAAGCTGTCATCGAATTTGGCGTGATCATCTACTTAGTCATTATATGCAATTTTAATAGATTCTATGAAAGAGGTTTCCAAGTTTTATTATTATTGATATTAATTATCAGATGAATTACAGTTAATGCCGTTGCTCACACCTTCGAATCAGACGTATCTTATGTTAGCGGAATTCAAACAGTTGCGCATCGAAAGTCGTCATCAAATTTTGCGAATTGACTAAGCAGACGATATCGTCTGCTTAGTCAGTATACGCAATTTTAATACATTCTATGAAAGAGGGTTTTAACATGCATACAAAAATGACAATGGCTATAGCAAAATATAAAATAAACAAGAAAAATTAATATGAACTTCTTTTATACTGTCGGCTCCTAACTTTAACGTACCTGCCATTTAAATGATCCGTAAAAGCTACGACATCTGCTACATCTGAACTTTAAATCGATTGCAGCACCAAGAAGTGCAATTAAAACAAAGAGTTGAAGAAGCTTATTGTAGTCAGAATTTGTAAAAACCTCTAATAAGACTGGTGTTGGTATCTTAAGAACTCGTTGCAAATTATGACCAAAACGAATTTGCTGTAGCGTGCAATCATACTATGAACCTGGTGGGTTGTTAAAACTCGATTGTTTTATATACCGCCCTTTCCTTTGGATAAGAACCCACTTTTAACTACGTGTTAAAATATATAAATAACATTCAATAGCAATTTAAATTACAGCTCCGGGCAACAGGAGGTATGCTATGGAAACGACATTTTTCAGCGATGGCGTCGTACAAGGATGCCAAATTTTTCCTCAGGCTCGCATTTAAGCCGAGGGTGATTTTTTTCACGATAGATTTTGACAAAAAGTATCGGCTTATATTCGGGCAGATACGGTAATTTTTTATTTGATTTATTAAAACTAATTAAAAAATAAATCTGTAAATAAAAAAATTGGTATTTACTTGGTATCACTTCTGATATATTGCCAGTTTGTTTTTCTTGATAACAGTATAGTATTTAGGAATTGAATGGAATTAGAGATGATAATGTGAGTGATGGATATAACTTGGAATATTTGCAGCTTTGTTCTAGTGAAAATGTCACTCGAGTTTCTAAGTGAAAGTCTTTGACTATTATTATCTATGATAGAAGTAGCATCTGAAAGGTTTGAAAGTGGAGAATCTTTCATAGGTCTTAATGAGAGTAATTCAAGTTTTAAAAATTTCATGCTATTTTTGTATGATAAATACTGGCAACTTTGACTGATGTGAAAAATATTATTTCCTCCAGGTCTCGCTCAAGAAGCAAGGAGAGGCCACGTAGATCGCGTTCAAGAGAAGGCAGAGTCAGATCAAGATCTAGGGAGCGTCGTTCCCGTTCCCGTGAGCGCCGTGGTGGCAAGGGTGGCGGAGGCGGCGGCGGTGGTGGTGGAGGAGGAGGAGGTGGCGGTGGAGGAAGAGGGGGCAGCCGAGAGAAGTCAAGATCTCGCGATAGGGAGAGGGAGGGAAGATCAGGGCGTTATTGATTCCTTGCACATCTGCCATTTTTACTTTTGTGGACAAATAGAAGTGAAATGATGAACTTGATTGTTTTTCACTATGGAAACTATGGTGTTTTGATGTTTCAAAACCACGAAAAGTGTTGGCATGCATTTGCCTTGTGTATCTTGTGTGTTCAATCGCAAGAAGGACATTCTTATGATTGTAATTTCTCCTGTTCCTCTTTTATGAGGAATTTAATTTCCAGAACTGTTATTCCTTTTGTGTTAGTATTAATAAAATATTTTAGGAAGGGAAACAGAAATTCATGTTAATAGATTTTTCTCTGGAGGCTTATAAAGATTTAATATTTTTAGGCTGTTAAAAATTGTGAAATACCATTTTTCAAAAGATGTTTACTTGTTTATGAAACTCAGTTTAAATTCATTGTCTTGAGTGGCATATTCATTAGTGAATTATTGAGCTTGACTTATGGCTAAAAATAAATTCCAGAATAAGTAATTAGATATCAAAAATTGAATAATTAATACTGTATTGACCCGGATCCAAGACCTGTGATTCTAAGACAACCTCCCCCTTTTAGCAGACAGTCAAAACAAATGATTTTGACCTAATTTCTCACTGACTGTCTGCTGTATATTTCAAACATTCAGTATAGGTATACTAGTTCGTTCATTACTGAAAATGATCTGTTACCAATTTTTTCTGGGAAAAAATTTTTTAATGAATTTTTAAAATTAATACTCGATTTATTGAATTCTGGATCTTAAGTTTGCAATGAAAAATACAATTATTTTATCATTATTTATTTGTTTAAAAACTGATTAAACGTAAGCATCCTACAGTTCTATGGCAACTTGTGGTTAATTTGTTGCGGTTAGTATGTTGTGTGTCAATACATCGCATGTCAAACTCACCATGCATCAATTCATCGTGACAAATTTGTCAGTGTCTTGCCTTCCAATTTATCTCGCAGCGAAATTGTTGCGCTATGAATTTTTCTAGCAATGAATTGACACTCAATGCATTTGTTGAGCGATGTATTGATGCACAATGAGTGTATTGTATGATGAATTGATTCACCACGAATTGTAGCCAGATGTTATTGGTGGTATGACTTCATATTCTAATTTAAGATGACCCTCTATTTTCGCAAGCTGAAATTTGGAGAAAAAACCTTGTCTTGGATTTGGGTAAATACAGTACTTATCATGGGATCTTAAGAATCAGTGGATTCTTATAAAGTATTATACTTGTGATGAATTTCCATTGAAGATGGCTGCTCTGTAGCCAAAATGCTTGTGGTTTATTATAGCCTTGTTATGGCGATTAGAGATACCCAAAACAAGTATGTTATTTTTCAATTTTTGACATTTGAGCATTTATTCTGTAATTCTGTGGAAGTTGAATATTGCCATATATAGTATTTTACTGTAGATCCAAGTTGCTTCAGTCATAGTCCTTAATTTTCAACTATCAGTCAAAGCAATTATGATATGTATTTTTAAATTGGGTCTCGTAAAAGCATGTCAATTAGGGGAAACTAGTAAGTAGGGCCACCCCGGAAGAGACTATATTGACATCACTCGCTATTCATCTTCCTGATTTTAGTTTTTCCACTTGTTTGTGTATATCCAATTATAACCAAACCCTGACTCCTCCATCCATTCTCTCATCTAATACAATATGCATTATCTTTTGGCTGAATATTGTTCATCTGGCAATGATGATCGCAGCGATCTGGCCCCACATGTGTTGTTCATTATGCCTTGGTCCCTGAAATGAGTCCTCAATAGTGCCGAACATCATCTTCAACAATTTATGTCATCCTTACTTATTAGAGCCTATTCACTGCAGGTTAGTGAAGGCATGCCTTACGCTTGAAATTGGTTCATTGAATTTTATTATTCCCAAGTTTTTATGAGTATTGAGTTGGTCCAAATATCCATACCTCGAATATGAGTTAGCTTTGAAAGGAATAAAATATTTAATAATAATAATTCAAAATTACAGAAAACAGTGGAATCCCCATTGAACGTTTACCTGGCGAACAAGATTTTTAAACTGCTTTTTTATTAATATCAAATTATTAATTTAAAAACGAGTACAGATTAATTGCAAGGCAAGCTTCCTGTCATGTTAGAGGATTTTTTTGTCGGAGTACTAAGTTTTCAAATGCATTCTTTGAGATTGACAAATTTTAGTAAAATTAAGAATACCAAATTTCATCAAAATACAGTGGAACCTCGCTTAACGAGCATAATTCATTCCAGAATCTTACTCGTAACGTGAAACACTTGTTAAGCGAAACAGTTTTTCCCATACAAATTAATGTAAAATTCGATAATGCGTTCCATGCCGAAAAAATATTTTGTATAACGTTTATTCAAAGAAAATTATATATACATTGTTAAGGAGCATGAGTCATCTTCCTTTTTTCTTCTATTGCGGAATGAACGAACCTGGAATGAGAATTCGATTTGTAGAAAACAAAAAAAAATCGAAATAATTAATTTACTATTTATGATACATACCTAATTCTTTTTTACTAGAAAGCTGTCTGGAGACATTTGTTTTTGCCGACGCTTCAGAATTTGGTGGAAATTTGACAGCATTATCATTAAATAAATTAGTAGCGCGCATAGCCACTGCCTTATTAGGGTGATGCTTCTCAATGTACGATGCAACAGTTTCCCATGCTTTCAGTATTTCTCTTATTGCGCCAGAAGATTGTTGGTTTGCTGTTACCTCCTCCTCCTCGGACAAACTCTCCTCCACAACTTCTTGCTGTGAAACAATGTAACTCCATAAGCTCTTCGGTGGTCAGCTCTTGGCTGTGCTCTTCCACAAGCTCATCGATATCTTTGTTATCCACCTCCAGTCCCATGATCTTGGCCAAAGACAATCTCGTTGACTACAGGCTCCACAGGTACTGTCTCAAACCCCTCAAAGTCACATTCGACAACGCTCTCCGGCCAAAGCTTCTTCCAAGCAGAAGTGAGGGTTCTCTTGGTAACCCTTTCCCACGCCTTTTCGATCATCTTGAGGCAGGCAACGATGTGGAAGTGATATTTCCAAAACTCTCTGAGAGTGAGATTGGTCCCTTCAGTCACCTCAAAACAACGCTCGAAGAGCGCTTTAGTGTAGAGCTTCTTAAAGTTAGAAATAACCTGCTGGTCCATAGGCTGGAGTAACGGAGTGGTGTTGGGAGGCAGAAACTGGATCTTGATGAATTTAAATTCTTCAAGGAGGTCATCTTGTAGTCCTGGAGGATGGGCAGGAGCGTTGTCCATAACAAGCAAGATTTGGAGTGGTAGATTCATCGCAAGCAAATATTTTTTCACAGAAGGACCAAACAATTCATTGATCCAATCAGTAAAAAGGTCACGTGTCACCCAAGCCTTGTTGTTGGAATTCCACATCACATTTAGCCTGCTCTTCTGGACTTTACACTTCTTGAAGGCTCGTGGAGTTTCTGAATGGTAAACAAGCAGCGGTTTAATTTTCAAATCGCCGCTTGCATTGGCACAAAATAGCAACGTGAGACGGTCTTTCATTGGCTTGTGGCCGAGTAATGCATTCTCCTCTGCTGTTATATAGGTTCGCTTCGGCATCTTTTTCCAGAAGAGACCTGTTTCGTCACAATTGAAAACCTGTTGCGGCAGGTAACCCTCAGAATCTACGAGCTTCTTGAAGTCGCCGATGAAGTTCTCTGCTGCCTTTGCGTCGGAGCTTGCTGCTTCACCGTGCCTCACAACGCTGTGGATACCGTTTCTTCTCTTAAACTTCTCGAACCACCCATGACTTCCCTTAAATACTTCTTCTTCGGCCGTTGATGATCCTGGAGTCTTCTTAACGAGGTCTGCGAAAATCACTCGCCTTCTCACAAATGATGTTCTCATTAATAGTGTCGCCTTGCAGTTGCTTTACATTTATCCATATGAGAAGCAACCTTTCAACATCATCTAGAATACGTAACCGTTGCGTAGATATTCTTGTCACTCCCTTTGAAGCATCTATCTCCTTAATCTTGTCCTTGTGCTTGAGGATAGTGCAAATCGTTGATGTAGACCGATTGTATATGCGTGCTAGATCAGCCACGCTCACACCTCGTTCTCGCTTTTCAATGATTTTACGTTTCATTTCTACGGTTATTTTTATTCTCTTATAGCTGTCTCCTTGCGGCTTTTTCTTCTGGGACATTTTTGCAAGGGTTATTAAACTTTGCACAAAAAAAATCACAAATAATATGTCTGAACACAAGTTTGGAAAAATTTGTGATCACAAGCGACACTAAGATCCTAGCAGAACGAGTTCTAAACACAGACTGACATAACAGGCATGGACGGTTGACTAAGAGGGAGGGGGGACGGACAGAGCGGAAATCCATGCACGCTGTCAGCAGCAGGCTTGCAGCTAACGCATCCGTTCCTCGGATTGGCTGATTTCGAGACGTCAGGCGACTGCAGCGCTCTGCGGTGCTGGCCCTATATAGAGCCCCCGCACCGCTCTGTCCGACCCCCCTTGCCTTCCGACCCTCGCTGTTGCAGGCGCGCAATCCGGGACTTCCCCTCCCCTCGTCACTCGTTATGCGAAACGTACCTCATTCAGCGAATCATTTTTTTTACAATTTATTTTGCTCGTTATGCGAATTACTCGTTATGAGAGGTGCTCGTTAAGCGAGGTTCCACTGTACACTGGTTTCAGAGTTGATATGTAAAAGGATTGTAATTATCGTCCAATTTGAACCAAAATTGAGATGTTGACAAATTTTAGTAAAACTTCCCAATACCTAATTTCATCAAAATTCCTCCAGTGGTTTCTGAGTTGATAAGGCATGTTGTGAAATACAGGTAGGTCTTCATGTAAAGTGGTCGTTATTGTAGTCGATTTTAACCAAAATTGGAATTGGTCAATTATAGCAAAACTCCAATACCAAATTTCATAAAAATAGGTCCCGAGGTTCCTGAGTTGAAACACATTGTAAGCTACATGAAGGTCTTCATGCAAAGTGGTCGTTATTGTAATTCGATTTTAACCAAAATTGGAATCCGACGAATTTTAGTAAAACACCCCAATAGTATTTAATGAGATGCTTGGAAAATGCATGTAGGTCTTCATGTAAAATGGTCCTTATTATGGTCCGATTTTAACCATAACTGGAATCAGTCTATAAAGTTGAGCAAAACTCTCAAATACCAAATTTCATTGAAGTACCTCCAGCAGATCCCGAGCTGAAACATGCAGATGGATGGATGGAAATGACCCCCTATTTGCATTAACTGTGCAAAGAACGCATAAAATATGGAAATTTCAGATACACGTAGATTCCAGTTGGCAAATCTAAAAAAGAATGAGCCATGATCACTTTGGAACCAAAGCGTAAAAAAAATCCATGTTGATGTAATAACATAACTACAACTACGTAACAGATGGCTTAAGGACAGAAGGTGGATTAAGAAAATGTGGCACGACAAAATATTAATTATTTGAGTTCATTTAATAATAATTTTATTCATCCCAGGACATACATTTATGTATTGGATAGGTCAAATTGGCTATACAGAGCAAGTGAGAATAGAAAAAGGTATAAAAACAATTTCATGACAAACATTTAGGTAAAACAATTTATATAAATAACAATTGCATCAACGTTGACCCAAAAATTCATCTGTTGAGTAAAAACAATTTTCTCACCATGTGACATTTCACTAAAATTTGTTAAGCAAAGGAGTTTTCCCGCAATAAAAAGCTATGTCAGCTCAGTTTGTTGTTTGCAAGTGGACAGATCGAAAGTACTATGTGTATTGTACTGATAAACATTTTTATTTTCATTATTATTTTGTGCTGTATTTCGAATTATATAATATCAGTTCACCGGACTGAATACCTACTAAAAGAACAATATACGATGCTAATGTCTCATAGTAGAAAAGATGCAGGAAATTCTTGAAAATGAATCGAGAGATTATGAGAATTCTGATGATGAAGTATATGTACCCAGAGGCGCGTTATACCTTCATGGGGCCCAAGGCAAAATGGAATTTGGGGGCCCCATCTAAAGAAAAAACTAATAAAGAACATTTTCAATTTCATTTTATTGTGACAAGGCCAGTGGCGCGTTATCATATAGGTAAAAAGACATCCGGCGCCAGCAGCGCCGGTTAAATTCAAGGCACTTTATTTTTTCAATTAGCTAACTGAACTATTTGAGGAAGAACTAAATATAAAATTTCATAAAAATCGATAGAATCATTTTTGAAAAAAAACGTAATTTTCAAATTAATCTTGAAGTTCATTGACCTTGGTAGGTAGAAAGTTGTTTCCGATAAAAATCACTTAAAAATATTAGTAAAAACAGCAATGAGTTTTTGAAATAGTGATTTTGGGGCCCCATCTGAATGGGGGCCCTAGACAGATGTCTTTTTTGCCTATATGATAACGCACCTCTGTGTGTACCACATAGAAATGTGAACGATTCAAACTCGGAAACAGACAATCTTGTGCTTCATGAGGAAGATGATGATATAATTGATTCTTCTGTGATGCCACATAGTGCAGACTGTAATCAAGGGCAAAAGTGAGGCTGCAGTCATGTTTGAATGTGCTCAGTAAAGTCAGGATCTGGACGATGACCTCCATGTTTTTCCAATGTTCTATACCTGACTGCAATAAACGCTTAATTTTCCACCATATTAAATAAATTTTTATTGAAGATAAATATTTAACTGGTAAAAACAATAATTTAATGCAGGGTCAAAATGACCCCTTCCGTAATTCTAGGTAAGGTCCTATGTTCAGTAATTCTAGTGTTAACTGATTAAACTGCCACTGATTAAATAAAATCAAAACATTTTTCATATGCTTGCTTTTCCTCAAACTCTTTACACGATGCCTTGCCTGGCAGAAAGTCTTTCAAATGATTAAATTGATTCAAGCATTTAGAATTATGAATTATAATGTTTTTGGTTATTATGAATTCCAAAGAATTTGTTATAAGTATCTATCCACTATGGAATACTTTTTAATTCCATTCATTTAAAAACTTTATAGTCTAATTTAGTGGTCCATAGTTGTAGGTACTGAAAAGCATTCTCATAAATTTTTATACAATTTAAAAAAAATGCAATGTATTTATTGAGAAATCAGCATGTTTATTTAATACTGTTTTATCGAAAAAATATTGCTTATTCTGTTAATCAATGACTCATTACCTACCACATTTAATATACTCATAATTTCAATTATTGAATTTTCTCCCTTTCTTTATATTTGAATGAATGCAAACATATTAAGTAGGCTTCATTTAATGAATTTTCAAAAAATGTTTTTAACATAGTGGGAGATTTTTCAAGTGAAAAATAAGATTTAAATGATGCATACATTTTCAGAATTCTTTCAAAGATGGAAAAGTGACAACCAGCTCATTTTTGAACGTTTTAAAAGTTTATTATAATCCACAGATACGAAGTCACAAAAGCTTTTGTTCTATCACTGAATACTGAAAAATGTTTATAGATTTTGACTGAAATTGATGCAATGTCTATTGCCCAGAAATCAGTTGCATGTTGAACACAATTATTTAAGATATGAGTTGGACATCCAATTCCAATCAACTGCCCAAGTTTTGTAGACGAGCACAAAAACATTGTTTTGTACCATTCTGTTTACACTGCAAAAATTGGTGTTGTAGTTGTCTGCTCCAAATGCATCACACTTTTCTGCTCAACCATAGGTTTTTAATGTGCCTATTTAATATAATTATAATATGACTTGACTTATTGTCTCTACAACTAGCTTGTGTGACAGTCCTTCAACATGACAATCAAAACACTGAATATTAGAAAACTTTTGTTGATAAATGATTACTACCATCAGTAGATGTACTTTACTTCATGCTCAACTTTACTTTTTATTAGTATTAATGAATATGGTGCTAATACTTGGTTGACAATTTCTTGTCTTGGTTCTGCCTGATGAGATTTTAATGGCTGTCTTAGAATTGGCAAATAATTTCACATGTAGCCTATTTGTGCAATCCACTGATCCGAAATCTGAAGAAGTATTTTATCAGAAATATTTTAAAATTCATAAATAATAAGTATAATTAAATTTTGTTTTATGAAAAGGGCATTGAAAAAATGAATGGTGACTATTCTGATGATCGTTCAGCCCAAATGGATAAATATAAAGCTGCTAAATCACGTAAAAGACTATCATCTCCACCACCAAAGAAAGGGTTTTGCGCATTCAAAGACTGGCTCAAAGATCCAAATTATTCATCATGGTTTGCAAAACCCGATGATCGTTTTTCTGCAAAATGCATTTTATGTCCCCCTTTGATATCTTTAAAAAGCGAAGGTGCTCCAACTTTGAAGGAACATCTAGAAACTGCGAAGTATATTTAAAATTCGTTTATAACAAAAACTTCAAAGACCATTTCTTCCTTCTTTCACACACCTTCTTCCAAGGGAATATATTACAGCAGTGTTGCTGAACTATGCTTTGCTTATCATGGGATGATACACAACCACAGTTATTTGTCTTCAGTGTGGAATAAAGCTATCGTGTAAGATATATTTTAGTCAATATAAATTATCTGTTCCACTAACTTGTACTGTATTGAGTTTTTACTATTGTATTTACATAATTTTAAATAATAGATTTTTTAAAACTTATATTTTATAGATTTTTGTCATAATAACTAAAAAAATGAGTTATTCGGACGCGTTCGGCGACGGCAATATATACTATTTTTTTGTTCCGACTTTTCTTACTTGAAAGGTTTAAATGTCCCGACTTAGCTTGCTGGGAAGGTGGCAACCCTACCTATGCTTCATGTTCATTTTTCACGCTTTTAAAGATTTCATATATTCTTTGCAGATCCTTGTTAAATTTACATTTTGGATTAGAGGGAGGCATTTAAGAAAGGGTTAATCGTTAATCTTAAAAATATTTGATATGGTAAATTTAAGGGATGAGATTCGCAATAGTTCGAGGAAATATTTAAAAAACTAAAATTCATGGTAATGTTAATGATTACAAGTTGTTTCACAAAATTTATTCTTGGAAACGTGTAATTTTTTCGTGCCCCTTTCAGAACGATGTTATTATTTATGTAAGTTTAACAAACGGTCATGGTGGTTCTCTTAGAAATATAGACAAAAACGGGCTTTTAAATTATTTGTTAAAACGAGATGTATTATATATATTATACATATAATTGTAAAGTTTTCAATTTAAGTCTATACCAGCCCAACTAAAAAATATGAGTAATATGACTTTTAAATATATTCATAAAGGAACACCAACTAATAAAATTGAGAACTGCTGTTGCAATTTCTGAAAAAATTATTGATGTGATTTAAGTAGTTCATCGTGGAGATTAATTTAATAAATTTGGGTAAGGAGAATTCATTAGTTTTGCTTGGAATTTATTATTTTAATAAAATATCACTATTTTATGAAGTTGCCACCATCTTGAAAGTGAGTCAAATTCTGAATTTCGTATTTCATTTGGAATAAATAATCTCTCCTAGGCGGTTTGAATTGAAAAGGCGGAGAATTGGACTGGATGATTTTAGTAGTTTTTGATGTGATTTAGACTTTTTTCGTTGAAAAATTCAATGATAATTTTAAGTCGTTGAAGAAGCTACGTTAGGACGGTTTAATTGGTGTAGTTTGCATTTTGGGAAATTTATGTGTGCTCACTTATGTTAGTGTTCGAATTATTTAAACTTCATGATCAAGATGGCGGCTATGAAAACTGCCCGTACACCAGAGGTACGTATTTTAAAATAATTTATTACTAACAAAACTTTGCATTCTCAATATCCACCCCATGAAATTAATCGCCGTTTAAAATAATATAATTTTCTTCCTACGACGCGGATTAACATTTGGTTCCAATACCTAGGTTTGCCACTTTTTTGGAACCTGTTTCCTCGAACATTGTAATGAAATTACTGCAGAATTACCGATCAAACCCGAACATTTTCATGAAATTGCCGAACATGTTAGGAAAAAACCAACTTATTAATTAATACATATGCATAAAGCAGTTTCAAACTCTTAAGTGCAGATTTGTAAAAATCAAACATTCTTTTAACTTATTCCAATAATACATAATAAAATTCCTGAAGTCCTTAGTTCAGCATTAGTGAATTAGTTTATGATCTGAATTAAAGCTGCTGTTTGAAAACAGTCTTTTGTACCTTTCTCCCAGGTATGAGGTGTGGTAGACATATTGGGTTGTATATTATTTATGCGGACATTAAAACATAATGATTGCACATCATGGACAAATTTTTATTATAAAATGCACACAACAAAAGTTAGCATAAAGTCGACATTGTTAAAAATATAAAATTTATATAAAAT
Source organism: Tanypteryx hageni (assembly GCA_028673005.1). Classification (NCBI taxonomy): domain Eukaryota; kingdom Metazoa; phylum Arthropoda; class Insecta; order Odonata; family Petaluridae; genus Tanypteryx; species Tanypteryx hageni. The sequence goes on along the minus strand of CM054112.1, from coordinate 67,847,623 downwards.
ATGAACGACATTGTGAAGAATATTAACTAAGTACATATTACAGTTACCAAAAATGTGCGAAATTACAGCCATAACTTATTATAATTATTTATTGGTCCAGGAAGTCTAGTGCAGACATAGGATATGCCAGAGAGGATATATGCATAAAGTCATACATACAGTAAATAAAGAAACAAGTAAATTATAAGTACAATAATTTTTCATTAAGGTATTCAGCCACTGAATAGCATAAATTGTTCAGTAAATAGTTGGTGTGAAGGTTTCTGTGGCATTTAGGTGATGAAGGCTGCATTTCTTTCTGGTTCCCACCGTGTGTGTTGGCGTTAGATGACAACACACTAGGTAGGAATCTGGAAGAAGCAGCCTTCATGTTCAATAAATACTTTTCAACTATAGTATTGAATTGATTTGTATTATTAATGGATTTTATATCAGCAGGTAATTTATTATATAGTAGGATTACTGTATGGTATGGACTTTTATCAGATATTTTAAAATTATATCTTACATGATGTTTGTTTAGATTATAGCAAGTGAAATAGTAGCATTCTTGTCTATTAAGACTGAAAAGATGGGAATGGTTTTTTAAACAAATATTGCTCTTTTCTGTAGTCTAAAAATGCAATCAATACAACAGGATCTGGCCCAAAAAATTATGCCATATCTAATTTAGGAGTAAAAATAGGCATAGCAAATTTGTAGAGTCACATTTGAGCAAAATGGGTAACAAGTTTTTTAGCATATAAATGTAAGAGTGCAATTTATTGGCTAGATAATCAATATGTTTTGACCAGTCAACTTTTTCAGTTAAATTAATACCTAAGAATTTTATTTCTCTGCAGTTTGTGAATGGGAGATTGTTAAGTTCAAGTGATGGATATATGACTTTTTTGTAAGTATGGAATAATATATAAGATGTTTTTTTGGTGGTTTAATAAAAGTTTATTGTGCATTGTCCAATTTGCCATTGTGCTATGGCTTGGTTAGCTTTCATTTCGAGGGTCTTGATGCAAGGTGCAGTAATAACATGATTTGTATCATCGACAAAATTTACCAATTGGCCATTGTTAATAAAGGTAAACAGGTCATTGGAGTAGAGCAGTGGTGCCCAAATCTTTTTTGCTTGTGGGCTGCATCGGTGATTGCAAATCCTTTGGCAGGCCACATTGACTGTTGCCAATTCTTTGGTGGGCCAGATTAGATATTAAATCGGAAGTTATGTATATGTTCTAAGGAGTCATATAAGTCAGGGTTTTTCAAAGTATGGGTTGCAGCCCAATGGTGGGTCGCGAAATGTTGAAAATGGGCCGCAAGGCTCTTTCCCACGAAGCTTAGAGTGCCTTGATAGTTAAAATTGTTATTACTAAATCAGCTGAATATCTTCCTTACAAAATTTCCCACCCATTCCCGCTGTTAGCGAACTTTTCATTGTCTTTCTCAAGAACTGACCTACTGCAGCACCCTCACATAGCAAGGGAACACCATCTACTTCCTCACTAATTATTTTCCAGGAAAATGCAAAGCGTATTTTCCAAAGTTTCCCTATCAAAAGTCTTATATCTGAGGATAAATTGCCATGAAGTTCAATTTCCAGAAACCAATCTGTAGTTCAAAGAGAAAGTAATATCAGAGCCTTATGGTTAATTACAAATAATGCAAAATGGAGAAACCATAAAAATAATAAAAAGGAAGTACTCATGCCGGTTTAGGAGAAATTACTCCATGCCAGGGACCTAACACATGCAATCTCATACATTCTCTGGGTTTAGGAGAAACTACTCCATGCCAGAGACTTTTTCTCACACACGCACAAAACATAAAATCCTTTTTTAAATCGCTTATGTATTCGGTTTGTCTGTTCAGGCAATATCTCTTGTATTCTGCAAACACCTGTTTTTATCCAAATTTATTATTCAATAGCGCTTTTTACTTTCTCCATACGTAGTATAAGGAAAAGTATTGTTTTCATGAAAAAAAATCAATTTCGAGATTTCAACAGAAATGCATGTTTTGAGATCCCCTGAACACGTTTTGCCCATTTTCTCGATGATGTGTGTGTGTGTATGTGACAGTTTTTTTGTGAGTGCTCTAACTGAAAAACTATTAATCAGGTCAATGCAAAATTTTATATTTAACATTTTTATGACAGTCACAAAAACTGATTAGTTTTTAGTAAAGATCTGTCAACCAGAAGTGGGTGTTTACTCTTGTCACTTATACGTTTTTTGAAATACTTGCTTTAATATTTGATTAATATAAAAAATATTGGAATAAATGTTGTAGGAAATTTTATTTTCTACATCTTTTGTTTGAAATATTTTCCTATATAATGCATTTTTTTAAACTAATTTTTTAGCTGCCACCACTATTGTTAGCAATTTTCACTTATTTATATCTTAGTAATGCTCCTTTTTATTTTCTTAAGTGTTGGAGATTCCTGGATATATCCAAATCAGAAGGCTATGGTATGAGCCTATTTCTGTTCATTGTATTCTTTAAATTTTTCTTGCAGTTCCTTAAAATATTCATTATCATTTAACCCATATGGAATTTTTAGAAATATTACATATATGGAGAGAGTCATGTGGTGGCCACATCAGATTTTTAAGATGTAAATTCATTTCTGCATTTCTGGTTTACAAGCAGTGCACATATTCTTTTTATGAAATATTACTTTTTGAACACTATGTACGAAATATTTAATTCATTTATTCCATTTTGTGTCGCAGATTCACTAATTATTAATTTATATGTAGTAACTTATGAATAAAAATTTTTGTGGGCTGCAACATATATTTTCTCATTTTACTGGGCCGCAGAGAAAAAAGTTTGTAAACCCCTGATAGTGACAATCAAGTCTAAATAACGTTTTTATGGTTAAAATTTTGGCATTAAAAGTTTTATTATAAAAGTTTTCATAAAATGTATGAATTTGTGTGTTAAATATTTTGAATATGTTTTTCATCATACCCTAATGGGCCATACCTTGGGCACCACTGGTATAGAGAATGAAGAGAAATGGGCCAAGGATAGATCCTTGGGAAACATCACAGCTAGAAGTAGTAATTTGAGATTTATACTTATTTATTAAACCAGTCTCATTATAGTGTTTTAATTCAACAAATTGTTTGCGATGTGTGACAAATGATATAATCCACTTGAGAGCAATAGCATTAATGCCTGATTCTTTAAGTTTATATTTGGGTTAGGGTTGCTAACTCTCTGAGCTTCTAATGAAGGACATTGGCAGTTTTGGTGACCAAAAAAAAATTTGTTGTGTGACACTAACAGAATGAGTGGCAAACCTCATTACTATAGTTTTTAGATAAATGTCTCTCCAGTTGGTATTCATCACACTAAAAATTCATTCAGAATATGCAGGGGTTCCAGGAAAGCTTGAAATATATGAAATCATTTTAAATGTATTTATCAATTTAAACTCAAAGCTTTTGAACAAAAAATTCCATTTCTTGTAGATTGTTTTACATGATTTATAATCATATGAGTGGGAAATTAAAGAAAAATTATTAGTCCAAGTTCCCATTTCATTTAATAGCTCATCTATATTTCATTGCATTTCTTTTAAATTTAATTTTTCCTCAACATTCACAAATCTTGGAAGCTTCTTGTTTGGAAAACTAAATGTAGAAAATAAATATAATATTGAAGTTTCATTAAAATCAATTTATTTTTCAATGTATTTCTGGGCATTATCATAAGATAATAGAAATCATCTTCTAATTTGTCACGTTCTCTTTGGACTTTTATTTTTTGTTGGTTTCATATCCAAAATACTTTTCAGTTTTTCTTCTATTAAATTGATATTTCAGAGATTTCATTATATATGTGTCCCCCATGGTAATTTCATTTGATTCCAAGTTTTTTATAGCAATTTTTAATTAAAAAAATACATTTTAAATAAATAGGAAATGAATTTCCAAGCTTTCTGTGGGATCATCATTAATTATGCTTCCCCTATTTGGTCTATGGCTGCAGCCTCTAATCTTTCTTCTCTTGATTGCGTACTAAATTTCTTTGTTAGAATAGTTAAATATCGTATACCCTCTCTCCGGACTTCCTCTAAGGAAGCCATCCTAACGGCCTTGTCCCTAGACCAATTTTCGGTATCTCGACAAAAATCTGACCTCTCCTTATGTTATAACATTTTAAACTCTAATATAGACAGTCCAGAACTCTTGGCCTCTTTCGGTTTACGAGTACCCTCTAGAACAACACGCTCTATGGATTTACTCCACATTCCAACCACAAGGTTATCTATTATTAGGCGCTCTCTTTTTTTCCGTCTTCCTACCCTATTTAATTATCTACCTTCCCACATAGATCCATTTATCCTTTCCTGTAAATCATTTATCAAAGGTTCTAGAGCTCATTTACCTCATTCTCACCTCTAATTTCTTTGTGCTCTATCCGCAGTGTTATTTTCCCTTTTCTCTTTCGTGTTGTATTCTTATTATTCTCTGTATTTTTCCTTTTTTTTATTCGCTTTTATTTATACTCATGATGTTATATATTTCACTCTAAAATGGCGAATGCTGTATGTGAAATTTTTAATTAAATAAATAAATAAATAAATAAATTTTTAACAAGTTATATTTGTCTTTGGCTTAAAAAGTATGAGCACAATGCACTACACAAACTCAACAATCTTTCTACTCAAGGTAAAAGAGAAAGCCATCTAGTTGTAATACAGTGCAAAATTTCTTTAATTTCAGAATCCACAAAGATGTGAAATTCTTTTAACATATCACGCCTTTCTGTGGGATTACTAAAATGGCCATAAATTTTGAGAACTAAATTTTCTGTGTCAACCTGAAGATTCAGCATAGAATGTTTTATGCAGTTATGGAAAATATGACGATTGCAATTGGCTTTTTTAATATCTTTACTCATAGTTTGTAGATGAGTAAGAATTGAATTGTGCTTCCCAAAATTTGAATTAGTATTATTGGCTGAAAGACAGGTAACTCTTTTCTAATTTAAATTTTATATTGATGTTTTTATTACTTTGAACATTCTGGCTTTCAGATTCATTTGAATTTTCAAAGATGCTGTCATGTAATTGCAAAGTCCATTATTTCAGTAAAAGAATTAAATACTTAAAGGAAAAAGTTTTACATTTTTTCTATTGGAAGCATCAGTTTGTATGGGGGTTCATGATTTTTTTAAATTAAATAATATGGAATCCAATACTCTTTCTTGCAGAATTTTTGCAATGCCCTCTGACTTTGTTTTTCCGCATGATAGTTTTGATGAAATAACAGAATCACTGCATGTTTTAGCATTCAGTTTGAATGTGAAATCCAAGGAGTTGTATGAATGGTCATGTTTTACCATATGATAAACATGTGCAACCACGGTCAAGGTAATTAAATCTTCCTCCTTTTAATTTTAAAAAATATCCAAAACTTAAGTGGAAGTTGATGCTCTTGCTTTATGTTTTTGAGATTCTGAGTCTTTGTGCTTTCTAATGGCTATAATACCAAGGTATGGAACAAAATGTATTGTTACTCAAAGTACATTTTGCCTCAGTTGTATATGATTCTGATGATCTAATTCAATGGTGTCGAAATTATGGGCCACATCTGGTCTGCCAAGTATCTTCATCTGGCCCTCCATGAGTTTGACAATTAAAGGACACAATATAACATTAAATGAAAACAGAACATTATAAAAACAATATATTTTGTCTAAACCCCATTATTACCATATTAGAAAAATACATTTAAAACAGGAGGTGCCGGTGGTCTCGTGCAGTCGTTCTCAACCTTTTTGATAATGTACCCCTTGTTAATTTTCAACATTGTCATGTACTCCCCTCCCCCCACCCCATCCCCTCTTCCTACTTGCATATTATGACCAAGATTTTCTTATATAACAAAATAACTATTCTGACATTTAATGCAATATTATATTTTAACCACCTTTTCAAAAATCACTCTTGTAATTTATAAAGACAATTTATTAATTTAATTGCAATATGTATTGGACTATAAGACACTTCAGACTATAAGTGGCCCCAAGGTTATTAATTTAAAAATTTAGGAAACAATTTCATTGTTTTTTATGTTTACTTATATATAAAAGCAAAAATGAAGCATTACAGAACAGCAATGCAGCACAAAAGTTTGTGTTCTTACTCATCATAAAAACCCAAAAAGTCTCATTACTGCTGTCACACTCAATAATATGTATGCAATTTACAGTTGAGGTTGTCACTTTGTAGAATTATAATATTGAAGAAGTAACACTAAAACTTTGTCAGATAAATGTTGTCAAAGTCAAGCCTTGCATGGGTGGTTTCAACGTGATTTGCATCATCATCTGAAGATAATGTAAATTGCACCGAGGTTGCTCATGCAATTTTTGAGTTTGATGGGGTAGATTTTGTGGGTTTTTAGTGCTATTTCCTAAGCACTTATGATGTAACTTTCACAGTCTTCAAATAACGTGCTATATTCACTGCCTTCAATTGCCTTGCTAATACTATTTTTCCTAAATAACTAACAAAACAAGGGGAATAACAATAATATCTACAATTTGGAAGGCTAAACAATCAATGCGCAGTTATGCATGAGATGTAAAAAGTTACTTACATTATAGTCAACTTCGTAGATATCCATAATTCAAAAATAATGTAACTTGGTATTGTAGAAATTTTACCAAGTTACATTATTTTTGAATTACTTACATTAGTGCGATTTTTGCACTTGTTTTTCAGACATAATCTTCTCAATGCATGGTCGAATTTTGGTCACTGCAAGGATGAGATCATGTTCAGAGGTCAGACGATAGCAGTTCCATGTCTTATTAAATAAATTGGCGAACTGTCTCACCCTTTCCTCATACTCACTGTCCCACCCCTTGCCTACAATGTTAAAAATTTTTATACTAAGAACATCTTGTGTACTGATACTCACTCTACACCCATTTTAAGCTAAATATTTTTTACTTTCCTCCTCTCCCAAAAATTTCCTCAGGTCTGCATTGATGCACTTTTGGCACTGTCAGCACCCTTGTTACTCTGTATCCCCTGTACCCCATTGAGAACCGCTGGTCTATTGTTTAGGACGCTGGCTGCTAATCGTCTGCTGCTTGAAAAGGCAGCAGGCACAAATCCTGTGAAAGTAGGATTTTTTCCAAGGCCATCCGGCTCCCTGTTTGTGTGGTTTGATGAGTCCGTGCAAAGTCAGCATCCCATCCTTTGGAAGGGACATTAAGCCATTGGCCATCTTGGTGCTAATGCCGGCACTGGATTTTCCTCCTCCCTTGTGAATGTTTGATGTGGAAGGAGCTATGGCTATAATAATCCAAGAGGTTGATTAGCCAAAAATACACACACATTTAAAACAAATTAGTTGATATAGATCCACAACTAGACACTTTAGTTTCCTTAAATTATTCTTAATTTCTATTTCCGACTGAGTGTGGCCTGTGAAGAGGGTGGAAGAGGTCTATGTGGCCCACAGAAATGGGTTATGTGGCCCTTGAGCCAAAAAGTTAGTTTGGTCACCACTGATCCTATCCATTCAAATTTATTTTCCCTCAGTTCATTAAATTTACATACATGTTTTCTTTTTCATTCTTGTGAATTTATAGAACTCATAGTAATAGGATGTTTTCTGAAATAAAAAAACTATCTCAAAGCAAAATAATCTGAACTGACTAAACTGTAAATTATTATATTAATTAAGGCCTAAATCTGTTTGTTGGGTATGTGGCCAAAATCAATCTGCCCAAGAAAACAAAAATCAATCTACTGAAGACAAGAAAACCTTGATTAAATAAATTTAAAATGAAAAAAAATAAATTTTTGTCGCTACACTTGACAGATGACACAATAACAATTATCTACAAGTTTACTGACTAGAATAAAAGCCTAGAACTACCAACATTTTTGAATGGTTACGTGTACTAGTAATTTATATTTATCATCATTTAATTTATACTACATACTGTTAATAATCAACTTTTGTTCTCACCTGATATTGTTAACATACACAAATAACAATTACACTATGTTATGTTATTAATTATTAACACAGAGCAGACAGTAAACAGCAGACACTACTGCACTGACAGTGAAAAAAACATCAATGTGATGACTGATTGTGAGACAAAATATAGAGTGATTCCTCTAATAACTTGTCACAATGCTTCAAGGTTACAAAGTCAAATTGCAACACTAAACATAGATGGCATTCTTGCACACTTGTTATTTGACAAAAAACATTTCACAGTAATTTAGATTAAAAACAATAAAATAAAGTTGTTTTGCAGTAATTTAGATTAAAAAATATAATTAGCGAACAGTAAGAAGTTTTGCAGAAAAGGACAAATCACATCTTTCCCAGCATTGTGGAAGGATTCAGGAAAAAGCACTTGAAAAAAAGATTTTCTCTCCCTAAGGAGGACAGTTGGCAACCCTAATTCAAGTGTAGAATGATCTGCAGAGTTGAAGGCCTTAGATAAACCATAAAATAATCTCAGGATAATGGATTTATTATTGATGGCAAGGTCGGATTAAGGGGCTCAGGAGCCCTGACATAATTTTTGTCAGGTCCCTCCCTCCACCCCACACACAACATCTGGGGCCTCCATGGGGCCCCTTTTATCACAGGGTCCTGGCACAACTGCGCCCCAGTTCCAGCATTGGTTGATGGGTTGATAGATTCCTTGTAATAAATTGAATATAGCAGTGTTGGTTGATTTTCCTTTAAGAAATTCATGCTGTGATGGTGATAATATTTGAAATTTATTGAGATAGGTGGTAATTCGAGAAAGCATTATTCTTTTTAAAAATGTTGAAAAATCTGATGTGAAGGTTATTAATAAAATTTAATTGCTAAATTTCCATTTATATTAATTTATTATTCTCTGCTACTGCCAGCACTTTGTCCTTATTTTTAATGAAATCATAAAATTCAGTACATTTCATATTAAAATTAAACTTTACTTGGAGTTCATCTTTTACTACTCCTAATTCTGGTTGATTTCTTGGATCTGTCAAATATTTGTCATGACGGAAAATATCCTTTAAATGTAATTATTACTAACAGGTATTTAATGAGCAAACTAAACAATTTTTAGAAACTTTGGAAACATTTCAATTTTAGATCTCTTAAACAGAGTTGTCGATTTCTCAATTCCAGGCATATCCATTTTTATAATTTATTGCAACATTTTTTCAATGATCAGTATTCTGAATATAAATATATAAGTAATAAATATTAATAATATCACATAATTGAAGACTTTCAATACATAGCTCCAATTGTGGCCATTCAAAATCATTTCTAAGTTCAAACATATTTAGATATTTTAAAGGAGAATCAGCTGCATCAAAATGCCTTGCAATGTATTCTACTGCTTGTGCACAAAATTCACTGAATTCTTTTTTTTTAGTTTTTCAGCTGTGGGTTAAGTAAATATTTCAATACAGCATTTACCTTAGAACTATAAATTTCATCCTTATTTCTCTGGTTTAGTTGATTGATAAAATCCTTCATAGCATGATGTATGTACCTAACATTGCAGAAGTAGAGGATTTTTTCCAATATCAAAACTTTTTCATAGAAAAGACCAGATACATGATGCATGAAATGTAGATACATGTACCTCTTCACATGGGCATCTGTTGGGAGGGGGGGAGGAATGGGGACAGTTGCCCCCTCTGGATCAGGCCTGTGTCACAGGAAAACAACTGACTGTGGGAGCTCGCCTATTCTCTTACCCCCTCTTCTGGTAAAGTTCCAGCAGATGTCCATGCTTCTGCAATAGATGTTTCCTCATCTCCATTATGGGCAACAAATGCCCATATTAATTTGTCAGTTTCTTTTACCTTGACTTAGGAAATAAGATTTTATGGTGGGCCATTTTTCTACAAGCCTAGAAATGGCTGGGTAAAGTGATAACTGTCTTGTGGGTACATAAAGAAGTATTTTTTCCCATTCTATTTCAACAAATTTCAAGAAGCTTTTTAGAGATTCTACATTTTTTGCAGATGAAGAAAATTCATTGTAAATTTTATTGCTAAACTTTCAACATCAAAATCTAAAATCTTTGAGTCATATTTATCTGCATTGTTAATTACATGGCTGCGGAAGACCCAGATAAGAATTTAACAAAGTGTTTTTCCTTAAAATGTATTCATTTTCCTTATGAACTGTAGAAGTAGCATGAGTTTTGATTGGTTTTAATCCATCCCACTTAATAGTGAAAGCGATCAGAGTGCATTTTGCAGAGTCGACAGAGTAACAATAGGATTTCGAGGTTTAACAATGCAATTGGTAGGCAAGGCAACAGTCCGTTAAAATGCCAAGATTTTTCCGAAATATCTCATTCAAACGATTAACATGCGCGATTTCGAGATGAAGGCGAAAAAATACGAATAGAATAAAATACTTCAAAATGCTTTCTTTATAATGGCCCAGATCCGAAAATCGAAGGTCAATTTTTTATATTTTAATTTCCAAAAGAAGGAAAGCATGATCGTTGAAAAGTCCCTTTCTACGCATTACCTTATGAGAAATAATTCCCTGGAGTAGAACTCAGATCGTTTTTCCAAATATTTTATCGTCAATCACTTTTAATATGTGAATTAAGCAATCCTGGAAAATTTCCATTCATTATCTCTTATCGTTTTTGAGTTATGAACGATTTAAAATGATCACCAACCAACCAACACTTGTCTATTATTATAGAAGATACTAGGGGCCCGTTGCAGTACTTCCTGGAACCTTTGCGTGAAGTGACCCAATACGATATATCCTATGACAAAATTATTAGTTGAACCACTTTTATTGCCCCTCTTGCTCACACCATTTTCATAACCAAAAACACATACCTACATGACTTAGACTACCGGTACACAATATGTTTTATTTTGTTCACTATTTCTGATGGCACAGCATATTATTTATCAATATAGTAATTTGCTTAAACTGCACAAAAGCTTGCAAACGAAACGATATTTTCAATGTATGTGTGAAATATATTTCTATTTGAAATGTTAAGTTGTCCATTATTACAATGCATTGGAATCGTTTCTTTTCTTCGCTATGTGTTTAATTTGTTTTATATTTACACGAAACTTTTTACATAAACTTTCAATCGGTTATTGATGCGTTTCTTTCATTGTAAGCTTAGTGCAAGTGCACTTGAAAGTCTGAGTCTAACAATGCAAAAATCCGAGTTCAACAACTGAAATGTTGAAAAATTGGGAAAAAATGGAATATGAACTTAAAATATGAACAAAGACAAATTAAACAACAGAATAGAAAGTAAGAATAAGAATCTTAATTTCTATCTACGTGAAATAGTGTAAATCTCAAGTGAAAGTCTCGATCGTAAATTATTTTAAATTGTTGAAGACTAAAGGTCTACACATCGTATTCCAGCCGATTATGTGTTAATCAAATGCAAAAGCGAAAACTTTCCTGATATCGTACCCTTGCTTTTTCGGGGGACGACAACCCGCTTAAAAACTGCAAGAGTTCGCGTCGAGTATTCAGGCGAAAGATTTGTCGAAATCGAGCCGATCATTGTTGATTTATTTGCGTTTATACTGAGAGGTGGCGTCACTCGAGGCTTAATCTGCTTTTGTCCTTCATGCGTTTGTTTTATTGTAAGTTTAGTGCAAACGCACTTGAAGCCCGAGTCTAACAATGCAAAAATCCGAGATTCACAATGCCGGCTACTTTAGCAACCTCCTTTTTGAAACCGGAGAAAATTGAATATAAACTTAAAAATCTGATGTGGCCACCACATGACTTTCTTCATATCTGTAATATTTCTAAATATTCCAAATATGTTACACAATAATAAATATTTTAAGAAACTGCGAGAAAATTTTAGACTACAAAGAACAGAAATACACTCAAACCATAGCCTTCTGATATTGATATAGCCACAAAGCCCCAACAACTAAGAAAAGTAAAAGGAGCGTTAATAAGACGTAACTAAGTATCAATTGTTAACAATAGTCAGTAGGTGGCGCGGTGGTGGCAACTAAAAATATAAAATATCTCTTAAAAATGCATTATATTGAAAAACGTATCAAACAAAGGTTGTAGAAAATAAAATTTCCTACAAAGTTTATTCCAGTACATTTTTACATTTATCAAATATTAATGCAAATATTTCAAAATAACGGATAAGTGACAAGAGTAAACACCCACTTTCGGTAGACCGATTTTTACCAAAAACTAATCAGATCTAACTTTTATAAAAATGTTAAATATAAAATTTTGCGTTGACCTAATTAATAGTTTTTGAGTTAGAGTGCCCACAAAAATCTATCACATACAGACAGACACACAGACATCATCGAGAAAATAGTCAAACGTGTTCAGGGGACCTCAAAACGTATATTTCTGTTGAAATCTCGAAGTCGATTTTATTCATGAAAAAATCGAATTCTCCCAGATTTAAATGTATGTGCAAACCGCACTCTCGTAGCTTCAGACCTGCAGTAATATAACTGCTTTGTTTGGTCATAGAGCTTATAATTTTTTGTTTCAAGAAATTACTTACACATAAGTAATAACCGGTCAATCGCAGGAAACAAGGACAGCCACCTCGTTTTCGAGTGATATAAAAGTTGTTTATATTCGACAACAATGAAATCGCAGAAATCTTCGAGCTGTTCTGTTCGAACAGAGTAAATTGAAAAATAATTATAAATTTTGAAAATTAATACATCTACATCTATAGGTAATGACAAGCATGATGAACTGCGTTGTTGAGAACATTAGCTGGACAGCCAATTTTTATCAAGTTTTCAGTAATATTTTTTTGAAGCTTTGAATAAACATAATTTGATCCCTGTATCTTACGTCCACCCAAAATTAGTGTTGCAGTTGTCGCCGCAAAATGCAATACACTTACGTAAAAGTCCATGTAGATTCTACGCGTCAACAACAAGATCAGAAATAGTTGTAGAGTCTTCTTTAGATTCGTAAATAAGGTCCAAAATTTTACACTTGGTGCCTCCATTTTTTAAATCAAAATATTGTACAACTATTGGAAACATTTTTGTTGCCAAATGATTTTGAGTTCATTATTAAATACGCACATCCTCTTCGGCATTTTATGGGTAATCTGACTCAAACAGTCTTAACTGTAAATTATAAAATGAATAATTAATAAAATAAGAATTCAACATATATTATTATACTCGAAATCCTAATAACACTTAATAGCGATTACTTACCGACTTAATAAAGGAAAACAACAGCACAGCAAATTCTGTATTCTACACGGTAACCAAATGTAGGTCGCACCTCTTATAATGTCATGTAAATAATAACTTTATAAAGTTTGTATTTCTTTGATTTAGAATACTTTATTAATCAGGCAATTCGTGAATAACAGAAAACCTGTGAAAAGTGAATCAAGTAAGGTTGTGCACGGGTTTCCCGTGGTACATAAGTGCTTTTCGTCAAATTCTCCGTAGTGTAATCATATATTAATGTATTTGCTTTGAAATAAGAAAATTGTTTTTCCTTATTTTATGTTAGCCCTGCTTTATAGATACGCTCGAAACATGTTCATTTCATTTTGCCATTCTATACTCACCCCACAAGCGAAATTTCTTTTTGAAATCGATTCAGCTAAAAACTTCCAAATTCATAGTTACAGAAAAATTCTAACCTTGATATTGTGGTAGCCCTGTTAAGTCGATCCGGTTGAAATATGCTGTTTTGTTTATTTATTTATATGAAGAATATATGTAACATATTGGATTTAAATTCATGCTGCCAGTTCTCTATAACTACGTGTACAAATATAATTTTACTTTTTATTATGGTAGCCCTGCTCTTTATCTCCGCTTTAAACATCTTGATTTCATTATACTATGTTGTACAAATCTTATATACACAATTTAGTTGAAATCCGTTCAGGCAATTTCTTCCAAATCCGTAATTAGAATGTAATTTGTAAGTGTGGCCCCACTGTTTGGTTGATCCGGTCCTAATATGCTACTATGGTTTTGTATATATATGTACATCACAAATTTTAAATTTGGTTAAAATTCATTGCGACAGTTCAACACAAATACTTGTTAAATGCATTTTTTTATTACTTGTATTGTGGCAGCCCTGATCTCTATATCTACGTTTCAAATATTTATTTTGTTTTTTAATGTTGTACACCTTCATACTAAATTTCGTTGAAATCGGTTATGCCAATTCCTTCTAAATGCATTATTACCGAAAAGTTTAATTTTGCAATTGTGGCATGCCTGCTCTGTCGATCTGGTTGAAATATGCTATTTTGGCACTAAATTTATGTGAAAATTCTATGTGCCAAATTTGGTTTAAATCAGTTTTGCCAATTCTTCCCTGATATATGCGTACGGACGGACGGAGATCACGAAGATAATATAGGGTGCTTTTCAGCAATGACGAAAAGCACTAAAACAGGGTTTCCTCTAAAGTCTCCGGGTTTCAATTCAAAATCTCCGGGTCATGAATGTCTTAAAGTTGGCAACCCTAGTTAATATATCTCGATTCCAGCGGCGAATTTCTGGGAACGTGCTAACTCTATAGTTACAGCAATATATTTTCAAAGTAATAATCTAAACGTAACAAAATCGTCACTGAATTGTGTTCGGTGAAGTCTTCCACTAACCTACATCATTAATGTGTTTTATTTCTTTCTCTGACGTATTATTTTCCGTCTTTGTTCAGATGCATTTTCTTTATTTAATTTCCATACATTCATTTATTTCTAAAAAAATGTTTTTTTCGAACCTAGTATGATACTATAAGAATCTATTTCATAATGAATACGTTTGAAAACTTTATAATATTTATAAATTAAAATTTCATTATTATCAGGTTCTTTTAATACCCAAATAAAAAATACTCAAATTATGGATTTTTAAGTTCTTTTGGATATAGATAAATACATCTCTGATGATATTTGTTTATTTATTGTTATATATGACATTGGTTGAAATATTTAATGGTGAATGTGTGAATACAATTTGAAAAAATGATGAAAACTTTTGCTCTCTTCCTCGTCGAAAATCAAAATGTAGAAGCCCCTATCTTCAAATTACTTTACACTCTTAAAAAGAAGCAAAAAAATCTGTTCAGCGAGGGAGGGGGGAGTTAGGATTCGACGCCCTTGCCCTAGTGTACTCCTTCCAATTTCTTAAAATCTGGTCACCTTAGATCAGAGGGAATCATTACACTCCATTTTCATATTTAGCCCCCTCGTTGATGTAACTCTTAATGATGATATTGTTGTAGGCCTTTGATATAAACCAATGAGGAACAGGGAGTGTTTGGGTAATCATGGGCATTAAATCTTGAATCTAACAAATTCCTCATTGAATATCATAAAATTTATATATTTAGATATCATTGCGCTTAAAGAAAAGACGAGGATAAATAAACATTTCTTCTACATTAAAAATTTTAGGCCCATGTTCTTTCCAAACATTTTTTCACATTATGAAGTAATGTTTACACACATTTTTAAGAGATGGTAAATTAATGCCGAAGATCTTTATTTTAATTTGTAATTCTGTCTGATAAATTGCGAAGGGAAGATTGTAGAAATAAATTTTATTTTTTTATGCTTTCTATGTGCTACATAGATAATACGCAAAATCAATTCACAATTTAATCCCCTAGATTCTAGCATGAAAAACTGTTCGAGGATCCAACACTACGTCACGTCGTCCTTATTAACTTCTTAGGAGGGACGCATCGTTAGATCCACCACTTCCCTCTTTGTCCTCGCTACTTGGTCGGAGAGTACTCGAGGTGTGGCTTCCGCTTAACTCTTCCAGAAAGACACGGCGTGTGGCCATTGTAGCCATTTGATAGACTGTCGGGGGTAGTCTGCTATTTCAGGGCCGTTGCTGCGATATGGTCTTGCTCCTTTCCTGTTATGATCACTATAATGGATGTTTCCTATTCCCCTCCTCTCACGCGGAATGAGGGTGTATTGTTTGTTACCTTCTGTAAACAAATGTTTTGACTCTTCTGTTTCTGTCCTAAATAAATAAGAATGGAGACTACTGTCAAGATGACGTTAAAAATTGTAAAAATCACAAAATCAGTTTATACAGTTAAGGAGTGATTTTTACAATTTTTAGCTGTTTCTGTCCCACTTGAAACCGTGATCGGTGACATATTTGAAACTTCATTCCTCAGGCTTGATTGTTTCGCGAAATTTCAATGCTCAATGAAGATTGAACATGATTAGCAGCATTTGCTCCTTGTTGTTCCTGCAAATAACTATGTGACCTGTGCGTGATGATGTTATTTCCTAATCTTCATGTATTCGTCCGTGAAGTTTTGAGCAATGATACGTAAACCACTCTTGTAGGCAGTCGATTATATACAACCGTTTTCAAAACGCAAAATATCGCTCCCCTGATAATAGAATTTTATTTCAGTTACAGCAGTAATTGAGTGGGCATGGCTTCAATAATTATGTTAGCTTTTTTCGATGCGTTCTTTAAAACTTAAAGACGAACACTTAATTTGACGAAGTATCGGCATCATAAGTAGAGAGATAAGAAATATTGACACTTAAAGGAATAAGAAGTTCAGTGTGAAGAATTTATTAGGTTAAATTTAGTGAAATATATCTGAAAGTATTATAATTTATTAGAAGTTTCAAGGAGTTAGTAGCGTTTCATTTAGGCAATATATTTCCGCGAGACAACTGAAATAGTTATTTAGTGTCGAAATTAAATGAATTCTTAGCAGTGCACAACTTGACCGATTCACTTAAACATTTTCTTGACAATTTAATTTTATCTGTAGAGGGGTGATTAGTCAATCCCCCTAATGGTAGCGGTTTCGAATTCTGCCGCGGGCATAGTTACATGTTATGTTATGTTATGTTTTATTTTGTTCACTATTTCTGATGGCACAGCATATTATTTATCAATATAGTAATTTGCTTAAACTGCACAAAAGCTTGCAAACGAAACGATATTTTCAATGTATGTGTGAAATATATTTCTATTTGAAATGTTAAGTTGTCCATTATTACAATGCATTGGAATCGTTTCTTTTCTTCGCTATGTGTTTAATTTGTTTTATATTTACACGAAACTTTTTACATAAACTTTCAATCGGTTATTGATGCGTTTCTTTCATTGTAAGCTTAGTGCAAGTGCACTTGAAAGTCTGAGTCTAACAATGCAAAAATCCGAGTTCAACAACTGAAATGTTGAAAAATTGGGAAAAAATGGAATATGAACTTAAAATATGAACAAAGACAAATTAAACAACAGAATAGAAAGTAAGAATAAGAATCTTAATTTCTATCTACGTGAAATAGTGTAAATCTCAAGTGAAAGTCTCGATCGTAAATTATTTTAAATTGTTGAAGACTAAAGGTCTACACATCGTATTCCAGCCGATTATGTGTTAATCAAATGCAAAAGCGAAAACTTTCCTGATATCGTACCCTTGCTTTTTCGGGGGACGACAACCCGCTTAAAAACTGCAAGAGTTCGCGTCGAGTATTCAGGCGAAAGATTTGTCGAAATCGAGCCGATCATTGTTGATTTATTTGCGTTTATACTGAGAGGTGGCGTCACTCGAGGCTTAATCTGCTTTTGTCCTTCATGCGTTTGTTTTATTGTAAGTTTAGTGCAAACGCACTTGAAGCCCGAGTCTAACAATGCAAAAATCCGAGATTCACAATGCCGGCTACTTTAGCAACCTCCTTTTTGAAACCGGAGAAAATTGAATATAAACTTAAAAATCTGATGTGGCCACCACATGACTTTCTTCATATCTGTAATATTTCTAAATATTCCAAATATGTTACACAATAATAAATATTTTAAGAAACTGCGAGAAAATTTTAGACTACAAAGAACAGAAATACACTCAAACCATAGCCTTCTGATATTGATATAGCCACAAAGCCCCAACAACTAAGAAAAGTAAAAGGAGCGTTAATAAGACGTAACTAAGTATCAATTGTTAACAATAGTCAGTAGGTGGCGCGGTGGTGGCAACTAAAAATATAAAATATCTCTTAAAAATGCATTATATTGAAAAACGTATCAAACAAAGGTTGTAGAAAATAAAATTTCCTACAAAGTTTATTCCAGTACATTTTTACATTTATCAAATATTAATGCAAATATTTCAAAATAACGGATAAGTGACAAGAGTAAACACCCACTTTCGGTAGACCGATTTTTACCAAAAACTAATCAGATCTAACTTTTATAAAAATGTTAAATATAAAATTTTGCGTTGACCTAATTAATAGTTTTTGAGTTAGAGTGCCCACAAAAATCTATCACATACAGACAGACACACAGACATCATCGAGAAAATAGTCAAACGTGTTCAGGGGACCTCAAAACGTATATTTCTGTTGAAATCTCGAAGTCGATTTTATTCATGAAAAAATCGAATTCTCCCAGATTTAAATGTATGTGCAAACCGCACTCTCGTAGCTTCAGACCTGCAGTAATATAACTGCTTTGTTTGGTCATAGAGCTTATAATTTTTTGTTTCAAGAAATTACTTACACATAAGTAATAACCGGTCAATCGCAGGAAACAAGGACAGCCACCTCGTTTTCGAGTGATATAAAAGTTGTTTATATTCGACAACAATGAAATCGCAGAAATCTTCGAGCTGTTCTGTTCGAACAGAGTAAATTGAAAAATAATTATAAATTTTGAAAATTAATACATCTACATCTATAGGTAATGACAAGCATGATGAACTGCGTTGTTGAGAACATTAGCTGGACAGCCAATTTTTATCAAGTTTTCAGTAATATTTTTTTGAAGCTTTGAATAAACATAATTTGATCCCTGTATCTTACGTCCACCCAAAATTAGTGTTGCAGTTGTCGCCGCAAAATGCAATACACTTACGTAAAAGTCCATGTAGATTCTACGCGTCAACAACAAGATCAGAAATAGTTGTAGAGTCTTCTTTAGATTCGTAAATAAGGTCCAAAATTTTACACTTGGTGCCTCCATTTTTTAAATCAAAATATTGTACAACTATTGGAAACATTTTTGTTGCCAAATGATTTTGAGTTCATTATTAAATACGCACATCCTCTTCGGCATTTTATGGGTAATCTGACTCAAACAGTCTTAACTGTAAATTATAAAATGAATAATTAATAAAATAAGAATTCAACATATATTATTATACTCGAAATCCTAATAACACTTAATAGCGATTACTTACCGACTTAATAAAGGAAAACAACAGCACAGCAAATTCTGTATTCTACACGGTAACCAAATGTAGGTCGCACCTCTTATAATGTCATGTAAATAATAACTTTATAAAGTTTGTATTTCTTTGATTTAGAATACTTTATTAATCAGGCAATTCGTGAATAACAGAAAACCTGTGAAAAGTGAATCAAGTAAGGTTGTGCACGGGTTTCCCGTGGTACATAAGTGCTTTTCGTCAAATTCTCCGTAGTGTAATCATATATTAATGTATTTGCTTTGAAATAAGAAAATTGTTTTTCCTTATTTTATGTTAGCCCTGCTTTATAGATACGCTCGAAACATGTTCATTTCATTTTGCCATTCTATACTCACCCCACAAGCGAAATTTCTTTTTGAAATCGATTCAGCTAAAAACTTCCAAATTCATAGTTACAGAAAAATTCTAACCTTGATATTGTGGTAGCCCTGTTAAGTCGATCCGGTTGAAATATGCTGTTTTGTTTATTTATTTATATGAAGAATATATGTAACATATTGGATTTAAATTCATGCTGCCAGTTCTCTATAACTACGTGTACAAATATAATTTTACTTTTTATTATGGTAGCCCTGCTCTTTATCTCCGCTTTAAACATCTTGATTTCATTATACTATGTTGTACAAATCTTATATACACAATTTAGTTGAAATCCGTTCAGGCAATTTCTTCCAAATCCGTAATTAGAATGTAATTTGTAAGTGTGGCCCCACTGTTTGGTTGATCCGGTCCTAATATGCTACTATGGTTTTGTATATATATGTACATCACAAATTTTAAATTTGGTTAAAATTCATTGCGACAGTTCAACACAAATACTTGTTAAATGCATTTTTTTATTACTTGTATTGTGGCAGCCCTGATCTCTATATCTACGTTTCAAATATTTATTTTGTTTTTTAATGTTGTACACCTTCATACTAAATTTCGTTGAAATCGGTTATGCCAATTCCTTCTAAATGCATTATTACCGAAAAGTTTAATTTTGCAATTGTGGCATGCCTGCTCTGTCGATCTGGTTGAAATATGCTATTTTGGCACTAAATTTATGTGAAAATTCTATGTGCCAAATTTGGTTTAAATCAGTTTTGCCAATTCTTCCCTGATATATGCGTACGGACGGACGGAGATCACGAAGATAATATAGGGTGCTTTTCAGCAATGACGAAAAGCACTAAAACAGGGTTTCCTCTAAAGTCTCCGGGTTTCAATTCAAAATCTCCGGGTCATGAATGTCTTAAAGTTGGCAACCCTAGTTAATATATCTCGATTCCAGCGGCGAATTTCTGGGAACGTGCTAACTCTATAGTTACAGCAATATATTTTCAAAGTAATAATCTAAACGTAACAAAATCGTCACTGAATTGTGTTCGGTGAAGTCTTCCACTAACCTACATCATTAATGTGTTTTATTTCTTTCTCTGACGTATTATTTTCCGTCTTTGTTCAGATGCATTTTCTTTATTTAATTTCCATACATTCATTTATTTCTAAAAAAATGTTTTTTTCGAACCTAGTATGATACTATAAGAATCTATTTCATAATGAATACGTTTGAAAACTTTATAATATTTATAAATTAAAATTTCATTATTATCAGGTTCTTTTAATACCCAAATAAAAAATACTCAAATTATGGATTTTTAAGTTCTTTTGGATATAGATAAATACATCTCTGATGATATTTGTTTATTTATTGTTATATATGACATTGGTTGAAATATTTAATGGTGAATGTGTGAATACAATTTGAAAAAATGATGAAAACTTTTGCTCTCTTCCTCGTCGAAAATCAAAATGTAGAAGCCCCTATCTTCAAATTACTTTACACTCTTAAAAAGAAGCAAAAAAATCTGTTCAGCGAGGGAGGGGGGAGTTAGGATTCGACGCCCTTGCCCTAGTGTACTCCTTCCAATTTCTTAAAATCTGGTCACCTTAGATCAGAGGGAATCATTACACTCCATTTTCATATTTAGCCCCCTCGTTGATGTAACTCTTAATGATGATATTGTTGTAGGCCTTTGATATAAACCAATGAGGAACAGGGAGTGTTTGGGTAATCATGGGCATTAAATCTTGAATCTAACAAATTCCTCATTGAATATCATAAAATTTATATATTTAGATATCATTGCGCTTAAAGAAAAGACGAGGATAAATAAACATTTCTTCTACATTAAAAATTTTAGGCCCATGTTCTTTCCAAACATTTTTTCACATTATGAAGTAATGTTTACACACATTTTTAAGAGATGGTAAATTAATGCCGAAGATCTTTATTTTAATTTGTAATTCTGTCTGATAAATTGCGAAGGGAAGATTGTAGAAATAAATTTTATTTTTTTATGCTTTCTATGTGCTACATAGATAATACGCAAAATCAATTCACAATTTAATCCCCTAGATTCTAGCATGAAAAACTGTTCGAGGATCCAACACTACGTCACGTCGTCCTTATTAACTTCTTAGGAGGGACGCATCGTTAGATCCACCACTTCCCTCTTTGTCCTCGCTACTTGGTCGGAGAGTACTCGAGGTGTGGCTTCCGCTTAACTCTTCCAGAAAGACACGGCGTGTGGCCATTGTAGCCATTTGATAGACTGTCGGGGGTAGTCTGCTATTTCAGGGCCGTTGCTGCGATATGGTCTTGCTCCTTTCCTGTTATGATCACTATAATGGATGTTTCCTATTCCCCTCCTCTCACGCGGAATGAGGGTGTATTGTTTGTTACCTTCTGTAAACAAATGTTTTGACTCTTCTGTTTCTGTCCTAAATAAATAAGAATGGAGACTACTGTCAAGATGACGTTAAAAATTGTAAAAATCACAAAATCAGTTTATACAGTTAAGGAGTGATTTTTACAATTTTTAGCTGTTTCTGTCCCACTTGAAACCGTGATCGGTGACATATTTGAAACTTCATTCCTCAGGCTTGATTGTTTCGCGAAATTTCAATGCTCAATGAAGATTGAACATGATTAGCAGCATTTGCTCCTTGTTGTTCCTGCAAATAACTATGTGACCTGTGCGTGATGATGTTATTTCCTAATCTTCATGTATTCGTCCGTGAAGTTTTGAGCAATGATACGTAAACCACTCTTGTAGGCAGTCGATTATATACAACCGTTTTCAAAACGCAAAATATCGCTCCCCTGATAATAGAATTTTATTTCAGTTACAGCAGTAATTGAGTGGGCATGGCTTCAATAATTATGTTAGCTTTTTTCGATGCGTTCTTTAAAACTTAAAGACGAACACTTAATTTGACGAAGTATCGGCATCATAAGTAGAGAGATAAGAAATATTGACACTTAAAGGAATAAGAAGTTCAGTGTGAAGAATTTATTAGGTTAAATTTAGTGAAATATATCTGAAAGTATTATAATTTATTAGAAGTTTCAAGGAGTTAGTAGCGTTTCATTTAGGCAATATATTTCCGCGAGACAACTGAAATAGTTATTTAGTGTCGAAATTAAATGAATTCTTAGCAGTGCACAACTTGACCGATTCACTTAAACATTTTCTTGACAATTTAATTTTATCTGTAGAGGGGTGATTAGTCAATCCCCCTAATGGTAGCGGTTTCGAATTCTGCCGCGGGCATAGTTACATGTTATCGACTTTGTTATCGTTATTATGCTCATTGTAAAAAGTCGGCAACAGCTGTTTATGAGCTATTTAAAATAAATAAATACATATTGTTTGGTTTAAGTATTTATTTGTTTTCTTTCTGTATTTTAAATATAATGGAGAAAAGTAACCAGAGAAAAAGATTATATGCAAATTTAAGCCTTCTTAACTAGATTCAAGGAAAATTACTCTCTAAAAATTGGGCATTCCTATGTAAATAAACTGATGTGGGCAACACATGACTTTCTCCATATTTATATGGCAAATTACATGTTGTTAGCTCTGGGATCGTTGTCAATATTTACTTCCGGTTGACAATTAAGAAAAGAAAAAGGAGCGTTACTAAGACGTAACTAAGTGTCAATTGTTAACAATAGTCTTCGGTAGGTGGCAGCTAAAAATATAAGATATCTCTTAAACAATGCATTATATGGAAAAATGTATCAAAGGTTTTAGAAACTAAAATTTCCTACAACTTTTATTCAAATACAATTTTACATTTATCAAATATTAAAGTAAATATTTCAAAATAACGGATAAGTGACAAGAGTAAACACCCACTTCCGGTCGACCGATTTTTACCAAAAAATAATCAGATCTTTTAACTTTTATAAAAATGATGAATATAAAATTTTGCGTTGACCTGATAAATAGTTTTTGAGTTAGAGCGCCCACAAAAATGTATCACATACAGACATCATCGAGAAAATAGTCAGTGTTCAGGGGACCTTAAAACGTGTATTTCCGTTGAAATCTCGAATTAGATTTTTTTTCATGAAAACAATACTATATATATATATATATATATATATATATATATATATATATATATATATATATATATATATATATATATATATATATATAGATATATATATATATATATATACTTCGTATATGGAGAAAGTAAAAATACTTCCTTTCAACGAAACCCATTTGTCTGTTTACAGCTGGGCGAGATGATGGATTCAAAAGGAGCAGTTCATCATGGGGGATCGCAGGGGTCCAATTGCTTCGTCCTACGCTTTAAATGGGTGCGAATTGTTAAGTGATTGCAGGACTTCCTCCTCTGCTAAAACGTATCTCATTTAGAGCTCTCTATATACACAACCCCATTCCTACCCTGGTAAGCCTATTGTCGCGACCACCCTTTCACTTCTGCACAATGCAATGGTCATTGTATATCCCTTTGACCACGGGGCCACCGTATTCCGAAATGCTGGCTTGCCTATTTTCAACTGTCAGTTGCGCGCTATCGTCTTAAACTGTCTGTGGTTGTTTGGTAATATATAAATTTAATCGAACCATCAAAATCCGAAATTCTTTGTGACTGCTGCTGTGTTTCGAGTATTAATTGTCACACTTAAATATCTTCATGTTGAAAACAAGAGAGGAACGATGGACACACCATGTGTGTGTTGATATTTTTTTATATCTGTCATTTATACCACCAAATAAACTCTAAAGTTCTAGAATAAGACTTATGGAAAAAGCGAATAGGCTGTTTAAAAAGCGTCATTTTGTCTAGCTAAATATTATTTATATTTTTAGAAGAAATTTCGCGAAACCAAGCCAAAATTGAAAATGAAGGGCGCTGAGGTAGAAAATCCAAAACAATAGATTATAAAAAATCAAAAATAATTTTTGAACATATTATTTTAGTTATATAAATGGACGTCAAGTAGACAGGAAGATATTATACCAATGGAGAATAAAATATCTAAAAACAAATAAAGTATATAGCACAGTCTCTAGCATTAATAAAATTCCAAACTACTTTAATTGCTACGTTATTTTTTCTCTCAAATATTCGTTGCAATTAATTTTCCGAGCTGATGACCCCTTTTACGGACAATCGTTGCTTGACTAATTGGATCATTATTCAAGCTCTACATCTGCCAGTGGAATGGCCCAAACATGGAGTAATTTAACAACCCGTTTGTATTCCTGCGATGGCCGCTGCCATTTTGGCCTTTTCCGTATTTTCTTTCAGTTGCACACGCAGGTAACAGAGGACGCTAAGGTCTCGCTAATTCGTGACTCCTTTTCGTTTTCAGGTGCACTTGTCTCGAGTGCGTGAGTCGTCTAGCAGGTTGATTACTGCTCATTCTTCCTTTCCGATCGCCATCATCGGCATTCATCCTCGGTTAATACCTCAAAGAGACGGTCACAATCACTACGTCAAAGTTGTTTGCAAGTTCCGCCTCTCCGTCTTGCGCTTCTTGACATGAAAAGGTAAGGACTTTGATATTACGGCGTTAAGCGAGGAATTCCCTTTGTTACCATGAGAGAAATCTCACATAACCCTCGTATTGGATTCATTAAAGCCTTCCGTTTCAACAAGAGCCATCCTCCTCCATTTGACTGTGATATCCCATTTGGGTCTGGGGGGCCACCGGCTCACTTCTCTTTCCTAGCGTATATCTCTCCCTCGCAGATCTCCCTCTCTATACATGTATCTCTCTCTCTCTCCCTTTCTCAACCCCTTCTTCCGCCCGTCAGTAAGGCTCAACCCCTACTTAAGCGACTGCGATAAGTGTTACTTTACTCCTCCAGGGCATTCTCGCCACCACTTCGAACCAAATGGTTGGCGGAAAACTTGGTGAGGGCTGGCAATAATCAAAGAATTAAAAAAAGTCCGGACCGAACCCGGAACTGTTACCCGGGAAACGCAACCCCTGCCCACACCCCCACAAATCTTCTCTCCTCTCTCGATCTATCCACTCCAAATCCTCCATCCCTCCCTCGTCTCCCTCCCCGCTCCGTCAATAATCCTTCCTTTATAGTCTTCGTAGATTGGATCGGCTCGTTTGTTGGTCCGGACCAGCAGAAAAAGTGGAGAATCCTTTTTTACCCTCATCTCCCTCTCTTGTCCCCCTCTTTAGTCCCCCTCTCTAACTTTATTTTATCAGCGCCTTCCCAGGGTTTTACCCTTTGGGAAATTAAATCGTGTCCCCCTCTCCTCTCTCTCTCCAACTTTCAACTCCTCCTCCCCCACCCATTTCGCCTCCGTCCTTTTAAAATGCTTCCTCTATAACCTAACCCCATTCTCCGTGTTAGCTAGTTTCTCTCTCTCTCTCTCTCTTTATCCTTATAGAAACTCTCGCGAAGCCCTGTGGGAAAGAGAATTGCTTTCTCCCCGGGCAACCAGCCTTCGCCTCCGGGTCCGGCCCTCTCTTCATTAAAGGACCCTGCCGGAACACTTTCCTCCCGTTCTATCTCTCTCATACTCTTTCACACTCTCTCCCTCTCTACCCCACCCAACCCAACCAACCGTTTCTTCCACTCAGCCATATCGGGAGGCCCCCAAATTGAATAGACTTCCATTACTCTCCCGTTTAACTTCCATAGTCTGTTCGCGTTGAGTATTTATGAGACCTTTTTTGAGAGTAAACAAACTGCCGCCTCTCTTGCACGCTTCCACCCCAATCCTTCCCGTAGATTCGCGTTTGAAACCCCTTTTTCTTCGTCTCCTCTCCACTCTTGCGTGGGCTATATATTCCCTCCCCCTTTCGTCCTTTGCTCCCCTATTTCCCCTACCCCCATTCTCCACTTCCTTATTTTTCCCACTCTCCCCTCTCCTTCCAACTCCCTCTATCCCCTCTTTTATTTCTCACCCATTTCTCTCCCCTCTCTCCACACTCGCCACTTTCCCCCCTCTCCCTTTCCCTCCCACTCTCTGCCCCTCCACTGATAACTAACCCCCTCCCTTCTACCCCTCCCTTCTACCCTCCCTTCTACCCTCCCTTCTACCCCTCCCTTCTACCCTCCCTTCTACCCCTCCCTTCTACCCCTCCCTTCTACCCCTCCCTTCTACCCCTCCCTTCTACCCCTCCCTTCTACCCCTCCCTTCTACCCCTCCCTTCTACCCCTCCCTTCTACCCCTCCCTTCTACCCCTCCCTTCTACCCCTCCCTTCTACCCTTTCCTTCTACCCCTCCCTTCTACCCCTCCCTTCTACCCCTCCCTTCTTCCCCTTCTTCTACCCCTCCTTTCTACCCCTCCCTTCTACCACTCCCTTCTACCCCTACCTTCTACCCCTACCTTCTACCCCTCCTTTCTACCCCTCCCTCTCTCTCTATCTCCCTCCGACTTCCTCCACTCTATTTCTCCCTCCATCTGACTGCAGGAGCACATTTGCATGTCCGAAAATCCTCCCGTGCTAACGCATCATGGCTTAAGCCAACCTAACCCTTTCGCTCTACACCACCGATCCCCTCTTTACCCGTCCTCGAAAATCCCTGGGATCTAAAGAACTTACTCTATCTCTCTCCCCCACTCTCTCTCTATTCTCCCTACTGTCCTCTCTCTATCACTCTCACTGTAAGACTCCTGAATTCTTCCTCGTCTCCTCGAGTTCTTCCTTCTCACCTTCACCAAAACCTTTCCTATTTTTTTGCACATACATTTTTCCTGGAGATTAAGTCTGAAGGGAGAGAGAAAGATAGGGAGGGAGTAGGAAGAGCAAATGGAACTCGCTTAATTAATGTTTCAGAAAGGTTTTTTAATAAGCTTCACTCTCGTTCTCTTTTCTCTAACCCTTTCAGTTGAGAGGGAGGGAGACAGAGAGAGGGAGGGAGAAAGTAGGTCTTCTTAAGCGATATACATATTTTTCTGCTCTTTCCTCCAGTTTTTTTGTGAATTATTTTTATCGAGAATTTACTCTCGGTTATTTTTAATTTTCTCTCATGCGTAGAAATTCCTCAGTTTTTAAAATCTATTTAAGTCGTAAGTTATGCGGATATTTTAAAACAATGTAATAGTTTGATTTATTTTCTTCTTATGTATGAATTCTGTCGTAAGATAGGAATTTTAAACTATGATTAGATATAATTACACCCTATGAAAAGGTTAATTGACGATTAATCCATTTGTTTCTTTTCACTATATCGAGGACTCATGCGTATTTAAAAAATATTAGTTTCAGTATAGATAAAATGAAATATTTTTGTATAAAATTAAGTTTAAAGAAAATTTATTTTTCATAATTATTATTGTTATTATTATTAAATGCATCAGTTGTTTTTAATGTCAGATGGAATACTTGGATAACGTTTTAACCGCTTGCTGATGAACGATTCAACCAAAATAAAATTTTGGAGAAAAAACGTGCAGCGGCTAATGATATACTTCCAAAGGAATGAAGGTAATTTTAAGCGGCCTTTGGTTAGTAAAGCACTGATTAAACCAATTGTTTTGAAACGCGCGCATTATTACGTCTCAAAATCAAATCGAAGTTCAAGAAGTACTCTGAAAATTTCTCCGTAAAAAGCTAATCATAGCCATGATATCAATGTAGCGAAATGCTATCGACTGCTCTTAAAGGGAAGGAAACCACTTATGCCGGCGGCAATAACGGATCAGGAAGCCGGAGAGAAGAAATGCCGTTACGTAAATGGAAAAGATTAAGAACGCCGTGGAACAAATCTTGGTAGTGATTAAATACCGAGTTTTCGATGATGGGAAACGAGAACTGCAATTAGAATCAATTCTAACTACAGAATGGAGGACAGCGAAGCTTGTCATTGTTTGGCATATGTGTTTTGACGTCAGATATCAGTTTACGCTCGTTTGTATTTATGGAACACCAGGGATTTGGGCTTTTCTTATCTTAGTAGTTACCAGTTCATCGAAGCGAAGGGTATTAATTCACCGGGGAAGCCTTAAACTCGTTGGGTGTCTGATGAAACTTTTAAATTTCCTCACAGATTAAATGAATCCATTGAACAAATTTACTCAACTCTAAAATCAATTTCGAGAAATATAAAATTAGCATCAATCGAATAAAACGGTTCACTCAATCTGTCTAATCGGCTGGAAAATATGGTTTCCTATTGAATTGGGCTACTGGTTTCCTAAGAACAGTCGTGATTGCACGTAAAATCGATGTTGAAATTATATTAAAAATGTTTTTATTAACGTTATGAAAACAGTAATTTAAGTAAATAAAATAGTGTGAAACATTTTGAGTTGATATTCGGAAATTTGAAAGTAACGCTGCTGGCGATTTAAATTCCACGAGAATCGTTTCAACAGAACGATTCCACGAGTCAGGCATCGCAGTATAGTATGAAGAAATACATGGAGCTGGTAACTCAGGCAGTTATAAAACCAGTGGCGGATTTAGGGGGGGGGGTCGCACATGGCACGCGCCAGAAGCCCCGTGAAGTAAGGGGCCCCGAAAAAATGTTCGTGTATATAATCTCAGAAATATTAAATGTCTCTATTTAAAAATCAGTGGAACCTCTCTATGATTCCATAGAAAAACGATCGTTAAGAGGTGTCACAAAGGAGGTTAGCCGTTAGGAGCGGTTTGACTATATATTTAGATGGCAGGGCTCCCGACTGCTTAGCGCCAGGGACCCCCAAATGTTTAGCGCCAGACGTAAATCCGCCACTGCATAAAGCCAATGAGTAGGATGAAGGAGTCATTTAGATCTTCCATCAGATTTGAGCTATATGGTGGTCTATGTAGCTCTTATGTCTAACGTAATAACACGAATAAAAAGGCTAAAGGATGTCAGCGTTGAGACCACCTCGATTTTCGGATATTACTTTCCGAAATTTTCCTTGGGAGATATCAATAAAATAATCCATTGAGGATCATCGATAATTTATATTCAGCGCTTAATGTTAACCATAAAATAACATTTATGTGAATTATATTGCATAAAATAATTGCATATTAGCTACAATATCGGAAAATGGTGATATCGGTAGCAAGGATAAATTTGTTTCCTTTAAGCTATCGAAATGGTCGGTGGTTTAACCTAACCGCCAATCAATTTCTGCAACTAGCGCAGCTGGAATCGATGCCCTACAATATAATTTATTACTCATTGCAAAGTATTGCTAACTGTATCGCAAATGATGTTTTGACGAATCATCTCCCGGGCGCACGTGACGCGAGTGATTTCCATAGGCGTCTGTCGTTGTGCTTCGACGGCCAAAACTTTTCTATCCAATCACTTATTATTCATCGGCTTAAATATGTCGACCGAGTTTACGCGATCTGAAATTCGGAATCAGTGCTCCGGGAACCCGTCTTTTTGCGGCGGCGCCGCGCATGATCTATTTAAAGACATAACCAATAGACAAAACCTAGTTACGTGCCGGAAGCTTCGGAGTCATCGATCGTTGCGGAAAGGAGGCTTGATGAAAGTTCCCCGCTGGCGTCGGGATTAAAGCCGCATGATCCGAAAACGAATTTCTCGTCGGGTGTTTCTATAATGCACTCCGAAAGCGATAAAATATTTATTTTGCTACCAATTCGATTTCACCTCTGGATGGTAACGTGCGCAGTACGAAAGATATGAATGGCAATGCCGATGCGGCGAGGTGCACGGCGTTCTTTTTGTAAAACTATCGCCTTAAATGAGATTTTCCGTAATTCCGTTCGAAAGCTTGTCTCTGTGGCAAAATAACTCATGCGATTTCGTCCGAAAGAGGTAGGCAACGCGCATGAAAGCTACGTGACGCGGAATAAATCAACGTGAAATAAACCTTTTTTTAGAACCGTTTCACGGAGGCGGCATTATCACTTCAGCAAGGTTATTTTTTTAAAAGAACTATACATACTTGAATATTTACGAAGTTATCTTTTGGTGAGCAAAGTGACTGCTATGATGGTAATTTAAATAGTTGCTTATACCTAGGATGAAAAATTTCATAGCTTGTTTAATAGTGAAATTTTGTTATTTTGTTTTCTCTTGCATCAAGTTTTTTGTTTTATTTAATTATTTGGTAAATTGCAAAAAATAAGTACTGAGTTTGCTTCCAAACTCTAAGCCCATTGGTTCGAATTTACATATTGGGCCGAGGGAATAAAAATGAAAAAAACGATTTTACTTTATTTTTTAGCATTTTTAAAGCAAAAGTTTGATTCGAGTTGAATAAGAAGATGAGCGTTTGCTTTTGCTTGAAAGAAATAGCGTTTACTTATATCAAAAGTTTTCATGCAGCAAATACTTAAAAATGTGTGAATAAAACCGTGCTTATGCTAAATTCTTTGAGCATATGCTTTGAATTTTGAAGTGATGTGAGGGGCTCACTCATAATTTTTCAAGTTCGCTTTTTTCACATTTTGGTGAAATTTTTCCAAAATTAGTGTTGTTAACATTCGTCTTTTTTCATATTTTTTTCACTTTTCATGGAATCCAGTTTTGTCACTTATCCGTTGCTTCCAGAGACGCTATTGCGTATCTTTTCGTCGACATCTTTCGACGAAGTAAACAGTCAATAAATACAAAAATAGAATAAAGCACATTCTTTATGTATTATTTGATGGAGGCCGAGCTATCCTAACCATTCATTAGCTCGATAATTCTTATCACAGGCTATTTCATGCTGGAAACACAGGAAAGGAGGAAAGGGAGGAGCCGGCATATGGACTATGAGAGAGAGAGAGAGATATTTTTCAAGGACTAAAAATAAAAAATAAAATAAACTCGAAACTTTCCTTCTGCACGCATTGTATAAGCTGTTCTGGGAAAACAATAGACCAGTCGCTTGGCGTGGGAGTGAGTGGGTTCATCGGATAGGAAGCTCTCGAGACACTTTTATAACTCTTTAAGATCTTGTCATGGTCCCAATCCCCTTGGCAACTCGCGTCAATTTCCTACCGTCGTCGACCAATTTCGATTGTATCGCGGTCTGCTCCGGAAACACGTGTGTATGTGGGAGGAATAGAGAGAGAGAGAGAGAGAGAGAGAGAGAGAGAGGGATAGAGAGAGAGAGAGGGATAGAGAGAGAGAGAGAGGGACTGGATGATGGTGGGTGAGTAGATGGTGGTATAGAGGGGTGAGTGAAAAGAAACTCTCTCCTTTTCTCCTCCATCCACCTCTTCTCCATATCGGGCAGGAAATGAGCGCATGATCGATCAATTTCTTGATTTACATCGGATTCGTGATAGCTGTGTAGAATAACGATGAACGTAGCTCTCTTTCGAGTCGCTTTAAGAATATCGATTTTTAGACTGGGGAACCAAATGGTGTCCGATAATTTTATGAATGATTCGATTTGTTGCACAATCGACGTTATATGTTATCCACACTACTAGGGATAGTACATTATAAAAAATAAGAAAGGAAGTATATTTCTCCAAACAATAGTTAATCATTTGGAAGAGATATTTTAGCAAATAAAAGTATAACTCTCCATCGCCAAATTTGGCGTACGATCATACGAATGTTTTATTCGAGATAGTATTACCGTACTCACCTTATGGCTGAAATTAAGTTGAAAAATTATATTTGTCCAATATCAATGAAAAGTTTGGGAAAAGAAAAAGCAGCAAAAGTATTTGAGCTACATATCATCGTCTGTGGAAATTAACCGATAGTAGATTCTAAGAACTTGATTCCTAGCGATCAGCTTCAGCCATGGCTGGAAAACCAATTGACAAAACCTATTCATATTTTCCAATATTTACACCATAATAATATTCTGGTTAAATTTAAAGTGCGTTGCATTAGAAATATATTTTACTGACATAATAGTGCTATTGGCGTGTGCATCACAATAGATTGTTGCAGAAATCATCATAAAGATTTACAGGCAGCGTTATGTCTTAAAGAAGTTTAAATTGAAAATATTACTGTTAGATATAAGAAAATTGGCGAAATTCGTGGAGAAATGATTATATTTTCTTTTTTATTATCGCTCAGCCTTATCGAGAATTTAAGATAAAATGCAGTGATTTTTTTAGTTTTTTTACCAAAACCACACGAAATAACAAAATTGAGTAAGGCGATACAAATGAATATATAGTGATAAATGATCTGGCGTATTAAATATATTCAAATTCAAAATTTCATTAAAGTAATTTGGTTTTAAATTTACGAATCTTGTCTACCAATAAATATAAAAATTTACTGAGCTCGATTTATTTGAAAACTTTTTCAATTTTGAATCATGCTTTTAGTGAATTTCGCATTTTTCCGCCTAGATCTTTTGCCGTGCTTCATTTGATAGTCTCCTCTCAAATTTTTCCTTCTAGATTACAGCTTATTAGAATAATTATAGGTAATTTTAAATTGTTGGAGCGAAAGGGCGGCGTAGACAAGCTGCGAGTAGACATTTTGTTAAATAGCCTTTCCAAGAAGTATTATTGCTAGATTGAAATTACATGTGTATGGTAACAATTGTAAAAAATATTATTCGATAAAGAATTTAAAATATTTTTACAATTATGAAAGTTTTGCTCCGGTGCTTTTATGTCTTGCCACGGACACCAAACTTAACCGCTAATAAACGGCAAAAGAATGAAATAACGAGCATCTTTGAAAAAATTTAACGGTCCTCCTATTTCGGTCATTTTATTATGTCACTCTTATATCGTTTGCCTTACCATATTTGGGTTTAGGAAACAAATAAACCTTGAGGAAAACCTGAGTCGGTTTTCGCATGTCGTTTGTTTTCGTGAGTTCATGTTTCTGGAACGCTTCCCCGCCAGTATTTATATGTTTTGGGCTTTTCTCTCACCGACAGGCTCTTTCGACAACGAAGACGATAATATCCCCGGCGCTTTCATTTCTCTGCGCTCCGCGTCGTTCTTATTTTTTCTCCTAAGCCGCTTTCAACTCTCGTAAAAAAGAAAAAAACAATCCTGCCACGCCCAGAATACGTTGCTCAAATTTTTCAGCCGTAAATAAAATTCCTCGGACGCCATTTGTTCCTGACTCTATCACATTTTTTTATTTGACGTTTTACTCCGATTCGCTCGTAAAATGGAAGCACGACGTTGCCTAAGAGATAAGCGAAAAGTTTGGATCGCTAAGGAAATTTTTCTCCCTTCTCTCTTGAAAAATGATTCTCATTTGGCGTCCGCCCTCTCTCGGGAATACCAACAGAAAAATGGTACCACTTCTTCGCCTTCTCATTAGCCCGAATCGCTCGGGCTAATGGAAAAATTCTTTCGAATGTTTATATTCCCGAGCGATGCTTTTCGTGCCAACGTCTTCATCTCCAAGCGGCCGTCTCACAAGCCATTTGAGCGAAGATTGTTTCGAGGTTCTTTTTCGAGAGATTCTTTATTAGGCGGTTGACTTGTGTATTTTTTAAATGCGGGAAACGCTTTTAGCGATCCAATTATTGTCGGCAATGATTTTTTTTGACATGTGAGTTCCATTTGCGTTTTGACGACTCAATAATTAAGATTGTTTTACAGCGCCTTATATAGCAGAACGGACATTTATATACGAATTTTATAGGTTAAATATTTCTTGTGGATTAAAATTAAACACAACGAAATTATTATATATTGAATGTTTGAATTTATCAAAATAAAATGGCCCGCGTAAATATTTTTTGTAATCATATCGAATTTTAATTTCAATATAAATACTTTTGTTGCGAAATATCCGTATTTATAAAATGTGAAATAATGAGAAAATACCTAAAATTATGACTTTGGTACTCAACCAACGTTTTCATTTTTTATTTCTTGGATAAAATCGTTAATGAACTCTTGGGACTTTCATGGTTACGGTTATAATTTCGTATATCCCGCCGCTCTCTCGGGTATTTGTTTCCCACATCAAGTTACTCAAGTTGCAAACAGATGTCGCACTATGTCTTCTAGTCTTCTGCTTTCAAATTTGAATCGCGTTCGTAAGGTTTCAGAGTTGTGCTAAGCGATAAATCGATTTTCATCTCTCATAGATAGCAATTCTTAAATACTTACAATAAAAGTGAAAGATTTTTCCATTTACTTTTAAAGGAAAGAATCGGTTACTTAGGAGGAATTTTATTATGCATGTTTATAAATAGGCATTACATTACTAATAGTCGTATAGTATGATATTACAGCACAGTTTTCAGGGTCACATCGATTCCATACCATCGGGGGATCGGCAGCAACTCGGTCGCATGAGTTTTAATTTTGATTCGTGGCGCAGAGAGGTTTGCTGTCATTAAGTTCAATTATGTGCCTAAAAGATGTCACGCAATTACAGCCCGACTATGATAATGTTGTATTCAAAGAAATAATTAACGCAAATTCTACGAAGGATTACCGCAACGCAATATATTATTGCAGAGTACATTTTAAGTGTTAATAATCTAAACTATTTCTATTTTTTAAAAGAATAATGGTATGTAGTATTGTTAGAATGTAAAAATTACCAGAAAATACTACTCAGGTCTTCTTTGACAGATCAGAGGAGCACTTGCTTGAAAAATGAAAGATAGCGTAAAAAATGTGACCCCCTTTCTTCTAACTGGTGAAGAATCTCTATTTTTAATGCCATAACAGATATTTTCGGACTGGCTACGTTGACACGCAAATGAGGAGACGGGCTTAATGAACTTGAAAAACACGATTTAAGAGAATTCCTTTGTCTAAGTTTTTTGTTCAAGTCATTTTCTCCAACTTTTTGTGAATAGTAACTCTTCATTAGAGATGCTTTTATGCTCCTACACGCATACTTGAATGTCCAAATTGTTAGAGTCGTCGCGTACATTTTTGCTCATTTTAAACAAGAATTTCAGTCTTCGTTTGGAATGTTTGACGTTAAAGGTTATATTTTAATATCTGCATATTTAGTCGGAGGTATTCAATATGTTGATGGAATTAATAGGATGCGACGCAAAATTGTGGCAATCCATTATTAACACTTGAGTAGAAAATAAAAAATCTCATTGTAGGATCCACGATAATATTTTCGTGTATCCTACATTTAAGAGTCGTTTTATTTTCTACTTATGTCAAAATGTTTAACTATATGATTTGATCATAGAAATTTAGTAGCGTTATAAA
Organism: Tanypteryx hageni; assembly: GCA_028673005.1. NCBI lineage: Eukaryota > Metazoa > Arthropoda > Insecta > Odonata > Petaluridae > Tanypteryx > Tanypteryx hageni. The sequence goes on along the minus strand of CM054112.1, from coordinate 67,811,985 downwards.
ACTTTTAATTTATTTTATTTGTATATTTATTTTGGCTTAAGTAATGTCTTTCTGAAAATTATTCAGTGCCTTATTTCTTTCGATCATTTTCGTGAGCATTTTTAGCCATATGGTTTCACAGCTTCTGCTCAACAATGAGTTTACCATTTTTAACATCCGGAACAATCATATTCACCCGATTACAAACACTCATCTTCCAAACATCAATCTCAATCATCATTTTGCAATCCAGATTATATAATTTAAAAGCCGTTGCGAGCTTTAGAAAAAAAACAATAGCCGAACGAAAAACAAAGGAAGCCTCGAGCGACCCCTCCTCCTGCCGTTCCCTATCCTCGCCTCTTCTTCACGAATCTTTCCGTCGCTAAGATGGATGCCCTCTGATTGCGCGAGCGGTTACGAGAGACTACAGGCGGGAGTCCATCTTTTTTACACCAAAACGGAAGTTATATTTTCCGCTCCAACGGTTTTCAGGACCTCCTTTAAGGCTTAACAGAACGGAGACCTCTACCCTCCCTTTTCTTTCCGACCCTTCTTCATTTTTTTCTCTCTTCTCATCTCCGCTGCAATTGGGAAAAGGAGATGGGGAAGGGTTAGTGACTCGTGAAATGGATCGTGACTCCGACGCCTGCCTATCACGTGCCGGTTCGGAAATCGTGCTCGTTAAAGTCTTAATCGGAGCGGATGCAAATGCAACCGAGGGATTTGAGAGGGAGGAGGGATATAAGGGGGAGAGGGCGAGAACTCGAGACCAAAGTCACGATTCCTTTGGCGTCTTCACCCTTTGAGGGAAAATAAACTTCCATCGAGTGAGTGGGGAAGGATGGAGGATTGGGGAGGGGGGTATTGCGTCCGATAGGTCGCTATTTTTGTCTACATAGATAGCGAGGAGGAGGAAGACGGATATCATACGACGTCTGATCGTGATCCAATCGCTACCTCGAATAAAAAGTTTGACGTTCGCTCAAAGAATGTATTTCATCGTGATTATTAAATCGTTGTACTTGGTTGGATATATATTTTTTTATCTGCTTGAAATGTGTAAATTGTCACGGCTATTAAATTTGTTGGAAATTGAGCGAGGTCGCGACTCGGTAACATGGGGTTCCTGTGTAAGATTTTTGTAATTCACGTTAGGACGTTAACCACTATCATAGATCACTGCGGGAGTCTCCCAGTATTCATTTTAAGTCATACTAACATAAATTTGCTTGTCACCACCTAAATCATCGTCTTTAAAAATCGGGGTATAATATGAAATAATATAAATAGTAGCGCATTACATGATTATTGAATTTCAAGATAGAATGTTTGAGATTACCTCAAGGCTGAAATCAAATTTAAAAACTACGTTTATCTTATAGCCGTAAAATGGATGAGAAAAGCAGACGCACATTTCGGCTACAAAGCAACCGTCATCGGAGGTTATTCAGGGATAAAGTACTAGTTCTAGATTATTTTTTAGTATCTACTGATTTGTAGCCGGAATGCTCATCAGGTTTCCATTTCAAATATACATAAGTATATCGTATATGAAAACGTAGCTTTTCAATATGACTATAAAAATAATCTTTAAATAGTAGAATCAGAAAGGAAATGAAGATGTACGCATATTAGAGAGGCTCTATTGCTTTTATAACAAGAGAAAGGCATTGGATAAAGAAATATTTTGAGCGAAGAAGATAAAAATGCAGAAGACTGTAGCATTGTTGGAGAATAGGAATGCTTTTAATAAATCGGTTTTAGGTGGACATAAAGTAGTTGAAAGATGGGAGAAAATGTTTTCGTTTCGTCGACGAAATGATGCCACGGAAAACTCGGAGAGGAAGGTAAAAGAGGGGTTCGGACGCTGTAAGGGAACGCTTGATAAGAGGCCAAGGTAAATGTTGGAAAGTGTTGAATCACGGCATTCGACGATGATGATTTACTTTCCGTTAATGCTTTCGTCGCTGTGAGCTTTTCTACGGCTTAGGTTTGACCCTAGAGTAGACTAGCGCCAATCCTATCTTTCGTTTCAAGCCTTTAAGCGGATTTGCTGTAATATGTAATCCATGATTAAAATTACGTATGGGTGAAATACTTTCTGCTCTTTCCGAGAACGTCGTCGCCATTTTATGATTTATGGCTCGATGAGAATAAAATCTCTCATGAGGTAGGAATATTTTAGATCGATTTAATTTCTCTTACTCTTTGGTGGTGATTATAAAAAAATTGAATATTACAAATGGCTTTTTACTAATAACTATGCCCTTGAAAGTACAGCAATCCAGGATCCACTTCCACCATAAGAAAATGATTTCTATTTTCAATCGATATTGAAATTGATATTAAGTTGCAATTTATTCCTACTTGTAATAATTGTCTTTTTTAGTAATGGGCGAATAATGAATTCAAAACACGCTAGACTATTTTCTATCCCTATCACTACCATTTCATTCTTTCACTTTTTCTCTCGAATTTATTCTCATTTTGAATTGCTTATGGTTGCTTTGTGCGAGTTATTCAAAAGTTTTCCTCATTTTCTCAATAAAGTTTGATTATTAATTTCATTTATTATTTTTTAAGCATAGCTTTTCAATCACTGGATAATGAATGAAAGCATTTTATGATGAATTAACGATTAAATCACAAATTCATTATCTGTCTGCGGTAAGAAGTTCTGAGACAACATATTTTACGTTATTCTTTGGTAGGGGTTTGATAAAACTTGATTGAGAATCTATTTTAAATTAATTGTATTATGTAATTACTATTTTTTCGAGTAAATATTTCCCGTAAAAATTAATATCTGGTTATAACTTTAGGTTTCACCAACCTGATATTTTTTCCTCTAGTTTAGTCATTAAATTAATGCTATTCTCAAAACACACGATTTGATTTAAAATATCTCTAGAGCTTGCGATGTAGGTTTTTGTCAATGAAGACTTGTTCAATAATGGATATTTAAAAAATTACTTTCCAAGTTTTGATAATGTCGATTTCAGGGCGAATGGCGAATAGTTCAAAGTAGGACAGCGTACTTGTGACATATTCCTCGCACTAAACGAGGAAGTAAGTTGTCATAACCAGCAACAGCAGCGATTTTTATTTACTTCCTCGAATCTTTTGAATCGGAATTTCATAAATATCCAGAGTTATGAATCGATATCGTTTCACTTACCAGAAGCGAAGAGCTTTTTTTCTTAGCGAGTCCTACAAAAACAAAACGCCATCTCATTTCCAAGTCTGTAGTTCCTTCGCAAACGGAGGCCGTCTCTCTCTCTCTTTCTCCCTCTCCCGTTAGTTCTCTCTTGAATAACCTATCGAAATCGGCCTTTCGATATGTGTGTATATATATATTATATATATATATATATATATATATATATATATATATATATATATATATATTCCAAAGAGTTTTTATAAAGCGTTGTTTCCCTTCTCTGGGGATCATCTCATCCTCCAGAATTTTACTGAACTGTTTTTCACTCTGAAGAGAGAGAGAGGGAGGGGAGAAAAAGAGATGGAGAAACAGAAATACCAACCGAAAAAGAGGAACAGTTTTTTTATCATGGGGGGCGATATCTATTAGGCATCGGATGTAAAAGAATCGCCTTTAAAAGGAAAAGAGGCCTTAACGGGAGGAGGATTCGAAGACCAATCGGTATCAAACGACTGGTCGACCTTCGTCTTCTTTTCTTTTTTAAGAGCCTATAACTTTTCCCGGGTGGATGGGAAATAGGATTTATCGCGGGAACGAATTCATCGGTGGTCCATCCAAGTCTCCCGAGGAACTCTACCTTGTCGGTCTTTTACTCATAAGACGATTGAAACTCGTCAGAAGTAGTTTCCTAGTAAATGTTTTTTTTTATTTTTTGGTTAAAACCAGAGAAGGAAATAGGCAGAGAGATAAAGGGAGAGAAAGAAGGGATGAGAAAGAGGGAGGAAAAAAGTGGGTAAAGGGGAGGCAGAGAGAGAGAGAGAGAGAGAGAGAGAGAGTGAGGGAGTGAAAAGGAGAACAAGAATGTGTATGATTTGTGACCATAATCCCATTCTTCACCCTTTTATCCCTCGAGTGCCCTTTTCCAGGAGGACTTTCATTTTGTCTCTTCAGAAATGGCCTCTGCTCATATTCTCTTATTCTCATTTCTTTACCATACTTTTATTACCGGTGGAGAGTTGAAATCATCGGGACTTTATTGTGTTCGGGACCGCTAGGTGTTCTTTTCCAATTTCCTTACTTATAAGCTATCTTTGAGACACTTATGATTCAGAAATCGTAATTCTTAAGCCGGGCGGATATATTTCAGGCAATATATTTTCGTGATGGCGTAATTAGTTTTTGGTGGGAAAGAAAATTAGAGTGGTTTCTCGAGAAAGCCCCCCGTAGTTTGCGGATCGAATTCATCGCAATAATGATAAATGCGAATATTTTGTATTTTGGCGAGTTCAATAGCTATCCATCCTCTTTTCTCGTATTATAAGAATGATCCGTAAGCAGATACGTTTTTCGTGATATACAGCGTGAAAATTAAAAACGAATTTCCTTTATATAGCCATAAGTGATGTAAAGTCTGCAGCCATCATATGTTTGAGTGAGCCATTGGCGCATTTAAGCTATAAAGTGGCAGTCCTGAGAGATTTTTGAGCTATCTTTGGTTCTTATTTTTTTTAAATTTATGTTGCTCTTTATTTATTCATTTCAAAGGGCAATTTCGAAAATTTGATTCTCATCTTTGCACTGATAGCATGTGCCATATTACAGGGTAACAAAACAAGCTCTAGAATAATTGAGCTGTGCATACGGTACCGTCAGCTTATTAGAGTATTTGCAAGCTGAAGGATGTATGATATATTTCAAGAACGAAAAACTTTCGAGTTTCCGGTTTGGACCTCACAAATGGCATATGATTTTAATGCACACGCTGTCACCTATAGATTTCGATCCACACGTGTTATTATTATTGCTCATCACCATCGATGCTGAAAGATAATATTCCTGTAATTACCCGCATTTAAATTCTTGGCTCAGCCACTAAATGAAAAAAAATCCTATGTAATCTTATTAGGATCAATAAAATTAGCCATTTTTTTACTTGTTAAAAATTTGGAATTAAGAGCATTGAATTAAAAAATTTTGATTTTATGTATCAACTTATAATTCTACAGATGACCAAAAGTTGAACGAATTGAGGTATTTACTTTTTATACGTATAGTGGAGTTTATACAAAAATGAGAATCTTGCTTAAACACCAATCAAAAACAAAATGTGAAAGAAGTTTCGTGCGAAAAATAGGAATATCTATCAATGAAATGCAATCAAGTTTAGCTCTAGGCAGTTAGAATCAGAAATTAGAATAATTGAAACAATAACTTACCATTCTCATCTTATGTCTTGTATCCAGTAAGTGACCTAGGTAACTCCTTTAGGCATAAAAAGATAGAGATGGTTCAGTGATAAGACTTCCTCAATGATCGGTAAGCTGCCACTGAGGTCGGCTATTATGTAGACAAGATGTGCACCTTATCTAGTTTTTCTCTATAGAAGAATCAACGGTGTCATGCAAGAAGTTGAATTATCATGGTAGAGTTTCTTTTATCGTTCCATCGATTTTCACTTTCGAGTTTTTTTTCAGCATACATTGCTGCGTCACATTTTACGAATGCGTCCGTTGCACCTCATTTTCAATCAAATATTCCATTACAGTTTATTTTTATTCCTCCGAGCATCGGAGGGCGAACAAACATTCCCTTCTTTCGTAATAAAATTCCTCAGTTGTCAAAAAAGCCGCGGATAACCTGTCGCGCTATCACCCGAAGATAAAAAAGAGTGCCAGTGAATACCTTTTGACACCATATTCCGGATTTTGCAGCCGAGCGGAACCGGTCGCTCGCGAATAATTCCTTCTCGCATCGCACTTTTCTGTTGGATCGCAGGCTGTTTCGCCGGGTCCTCTAAAAAAACAATCGCGCGATACTATTTTCGACAAGGGCGCGTCGAAACTAATATTCTACAAATGGAATATACTCGCCCGGTTTTCAGGCGTAACGATTTCGAGTGGAGGTGCTCCACGCTATTGTGTTTCCCGGATGCAAACAAACTGGCGATCATTTGCGCGTATCATGGACGTGTTTACGTGTAAAAACCGACGCCCACAGCTCTCTTCTTATGCCTCCCTCTCTCTTTGTTTCATTCAGCTGTCTCGGTAGAAAAGATAACAAAAGATAATCTGATCTACTTATAAATACAGCATATGAATATGATTACAAATATTAGCAAATCATTTTTGTGAATGGTCGTTGATACTGCGTATAGGAGGCACATATCATGCACATAAACATAGGTGCGTAATTGAATTTTTATAGAAAGAATTGTAAAATGCCATAGAAATCTGTTCGGGAATAAAGGAAAGAATAATCTTCTTGCTTTTCTCTCCTTCAGAGAGGTTCCGCAAAATTATAGTATTCAAAGTGATAAATTATATAAAATGTTTCGGGGAAATCATAGCGGGTCTTATGTACCTCTGTATAACTTTACGTGAACTACAATATTATCATGTATGGTGAATTGTTTGCAGGAATACGCACATTACACATGCTGGAATAGAAACATTTTTATTTATTTATAATCACGTATGTAATTGTATAACTCACTCGTGTACGCGCGTAAACATGTTGACATCTAATGAAGCATATAGTATTTTTCATTTGCACACAGCTCGTCATGTTGAGTTATTTTCTTTTTCCTTCCATTAGGAGCATTCCGTCGCTACATTTTCCGTTTTTCACCCGGGGCTTAGCTGTGTCATCTGTTGATTTTCAGTCAAGCGTTATTTTCATTCTAGTTGATACTTGTTACAAGGTTTGTTTATTATTCAAAAGCGAGTTACTCTCCAGTCCGACAGAACAATTTCGCGCGTTCATGGATTTTTGCACGGCAGAAATGGTGGCCGGAATCCCTGTATCCTCTCACGCTACATTCAGAATCGTAATCATCTTCCAAGGGGGAGGAAAGGAACCTCGACGCTGCCGAAAAATGTAACACGAGGGCATGTAAGGGTATCCCAAACCAGGTTTCCTCTACGCTTCCCGACCATCATCCGCCTCGCCGTGAATATTTAATTTTCAGGAAATGCAAGGACAAACACGTGACCCGCGCACGCCCCGGAGGGAGTGGAAAATAATCATTCCTGGGACATGACGCCTAAAGGGAAGGATATGAGGGAAGGGAAGGGAAGGGTTAGATTGCACGACGACCTCAGCCTTGTGTCTCTCTTGGCGTCAAAATTCCGTCGTGAGTGACAAAAGTTAGTTAGGGCCGTTCGTATCCCAGCGCCCGAGAATATTCGTCTGTCTCTCTCTCGGCCATGTCTCGTGGAAAGTTGATTAAGTAAGGGAAGGAGAGAAAGAGAGAGTTACGAAGATGTATGGACATTAATCAAATCCGCGAACAGATAGTGCAAATATTTGCGGAATGTTTTATGCCCGCGTAAAATCAATTACTAGTTCGTCGCGGAATTCTCTGCACACCGGAATAAATACGTGTTTTTGTTAATGCTTTAGTTCGGCGGAATTATGGGTCCAATAAACACGGAAAAAAACGAAACCGATCGGAGTCAATAAAAAGGAAACCATACTTTCAATATTTGCCACCTTTATTTAAAATCGATAAATTCCGTCGCGCTTAGGCGGGACGTGCGAGGACAAAACAATAACGATGCGACCTATTGGCGTCGCGGCTCATTTGAGTAATGGGATTGCGCAAATGCATTCGACATACATTTAGCGTACCCGAGTTGAAATCTCTTTGATGACGGCTGTTAGCGATAATTAAGAGATTAATCTATTGGTGCAAACAGGTATGGAAAGATCCTGAAAGCTGAAATTAATCCATCTCAGTTTTGTTCCACTCGATCGAGATGGATGAACTTTAGCTCGTGAAACCCGTTATCTTTCCTTGTTTAATATACCTACAGATGGGGAGGGGACAGTCATTTTTATAATTTTTTGCTTTGAATGAATTCTATACCTGATTGAAGTGGTCCGTGTCAAGTTTTGTAGCTGGCAAAGCGTGGTAGTAGTACTCTTCGTTTCAGCAATACTTGTCATTGATTTGGTGAAATTTGTTTGGGTTTCACCTAGAACAAACAGGAAGGAAGGTTGATGATGACGACAGTATTTATTCTGTTCACATTTTTACGCTAAGTTTCGAAGTAAATTCTATATTTTGTGCGGTCTATTCTGATAGATTTTTTATGCACAAGGAAATCAAGAATCAGATCATTGTTTAGCTTACATTCAACCGAGATCTCTTCGTTGGAAATGGAGAGCATTTGATAAACATTTTAAACTTTTAATCGAAAGATTTTGTCTGCAAAAATAAATAACTATTACGTTTATCTTAGGAAAATACCTTGAAAAAGAGAAAAAAACATCGGATCATTTATGTCGTAACCGCATTGAAACTATAGGCGAGGCCGTGAATATCATCGTAGGCGTTTATGATGGAGCGCAGTGGAAGAAATCGACTTTGCATTTATGATTAAGGGATTCATTATTGGGGAAATGTTGATAGTCCTGCAATTAGCTTAATCCATATTAATAATTTCATGGTCTGTAAAATTGAAAATTTTCGGTTTTATTTATTTATTTTGAGAATGTGTTGCGTTGTGACTTGACAAAAACTAAAACATCTATCTCTTTTCCTCGAATAAGGTACCTAATATTAAAACTAAAACGGTTTTTTGCTCTAAAATAAGCTGTTTGTTAGTTAGAGCGAATAATTTGTGAACAATAGTTTAATGTACTTCTCGAAGGTTATGTTTCACAACATTTTTATTCTTTTTTAACTTGAAAAGGAAAATGAAAGAGAAAGTAACGAATAGCAGTTTATATAACCGCTGCAATTTTTAGCATTACTAAATTCGTCCCTACTAAAAGCATTCGTTCTAAGCGATTGAACACAAAAACTCTCAGATGAAGATTTTTACAAAGCGTTGTTATTGTAATAACGTTACAAACAAGTGACACAAAGCCCGTGCAAATTAACAGTTGACCTCCTGTTACGATCGACGGAAGTTCCATCTTAGGCATTCATATTTGTCCCCTCTGGTTCTCCCCCTTGTTAGGGATTTCGGTCTCCCTCATCCGGCAGCGGTCGCATGTGGCGGAGAGATTTATTCATGCATAGGTATTCGGCGCTAATATCATCCGTTGACTAGTTGTTTGCGCTACAATGCGCGCTTTCAAAACAACGCGCTGCAAATCAAGTGCAGTGTGGGTGTGTGCGCGAAAGTTGTCCTCATTTCACCGCTCCGCCAGTTTCGGGCGTTTCCCAAATTTTCTTAGTTAGTCGCGTCACCCCTGCGGAATCAATCTTGCACGCTTCGTTCCCCTTTACATCGTGGAAACAGGAAAATGAACGACCTTATAGGGAGAATTGTTGTTCTACCGCCGTTTTGACCGCATAAATGGATGAATATTGCTACTGATGGAGACTACCTCTTGTTGAAATTTACAGATGGTCCACTTAAACATTTTATAAACGCCTTGAAAACAGGTTGATATTACTTACCTAATTCTATTAATGTTAATATGGAGCTACATGGTTACCATTAAACTGAATGGAAGAAGCCTTCCAAAAACCATACCAAGTCAAGGAAATGCTTACAATCATAACGATTTAGGGGAAGTTACTCCACTTCAGGGACCCTTTGCTGACACCAAAAGTACACACTCGATTTTCCTTGAAAATAAACTACCTAAATGCGTATTCCGACGTCAAAGATGCCATTGTATAGTCTAGGTCAGTGGTGCCCAACCTTTTTACATGGCGGGCCGCATCGGTGGTTGTGAATCCTTCGGTGGGCCGCATTGGAAGTCGCTAATTCTTCGGCGGGCCGGACTAGAGCTTAAATTGGAAGTTACTATACATTCTAAGGTGCCATATAAGTGAAAATTAATTCTAAATAACGTTGTTATGGTTAAGATTTCAATATTAAATGTTTTATCAACAAATTTTTCATAAAAACGTATGATTTTTTGTGTTAAAATTTTTTAATTGCTTTTTTCATCATAGCCTCGCGTGCCACACAAAAACCGTTCGGGGGCGACATGCTGCCTGCGGATCGTAGGTTGGGCACCAGTGGTCTAGGTCAACCCAGAGTGCTTGCGATTGAGCGTGTGTTCGGTATTTTTCGAGTAGTAACTTCCCATAAACCGGTGCAAATATATTTACTTGACTTCATAAGGTTTAAAGAGGACTTTTTTCCATTCCTCTAGAGCAGTGGTGCCCAAACTTTTCTAATGGCGGGCCACACCCGTGGTTGCGAATCCCTTGGCGGGCCGCATTGGAAGTTGCCAATTCTTCGGCGGGCCGTATTAGAGTTTAAATCGGAAGTTTTCTGTATTCTGAGGAGCCATATAAGTGAAAATCAAGTCCAAATCAGGTTTTCATGGCTAACATTTCAATATTTAAAGTTTTATTATCAAAATTATCAAAAAATGTTTGAATTTGTGTGTTAAATTTTTCGAATTGCTTTTTCGCCATAGCTTCGCGGGCCGCGCAAAACCCTTCGTGGGTCGCATTTGGCCCGCGGGCTGTAGCTTGGGCACCACTGCTGTAGAGTACGTGCTTCAACGGGCATGCGTGTCACAGTTAGAAAATCATCCGCATAGACGGAATTACTACCCTACATAGCGATCATAAGGTTAGATACGAAGAAATAAAGACGTCGGGTCATCGATCATAATCGAACGCTCGAGTGACCAGAACCTATCCGAATACATACGTCGTGGAACAGGGAGGAAACGAACGCCAAACGGATAAAGAGTCGGTCACGTAACGGACTTAAAGCGTGCGCTAGAATAGTGTGTTGTACTTCAACGAGAACGTTTTCGGGGGCAGAGAACCGTGTAAAAAAGATATCACTTCCCCCGTTTTTTATTTGACACGCCACCCCCGTATAACCTTCGTCCTATTACCCCATCCACTCAGTTCCCATACTTCTTCGTATCCTGAAGGAACCAAGTCTCTCGGATTTTATTTTTTCCTCTGAAGAAAGGAAGGCAGTATGGAAAAGGGGTGCAAAGTGGGTGGGTGGCTTCCTGTCTCGCCGTTTCCTACACCCCTTTGGCGTTTACGCACCTTTTTCCCCGGAGCGACTTCTGTGCGTGTGTGTGTCGGTTCGCTCGCGTGTTTGTGCGTCTGTCGGTGGCCCACGGCCGCGTGACTTTTCTGAATGGAAGCGAGTGTTCGTTGAGCAAAGGGAGCACGTGCTTGTCGCCTTGCTTTACGACTTCTCTCTCTCTCTCCCTCCCATCCAGCAACTCCCGATCTCTTTCTCTTTTTTCCTCCCGTCAGCCCTCAAGACTTCGTCTGTCTCCCTCTTTTTCTCTCCCTCTCGCTGTGCTCACCCTCCCACGCGTAGTTCCAAACCCAACCTCTCTCTCAACCCAACCGCTCACGAGTTGACGCACGTCTGTATCCCTCGAGAGGAGTACAAACGGATACTCTGTCTCTCTCTCTCTGACCTTAAGCTCTCTTTCCCTCGCATCCCTCTCGTTTCCTCTCTCTTTTCTGTGCCCCCTAACTCCCCATTTCCTCCCCACCTATCCCATTCCGACGCATGCATATGCATCTCCACCCTTTTCTGTCCAACCCCTTCTCTTTCCTCCCTCTTTTCCCTCTCTCATTATACTCTTTTAGCCTCTCCACTTCGTTCCCAAGCATTCACTCTCTCTCCCATTCCCTTTTTCTCCAATTCCCTCTATCTTTCTCCCTTCCTCCCTCTTACTTTCTCCCGCTGCTTTCTTCCCCCTCATTCTCCACTCTTTTTCTCTACATTTCATCTATCTCACTCTCTTTGACCCGCTTCTCCTCCCGTATTCTGCCAATATCCCTCTTTGTCTCTTTCTCCATCCATACTTTCTCTACTTTCTTACCACTTTTTCTTACCTTTTTAATCTTCCTCGATCTTTCTCCTACCCTCCTCCTTTCTAAAGCTCCATCATTTCCTTCTCACAGACTTCTGACATTCCCTTCCTCTCCACCTCATGCTCCCACCTACTTTCCCTCTCCCATTTTCTCTCTTGCTTCCCACCTACTTTCTCTCTTGCTTCTTTCTGGATCTTTCTGCATTAGCCATCCCTGTCTGTTTCTCCTCATCCTTTCCGCCTACCTCTTTCCGTTCTCTCAATTCCATGCCTCTCTATTTCGATCCATCTTTCTCCCTCTTTCGGCCTTTATCCTAGTCTCTTGACAGTTTCCTCCTTTTCTTTCCATCCGCCCCCCACATCCCATACCCCCTCCCCTTATCCTTTTTCCTCTTCTCTAGTTGTCTCCCACTCCGATTCCCTCTTGAAAAAGCACTCTCGGCTCCCTTTCAGGCGAGAGGACTTGCTACTTTCAATCGGGTGTAAGTGCTAAGGATTTTTTTTCGCGAGGCTTTGAAATAATTCATGACGTTAGAAATTTCACTTGATTTCACTTTCACCGACGCTATCAATATTGATTCGCGAGTTTTTTCCCGTTTCGAGTTTCGTCGAGATATTTATTCTTTTTTTTGTTTGCTGAGATACTCGCCAGCTAAAAATTTTGCTGAAAATTATGGAGGGGCTTTCTTTCCGAATTTTTTTCTCTTGATATTAAGGCGCAATACATAATAGACATGCCGACATACTAACTGTTGCCACTCTTTTGCGGAGCTCTAACTCGCCTTAGAACTGATGAAAAAATTACGGGCAGTGGGTTTTATCAATTTTTTATGAAAAACTACCACAGAGATTTGATTTGGACTTATGAACAATATCGCTGGAACGTAGTGAGGATTTTCTTCCTCCTGATCCTAAATTTGCATGTTCCCTATTCACTAATGTATTTTAAAAACGCTTTTTCACCGCTAATCTTCTCCAATCCGTCATCATTAGACCAAAATTCGCTAAAAAGACATTATTCGAAAAAAAATGTCGATCCATCCGGTCTGACGTCAAAAATCTACACATCTTTTCACTTATCTCACGTCGATTTTTATCCAGCAGTAAAATTTTTATTTCACACAGTGATTATTTGAACAGTGTTAAAACGTCGAAACTTATCGTTAAATCATTGACAGTAAATACAAAGGAGACCTGATTTATTGAATTTGAATAAAGGTTTAATTCGGTATAGATAATTTTTCTATTGATAAGAGGCTAGTGAAATGTGTAAAAGCTAATTTCGAAATTTCGATTTATTAAACATAAGTTCCCTTTATTTATTACTTAAAAAGGCAATAATTGTGGCATATGCTATGTATTCTTTAAGTTTTATCATGATATTGTAAACAATTGAACTAAGTGACAAAGTTGCCGCCAAAAGAAATAGCTGAAAATAATTTCGATGGCAGTTTTACCATGAATTTCATAGATCATAAAGAAGATGAATGTTAAATTAATTCCCTATTCTATGAAAGAAAATTAATTGTATCAATTGTAGGTACCTATGTATTCTTTCTTTCTCAATCATTGTATAGTGATGGGATAATGGTTTATCATCAGCGAAGCTTTTATATTATCGATTGCGATGGAAAATTCTGATTAAAATAAATTTTTATGGCCCTATCTTATGAAATGATTAAACTTGTTTTCATGTGAAATTCCACCCATAAAATTGGAAAGCGCAATTTTTATACAATCCAATTTCCTCTCTGCTCTTATCTACACAGTACGCTACTTTGGCTGAAAATTTTGGAAACCTTTTCTTTAATTTCACGAAAACGTCAATTTCTACCTAACGAGATTCCTCCGGATGTGCTTTCGCAATGGAAAATATATCATCTCCGTCTCTCTCTCTTTTTACCCGCTGCCAAGTGAAGGTCTCCTTCGGATTCTTCCATTTTTGTCCCCTTACGCGCCTTTCTCTTGCGAGTCGCCGCGATAAATTTTCGGGGCATCCCTTTCACATCTGTCTTCTTGTCTCTTTTCTCGCGTCTCTCGGGATTCATTCGGTTATTTCAGACGTCCGGCGCCGATCGTTTCTTCTCGCTATGATACCATTGTAACGCTGCCAATTCGGAAATATCTCTTTGTCACGTTGTCTATCCTTTGCTTTCCTTCTACCAGGGAAAATCCCTATCATGAACCTCGCCATGCATCTCTGTCGGATAAGAAGTCTGGGTTCGTATGATACGTGTGATCAAGGGCGGCGGAACGTATTTCTTTAATTGCTTCTTTTGCTGGGATATTGGATTATAAAAACATGCATTCCGTCCGAAAGCCTTCATTACCTATTCTATCATTTTTATATATCCGTACAACTAACAGCATATTGAAAAATGAACTAAAAGTACCTTTTATTCATTTAATTTTATCGAATGCATGTCGCAAAGACAGTTATAGTTTATAAAAACTCAAAATATTATAGAGAAAAATGATTTATCTTACAGGCATTATAAAATTAATTGAATACAATAAATCTATAAAAATATTAATGATAAGAAATTCTTTCTTCGAGTAATCTAAATTTCAAGTAGTAGACGAATTTTCATAGGGTCGACTGTATGTAATGAAAAGGTGCCTAATTTGCATATTTATCTGGATGACAGTTACAGTTTGATACCATTTTATTAACGTAATTTAATTAATTCGTAAAATTTTCCATCTATCAAAGGAAATATGCAAGTGTAATTTGTGACCTTTATTTAGGGTTGCACCGTATCGATTTAAATCTAATCGAGAAGTTCCAAGAATATGTACGTTGCCTTCCTCTCTCGGCGAGGTTCCTGTTAAGTCCATATTTTTAGCATTTGTGTGAAAGCAATAAATGCCATCGCTCGCAGAGGCATTTAGCACCAACGGGCCCGCAATGAAATTTCCAGGCGCGTGACGCGGGGAGCGAGGGTTTCTCCTAGGGTTGAAGTTGTGACTCGTAAAAGTCCAGACCTCACTCTTGTAACGGGACACTTTTCGGGGCGGAATTCCAATTTTTTTTCTGCACCCGGTTGGGACACGGCTCGCCGAAGGATAGGAAGCAACAGCAGCATCTGTTGAGACGTTTCACTTAGGACCCGAAAAACTCCCACTCCGTCTCCACCTCCTCCATCTCTACCCGTCTCTTCTGCTTCTCTCTCTCTCCCTCCTACTCCCTTTTTCAGAGCGTTTCGCTTCCCTTATCCTATCCCTCCCACCGCCTTAGAACCCCCCTTCACCCCAATAACCCGCTCCCGCCCCGCTGTCACCACAAAACAAGTGAGGGTTCCACCTTCTGCCCCTAGCACCTGCTACGTCGCCGTGAACTATGGCCCCAGGAATGCGCATAAGAGATAGGGAAAGGATGAGATCACGGAGGGAAAAAATACAATAACAAAAGAACGAGAGAAGAAGTGCAGACAGAGGGATGAATAGAGAGAGTGAGAGAGAGAGAGAGAAAGTGGGACTGGAGATCGCTGCGGCGTGTTGACACGGACACGCACGACCCCCTCTGCGCACCGAATTACATTCGACGGAAATGGGAAAAGTCTTTACGCCGCTCTTCTGTTTTTCTCCTCTCTCTCTCCCCGTCGCGTCTCTCTCACTCTCTCTCGTCTGAATATTAATATCCATTCTCTGGAGGGCATAAAAATGTAGGGAAGGAGAAAGAGAGAGAGAGGGATGGAAAAAGTGAAAGATAGAGGGAGCTGGAAAATCCACGACGGAGGTGGATAGACAGGGAGAGAGAAAATAAAAGTGGTAGGCTTTTGTACGCCCTCTTTAATTTTTTTTATTTTCCATTTTTTGGAAAAGCCGTAGGGACGCGCTTCGGAAGTTGAGAGATTTGATTTCCCGTCCAGAAAAAAGTAAAAAAATAATGACGACGAAAATTGCGGACGGCCATTAGGTGTAGCTGGAAAATTAACGAGCTCCATTATTAAATACTGTATGTGCACGTGTGTGTGTAAAATATTCGACGCTTTGAATCATATTCGCGGGTAGCTCGAAAAAAATGTATGCATATGTATTTATCGGGTCGGTGCAGGACGAAAAAAATTAAATATATATATAACCAAAATATGGCAGTCGAATTTAAGCGGTCAGCAGCAGGTGTATTCCTCGGAATTGAATTTTCGTATCCGCCAGTGAAAACGTACCGAAAATTATGACCCGCTCTAATTTATTTTTTTCCCACGAGCTCGTTAGAAACAGCTGAGGGGGGAGCGGCGGGTTGAAAAATAATGAGGTAAAGTTGAAATATTTGTGTGTTTCTACCACTCCTAAGGGCGCTTGACTAGGAACTTTCTGCGGGATGTGTCGCGCATATCAAAAATGCAATCAAATTTTCGGAAGTTTTATTATTATTAATAAAATAATAATTCGAGTCCCTATTGCGTTCGTGAATTAGGGTTGCGCGGTTGTTTAAAAAAGAGTTTATTAAAGTTTCATCCGAAAGGAGATATCGATGCTTTCGCGCTGCAAAATTTGGTCGGTTTGTCAGTCTCGTTTCTGTGGTTTTTTGGATTACTGATGGGGCGTCGCCCGTTAAATCGCATTGTGAAGTGTACGAAGTTTAGAATCACTCTTGCGTTGGACTTTAATTAGCGATCCGTGTAAAGTTTTCGGTTTCAGTAATTGTGACTGTTTACGAGTTCGTTTTAAGCGCTGCTATTTTCGGGATCGAGTTACACTAAGGGCTCTTCCCACCTCCTCCCAGAGGGATGAGCGGCAATTGTTAAAAATCGAGCAAACATAATGTTAAATAAATTTTTCGGTCGCTACGCGCGACCACTTTATAAAATATTTCCCAAGCGGCGCATCATTTTTGGCCATCCGAAAATTTAAATTATAAATGAAAGCGTTGTCATTTTTGCGTCACCGTCACGCATTTTGTTTATTTGCATCTTAATGTTGCCGCGGTGACGTATTTAAACAACAAAAAAATCAAATGAAATTAAGAGAATATGCATTACAAACGAGCGGAATGTTTTCCCCGCTTTTTATGACTCCCGTTCCCGCTGAATCGTCGAATTCATGCAAAATATCCGCTTTATTTTAGCGCGGTGAGTAATTTGGTTACTTTGCATTAGCCCGTAGATTTTTTTTATAACTTTCCATTTAAGTGCAAACCGCATTCACCGTCGGAGAGACTTGAAAACAGATAAACCCATTAATTTTCCTCGAAACATATCTCGGAAACCGTATTAAATTTATGCTTTCAGGACTTGACTAATGGAACTCCTCTCTCAACTTAAAAACATTGTTTTTCTTTGTGTTTTTTCTCTCGCGAGAATAAATCACTGCCGCAAATGTCTCTCGCGCTGTCCAAGCGAGATCCTATTTTGGAGCAAACCCCTTCGCACGGGAAGGGCATTAAATAGAGACGCGGCGAAAGAGACGAGTGAATATGCATGGAAACAGGAGACGATAAATATGATCCCAGGTTGTCAAGGGTAAAGAGACGAGATGGGCACAAAAGCAACCGGCATCAGTGGTGCGCTGCGGAATGTACTTTTAGAGTTGGAAGCATAAATATGATTCATTGCAGTCAAGGATTTATAACTCGAAACTTAAGGAAGCCCTTTTTCCCATCGTGGATTCAGATTCGATGTTCGATTGCATTTCTGTAGTGTAAATATAATTAATTTATCTGGATGATTATTCGATAAAATTATCTTAAATGTATTATGATTAGCAAATAATGGCTGAAAAATATTCAAGAATAAGTGAAATAAATACACGAATCAAGTCATTAGTAATTACTTTTTTTGGGCGCGCCACTGACATTAATGTTTTGAATTAAAAGAGCCTTTCATGATTCATTTTAGGTTATCTAATTTTTCCGTTGTCCGATAATAGAATCGGTTATGCTGTCCCTATTTTCTGCAGGTTATGGAAGCCGTCTGCGTTGCTTAAATTGAAAAGACCACTGATAATATCGAATGTAAATTCCTTCTTGAATTCTAATGTTAAAGATAAACTGACTTTGTTAATGAATTAGAAATGGTGTTTACTGTGTTTTTAGACATAGGCCAGGAAAGAACTGAACATATTTCAGGAAGCTTTATCACATTTGTTATATATTTGGCTTTAAATTTTAAGAATAAGAGCGAAGATGTTAAATGCGACTGTGTTGATGAAGGTTTGATTTGTATTTTCTTTTTCTAGTACACGTTTGAATCAAGTAGGACTCAGTATAGATCAAAGATATTCCTTATAAAAAACAGAGCTTTCGAAGCGTTATTTGAAGGTTTGTAATTCCAATGGCATATTATATATGGCACCTTGCTTAATCCAGGAATTACTTGTACCAACGCAACCCTATTTTTCTGGAAAAAAAAGTGATAGCTTCAGAAATGTGACCTACCAAAACAGGAAATTCGCTTTTATGAGGTTAATTTTAACTGTACTTTCATCTTTTTTAAAGGAGAAGAAAAATAGATATTTATCTACTAACTTTAAAAAAATGCGCATTATTTTCCGTAAATCCTATGATCATCAATCCACCATTTTCACTTGTGTTGGGTTTAAAAAAGAAATTCTGTTTTCTTGTTCGATATAAGATGATAGTTTTTTTTCTGTTTTCTCGATGTCCATAGGCCCACATGATAAAGCGAGCTGCCTCGGGCGTCCTAAAGATGAAATAGTCTGCGTATATATTGAGAAGACAGTTTAATTCAAACAACGAATAATCCGATTCTTAAGAATCTTTCTCTCCTTCCTCCTCTCCTCCATTCTCTCCCCAACCTCCTTTCCCCCTCTTCCCCCTCCTTTCCTCATCCTCTCCCCTCCTCTCTCTCTACACACAAACACGCCAAGGAAGACAAAATATCTAATTTAAATTATTCGTTTGAAAGTCAGCGTATAGGAAGATAACGGAGAAAATATCAGGAGAAAAACGATTTTGTATTCTGTATCGAACCCGGTCAAGTTAAAAAATGTTCCCCTGTAAGTTGACTTATGTTTTAATGTATAATAACTTTCATTTACCTACATTCCATTTTGAGGTTGTACTGTTTATATATGTTAGTATATAATAATGTCATAATTTCTTCGATAAATACCTGCTCACAAACTATTTGTTCCAATTCCTACCAATTACAGAAAGGGAATCATTATCCCAGCAAGGGTATCCAGTCGTTTAGTTGTCTTGCCTTTGGTGGTGCGTTTAAGTAGCAGCTTGGTTGCCGACTACATTTGGTTATATATATATTTGTAAGTAATCGCATTTCAAGAGGGTCGGGTAGTGAATTCAATGTTGTGGAGACAATTTCAATGCCGTGTTTAGTTCAATGTGATTTTGTGCTGCGAGAGATATAGCACTTCGCCTTTAGGAAAGGACTTTAAGCAGTGTCGATCTTTCGCGTATTTTGGAGACTTATGGCTCATTCGGTTTCTCCTTCGCTTTTTGAATTTGTAGGGAATGATTTTGCAGATAAAATGAATTCTCAGCTCAAAGGGAAACTTTTTACTATCTTATATAATTATTAATTGGTATGAATTTCTCCATTGATGTTTTATAGATTCACATAGAATAATTACCATCTTTGTTATTAAGTTTGAATTATAAATATTGATGGCCATAGCCGAGACAAGAGCTAGAAATATATTTTATATATTTTATTTTACCTCTATATAGTAAACAAACTAGTTTTGAGAATTTAAATTGTGTACCGCTTACTGTCATTGGGAAGGGGACGTAATTTTCAAACCTTGCCTAGGGCGAAAAAATGTCTTGTTCCGGCTCTGATGATAATCATTGCTTAGTTATTTGTCCAATAAATTCGAAGATGGATTTGAATACCACTATTTAAATGTTCTTTTCACTCTGTTGATTCGGCAAAAAAAATAAAAACGCTTTATTTTTCTATTAACATTAGCATGAATTTTAGAAAATTAAATTAATAGATCGTTATTTAGTGTGATTAATACAATCTGTTCGTATACATCAGGTCCTATCGAAATGCAGGTTTATTGCCATCCTACTAACTTTCAAGGAAGGAATACCTCGTTCCCTACATTAAAAGAGAGAAGGAAAAGGAAAGTTCTGCTTTCGTTACCGCCTAAAAAAATAGTTTAGCAAGAGAAAAGGGAAAAACACAAAACACACATGACCGGCGAGTAGAATCACGGCGCAGATATCCGATAAAATAAATATACTCACTTGAAATTCTGGCACTCGTCGGTGGAATGTTATATTTGCGCGAAACATGGGACGAGTCAACATTACTAGAGTTTAAAAATTTAATAGATTTAAATAACAAAATATAATGGTGACAAATAATCAGCCTGGGCCGTATGCGTACACTCGATCCATGCTGTAAAGGCCATGCCAAATAGAATATTTATGATGATGACGTAAATACAACATAGGGAATTCCAAATACATAAATGGATAACACGTGGTGTTATCGAAATCACATCGAACTTCGTAAAATATGAACGGCTTAAAGTAACGTTTTATATACATTTTTCAGTTGCTTCAAATTAAACCATTCCAAAGTGACAGATAAAAGCAGTTTTGAAAATATTTCTTCCCAGGCATTTTAAAAGCTACTATTGCTTCAATTCCCTGTCTGTGGCTGCCAGCAACGTTGCCATTCGTAAAACGGCTTTTTAAAGGATGCCGAGAAAAATCCTCTTTGTTCCAACGATCGTAAGCAGAAAATCGTCCATTGTTTTCACACATCGGGTCGGAGACGCACTTCTCTGGTCCGTTCCTCCCATCCATTACCGCCCCCTGTTCAGACAACCACCTCACTCCCGACCCATCGATCACCCACCTCTGCAGCTGCCGTCGGGCAAACATACTTGAGTGTTCTTGCTCGAAGTTTACCTCCTTACCTGAGTCCACGTCTTCATCCTGCCTTCCAACTCCCTCGCGCCTCCCTCTCTCCTCCTTATCCTCGCTCGTCCCCCTAAGGGCCTCTTTCCCCCATACTCCGCCCCTCCCATTACCTCTCCCTCATTTAACCTCTCAACCCATCCATCCATCCATCCTCCCCCGTCTCTAGGCCAATTGGTATGGCCAGTTAAACTCATAGGATTCCCTCCAACGCAGCTCCGCATCTCTCTCGCTCATGCTGTTTCGAACACGACCCCACCTCTACCCTTCTCCGCCCTTCGTCTCCCCCTATCTTCCGAGGTACCTCAATCCCATTCCCTCCGCACAAACCCGCACATTACCTCTTCCTCTCCCGCGAAGGTTGGTCGGCGTTTCCAGTCCGGAGTTTGACCTCGATCGGTTTAAAAATATTCTTCGAATCAGCTTTCGAATAGGGTTTAATGCTTCCAGCGTAATTAGCCATCGATGGGATGGCAGTACCAGCATCGGCACGCAGGTGTTATCATTTTTTTGCAAAATATTCGTGCTTACGGTGTGCCTGTGATTAATATTGCTGAAATGCGCATCATAGAAGCCGCAAAGGTTACTAATGAGCAGCGATTCACTGCTTAATGTTTATGGTGATCCAGTAATCACTACTAAGAGGAGGCAATAAAAGCACTGGCTTAATGAGCATGCGTAAATTTGACATACATAATTACATTATCATTAACTTAGGGTTTGATATTTACTTAAGAAAAGTATTTATCATCAACTGTTGACGTTAGTAGAATAGCGAAACGGGTCGTAATGAATAATTTTTGCGCGTCAGAGTTTATTTATTTTGCGTCTACGAAGAATTCATTGCACAAAGCTGAGCTAAAGTCAGTAGCTTTCATCAGTCATAAAATTTTTAAGCACGCATTACCTTTTTGGAGAAACATTTACGTATATCCATACATCCAAAGCAAGTAAGATGCAAAAATATATAGGCGTGTTTGCACTCAAAATTCCTGCCTCTGCTCGTGTTCGTGTCGATCCTTTTTTTATTCGGAGCAGACTTTAAAAATTAAGTTCTCCACTAAAATGTCTTCAAACGAAGTAAGCGCCACTAAATACTACGTTCCACCTGCCGGTTATTTTTTTATACAACCACTCCAAAGGCTTTCCAATTTTCTACCTCACAAAAAAGCTTTAAAAACCAGGGTCAGGAGTCCATTTATATATTTATCTCGGTCAACTGTGCCGCTGCATTGTGCCTTCCGCTGCATCCCGAGGATAAACCTTTTATTTCTCCCCTCCCCGCTATTCATGCTAGAAGAGGCAAGTCGACTATAGCCACCGAAAAGGCCTCTCTTTTTCCTCCTCCACCTGCGGCCGCTGGATAGGGCACAAAACAGGCGCCTATGCGCCTGGCTGGCGGAGATAAGGATCGAACCTTAGGAGAGGGAGATAAGTTTTGATAAGTACCCCCCTTTTTTCGTCCCGTCTGACTAGTGCAAACACTGAGGAAGTAGGAAGAAATCCTCGATAAATTGTATCGTTTTATTATTTATAAGCTCTCGAGTTCTACTATACTACCTAGCGCATGGGAATCCACCTCTTCGTATGATGTCTGAATCAGAGCTTGCCCTTTTTACTTATAAATTGCCACTTTTTGAGCTATTTGAAATCTGGCTTAGGTAGAGCGATGGAGAGATTGAGTTCCGCCTTACATTAATTCTGAGGATTTGAATCCTACGCCTGTGTTAAAAATTCCAGTTTGAATGTAAAAATATACTTGATAGTATGACTATAGAACTTAATAAATCAATTATTTGTTATAAAGCGATTATGTGAATATGAATGTACGCAAGCTTTATACTGGTATTTTTACTATATTTATTTTTTCATTAATTTACGATGTTGTTGCTGTGACCTATTTTATCCGTTGAATTAAAACATGTTTAACATAATGTGACATATTAGTGACATTCTTATATAGTAATTTAAAAATTCAAATTTCAATAGAAGAATTGTCACAGATGGTTTACTCTGTAATGCGTGTTCTTCCGCTGTGGTTTTGGGCAGTCTGACGGTGCTCTTTAACGATGATTAACATTGTGCTTGCGAGTAATATGAATTTAACTTGCTAAATTGTGTTTGTCTGTATGCATTAACAAACAATGGCAATAACTTTGACGTTGGTTTGTTTTTATTTATGATTTTTTTACTGTTTGCAAAAATATGTCGATGAAAGCTTGATTTAAAAAATCTGCTTACGCGTTCGGTTTGTCCGTCTGACTGTCCGACGCGCTGACTACTTAAAAAAAACCAGATAGTGACTTCGTCTTTTTGCCAATCGATTCTGTATTGTCTCGTTTTTCATGTTTTCTCGGTTTTTCTGTCTCATTAAAAAATATCATTTCAGACTAATCATTGTAATTTACCTCAATTTTAATATTCTATATTAACAAATTTTTTGAAAAAACCGCATTTTACTGTCTGCCTCACCGGCTCTTTCCTTACGTGTCTAGAGCAGCTAAGGGCTCCTCCCATTTAAAAATATTCTCAAAATTTAATGTAATAATACATTTAATAATTTTAATTTTATTTTATGGAATATTTTTATTTTATGCACCCAGTTTCTTTATTAAATTAGGCTAGCGGTTGTTTTTGTTCTCGGGCTGTCTTTCATTAAGAAAAGATATAGTGTTCAATGTTCGAGGAAACTTCTACGTCCTATTTCTTTCGTGTATGTACACTCACAAATATACAAACGTAATGCACGAACTATGACTTTAAAATAAGCCATTAAATCCTTTTGAATGTCAACATCGTTATTTCTTTTTTCCAATAATACGTTATAAATTCCCTCCATCTACTTTCAAAAATTCTAGTCATAGCTTACACCAACGGCTTCAAAACACTGCGCCACGCAAAAGAAAATTTAAGGGTTTCCTTATGGTTGATATATACTGTAATCTCTTAAGAGATACTTTCTGGTGTAGTGTTTTGATCTTTTTCAAAATAAAAATATCGCTGCTGCTTACGGCGTGACTGTGTAAAAATATCCTATGAACTAAACAAGCTAGAAAGTGCAAATTACCATGGAATGATCCTTTACCAAAGATTAATGCAATGCTAAATGATGCCCATTCAGCACGGAGCGTATCAAATTTATCAATAAAGTTATTAACTATAACTATTACAGTGTTTCATCATTAAAACCGATTTAATTTCACTCCTCAATTCTCTCATATGGTCTTTTATCTTGCGCTCTTTGTTTGCAAGTTTCTTATATGAATAAGCGAGCGCTGTTTGATCGCATTTATCTGGAAATTTAACTCTTTCATACATTTTGATGAAATTAGAATTTGCATGCATGTTCCATACATTGAGAGAATGGCATTACTGAGCTGCTGATTTTATGAATTAGAAAAGTTAACTTTTTCCTTAAACTCTGTATATATTTGCATGGGAAAAAAGTGTTTCATAATAAGTAATACGGGTGATAAAATGTTGGATAGTTACATACACACGCATTCATTCATACATACATACATATTTACACATACAAATGAACATGAACACACAAGTATACATAAATCTTTTTAATTTCCCGAATTTTTATCAAGTGAATTCTACCATTAATTTAGATTGATTTCTCGAATTGTTCGCATTGCACGAATACGTATTTACTTGACAACAATATTATAAAAGAGGCGATGGCAATTTTTTTTAGGATGAAGAGAATATTTAAAGCCTGGTTTTTCCAGCAAATATGTTCATTATTAATCCTGGGCTTTTGTTGCCTTTTTTTCTAAGTTCCCACATTTTTGTAAATGGCAGAAACAAAAAAGTCTAAGGGCTTTTAAAAACATTTTAAAAGCCGACGAAAAATGTAATAACACGAAGTTCGTAATTATTTGCCGGCTAAGTCATACGAATTTTGAATTATGGAGCTGTTTAATTATGCAGTCCGTTTATGGAGATGGAGATTACGCGGATACGTCCATTAAATTCCTGCAAATATGGTTTCTATTATTTTTTCGTTGGTGGTTAATAAGGGCATTTCTGTTTCAACAAATTTAATGACAAATAATAGATTCACGTTGAGAGATTGATTAAAAACCCAGGTGATTTATTCGACGATTTTATCCTCCTCGGAGATACGATGGAGCGAAATTAAAAAAGTCTTTATAAAATGCTATGATTTAAACATGTGACGGATGTTTTATCGCTGCTTTAAATTACTAATTAGTACCATCTCGCGAACGAAAAAATCGACCCCATCGTGTAACGCGCTTAATGAAAAGCTTTATTATGTACATTTTTGCTCGAAACACGCTTAATTAAATTTTACCTCTCCGTCACTCATGTTCAATTTTTAGGGCTGCAATTTTAATAATAATAAACACAAAAAGACCTATTTTGTTAGAATTTTTCATCTCTCTGTGCTCAATGCATTTCGTTCGCAGAACGGGTCAGCGATAAATCTGTATTTTTGTTTTTCTTTTCGCCGAAAGAACTGTTTGACGGAACATAAGTTCTAAATTTTGGTTCCGTTTCGCAGGATATTGGCCTTTTTTGACAGGTTCTCGATACTTTCACCTATCTGCTATTGATATGTGTTTTTTAATCCGTATTAAAACTTGCATGCAATAAAGTCAATTTTTTGGCAAGCGAGCTTAGTGACCCAAATATAAAGTCTTACATCATTATAATACAAAAATAAATTTCTTTAATTAGGAACGATTTATTTTTAATTAAACAAATCATTTAGTAGTTCCAGCATGAAACTACGTTTGTCCAATAGACTATGAAAGTTTTGGCAAACCAGATGCGCATTTCGGCTTCAAAACAGGCATTTTCAAGGGTAATTCTCCGATAGTAGGTTCTAAAAAAAATAGAATCGCCACTGATAATGGCTGTTTGTTACCAAAACACGCACATGATTTTTACAACCTTGGTGAAAAATAGCTTTTCAATATGATTTCAGCAATAAGGTGAACTCGATAATTCTTTTTTGAATGTTTATTTCCATAATAAAAATGAAAAAATGTTCTTTAACTGCACATAATCTCCAAGGTAGATTATTATGCTCACAATCGTTTCTTACCGTTGAAATTCTATCCTGGAGTATTGATAAAAACAAACACATTGGTTTTGTTTTGAGTGACTGGTTGAAACGATCTAGTTGTACCTTTATAGTATTAGAATTTTGTGCGTGTTATTATCCCAAATGACCATTAATCCGGCATGCTATAGCAGTTTACTTTATTCTCATACTCTTAAGCCTCCCTCTTAAATGTTACATCCAGTCAAAATGCGTCCCGCAACCTAAAAATTTTACGAGTAATAATTTTGTTTCATATTTGATATAAAAAGGTATCTATCAATATACACGTTTTTAACTTGAGTTTTTTAAAGATTCCATTTTCATAATTCGACTTTTATGCATGCTTATCACGTGTCCTAAATCTCATAAATCTTTAAAAACAAATAATAAAATAAGAATCGAGAAACGATTCGTTACATGCACTCCTGTATGGTTACTTACGAAGACGAATTTATTGAAGTTAATGTAAACGATTCTTAAAAAACAATGAAGTCTGGAAATTAGAAAATTATGGCGGACCGAAACATTATACGTAGAAAAGAATTCAAAATCTCTCTGCACCACGGATTTAAATCCTTGCGCGGCGGAACGGAATGAAAGCGTAGTCGCGCTTCAACGAACTGTCCTTTATATGTCACGGCCAAACGCCATGTTATACGAAGCCAGCGAAACAGTAAAACGACGTAGACCATTTCATTATCATATAACTCGCAAACAAGGAAGAGTTCCGACAGGAAAGAGTTTATTTATTTATTTTCATTTTATGGGAGCTAGTAATTTAACCAACGATAAAAAAATCATTGGAGTTTTTCCTGTGGAATCCTCAAAACGCGTTCCGTTTTATGCAGGTAGTTTGATGGAATACATTCCGTTATAACTAACCCTGCTATTCTGCATGAACAGAATCACTCGTTGCAAAAAATCTGCGTTCTTTTTAAATTTGAAAGAGTTGTATATATAACCTGTAGGGAATAAAAAGTAAAGATCAAATTACTAAGTTGAAGTATTTTGCTACTTTCAAAGTTTTAAAGATTCTGGGAAATCTTGGATCATGCCTATTAAATCCATCTCTTCAACTTTTCTTCTTTTCTGAGCTATCCATAATCCCTTCTTTCCTCTTTGTCTCATACCCATAATTCTTTCCTTGGGACCCTCCATAAACGTTTACTTCCCCTTCCCCAACATTTTCCTTAAGCTATTAATGTGGAATGTTCTGGATTACATTCTGACATTACCGCCCCAGAACCATTCTTAGTGAGCTTTCCTTTCCCTAATAAATTTAACGGGCGGAGGACGAAAATGTATTCGACCGCGGTATTCCTTTACTTCTAGACACTGGGATATCGAGAGAAAGAACAGTTTTGCGAATACATCTACAGTTTACCCTGCAAGCCACCGCAAGGGTGTGTGGCAGAGGGTGTATTAACACCAAGGGGAAAACTCCAAAATTAGGCCTTGGTTTACGCCCCTACGCGAGGTTACTTTTGATCGCAAGTTTTATTCTGCTCAGCTATCGTTCTAGGGAAAAAATGAGCCTTTGTATCTCTCTGTCCTACAGGCTATCTCTCTTATTTTACGAGGATGGTCCATTCTACCGATATAGGTGGGAGTTCTTATTATTTCTTTGACGTCGCTGGAGAAAGTACTCGTTCTAAATCTTTCAAGAAGTTTTAATTTAGCACGTGATCGGCGCTCAGCTAGTGATTCCCATCCCAAGTCCTGTATCAAGCCTGTAACGCTTTTATTTCTATCATAACAATTTTTGACGAATCTAGCAGCTTTTCCATGCACTTTCTCTAACTCGGCGATTAATCCTTTCTCGTACGGATCCCATATGCTCGACGCATACTCTAGCAGCGGTCTAACTAAAGAAAAGTAACATGTCTCTTTGACTTTTTCTTCGCTTTTACCTACTATCCGTTTGATGAATCCTAGTTTCTGCTTAGCTTTCCCGGATATATTTCGTATGTGTGTGTCCCACGAGAGGTTACTTGTTAAAATGACACCTAAGTATTTGACGGATTCGGCTAATTTTAGATGTACGCCTTCTATACTGTAATTCATCGCCTCAATTTCTTTGTTTCTCCAGAATCTCATGACGGAACACTTACCTAAGTTCAGCTCTAATTGCCACTCTTTACACCACTCGAGAATTGCGTGTAGGTCGTTAGAAAGTAATGCTTGATCAGCAGGACTGTTAATCTCTCTGTAAACTACCGTATCATCCGCTAATAACTTGATTTTACTTGTAATAACATTATCTAAGTCATTTATGTATATAAGGAATAATAGGGGACCGATGACACTTCCCTGTGGAACGCCGGAGGACACTCTGACCGAATCTGATTTAAATCCATCTATGACTACCATTTGTTCCCGATCATTGAGAAAGTCCCTGATCCACTCGATTATCTTTCGATTTATTCCACAGGCTTGTAATTTTTTCAATAACTTAATATGAGGGACTTTATCGAATGCCTTCTTGAAGTCAAGAAAAACCGCGTCTAGCTGGGTCTTTCGATCACCGGATCGTAGTATATCATGTGCAAACAGAGCGAGCTGAGTTTCACAAGATCTTGCCTTCCTAAAACCGTGGTGCTGATATTTACTGAGCAAGTCCTGGCTATCTAAGAAGTCCATCACAGAACTAACGATGATGTGCTCTAGAATCTTGCAAAATATTGAGGTTAGCGAAATTGGCCTGTAGTTTTCTCGGTCGTATTTTTTCCCGCCTTTATGTAGCGGAGTTATAAACGCTAATTTCCATTCCTTATGTATAACGCCATGACTAAGTGACTTACTGAAAACTATTTCGAGATAAGGTGCTATTTCTAACGCTAATTCCTTTAATACTCTAGCTGGTATCTCTTCCGGTCCCGGGGATTTATTTGCATTGATGATTTTGAGCTGTTCTGCTATACCTTTCGCTGATATAAGTATATCATTCATCTTCTCTTCGCTTGGTTCGGGTGGATCGACCTTCCTTTTCTCCTCTTCGGTCGTAAATACGCTTTGAAAAAATGAGTTTAACAGCGAGCGAATCGCTCGGGCTCAAGGTAAATTCTTCGAAAACAAGTTCTTCGAATACCAGTCTATCGAAAACCAATTCTTCGAAAAGCAATTCATCGAAAATAAATTTTTCGAAAATCAATTTTTAGTGTTTCGAATGAGAAATTTGAATGAAAATTATAGATATTTAAACTTATTTATTCGTAAGCGTTTTAAGAGAAACAAAATGTAAAATTTTGATAAATACTGAATTAATTTTAGTTATTTTATGTTAATTGTATTTAATAATCATTCGTAAGAGTTTTAAGAAAAATAAATAATCTGTAATGTACTCTTAACAGTGCTAAATACTTATTTCGAAAATATTTTAAAATTTACGCTCGAGAGAACATAAGGTAGCGTTTCACTGGTCTTTTAGAAAATCAATTCATTGAATTACGAATGGTAATGTAAACAAAATTAATTTTTCGATGTTTAAATTAAATTTTTAATTGAAAATTACATTTGTGTACGCTTGCGCTATCTGTGCCCATATCTTTAAAAATAACTACAAAATTCATATGATTATTTCTATACTTATTCGATAAGGAATAGTAATATTTTATGATTTTTAAAGTTGGAGGTTTTAAAAAAATTCAAACTTTGCAACATGTTTAAACATATTTTAATGTCAATCGCTTTTCGTTTTACTTTCGCTATTTACGAAATCCAAAAAAGTTTCGATTTCAGATTTTCTTGATGGTATGAAAAGCATCCGAGGCCAAAGGCTCCTCAAAGATTGAGAATATATTTCAGGCTGTTTGTTTTTCTTATAACTATTACAAATGATTAATAAATACAATAAACATAAAATAACTAAAACATTTAAGAATTTATTATGAATTAATAATAAATATATACAATCAACAAAATAACAAAAACACTGAATTGGTTTTCGAAGAATTCGTTTTTTAGAAAATGGTAGTCAAAGAAATGGGTTTCGACGAACTCGTTCCTACTATTCAAAAAATTTCTTTCCATGAGTTGCTTTTCAAAGAACTTGTTTTCGATGAACTGGTCGATTACCATCGCGAGTCGCCCTCCCATTCTTAAAGCGGGTCGACCTACATTTTTCATGGCCTCCAACCATCGATTGAATGATTATTGACGCGCTTTACTGTCAAGTTAACGCTACGCAGACTTATGCTTCGGATAAATTTGAATGAAAGGAGAAAAAATTAGATAAGTTCTGCTGCTCCACTCGAAGTTTCGTGCTTCCAAAAAGATACGTTTTGTAATCTACCGTTCTTACGTAAATGTGAAATAAGTTCTGTTATGGTTAAGGAGGAAGCTGCAAATCTACAAAATGTCTCCCGTTAATGTTTTTATAGGTATTGTAAATTGCAATTAGGATTTTAGTCTGTCCTACCGTTATTTCAAAGGAGTATTGGCCAATAAATTTACTACTTGGCCGATAAAATTTACTAAGTCATATGGAGATCTACTTAGAAAACTATATTTTTAATCATAAAGTCACTTAGATGTACACTGAATTATTTACGATAAACATTCCAAATATAGTTTTAGCAAAAATTAAACCAATTTAGAAAATACGAAATCTTTGAAAAAGGCTATCAGAGAGGAGTTTCGGCATAATACTGATTTACTATGAGACGCCCTATAGATATAATTGTTTTTACGGGAAAATAATCTGAAATGTCATTACTATGAATATTTCTCGGAGGAAACTTAAAATCAGAGTTCGCTATATGCGCATAATTTAGGTACTCACTCGTAACTTTTATCGGGACCGGGCAACAAAGCTAATGTTAGAGAAAAGACGAACAAGTAACGGGAGATTACCGCGTACGCATCCTTGCCCCCCGTGTGTCTATTTCGTAACGGATGAGCGGCTCATCCCGCGTCGTTACGGATTCATATAAAAGTTCTGCGCAAACCAAATATCGTACAAGTCTCGAGTTTTTCTTCCATAAATAATCCAAGGCTCTCGATAAAACCGATTTTTATGAAACTTCCAGAAGAAAAGAATGTGTTTCGGAAGAAAAACGAGCTTTTATTCCTACATCTTCCCGAGGCGAGTGGTTCAGATGGAATACTTCGGATCTAGCATCGCGTGCATGCAGATATTAAATTCGCTGTGCGCGTTTGTTCTTTTTTTACCCCCGCGGTCCTTTTATTTTTCCTCTCCCTCGCTCCTCTCGAAGACGAGACGAAGAGATTCATAAAACTCTCCGACATGTGCGATTGCTTTAGCTCAGAGGTGAATATTTTTCTCGTAACGTTTAGGTGAGTGGTAACAGTCTATTATTCATTTCCGCCGCCCTAGATATGCCAATAGGGAACCCTTTTCGGGAAATTGATCTTGCCTAGGGAATCGGAGGCATGTGCTAAGACCTTGTGCGCTATAACCATTCCTACTTTTTTAAATTAAAACCTGTTTAGTATCAGATAGTACCAAAATAAATTAAAACTCTCATTTTGACTATAATCAGTCAGATAATTACAGTTTATATCTTTTATAGAATTAATATATAAATGGTAGGTTTAAAAATACTTTGGTGAACATGAGAAAATGCTTGCGTGAATGAATATATATTTTCCTGAGATCGATTTCAATATAAAATCTTATTATTTTAATCTAAATTTAAAATCGAGTTCAATATTTCATTTTTCGAAATGAGGCAACGTTGTATCACCTCGGCTATCAGACTTATGATACCACCTATTTCCACGTCAAGCCCGTCTCTTTTAAGTAAAACTATAAACAAATAAATAAACAAATAAATAAATAAATAAATGAATGAATGAATGAATAAATAAATAAATAAATAAATAAATATATAGTTTACATATACATATATTATATATAAAATATCTTTCAAACAAATTTTAATTACTAATTTATTATCTTGTTTATTTGGGTCATTTTAAACGCAAACGACCACATAAATTGAACAGAGAATGAATAAGATTTAATATGGTCTTAATTAGTTTTAAATAATCTCCCTAGGGGTCACTAGGTGTATTACAACCGCGGGGGGTCCGCGGCGTGACATCCAGTTCTCCCTGAGTTGTAGCAGAGTTCATAACCTTGAGGGTGGTCGGCGATTGCAATGGCCTGATGCGATGACGTTGCCAGAATATTTTGACTTTGGTGCAAGACACGATCACTGAGTAGGTGAGAATGCATTTTTTAAGTCACTGTAATTTTTATGAAAATATATATGTATTACATTAAGTGATGGCAACTTCCAAATTCTATTCAAAATGGCGTCCATTTACGTTCGAAAAATTTTACGCCTGTTGTGTAATATGTGTAATATTATAATATATTATAGCAAGTTTTATATAATAATAACAGTGTATATGACACCAATTTGATATTTACTTTTTAAAACTCTTATTATGTACTTGTGTGAATGTCCTGAGATCGCGTTAGTTGTTCTGCGAAATTATTTTGTTGACGAAGTCGGTTAAGTTTTTTGGAATGCATATTTGGATGTGCTCTTCCATGTGTAGGTACTTATTTCATAATATTTTGTGCGGCGTATAATATCATTTGTATCAGGTATACACAAGTTATTCCTGAAATTACATCGGGAAAACCGAATCTCGGTGTACGTATATAGTTCAGTTCAGTTCCCACGATGCATTTCGTTCACTGGCGTAGCTGTCGCCCGGGCAACCAGAGGGAAGTCCTGGTTTGTGTGTGGAACGCGCGGAGGGGAGTGCAGTTAGCTGCTCACTAGAGCCGAGTATCCATTTATCGATAAACGTGTGTCAGTTTACATAGAAGGTTTTGCTAACAAAATATGAAAAAGAATTTAGTACATTTTGAATTTTTTATGCTGATCATTTATTCTTCATGGACTTGCCTTATAAAGGTATATAATGTAAAATACAGAAAATAACAACAAACAAATCGATAAGGAAATCAGTATTACAATGGAGCTTATGTATAACTCATAACTATTGTTTCATAATGATTATTATTTTATAATAATATTGATATTTAGCTTTAGTTAGTAACGTTTTCTCCTCTGCAGTATCTAGATATTTTAGGAAATCGATGCATGTAAAATCAAAATTGCGCTCAATCATTAGCTTAAATCTCGGCCATCCCGCACGAGGAGAATAGCCTCACGTGGCCACCCAGTTACGTCCGAACTTCGGATTAAAAACACAGGAGTGTTGAGATCTTCTTGAGGGTGACCCTGAAACGCAGAGCTTCTGTTTACATGGACGGGAAATTTTCGTCGATGTGGCCACGATTTTCATTCAGAGTATGCCGCAACCTGCTAAAAGCGGGATATTTGCTGCCCCGCCTAACAAGCTTACTCTGATGGAAAGAGTTCTTCCTCGGATGTTATAAACACGTTTGTTGCATCCAGAGTACTTTTTGCGCTTTTTTAAATTAAAATTCACGTATAAGTTATTTCCCCGGATCAATCTAAAAATCATAGAGGCTCTAATTCGTAGCGTTTCCTGTTGCTCTGAACGTTTATTCTGTGATCTCATCAATGCCAGCCGCTTTTCCGTTCTTCATGCTCCTGATTGCGTATATATCCTCTTCTGGAGGATTATCTGTAACCTATATTTTGTTCATAGGTTTCTTGATATTGGATTTAATTTCCTTCTGTTCTGTATCCATGGTTTTGGGTTTGTTTTCCAACTTTCTAAGACGCTCTTCCAACTTCATGCTGAATGCATCCTGCTTTACTTTCAGTTTTTCAAGATCCCAATTCCGTCTTCTCTTATCGTTTTCCGTATTTCTTTTAGCTTTGCAGTTAAATCTACTACTGGAAGGTTGTGATCATAATTGTATTATAGAGTTTATTCATATTAAAGTATTAACTATATAAAAGTTGGTTATAAAAATTCATTTTTATATCTTTACTTGTTTTCTTTTCCACTCAAATACCCTTCAGAAATGGACAGTTGATTCATAAATATTATCGTATAAACAGTAACATTTATTAAATTCGTTTCTTTTAATGCATGCAAAATATAATGTCAGAAAGAGATGTTGACAATTCTTTAATGTTTTAAACCTGATAATGCTCTATTAATTTGTTTTCCAATATTTCTCTATCATTGATAAACTATGAATTACAAATGGTATTTATGGTATGAGAATTCCTTGGAATGACTAACACATACTGAAACATTTCCTGTTCGTATAAGTAATCAATTCGGGACGTCAATTTTGGGTAACCAGCGTGCATTAGACCTGGTTTGGACTTCTTGTTATTAACCTCTCAAATCGAGCCAACCGCATCTGTCTCTCGCTTTGTCACTCCGAAGACATCGCCGATGCGTCTTCGGCTAGCCACACGTCCTTCCGTACGTGGGTGTGGCGGAGAGATCGTGCGAGTACCTAATGTAGGAGGTGGCCATATTTGAATCATTTGAATCGATTCGAGCGAATATATAAAAATTGCCAATGTCTCATTAGGATGTTATGAAACATAAACGAAAATAAATTTAAGTAGCCATAACAAGATGGAAAGTTGAGGAAATGACGTGTTATGAATGTGCGCATAAAGCTTAAACTAAATTTTGACATTTGAGAAGGAGAAAAAATCTATTTAAAAGAAAAAAAAGCGCTCAAACATATTTAGGTTTTATTTAGATGACATGCAGCATAAAATAAAATAAAACTTGAAGAATTATCCAATATTGTCTTTCATTACTCAAACTTATCACAGTTTTCAAGAGAGACCATTGGAAATAAAATACCTGCAAATATAGTTTTAGACAATTCAAAATATCCTAGAAAGGGAAAGTAGTGTCATTTAACAAATGGTAGCGATACAGAGCTGCAATGCAAACAAAATTACAGATTTTAAAAAAACTGACGGATTGATCGATTTTTATCGAATCAAACGTAATAGGTCTCTATAATATTTTAAGATTATTTTTTACTTCATTTAATTTTTTAAAGTCTGATATGAATGTCTTTCCTCACATGCTTTGAGAGAGGGAAAGGTTGCATCGGTTCCTCATGTTATGGTGAGGAGTGAAGAGAGGTTGACAAAAGGGGTTACATGAGGGAAAAGGGATTGCAGCGCAAAGCCTGAGAGGCGGCGTTGCCAAGACGCAGAACCTTCGGTTATTTCCGAATCGGGTCTCGAGCTATTGATATTGTAGACATCTTTTCGCACCAAGGGATAAATATTTTATCGAGACGGTTTCCGAAATAGCGGGCGAAGCTTTAAAAGATAGTGTAGGTAGATATTTTAAGTCATACCTACCATGCATCAAACGTCTGGATAAAATATCGGATTCTTGTTAAACGTGCTTTTTATGCCAATTGGAAAGCCTTCTTATAATAATCCAACATAAATTATTGGATGCTCTCGATAAATAAATTTTTTACTGATCTACTTATAACGAATTTGTTTTTGCTTCAATTGCCAAAAAACGCATGAGTGGGTAGAGGCACTTATAATAGCACTAAATAGAAAAGAACGTTAATTGAATATTATTTAACTGTGGGCATTAACTCATAAAAATCCATTTAATTGAATGAAATTAGAGTTATGTAGCTAAATTGATTTATTATTTAGACTTACGGGCTAGTTATTTAATATAAAATAGTTCAGTGGGCATTCAAATTAATGTGTCGCAGTTTATCAAAGAGCGGGTAAAATAATATATATGTTAAGCAGCCTAGAATTATTTCCGATGATATATCTCAAGCTAAGATATAAAAACGTATATAAATTTAAAAAACGACAACGATGTTTTCTTTGATAAACATTATATCGATGTCTTTCTATTATAGCGGTGACGTCTACGTATGAATATCGTTATGACGAAAGCATGACATCGAAGTTTCTGAAACTTTGACGCCATTTATGTTTACCTATTATTTTTATATTTCTTTAACCTTTTGTTGTTAATGCGTGTTATTGTGACGAGCTTGTAGATGGTAAAATTTTCGTAATCCTCATTAATCATACCGAAAATATTCTAAAATGTTCTAAGATGTATTTATGACAAACTTACAAATGAAAATTGGAACTGATGAAAGAAAAAATACGTCATCGATCTCATCCGGCGCATTTAATCCTAAGGGAAACGATTTCTATCATTAGCATTGACGTGATTCTGTATCCTTATTGAGCCATCGGTAAATAAATGTTACGAGGTGAGAGTTCCGGAACGCTGCTTGAGATTCGAACGATCAAAGCTGATCGCGGGAGTACTTCTTAAAGAAGCAAATCGGATCTAGGTGGAATGAGAGTGTGACGAACTCTAATCAAAACCAATCGGTTTGGTTTCCACTCCTTTTAGAGGGTAAAAAATAGTCAAAATTAGCGTACAGGTGATTGGAAATGTTTGCTGTTTCGATATCCAAAAGCGATTAAAAATACGAAAAAACAGACTTTTATTTTACCAGCATATACAAATTTAATTCGAAGAAGGTTATTTGCGTTCGAAGAATTATTTGGACAGCCTATTGATGTCAAAGTCAAAGATGGATTGATTCCCGATCTCCGAATTCAGAATGGTGCGTTAGAACCTGAATTTGGCCCTTTTTTAAATCTGCGAATGCGACAGGCGTATCGCTTTTTTCTTCTAAGATTAATTTGTATTGATTTATTCTTCGATTTACCAATAGCACCGACTCAACTTTTCTTATGAAAACGAATTTCGGCAAGTAGCATTCCATTGATCCAAGACTGCGCAATTCTTCAATGTCTTTAAGATATCGAGGGTTGCACAAATCCTTTAAATGAAGGAATGAATAAATAATTTGTTTATATACTCCTATAACTCTTCAGTTTGTATTTAATTTGCGGAGAGAACGTCCAAAATACTAGAAATACAAAAAGCACTAAGTGATTTTCCCACTGGTATCCGTACTCGAGACCCGGTGACCTAGACAGACCATCACAACTCCTCTAGGGAAACCTTGGCCAAGCTTTGTTA
Source organism: Tanypteryx hageni (assembly GCA_028673005.1). Classification (NCBI taxonomy): domain Eukaryota; kingdom Metazoa; phylum Arthropoda; class Insecta; order Odonata; family Petaluridae; genus Tanypteryx; species Tanypteryx hageni. The sequence goes on along the minus strand of CM054112.1, from coordinate 67,775,184 downwards.
ACTGTCCGCTACTTCTCCCTATCATTTTGGCTCGGTTCTTCCCAACTCCTAACTCTGTCTCCCGTTTTCTCTACGGTTCTCTTCGGTCTCGCTCCCTCACCCTACCACCGCACATTTAAATCCTTCTCCTCAGCCATTCTCTCCTCTCCTGAATATTCAACGTCAACAGGATCCCAAGAGAGTGGAAAGACTTCCTTGCCCCTCCCTCCCTCCTTATGGACCGTTGGTTGTTGCAGGAGAGAGAGAGTAGGAGTACACCGCACCCGACTCTGCGGCTGGGGTCCGCGCATCCTCCTCCTCTCACCCAAAACGGTGAATATAAAGTCGCGCGGAAATCAGTCAGACGTCGCCGAATACGTAATTTCGTCCCAAAAAAAATCGCGGTTTCCAGATGAGAAGAAAAAATCTTTTCCCTCCATCTCACCTCTTCTCTATAGTCGCCCCATTGCGCCCTAAACCCTAAACCTAATTCTTTCACACCGCACTTCCAGCTTCATCCCATCCCAATCCAACTCAATTCTATCTCACTCGTCCCTAAATATTCTCCTAAGCTCCACACCATTCCAGCCTTACCCCTTTTCATCCCATCTCTTCCTCAACCCAGTCCATAACCCGTTTTTCGCCAACATCTCACACTCAATTCCCATCCAACTTTATCCATCAACCACTCCACCCCATAGCCCACCCCAAAGCCATCCCTATTCACTTACATTCTAAAGCTACTCCCCCTCTCTTTTAAACTACACTCCCTGCACGTCTCCAGTCCGTCTCATCTATCCAGCCTCAAGCCGCACCACCAGACCTCCACCCCATTTCGACCACACCTACACCCCATCTCCGACCCGATTCCAGCATAACCAATTCCCCTCCAATCAACACTTATCCCACTCCACTCCTCTCTCGCCCGATCTTCTCCCCTATTTTTTTTACGAATCTCGTTACCCCCATTTAGTCCAACACGGTTGTGATTATTCGGAACAAAGTTTTTTTTTCATTTAGGGTGCCCGTCAAATTTCTCCTTCTTTCCTTCTCTAACGACCGTTTTCATTTTATTTTAAGTCCCTCCGTCTTGTTCCGCGGTAAAACAACGTGGTAAAAATAGACAAAAAGTACAAATTTGGAGCCGTCTCTCGCATTGACGCGAGGTGAAATGCAGAACATTTCCGCCTGTCAAATACAACTCCCAGCCTTGCCAACTTTTCTCCACATCTTCCAATGTTTTTTAGGGATAAAAACTAAAAACAGTGACAAAACCATCGACGTATCATCGACTCTTTAAAAAAAGAAATTATTTTTCTTGCCTCAGGGCAACAACGAGAGCACACGTGTGTTTATGTGTATGCATCGCGAACGAAATCCAGGACATGCGGGCGTACTGGATTTTTTTATCTTACTTCGGGTTCCGTTAAAAAAAAGTGCTGGGGATTTGGAAGGCGGTGTAGTGAGGGAGAGGAAGAGAGGAAGGTGAAGGCGAGAAGGGAATGGAGGTGGCGGAACGAGAGAAAAAGGGACGAAAGAGCCGTATCGGTCGATCGATTTGTCCAAAAAACCTATCGCTCTTCCATCTCTTTTTATTTTGGTTTTATATCTCGAGTTCAGTACCCAAACACTCCATTTATCGAAAGGCACCTCCGTAGCGGAAACGAAATTTTTGTATTGGAAAAAAAGAGGGAGGAGGCAGGAGAGGCCGGATGACGAGAGGTGAGGTATGGGGAGGATGTGAACGGGAGGAACGGAGGGGGGGGGGGAGAGAGGGCGATGAGAGTGACGCCCACGCACACACACAAAAACACGCAGAACAGATGTTTGTTTTTTTGTATCTTTCGCGTTCGAATTTTTCTTCGCTTTTTTGGTTTTAGTGCCAAAAAGAAGTGCGCGTGCGTGCGTGTTTTTGAGTGTGTGTGTGTGTGTGTGAGAGAGAGAGATAGGGTGGAAGAGAAACTCTCTCGTCATGTTAATGGAATGCTGGTTTATTGAAAAGGATCGGAAACTTTGTCATTTGATTTGAAAGCTCGCTTTTATGGCTGTCGCCAACTTTTTCGGCAGAAAAAATCCGAATTTTCACGTCGTTTTTGTTGTTTTTTTACTCCCTCTCTTTCGGCGACAAATCATGAACATCATTGAGGGATCGCGGCAACGGAATTCTAAAGAAACATACATCTTGTTTATTGATGTTCCAAGTCCGAGCTTTTATGATGAAGTGGCGCGATGATAACGCGCTGTCCTATCGGCGAAAACTGCAAGGAACGTGGCTGTGAGAGGTAATGCGGAGATATAAAAATTCGCCTAATTTTACTAGCGTTTGGAAAAGGAAAATCGAAGTTTCGCATTTGTTTTACGAAACCGTAATCTACAGGAAATTAAGCATGGAATGCATAAAGTTTAATTTTTCATGCAACGAGATTGCATTTCATCCTTTCAGATAAAACAATAAGAGGTGTTTATTGTTCTTCTTGAAAAAATGGAAAATGACTAAGATCGTCCACACATTCATAGAAAGTTTCTTTTCAAATTATATTTACGAATCTCAATCCAAATACTTATGAGTGAGTATTAAAAAATATCGTAATTAAACTATCGATTGCACAGTCATACAAAACGTTTCCATGTAAATGTTCATGGATGTAGGGATTAATGTTATTATCCAAATATTTATGAAATTATAAATTTAAGATAGTGCAAGAAAATAATGTCGTGATCAACGTTTTCTCGATTCGGACAACATATCGGAAACTACTTTTTTGCTGCTACATTGTCAAAGGCATTTGAGGGTTCATACTGGTAATGGGGTTCATGTTTGGATTTCGTAATAAGTGTAAGACTTCAAAAACAATATACAACCCAAATAAAAATCCATTATACGCACATTTACATGTAGGTGCAATTTTTGAAGTAGCTCTTTAAATAATGTTACTCTATATTCCCTGCCTTATTTTTCAAAATATTGACATATTATTTTATAATTTCGTCGTTGAAGTAATATTGATAAGAGGCGCTAAAATCATCAAATTTTAATATGGTAGTATAGGCTTTCTCTGGTGGCGGATATGGGTGATATTAAGAAATGTACTCGATCCCATGTCGTACTCCGCAGAAATATGAGGGTAATCGCGAAGCGACTACAGCATACGTAGAAAATTCAAAAGATTCAGAGGTCATTGGTGAGCTTTTAAAAATAATCGGAATTCTCTTTCAAAAGGTGAAAGTTTCGATTTAATGCGACAGGAAAATCGACCGGAAATACCCCCTGTAAAAACAGTTATTTAGCGTCTAAAAATATTTCCGATGGGTTCCGATTTTGTTAAATGACGAAAGGCAATTGAACTAATTTACGATTTTAACAATGTTTATTTTTTATTCAATAATAAGGACACCGCTTAAAATATTTGTATATTAAGCAGCAGTTGTAAAAATAATTGGAACTGGATCTTTCATCGTTTCTCAGAATTTGTTTTCGCCCAGTTAAAAATAATTTTATATCACTGGAGTTTTAATGTGTTAATTTGTATTTTTAAAATCATTCCACAAAATTGCCTATATATTTCCCAATATAATTTTTCTTAATGATGTTTCTGATTCTTTCAAAATGAGAAAGGAAGTATTTTTTGCAAAACCAATCAACCAATAATCAATTCTAAGTTTATTTTTTAAAATTGAATACCGAATTATTACAACCTAATTATTCAAATGGAAATTTAGAATTGTGAAAAGTAATTCACGTTTTATTTTTTATTTAATTGTATAAATATTTGTTTTCACCTTTAATAGTAGCATAATTATTTTATTTAATGAGAAAAAGGTATCTCGACACTGCAGGCGTCACGATGAATTGTATTGCTCCATTAATACGAAAAAGACGGTGCTTCAATGCATTGGTTTAGTATCGAATTAAAATCCTAGCTACTCTATTATTTAATGCATAAGTACTAACTGTAATTTTAAATTTAACTAATTTTTATATTTTAATTTTATTCTCATGCAATAAGAAAACGTATAAAAGAGTAATTTTTTTATGTTAAATATTATGTAGTTCTTATTTTATCCATATCATTAATTATAAGGAGATAATATTGAAATGCCTTGATAAATGCAATTTGTGACAAATCTTTGGGTGATTTATTAGTTGGTTTCTCTAACTGTTCTTGCCAGCAGCAATGGAAAAATTCCGAGGGAAAGAAAATGTTCTTTATTCCTGATGAACTAAATAAAAACAATTTCGAGGAGATGTGCAATTTCTATTTCGTCGGCCAAATTTCTTGTTTCTTCAAACTCGACTAGTTATCCATCCGAATACTCGATTTTTCAATTTCAGAACATACGCGACATCGCCAATTAAAATAAAGAAATACGAATAAAAGAAAAATAAAATCAACCGCCGAAGATCGATATCTTTGGGGGATAGGCAATGGAACCGCGCTATTTACCAAAATCGTGCCTCGACTATCTCCATCGCACGCGCGTAGGTTTGCGAAACAAGTCAACGTGGACAAAGTACACCGGGTCGCTCCTGACCTCCATCCCCCTTCTTCCATACCCCGCGTCAATTGCACCCCATAAATCCTCACAGCGTCTCGCCATTTCTCAAGAGTTCTACCTCTTTTTCCTCTAGGGATGGGTATACGGAGAGAGGGAGAAGGCGTCGCTCAGGTGAAAAGAGGAACCGCGCCCTTCATCGAAAAGGCTGGACGTGCCCTGCACCCCTATCGGGGATTAGCGGAATAGACGGCCGGCAATATGGTGAGTCCCGTGCCTCGGGGGTGATGATTTTTTCCCTTCCATTCACCGCCTCCCGCCGTAATAAGCAACCGCTAGGCGTTCCCGTGAGGATCACACGCGCTTCCACACACACACAAAATACCTCGAAGCGTGCTCGGAACACCCTCGCGGAGATCAAGGGAAAGAAAGAGATAGAGAGAGGGGGAGGTTTAGCCAATTCCGTCCCATGCCGACGGTCGCGCCCACTTGCGTGATGAAAGACGAAACTACCGCGGAGATCCTGCAAGGACAATTTAAAGGTCCGAAGGCGTCGGAAAATGTCCGGAATAAGTTGTTTGAGCCAGATGGCGGGTTTGTTTTGTCACGGAGTCTTTTTTTTCCTTCCTCCTTTCGCAGAAGGGCGGAAATGGTTTTCTTTTGTCATAACCTTCCAATTGTTACTTTATTGAGTTTTGGCCTTTTTTTGACTTTCTTAAAGCAGCACGTCTCGGGATCGTTTTTTGTGGGTGGTCCATTTCTCTGCCTTTCTCACCTTTTTGGGACGCCATGGGAAGAGTGTCAGAAAAATCAGAAATTCTGCAGAAATTGTTTAATACAACGGAGATATCTCCGAAATTCTTAAAGTATCTGTTTACTTGGAAAGGGATATTTTTCCTTATACACTGGATAGAATACGCTACACAACGAAGCGCTGCGCTTGCTGTGCTACTTTCTCCGCCATTGTTCACTTATTCAGGGCAAATACAATAAACAGAACAAAATGCAAATGTTATACATATATATTAATGATGGAATAATATGACCTCGGCAAAAGTTTTCGCAGTTTTACCATGTTATTATTTCGCCTGTATTGAACTGCTTTATGCTCTTTCCTTATGTTGAACGAATATTCTCACAAATTATAGATAATAACTTCAAATTCAGCCCTGTATGATTATAGCTAGAACATGGAAATTCAGCTGTTAAAGTATGTTTAAATATTGAAGTCTGTATAAAGAGAATTCATGAATTGGGAAATAATTTCGAGAATAAAAATGGGATAATTCAATTCGAGTATGAACAAAAGTTAATCTTGTGAAGGTCCATCGCCTTCTATTTTCAACTGCTTTGGTTTCAATGAGTTATAGTGCATTACTTCATTTCGATTAAGGAAATATTCGTTCATGTATTTTTTCGTATTATGAATTCATTTTACCTGGTTCCTGAAATAACAAGGCATGGGCTTAATTGAATTGTTTCAACCATAACACTGATGTTGTCTTTTTTGTATTGTGATTTTTTGTCCCTTTTTGCAAGTTATATTTTTCGAGCGGTATTTAGTATAGCAAAAACATTTCCATTTTGTGATTTGATTTAATTTAATAGGTATTATTGATAGTTTAATGAATTTGTATGACGGAATAATCTTGTATTCCATTCGATGATTTAAAAACCCGTTTTATATAACTTTTATATTAGGAACCTGATTAAAAATTTAACAATGTTTTAGTCTAATATTTGTGGAACTCATGCTATCATAATTCTAAAACTTATTCTGATTTCTATCAAAAATCATTCTCTATATCAATTACCAAATCTGTTCTTCCATGTTTAAAAGATACGACAGAATGGAAATTTAAATTTTTAAATTTTAAATACGGTCATTATTCGAAAGCTCATTTGTTTAAAATTAAGGAAAACGTTTACGTTGATAGATATTGCCTCTGATTGAAATGAGCAAAACTCTTTAGTGATAGAAATTACTATATTAAAAAGAAAATCGCCTAGGAAATAGCCATGCAAATAATTTATAAGACGTCCAATTGACAAATTCACGAAATTTGAAAATGTTTGCAAATTCCGATGAACCAAAAATAGAAAGTTTTCTAGCAAACTGTATATAGCAGGCTATGAAAAATAGAAATATTATTTTTAGTTTTTTCTGAATAATGAGGAAGGGATTTTAAGTAAATTAATTTTGAGGAATAGAATTTAAAGTGTATGAAACCGCATAACGACAAGGGCTATCAAAATAAAATTTCACACGGGACAAGGGACGCGGAGAAAAAAATTTACATTCGACCCATTGGTCATCGACCTTGGTAAAACGCATCAGATAATGCTCAGAAACACGGTGTAGGATGTCAACCTCCCTTGAACATAAGACGTCCCTCTCTCCTAACGCTCGCGAAAAAGGTCTTCCGGGTAATCGAAAGCCTGCAAGCGGGAGTATAAGCAGTTCCTTTTTCTATGGCAGCGCTAAAGGCGCGAGCGAGACATCTAACGTCGTCGGCTGGGCGTCGAAGCGTCATCTCCTGTTACACTCCACGCAACAGCTTGTAGGAAGACACATTGCGTGATCCTTCCGCGTTACCCGGACAGCGTTACGCCCATATACTTCTTTATCCTGTCCCACCACTCGTACAAGACTTTCATTCCTCCTTTCCCCATTCCTCTGCTCTACCCACCGCCTCCTCTCTTCTCCCTCCTTTCATAACCACCTTCCTTCGCTGTTTCTCTTCTGTATCGCCCATTTCTCTTCTTTGCTTTCTTCTTTTATCCTTATTGTTCTTTCCTCTCTACCTTCATCTTTCCCTTACATTTCCTTCTTATGTTTTCCCTCCCTTCCTCTGTCATTTACCATATCTTTCTTCCTTTTTTCCCTTATCGCAACTCCTTACTTCGTTTCCTGCTGCGTGATATTATACATGGTATTATTTCATAATTTTCCATATTTTTTACCCGAATATTTCCTTCTCTTATCATTTCCACATGAGTTATTTTTGTTTCTTCGTGCGTATTGAGTTGTATTTTTCATTTGACAATGGGTCATATGAATGAAAAAGCTGCATAATTTCGGCTACATAAATACAAATATCTCTCTATATGTCTTTCCTTTTTCCCTTATCTTTTTGCATTAACTTCACCTCTTCCTAAAGCAGTCTCCTTTTCTTTTCTCCTCACGTTCGCCATCCTCCTATCCTACAATCTTTTCTCTCCACTCTTCCAACTCCATCTTTGCAGCACTTACTCCTTCCTCCCTCATGTCACCTTCCGTCACTCCTCCCTTTTACATCATCTTCTGAAACAGCGCCCTCGTCCTCCGGCCGTCGTTTCTTTCGTGCCCTCTCCGTAGTTCGTCTCCATTCCATAAGCATCCCGCATCCTCCTATCCCGTTCCCTCCTCACCCGCACTGTATGATTCTTCCTCTCTATTTCGAGGAGACACATTTTCGCCTTGGAAATTTTCTCACGGTTCGGTTCGTTTAACTCCTTCCTCCTCTTCCCCATCCCCCCTTCCCTTCGAGCCTGTCTACGGCGCGCGGAAAAATGCGCGCATCTTGAAAGAGATGGAGATAGGGAGTAAGAGATTGGTGTTTACTTAGTGGATGGCATCGTTAGGGTTGGTTGAATGGTTCTCCGAATATTTTTTCGTTCGAAATAATCGATATCGCCCGATGCCGGAGCTTTATGTGTTTTTGTCGGCAAAGTATATTTTCAATACATTCTGAAGATTTTTGTCTTTCCCGTGGAACTATGTTACGTTTTATTTTCGTTGAAATTGCGTCTCGGAAAGTGCTTGAGGACTGTCGATTATTTTTCGGAATTCCAACGGAGGAATTTTTGGATTATCTTTACTAAAGAAAGAATGCTGTCCTTTAACAGTTTTTCGGAGTCTAAATTTTATGAAATAAATTTTGGGGGGTAGGTATGTCCAAATAATGGCCTCTTTCGTGCCTGTTTTACATAAAAAAAACGAATTTAAAATTAAAGAAGCTGTACTTTTTATAGCACAACGGTGGTTAGATGGTTTTCGAAGCTAAGATTTCTCGGCTCATGACTCACACATTGTAGGTCCTAAATGATGCGGGAAGACGCTGCAAAAAATCCACGTCTGATGGAAGTGCTTAATTTCTCATTAATTCATTAAATAAACTTTTATGATAGCGAACTCAAAACATCTCTTTCCTACTGTTGTACATGAAATTGCTCCGAAATTGCCCGTCCTAAATTAATTGGCCGCAACTTTATATTTCCGCCATAAGAGCTTGCGAAGAAAAATATTCCTTGGGAAATGCATCATGTTTTGCAATTACAATTTTGCATTCATATTCTTTTTCCCAACCACTTCTTGGGATATTTATATTTTCTTTTTTTGACCTTAAAAATACGTTTTTTCCAACTTGATCGTGTTAGTATGTGTTAATTGTCACAGACTCCAAATGGTTTGTTTGTGTTATTCCGACCAAGGGAAGAAACTTATGTCTTTGTCTTTCGCTCGGCTCTGATTTGAAAAGCAGATTATCTTCCTAGCTGTGTCGAGAGGCGATAAAGGTAGTAGCTAGTTCCCGTTGACGTGTCCCGAGACAATAGGAGATATGCAGCCGTCTGTGGCGCATCGTCAGGAAACGTCTTCCTCCGGGCCGGTTGGGTTCGTTCCACTCTGACCTGTGACCTCCCCGAGTCGAGTTCCCGACCTTATCACCTACCATCGCTCTCTCCATCTCTCTGTGTCGTACGGGGTTGGAGGACGGTGAGGGGTGAGCAGAGAGATGTAAGGATGGGAAGGGTGAGAGGGGAGAGAGAGGGTGGGAGGAAATGAGCGGAAAATAGGGGTGTCGAAAGAGAGAAGAGGCGAAAGAGGAGAAAGAAGAGAGATGAAGGAGAAAGAGGGAGAGGAGATAAGAGAGGGGAACATTGAGAGGAGATAGAGAGGAGAGAGAGGAAAGAAGAGATAGGAAAGGAGAGAGAGGAGAGAGAAAGGAGAGAAGAAAGAATAGAAATGAGAGAGGAGAGAGATAGGAGAGAAGAAAGAGAATAGAAAGGAGAGAGAAAAGAAGAGAGGGGAGGGGGAGGAGAAAAGAGAAAATGAGAGAGGAGAGAGGAGATAGAGGAAAAGAGAAAGGAGAGAGAGGAGAGTGAGAAGAGGAGAAAGAGAGGAAAGGAGAGATGAGATAGAGGGGGAATAGGAGAAAAAGAAGAGATAGAAAGACTTAAGAGAGGAGAGGTAAGAGAGAGGGCATAGAGGAGGGAGAGGAAAGGGAGAAATAGAGAATAAAATCAAGGACATAGAGAATGGAAATTTTTAATCGAAATGTTCCGTTTCCAAGACAACGCGACCGGCAGCTGCCTCCTTATCCAACGTCGGTCGTCGACCCTCTCTGCCTCTCCCATTCATTCTCTTTTACGATCTCTCGACGAGAATGAGGAGATGATGATGATGATGGAGAGAGGGAAAGAGAAATGGGAAAAGAAGTAAATTTATGTTTCGAATCGGGCGGAAAGGGATGGGAGGAAAGGACTGGGTAGGGTTACAATAAAAACTTTACACTTTAAAAGGGGGTGTATAAAGTTTTTTTTTAACTGGCCCGCTCTGGCGAGGTGATAATAGCATTCTTTTTTGATTTCGTTCGGAGGATGCAGTTTATGGCAATCCTCCGTGTAATTGGAGCGATGATTACGGGCGGGTTCGGAGAAATTCGTAGATGGGAAAAAAGTCCGTCCAAAACAAAACATTTTGGGCAACATTGCCACGAACTATCGTTCTCGCAGCGCAAGAGATAAAAAGATTTTATCTCGGCTTATAAATATAGCATTTTGATTATTTTGGTTTTCCTGGAATCAATTTCGTGTTGTATCTTTTGTGATTGTTGCGCAAACGATTGTTTTTTTGTATCCTATTCCATGTTTTTTTTTCAAGCACTGCGCCTTGGGTTGTTAAACGTGATATTCGGTACAAACAACATAGATAAAGGCGAGTCTACGCAGAGGGCCGTTTCACATTGCTTCTGAAAATTGATTGACATTAATATTGATGTGTAGCATGTATTCCTTAAGATAATCCAATTTGTGAACTTAAGAATATGTACTTGGAAAAGTTGTATTGTGCCGCTTAACTAGCCCTTATGATTGATGAGTGATAATTATGATATTGACTGCACGCTATATTTCATTGAATTTGTACGAAATGAACTTGATTTTTTATTCGCTTAAATGGTTCAAAAATATTTCCCTATTGCGTATTTATTAATTTATTTGAATTCTTCCAAGAATGAAGGAAAATCTTCCAAATATAAAGAATGCTACTCTGTTTACTCATCCTATCAATTTAACCAACCACGGGAGCAGCTATTATTTCTGCGCCGTATATTTTTCGAGTGCAGGTTAAATTAATTAAACCTTACACTAACTTTGGCTATCAAAGGTCCAATTATCAACCCAAAAAATTACGACGCTACATATTTTTCCCTATAGCATCCCGTTAATTCATCCCCTTACTCCGGCTATTACCTAGGCCGCAACTACGACGTATCCGTACGGCCAAGTTAAGGTTCTACTACCACAACTACAACGGCCTCAAAGAGCCAGTGTCAGCGGATTACCAGACATTTTAATACAAAGCTATTGTTCTAAGGGAACGTGCTCAAATTTGCAGTTTGCGGTTTTCTCGGGAGAGGGAGGGAGGTCGGCGGAGAGACTGGGGTTTGAGGGATCGAGGCTCAAAGGAAGATGCGGTTTTTAGGTTTTGGTTTCGGAGGAGGAGGAAGTGAGGGGGAGGGAGGAGACTTGAGACCGCACTTCCTTCCATCTACCCGACTAATTCTTCTTCCTTGCCGGCCCTCACTATTTTCCTTCATTTCAAACGGGGCTCTCTCATTCTCTCTTTCTCTCCCCCCTCTTTACTCCTTTCTCCTATAAACGTCCTGTCTCTTTCAGCCTATCTATCCCTCCGTCTCTTTTCCCACACCCTATTGCCCACCGTCTGTCCGCACCCCAAAAGGGACAAACATTTAGGAATCCCGCGTAAAGAGCCCGTTTCATTCCAGGTGAAGAGTCAATGCGGTTTCCTTATTTGATTTGTATCTCCTCTTTTGTTTCTGAATCCCGTATTGTTTGCCTGGTTGGGTAATTTGGCATTGTTGGACCGCCCCCTCCTCTCTCTCTCTCTCACACACATACACCCCGTCCTACGGGAGTCGTAAATACATAGAATTTTCCTTTTATTTTTTCGTCTCGAGGGTGTCCATTTTTTAACGCTAACAATCTCAGCGTTGATAATTTGGTAGACAGAAATGTATTCAAGGGTTTTTGGGATATGATGGCGATAGCGATCTATATTAAATAGCTTTTAATATTTTTTAGCTATATTTCGATTCGATTTTGATTGGGCTTTTATTATCTTTTGGGGTGACGGTAAGATTTTTATCATCCACTTATTCAAGCTGTCTTATTCGCTTTCATTTGAATTTGTCTCCGACTTTATTAATAAAATTGTAATTTTCGCGATAAATATCGAAGTTTTACGAGGATTTTCTAGGCGAAAATCACGATTTTATCAATGTAAAACTAATCGATAATTGTTATTTACAAATATCGATATTTTTATTTTTACAACATTTATTACATTCCGAAGTAACGGCGCAGCACAGAAAAATGATTGATCACGATTCCTCCGTTTATATAACTTAATTTATATATTATTTTAACGGAATAAATGCAAAATTATAACGTTCGTTATAAAATTAATTCGAAACAAAGTAATAATTTCTATTTTAATGCAAAATTTCGAAGTTAGATACGCCCTTATGTTACCTTCATCGTCAGCGTACATGAAGGTGTTATGGAATTTTTGGGCGTACCAAATTTTTGTATTGGCTATACATTTTTAGCGTTTGTGGAACCATATATCGGTATGCATGAATACGTACACGTCGATTCTCGCGTTTAGATCGATTATAAGTTACGGCTTGAGCTATCTGCGGGAAACAGTTGTTGTTTTGAATATATTTTTGACGACCGTCGCACGTGACGACCTCGCTCGCCATTGGTCACCGCTCATCGGGTCGCCCTCGAGCGAATTCAGTTTTTTTTTATAAAAGGATGGCGCAGATGAATTAGCATACGAATTGATGTTCGGGCGACGTGCTTCGATTCTCGCTTCCGTAATGGCCGTCAAAATTATGGTTTCCGTTCCTCTTTTATTGCCTCCCCCTCCCTTCCTCCTCCCACCTCTTTCTCTCGGAAATCGATTTCGATACACACAAGTGTCGAGAATATCGGAACGCTTTTAATCGCCACAGAATATTTTATTCAACCGGGCGGTCTTTGATACCTCTTTTGCATTATTGCTTTCGACGTTCGATTTGAATCGCAATGAATACACGACCGCGGCTGTGGAAAGTCTTGCTGTTTTCGAATGTTTTCGACTGCGTGTCTTAGTTTGATTTTTATGGAAATTAATGCGTTCTTTTCTCATCCCGCCCCTAGTTTAAGTCTTTGAAGGATACGTTATTTCATTAATTTAGGGAAATTTATTACAATCGCTCGGGTTTTTATAACGGTTTATTTAGGAGTCACGTTTTATGTGCCCCATTCTAATAATATCGCGTGAGACATCTTCGCAAACCAAGACAATTAAAGAAGGGAGAATATATGACATAAAAGGATAAAATCATTTTTATTTTGACAACTATGTTGTTATAATATGTACCCAATGGTGTTGTTACACGTGAAGTTTTGGGAAAACAGATGAGGCCAAAAGTGAAGTAATACATGTGATCTCATCTGTCACCTTTTCCTTTTTTTAGTGCTTTTCGTTATTGCTGTAAAGCTCTATTATCTTAGTGATGTCCGTCCATCCGTCCGTACGCATATATCAGGGAATAATAGGCTTAACCGATTTCAAACAAATTTTGGCACATATAATATACACATAAATTAATTACAAAAGCGGCATATTTGGACCGGATCGACACAGCAGGGGTGCCACAATTACAAAGTTAAATTTTTCGGTAATTATGAATTTGGAAGGAATTGGCTGAACCGATTCAGTGGCGTATCCAGGGCGGATTTTGGAGATTATAACCCCCCCCCCCCCTATGAGCAACGTATATTTAGAATATCCTCTGGAAAAGGTGTTGACGCCCCAAGACGATTGCGAACGTCGGAACGAGTAAATAAAATTCATTAGTGTTTTACTTGGAGTCCTACAAGTTAACTTTCTTTAAAAGATCAGTTATGTGATCAGGGCTTCCAAAACTGAAGCAGTCTCGTGAGAAAGGGACCCATGTGCACGGCACCCCGTCGGACGGAGAGGTAGGGTGGCCGGAGGAGTGCCTCTCTCGGGCCAAGTGGTCGATTCTGTTCGGGATTTTTTCTGGCCTTAAATGTGACCCATGTTATTATTTGCTAAATGTAAACGCCTTAGCTCTGCTTGTTGTTTCCCTCTTTATTACTTCATCTTATTTTCCATAAAGACTTAGGAGAGAAAGAAATGCAATGCGGGTTGGAGGGAAAGGCACTTAGTGGGAACAAATGCTTGACACTTTAGTGTCTTCTTACAAACAAAATTTGGTGCTGTGAGGATGAGCCGGGATAAACGAAGAATTTATTAAAACCACTCCATAAACACAAAACATGACTCAACCTAGGCGAAAGATTTGAGTTCATTAAGCATCTGCTGCCCGGCTAG